>JALHLI010000006.1:11145923-11776779 GCA_023349425.1 Anthopleura sola | reverse complement strand
TTTTGGACCAAAAAGCTTTTTTTTTTCACCAAAACACTGTTTTTCTCACCCAAAATGTGTTTTTCTCGTGCAAAAGGTGCGTTTGGCAGTGAAAACGTCGTGTTTTGACCAAAAGAAAATTCTCAGCAAAATTCAAATTTTCTCAGCAAAAAACAGTTTTTTGGACCAAAAAGCCCCTTTGTCCAACCAAAACCAAATTTTTATTTCGCCAAAAAGTTTCGTCTTCATCTCGCGAGGTATTTTCATGATCAAAAAGTGGGGGTTTCGGCACAACAGCCATGCCGTCAGCGAAAAACCTCGTTTTGAGGCCCAAAATGGCCATTTTTCAGTTTTTTGGACCAAAAAGCTTTTTTTTTCACCAAAACCCTGTTTTTCTCACCCAAAATGTGTTTTTGTCGTGCAAAAGGTGCGTTTGGCAGTGAAAACGTCGTGTTTTGACCAAAAGAAAATTCTCAGCAAAATTCAAATTTTCTCAGCAAAAAACAGTTTTTTGGACCAAAAAGCCCCTTTCTTCAACCAAAACCCAATTTTTTTTCGCCAAAAAGTTTCGTTTTCATCTCGCGAGGTATTTTCATGAGCAAAAAGTGGGGGTTTCGGCACAACAGCCATGCCGTCAGCGAAAAACCTCGTTTTGAGGCCCAAAATGGCCATTTTTCAGTTTTTTGGACCAAAAGCTTTTTTTTTCACCAAAACACTGTTTTTCTCACCCAAAATGTGTTTTTCTCGTGCAAAAGGTGCGTTTGGCAGTGAAAACGTCGTGTTTTGACCAAAAGAAAATTCTCAGCAAAATTCAAATTTTCTCAGCAAAAAACAGTTTTTTGGAACAAAAAGCCCCTTTCTACAACCAAAACCCAATTTTTTTTCGCCAAAAAGTTTCGTTTTCATCTCGCGAGGTATTTTCATGATCAAAAAGTGGGGGTTTCGGCACAACAGCCATGCCGTCAGCGAAAAACCTCGTTTTGAGGCCCAAAATGGCCATTTTTCAGTTTTTTGGACCAAAAAGCTTTTTTTTTTTCACCAAAACCCTGTTTTTCTCACCCAAAATGTGTTTTTCTCGTGCAAAAGGTGCGTTTGGCAGTGAAAACGTCGTGTTTTGACCAAAAGAAAATTCTCAGCAAAATTCAAATTTTCTCAGCAAAAAACAGTTTTTTGGACCAAAAAGCCCCTTTCTTCAACCAAAACTCAATTTTGTTTCGCCAAAAAGTTTCGTTTTCATCTCGCGAGGTATTTTCATGAGCAAAAAGTGGGGGTTTCGGCACAACAGCCATGCCGTCAGCGAAAAACCTCGTTTTGAGGCCCAAAATGGCCATTTTTTCAGTTTTTTGGACCAAAAAGCTTTTTTTTTCACCAAAACACTGTTTTTCTCACCCAAAATGTGTTTTTTCTCGTGCAAAAGGTGCGTTTGGCAGTGAAAACGTCGTGTTTTGACCAAAAGAAAATTCTCAGCAAAATTCAAATTTTCTCAGCAAAAAACAGTTTTTTGGACCAAAAAGCCCCTTTCTACAACCAAAACCCAATTTTTTTTCGCCAAAAAGTTTCGTTTTCATCTCGCGAGGTATTTTCATGATCAAAAAGTGGGGGTTTCGGCACAACAGCCATGCCGTCAGCGAAAAACCTCGTTTTGAGGCCCAAAATGGCCATTTTTTCAGTTTTTTGGACCAAAAAGCTTTTTTTTTTCACCA
The DNA here is from genome assembly GCA_023349425.1 of Anthopleura sola. NCBI lineage: Eukaryota > Metazoa > Cnidaria > Anthozoa > Actiniaria > Actiniidae > Anthopleura > Anthopleura sola. The sequence goes on along the minus strand of JALHLI010000006.1, from coordinate 11,775,097 downwards.
AAACCCTGTTTTTCTCATCCAAAATGTGTTTTTGTCGTGCAAAAGGTGCGTTTGGCAGTGAAAACGTCGTGTTTTGACCAAAAGAAAATTCTCAGCAAAATTCAAATTTTCTCAGCAAAAAACAGTTTTTTGGACCAAAAAGCCCCTTTCTTCAACCAAAACCCAATTTTTTTTCGCCAAAAAGTTTCGTTTTCATCTCGCGAGGTATTTTCATGAGCAAAAAGTGGGGGTTTCGGCACAACAGCCATGCCGTCAGCGAAAAAACCTCGTTTTGAGGCCCAAAATGGCCATTTTTTCAGTTTTTTGGACCAAAAAGCTTTTTTTTTTCACCAAAACACTGTTTTTCTCACCCAAAATGTGTTTTTCCTCGTGCAAAAGGTGCGTTTGGCAGTGAAAACGTCGTGTTTTGACCAAAAGAAAATTCTCAGCAAAATTCAAATTTTCTCAGCAAAAAACAGTTTTTTTGGACCAAAAAGCCCCTTTCTACAACCAAAACCCAATTTTTTTTCGCCAAAAAGTTTCGTTTTCATCTCGCGAGGTATTTTCATGATCAAAAAGTGGGGGTTTCGGCACAACAGCCATGCCGTCAGCGAAAAAACCTCGTTTTGAGGCCCAAAATGGCCATTTTTTCAGTTTTTTGGACCAAAAAGCTTTTTTTTTCACCAAAACCCTGTTTTTCTCACCCAAAATGTGTTTTTCTCGTGCAAAAGGTGCGTTTGGCAGTGAAAACGTCGTGTTTTGACAAAAAGAAAAATTCTCAGCAAAATTCAAATTTTCTCAGCAAAAAACAGTTTTTTGGACCAAAAAGCCCCTTTCTTCAACCAAAACTCAATTTTGTTTCGCCAAAAAGTTTCGTTTTCATCTCGCGAGGTATTTTCATGAGCAAAAAGTGGGGGTTTCGGCACAACAGCCATGCCGTCAGCGAAAAACCTCGTTTTGAGGCCCAAAATGGCCATTTTTCAGTTTTTTGGACCAAAAAGCTTTTTTTTTCACCAAAACACTGTTTTTCTCACCCAAAATGTGTTTTTCTCGTGCAAAAGGTGCGTTTGGCAGTGAAAACGTCGTGTTTTGACCAAAAGAAAATTCTCAGCAAAATTCAAATTTTCTCAGCAAAAAACAGTTTTTTGGACCAAAAAGCCCCTTTGTCCAACCAAAACCCAATTTTTATTTCGCCAAAAAGTTTCGTCTTCATCTCGCGAGGTATTTTCATGATCAAAAAGTGGGGTTTCGGCACAACAGCCATGCCGTCAGCGAAAAACCTCGTTTTGAGGCCCAAAATGGCCATTTTTCAGTTTTTTGGACCAAAAAGCTTTTTTTTTCACCAAAACCCTGTTTTTCTCACCCAAAATGTGTTTTTGTCGTGCAAAAGGTGCGTTTGGCAGTGAAAACGTCGTGTTTTGACCAAAAGAAAATTCTCAGCAAAATTCAAATTTTCTCAGCAAAAAACAGTTTTTTGGACCAAAAAGCCCCTTTCTTCAACCAAAACCCAATTTTTTTTCGCCAAAAAGTTTCGTTTTCATCTCGCGAGGTATTTTCATGAGCAAAAAGTGGGGGTTTCGGCACAACAGCCATGCCGTCAGCGAAAAACCTCGTTTTGAGGCCCAAAATGGCCATTTTTCAGTTTTTTGGACCAAAAGCTTTTTTTTTTCACCAAAACACTGTTTTTCTCACCCAAAATGTGTTTTTCTCGTGCAAAAGGTGCGTTTGGCAGTGAAAACGTCGTGTTTTGACCAAAAGAAAATTCTCAGCAAAATTCAAATTTTCTCAGCAAAAAACAGTTTTTTGGAACAAAAAGCCCCTTTCTACAACCAAAAACCCAATTTTTTTTCGCCAAAAAGTTTCGTTTTCATCTCGCGAGGTATTTTCATGATCAAAAAGTGGGGGTTTCGGCACAACAGCCATGCCGTCAGCGAAAAACCTCGTTTTGAGGCCCAAAATGGCCATTTTTCAGTTTTTTGGACCAAAAAGCTTTTTTTTTCACCAAAACCCTGTTTTTCTCACCCAAAATGTGTTTTTGTCGTGCAAAAGGTGCGTTTGGCAGTGAAAACGTCGTGTTTTGACCAAAAGAAAATTCTCAGCAAAATTCAAATTTTCTCAGCAAAAAACAGTTTTTTGGACCAAAAAGCCCCTTTCTTCAACCAAAACTCAATTTTGTTTTGACAAAAAGTTTCGTTTTCATCTCGCGAGGTATTTTCATGAGCAAAAAGTGGGGGTTTCGGCACAACAGCCATCCTGTCAGCGAAAAACCTCGTTTTGAGGCCCAAAATGGCCATTTTTTCAGTTTTTTTGACCAAAAAGCTTTTTTTTCACCAAAACACTGTTTTTCTCACCCAAAATGTGTTTTTTCTCGTGCAAAAGGTGCGTTTGGCAGTGAAAACGTCGTGTTTTGACCAAAAGAAAATTCTCAGCAAAATTCAAATTTTCTCAGCAAAAAACAGTTTTTTTGGACCAAAAAGCCCCTTTCTACAACCAAAACCCAATTTTTTTTCGCCAAAAAGTTTCGTTTTCATCTCGCGAGGTATTTTCATGATCAAAAAGTGGGGGTTTCGGCACAACAGCCATGCCGTCAGCGAAAAACCTCGTTTTGAGGCCCAAAATGGCCATTTTTCAGTTTTTTGGACAAAAAGCTTTTTTTTTCACCAAAACCCTGTTTTTCTCACCCAAAATGTGTTTTTCTCGTGCAAAAGGTGCGTTTGGCAGTGAAAAACGTCGTGTTTTGACCAAAAGAAAATTCTCAGCAAAATTCAAATTTTCTCAGCAAAAAACAGTTTTTTGGACCAAAAAGCCCCTTTCTTCAACCAAAACTCAATTTTGTTTTGCCAAAAAGTTTCGTTTTCATCTCGCGAGGTATTTTCATGAGCAAAAAGTGGGGGTTTCGGCACAACAGCCATGCCGTCAGCGAAAAACCTCGTTTTGAGGCCCAAAATGGCCATTTTTTCAGTTTTTTGGACCAAAAAGCTTTTTTTTTTCACCAAAACACTGTTTTTCTCACCCAAAATGTGTTTTTCTCGTGCAAAAGGTGCGTTTGGCAGTGAAAACGTCGTGTTTTGACCAAAAGAAAATTCTCAGCAAAATTCAAATTTTCTCAGCAAAAAACAGTTTTTTGGACCAAAAAGCCCCTTTGTCCAACCAAAACCCAATTTTTTTTCGCCAAAAAGTTTCGTTTTCATCTCGCGAGGTATTTTCATGATCAAAAAGTGGGGGTTTCGGCACAACAGCCATGCCGTCAGCGAAAAACCTCGTTTTGAGGCCCAAAATGGCCATTTTTCAGTTTTTTGGACCAAAAAGCTTTTTTTTTCACCAAAACCCTGTTTTTCTCACCCAAAATGTGTTTTTGTCGTGCAAAAGGTGCGTTTGGCAGTGAAAACGTCGTGTTTTGACCAAAAGAAAAATTCTCAGCAAAATTCAAATTTTCTCAGCAAAAAACAGTTTTTTGGACCAAAAAGCCCCTTTCTTCAACCAAAACTCAATTTTGTTTCGCCAAAAAGTTTCGTTTTCATCTCGCGAGGTATTTTCATGAGCAAAAAGTGGGGGTTTCGGCACAACAGCCATCCTGTCAGCGAAAAACCTCGTTTTGAGGCCCAAAATGGCCATTTTTCAGTTTTTTTGACCAAAAAGCTTTTTTTTTCACCAAAACACTGTTTTTCTCACCCAAAATGTGTTTTTCCTCGTGCAAAAGGTGCGTTTGGCAGTGAAAACGTCGTGTTTTGACCAAAAGAAAATTCTCAGCAAAATTCAAATTTTCTCAGCAAAAAACAGTTTTTTGGACCAAAAAGCCCCTTTCTACAACCAAAACCCAATTTTTTTTGCCAAAAAGTTTCGTTTTCATCTCGCGAGGTATTTTCATGATCAAAAAGTGGGGGTTTCGGCACAACAGCCATGCCGTCAGCGAAAAACCTCGTTTTGAGGCCCAAAATGTGGCCATTTTTCAGTTTTTTGGACCAAAAAGCTTTTTTTCTCACCAAAACCCTGTTTTTCTCACCCAAAATGTGTTTTTCTCGTGCAAAAGGTGCCTTTGGCAGTGAAAACGTCGTGTTTTGACCAAAAGAAAATTCTCAGCAAAATTCAAATTTTCTCAGCAAAAAACAGTTTTTTTGGACCAAAAAGCCCCTTTCTTCAACCAAAACCCAATTTTTTTTCGCCAAAAAGTTTCGTTTTCATCTCGCAAGGTATTTTCATGAGCAAAAAGTGGGGGTTTCGGCACAACAGCCATGCCGTCAGCGAAAAACCTCGTTTTGAGGCCCAAAATGGCCATTTTTCAGTTTTTTTGACCAAAAAGCTTTTTTTTCACCAAAACACTGTTTTTCTCACCCAAAATGTGTTTTTCTCGTGCAAAAGGTGCGTTTGGCAGTGAAAACGTCGTGTTTTGACCAAAGAAAATTCTCAGCAAAATTCAAATTTTCTCAGCAAAAAACAGTTTTTTGGACCAAAAAGCCCCTTTCTTCAACCAAAACCCAATTTTTTTCGCCAAAAAGTTTCGTTTTCATCTCGCGAGGTATTTTCATGAGCAAAAAGTGGGGGTTTCGGCACAACAGCCATGCCGTCAGCGAAAAACCTCGTTTTGAAGTCCAAAATGGCCATTTTTCAGTTTCTTTTGGACCAAAAAGCTTTTTTTTTTTTCACCAAAACACTGTTTTTCTCACCCAAAATGTGTTTTTCTCGTGCAAAAGGTGCGTTTGGAAGTGAAAACGTCGTGTTCTGACCAAAAGAAAATTCTCAGCAAAATTCAAATTTTCTCAGCAAAAAACAGTTTTTTGGACCAAAAAGCCCCTTTCTTCAACCAAAACTCATTTTTTTTTCGCCAAAAAGTTTCGTTTTTATCTCGCGAGGTATGTTCATGAGCAAAAAGTGGGGGTTTCGGCACAATAGCCATGCCGTCAGCGAAAAACCCTCGTTTTGAGGTCCAAAATGGCCATTTTTCAGTTTTTTGGACGAAAAAGCTTTTTTTTTTTTCACCAAAATCCTGTTTTTCTCACCCAAAATGTGTTTTTCTCGTGCAAAAGGTGCGTTTGGCAGTGAAAACGTCGTGTTTTGACCAAAAGAAAATTCTCAGCAAAATTCAAATTTTCTCAGCAAAAAACAGTTTTTTGGACCAAAAAGCCCCTTTCTACAACCAAAACCCAATTTTTTTTCGCCAAAAAGTTTCGTTTTCATCTCGCGAGGTATTTTCATGATCAAAAAGTGGGGGTTTCGGCACAACAGCCATGCCGTCAGCGAAAAACCTCGTTTTGAGGCCCAAAATGGCCATTTTTCAGTTTTTTGGACAAAAAGCTTTTTTTTTCACCAAAACCCTGTTTTTCTCACCCAAAATGTGTTTTTCTCGTGCAAAAGGTGCGTTTGGCAGTGAAAACGTCGTGTTTTGACCAAAAGAAAATTCTCAGCAAAAATCAAATTTTCTCAGCAAAAAACAGTTTTTTGGACCAAAAAGCCCCTTTCTTCAACCAAAACTCAATTTTGTTTTGCCAAAAAGTTTCGTTTTCATCTCGCGAGGTATTTTCATGAGCAAAAAGTGGGGGTTTCGGCACAACAGCCATGCCGTCAGCGAAAAACCTCGTTTTGAGGCCCAAAATGGCCATTTTTCAGTTTTTTGGACCAAAAAAGCTTTTTTTTTTCACCAAAACACTGTTTTTTCTCAACCAAAATGTGTTTTTCTCGTGCAAAAGGTGCGTTTGGCAGTGAAAACGTCGTGTTTTGACCAAAAGAAAATTCTCAGCAAAATTCAAATTTTCTCAGCAAAAAACAGTTTTTTGGACCAAAAAGCCCCTTTGTCCAACCAAAACCCAATTTTTTTTCGCCAAAAAGTTTCGTTTTCATCTCGCGAGGTATTTTCATGATCAAAAAGTGGGGGTTTCGGCACAACAGCCATGCCGTCAGCGAAAAACCTCGTTTTGAGGCCCAAAATGGCCATTTTTTCAGTTTTTTGGACCAAAAAGCTTTTTTTTTTCACCAAAACCCTGTTTTTCTCACCCAAAATGTGTTTTTGTCGTGCAAAAGGTGCGTTTGGCAGTGAAAACGTCGTGTTTTGACCAAAAGAAAATTCTCAGCAAAATTCAAATTTTCTCAGCAAAAAACAGTTTTTTGGACCAAAAAGCCCCTTTCTTCAACCAAAACTCAATTTTGTTTCGCCAAAAAGTTTCGTTTTCATCTCGCGAGGTATTTTCATGAGCAAAAGTGGGGGTTTCGGCACAACAGCCATCCTGTCAGCGAAAAACCTCGTTTTGAGAACCAAAATGGCCATTTTTCAGTTTTTTTGACCAAAAAGCTTTTTTTTCACCAAAACACTGTTTTTCTCACCCAAAATGTGTTTTTCTCGTGCAAAAGGTGCGTTTGGCAGTGAAAACGTCGTGTTTTGACCAAAAGAAAATTCTCAGCAAAATTCAAATTTTCTCAGCAAAAAACAATTTTTTGGACCAAAAAGCCCCTTTCTTCAACCAAAACCCAATTTTTTTTCGCCAAAAAGTTTCGTTTTCATCTCGCGAGGTATTTTCATGAGCAAAAAGTGGGGGTTTCGGCACAACAGCCATCCTGTCAGCGAAAAACCTCGTTTTGAGGCCCAAAATGGCCATTTTTTCAGTTTTTTGGACCAAAAAGCTTTTTTTTTCACCAAAACACTGTTTTTCTCACCCAAAATGTGTTTTTCTCGTGCAAAAGGTGCGTTTGGCAGTGAAAACGTCGTGTTTTGACCAAAAGAAAATTCTCAGCAAAATTCAAATTTTCTCAGCAAAAAACAGTTTTTTGGACCAAAAAGCCCCTTTCTACAACCAAAACCCAATTTTTTTTGCCAAAAAGTTTCGTTTTCATCTCGCGAGGTATTTTCATGATCAAAAAGTGGGGGTTTCGGCACAACAGCCATGCCGTCAGCGAAAAACCTCGTTTTGAGGCCCAAAATGGCCATTTTTCAGTTTTTTGGACCAAAAAGCTTTTTTTCTCACCAAAACCCTGTTTTTCTCACCCAAAATGTGTTTTTGTCGTGCAAAAGGTGCGTTTGGCAGTGAAAACGTCGTGTTTTGACCAAAAGAAAATTCTCAGCAAAATTCAAATTTTCTCAGCAAAAAACAGTTTTTTGGACCAAAAAGCCCCTTTCTTCAACCAAAACCCAATTTTTTTTCGCCAAAAAGTTTCGTTTTCATCTCGCAAGGTATTTTCATGAGCAAAAAGTGGGGGTTTCGGCACAACAGCCATGCCGTCAGCGAAAAACCTCGTTTTGAGGCCCAAAATGGCCATTTTTCAGTTTTTTTGACCAAAAAGCTTTTTTTTCACCAAAACACTGTTTTTCTCACCCAAAATGTGTTTTTCTCGTGCAAAAGGTGCGTTTGGCAGTGAAAACGTCGTGTTTTGACCAAAAGAAAATTCTCAGCAAAATTCAAATTTTCTCAGCAAAAAACAGTTTTTTGGACCAAAAAGCCCCTTTCTTCAACCAAAACCCAATTTTTTTCGCCAAAAAGTTTCGTTTTCATCTCGCGAGGTATTTTCATGAGCAAAAAGTGGGGGTTTCGGCACAACAGCCATGCCGTCAGCGAAAAACCTCGTTTTGAAGTCCAAAATGGCCATTTTTCAGTTTCTTTTGGACCAAAAAGCTTTTTTTTTTTTCACCAAAACACTGTTTTTCTCACCCAAAATGTGTTTTTCTCGTGCAAAAGGTGCGTTTGGAAGTGAAAACGTCGTGTTTTGACCAAAAGAAAATTCTCAGCAAAATTCAAATTTTCTCAGCAAAAAACAGTTTTTTGGACCAAAAAGCCCCTTTCTTCAACCAAAACTCATTTTTTTTTCGCCAAAAAGTTTCGTTTTTATCTCGCGAGGTATGTTCATGAGCAAAAAGTGGGGGTTTCGGCACAATAGCCATGCCGTCAGCGAAAAACCTCGTTTTGAGGTCCAAAATGGCCATTTTTCAGTTTTTTGGACGAAAAAGCTTTTTTTTTTTCACCAAAATCCTGTTTTTCTCACCCAAAATGTGTTTTTCTCGTGCAAAAGGTGCGTTTGGCAGTGAAAACGTCGTGTTTTGACCAAAAGAAAATTCTCAGCAAAATTCAAATTTTCTCAGCAAAAAACAGTTTTTTGGACCAAAAAGCCCCTTTCTACAACCAAAACCCAATTTTTTTTCGCCAAAAAGTTTCGTTTTCATCTCGCGAGGTATTTTCATGATCAAAAAGTGGGGGTTTCGGCACAACAGCCATGCCGTCAGCGAAAAACCTCGTTTTGAGGCCCAAAATGGCCATTTTTCAGTTTTTTGGACCAAAAAGCTTTTTTTTTCACCAAAACCCTTTTTTTCACCCAAAATGTGTTTTTCTCGTGCAAAAGGTGCGTTTGGCAGTGAAAACGTCGTGTTTTGACCAAAAGAAAATTCTCAGCAAAATTTAAATTTTCTCAGCAAAAAACAGTTTTTCGGAACAAAAAGCCCCTTTCTACAACCAAAACCCAATTTTTTTTTTTTGCCAAAAAGTTTCGTTTTTATCTCGCGAGGTATTTTCATGAGCAAAAAGTGGGGGTTTCGGCACAACAGCCATGCCGTCAGCGAAAAACCTCGTTTTGAGGCCCAAAATGGCCATTTTTTCAGTTTTTTGGACCAAAAAGCTTTTTTTTTTCACCAAAACACTGTTTTTCTCACCCAAAATGTGTTTTTCTCGTGCAAAAGGTGCGTTTGGCAGTGAGAACGTCGTGTTTTGACCAAAAGAAAATTCTCAGCAAAATTCAAATTTTCTCAGCAAAAAACAGTTTTTTGGACCAAAAAGCCCCTTTCTACAACCAAAACCCAATTTTTTTTCGCCAAAAAGTTTCGTTTTCATCTCGCGAGGTATTTTCATGATCAAAAAGTGGGGGTTTCGGCACAACAGCCATGCCGTCAGCGAAAAACCTCGTTTTGAGGCCCAAAATGGCCATTTTTCAGTTTTTTGGACCAAAAAGCTTTTTTTTTCACCAAAACCCTGTTTTTCTCACCCAAAATGTGTTTTTGTCGTGCAAAAGGTGCGTTTGGCAGTGAAAACGTCGTGTTTTGACCAAAAGAAAATTCTCAGCAAAATTCAAATTTTCTCAGCAAAAAACAGTTTTTTGGACCAAAAAGCCCCTTTCTTCAACCAAAACTCAATTTTTTTTTGCCAAAAAGTTTCGTTTTCATCTCGCGAGGTATTTTCATGAGCAAAAAGTGGGGGTTTCGGCACAACAGCCATCCTGTCAGCGAAAAACCTCGTTTTGAGGCCCAAAATGGCCATTTTTTCAGTTTTTTTGACCAAAAAGCTTTTTTTTCACCAAAACACTGTTTTTCTCACCCAAAATGTGTTTTTCTCGTGCAAAAGGTGCGTTTGGCAGTGAAAACGTCGTGTTTTGACCAAAAGAAAATTCTCAGCAAAATTCAAATTTTCTCAGCAAAAAACAGTTTTTTGGACCAAAAAGCCCCTTTCTTCAACCAAAACCCAATTTTTTTCGCCAAAAAGTTTCGTTTTCATCTCGCGAGGTATTTTCATGAGCAAAAAGTTGGGGTTTCGGCACAACAGCCATGCCGTCAGCGAAAAACCCCGTTGTGAGGCCCAAAATGGCCATTTTTCAGTTTTTTTTGAACCAAAAAGCTTTTTTTTTTCACCAAAACCCTGTTTTTCTCACCCAAAATGTGTTTTTCCTCGTGCAAAAGGTGCGTTTGGCAGTGAAAACGTCGTGTTTTGACCAAAAGAAAATTCTCAGCAAAATTTAAATTTTCTCAGCAAAAAACAGTTTTTCGGACCAAAAAGCCCCTTTCTACAACCAAAACCCAATTTTTTTTTTTAGCCAAAAAGTTTCGTTTTTATCTCGCGAGGTATTTTCATGAGCAAAAAGTGGGGGTTTCGGCACAACAGCCATGCCGTCAGCGAAAAACCTCGTTTTGAGGCCCAAAATGGCCATTTTTCAGTTTTTTGGACCAAAAAGCTTTTTTTCTCACCAAAACCCTGTTTTTCTCACCCAAAATGTGTTTTTGTCGTGCAAAAGGTGCGTTTGGCAGTGAAAACGTCGTGTTTTGACCAAAAGAAAATTCTCAGCAAAATTCAAATTTTCTCAGCAAAAAACAGTTTTTTTGGACCAAAAAGCCCCTTTCTTCAACCAAAACCCAATTTTTTTTCGCCAAAAAGTTTCGTTTTCATCTCGCAAGGTATTTTCATGAGCAAAAAGTGGGGGTTTCGGCACAACAGCCATGCCGTCAGCGAAAAACCTCGTTTTGAGGCCCAAAATGGCCATTTTTCAGTTTTTTTGACCAAAAAGCTTTTTTTTCACCAAAACACTGTTTTTCTCACCCAAAATGTGTTTTTCTCGTGCAAAAGGTGCGTTTGGCAGTGAAAACGTCGTGTTTTGACCAAAAGAAAATTCTCAGCAAAATTCAAATTTTCTCAGCAAAAAACAGTTTTTTGGACCAAAAAGCCCCTTTCTTCAACCAAAACCCAATTTTTTTCGCCAAAAAGTTTCGTTTTCATCTCGCGAGGTATTTTCATGAGCAAAAAGTGGGGGTTTCGGCACAACAGCCATGCCGTCAGCGAAAAACCTCGTTTTGAAGTCCAAAATGACCATTTTTCAGTTTCTTTTGGACCAAAAAGCTTTTTTTTTTTTCACCAAAACACTGTTTTTCTCACCCAAAATGTGTTTTTCCTCGTGCAAAAGGTGCGTTTGGAAGTGAAAACGTCGTGTTTTGACCAAAAGAAAATTCTCAGCAAAATTCAAATTTTCTCAGCAAAAAACAGTTTTTTGGACCAAAAAGCCCCTTTCTTCAACCAAAACTCATTTTTTTTTCGCCAAAAAGTTTCGTTTTTATCTTGCGAGGTATGTTCATGAGCAAAAAGTGGGGGTTTCGGCACAATAGCCATGCCGTCAGCGAAAAACCTCGTTTTGAGGTCCAAAATGGCCATTTTTCAGTTTTTTGGACGAAAAAGCTTTTTTTTTTTCACCAAAATCCTGTTTTTCTCACCCAAAATGTGTTTTTCTCGTGCAAAAGGTGCGTTTGGCAGTGAAAACGTCGTGTTTTGACCAAAAGAAAATTCTCAGCAAAATTCAAATTTTCTCAGCAAAAAACAGTTTTTTGGACCAAAAAGCCCCTTTCTACAACCAAAACCCAATTTTTTTTCGCCAAAAAGTTTCGTTTTCATCTCGCGAGGTATTTTCATGATCAAAAAGTGGGGGTTTCGGCACAACAGCCATGCCGTCAGCGAAAAACCTCGTTTTGAGGCCCAAAATGGCCATTTTTCAGTTTTTTGGACCAAAAAGCTTTTTTTTTCACCAAAACCCTTTTTTTTCACCCAAAATGTGTTTTTCTCGTGCAAAAGGTGCGTTTGGCAGTGAAAACGTCGTGTTTTGACCAAAAGAAAATTCTCAGCAAAATTTAAATTTTCTCAGCAAAAAACAGTTTTTCGGAACAAAAAGCCCCTTTCTACAACCAAAACCCAATTTTTTTTTTTTGCCAAAAAGTTTCGTTTTTATCTCGCGAGGTATTTTCATGAGCAAAAAGTGGGGGTTTCGGCACAACAGCCATGCCGTCAGCGAAAAACCTCGTTTTGAGGCCCAAAATGGCCATTTTTCAGTTTTTTGGACCAAAAAGCTTTTTTTTTCACCAAAACACTGTTTTTCTCACCCAAAATGTGTTTTTCTCGTGCAAAAGGTGCGTTTGGCAGTGAGAACGTCGTGTTTTGACCAAAAGAAAATTCTCAGCAAAATTCAAATTTTCTCAGCAAAAAACAGTTTTTTGGACCAAAAAGCCCCTTTCTACAACCAAAACCCAATTTTTTTTTCGCCAAAAAGTTTCGTTTTCATCTCGCGAGGTATTTTCATGATCAAAAAGTGGGGGTTTCGGCACAACAGCCATGCCGTCAGCGAAAAACCTCGTTTTGAGGCCCAAAATGGCCATTTTTCAGTTTTTTGGACCAAAAAGCTTTTTTTTTCACCAAAACCCTGTTTTTCTCACCCAAAATGTGTTTTTGTCGTGCAAAAGGTGCGTTTGGCAGTGAAAACGTCGTGTTTTGACCAAAAGAAAATTCTCAGCAAAATTCAAATTTTCTCAGCAAAAAAACAGTTTTTTGGACCAAAAAGCCCCTTTCTTCAACCAAAACTCAATTTTTTTTTGCCAAAAAGTTTCGTTTTCATCTCGCGAGGTATTTTCATGAGCAAAAAGTGGGGGTTTCGGCACAACAGCCATCCTGTCAGCGAAAAACCTCGTTTTGAGGCCCAAAATGGCCATTTTTCAGTTTTTTTGACCAAAAAGCTTTTTTTTCACCAAAACACTGTTTTTCTCACCCAAAATGTGTTTTTCTCGTGCAAAAGGTGCGTTTGGCAGTGAAAACGTCGTGTTTTGACCAAAAGAAAATTCTCAGCAAAATTCAAATTTTCTCAGCAAAAAACAGTTTTTTGGACCAAAAAGCCCCTTTCTTCAACCAAAACCCAATTTTTTTCGCCAAAAAGTTTCGTTTTCATCTCGCGAGGTATTTTCATGAGCAAAAAGTTGGGGTTTCGGCACAACAGCCATGCCGTCAGCGAAAAACCCCGTTGTGAGGCCCAAAATGGCCATTTTTCAGTTTTTTTTTGAACCAAAAAGCTTTTTTTTTTCACCAAAACCCTGTTTTTCTCACCCAAAATGTGTTTTTCTCGTGCAAAAGGTGCGTTTGGCAGTGAAAACGTCGTGTTTTGACCAAAAGAAAATTCTCAGCAAAATTTAAATTTTCTCAGCAAAAAACAGTTTTTCGGACCAAAAAGCCCGTTTCTACAACCAAAACCCAATTTTTTTTTTTAGCCAAAAAGTTTCGTTTTTATCTCGCGAGGTATTTTCATGAGCAAAAAGTGGGGGTTTCGGCACAACAGCCATGCCGTCAGCGAAAAACCTCGTTTTGAGGCCCAAAATGGCCATTTTTTCAGTTTTTTGGACCAAAAAGCTTTTTTTTTCACCAAAACACTGTTTTTCTCACCCAAAATGTGTTTTTCTCGTGCAAAAGGTGCGTTTGGCAGTGAAAACGTCGTGTTTTGACCAAAAGAAAATTCTCAGCAAAATTCAAATTTTCTCAGCAAAAAACAGTTTTTTGGACCAAAAAGCCCCTTTCTACAACCAAAACCCAATTTTTTTTCGCCAAAAAGTTTCGTTTTCATCTCGCGAGGTATTTTCATGATCAAAAAGTGGGGGTTTCGGCACAACAACCATGCCGTCAGCGAAAAACCTCGTTTTGAGGCCCAAAATGGCCATTTTTCAGTTTTTTGGACCAAAAAGCTTTTTTTTTTTCACCAAAACCCTGTTTTTCTCACCCAAAATGTGTTTTTGTCGTGCAAAAGGTGCGTTTGGCAGTGAAAACGTCGTGTTTTGACCAAAAGAAAATTCTCAGCAAAATTTAAATTTTCTCAGCAAAAAACAGTTTTTTCGGACCAAAAAGCCCCTTTCTACAACCAAAACCCAATTTTTTTTTTTTGCCAAAAAGTTTCGTTTTTATCTCGCGAGGTATTTTCATGAGCAAAAAGTTGGGGTTTCGGCACAACAGCCATGCCGTCAGCGAAAAACCTCGTTTTGAGGCCCAAAATGGCCATTTTTCAGTTTTTTGGACCAAAAAGCTTTTTTTTTCACCAAAACACTGTTTTTCTCACCCAAAATGTGTTTTTCTCGTGCAAAAGGTGCGTTTGGCAGTGAAAACGTCGTGTTTTGACCAAAAGAAAATTCTCAGCAAAATTCAAATTTTCTCAGCAAAAAACAGTTTTTTTGGACCAAAAAGCCCCTTTCTACAACCAAAACCCAATTTTGTTTCGCCAAAAAGTTTCGTTTTCATCTCGCGAGGTATTTTCATGATCAAAAAGTGGGGGTTTCGGCACAACAGCCATGCCGTCAGCGAAAAACCTCGTTTTGAGGCCCAAAATGGCCATTTTTCAGTTTTTTGGACCAAAAAGCTTTTTTTTTTCACCAAAACCCTGTTTTTCTCACCCAAAATGTGTTTTTGTCGTGCAAAAGGTGCGTTTGGCAGTGAAAACGTCGTGTTTTGACCAAAAGAAAATTCTCAGCAAAATTCAAATTTTCTCAGCAAAAAACAGTTTTTTGGACCAAAAAGCCCCTTTCTTCAACCAAAACCCAATTTTTTTTTTTTTGCCAAAAAGTTTCGTTTTTATCTCGCGAGGTATTTTCATGAGCAAAAAGTGGGGGTTTCGGCACAACAGCCATGCCGTCAGCGAAAAACCTCGTTTTGAGGCCCAAAATGGCCATTTTTCAGTTTTTTGGACCAAAAAGCTTTTTTTTTTCACCAAAAACACTGTTTTTCTCACCCAAAATGTGTTTTTCTCGTGCAAAAGGTGCGTTTGGCAGTGAAAACGTCGTGTTTTGACCAAAAGAAAATTCTCAGCAAAATTCAAATTTTCTCAGCAAAAAACAGTTTTTTGGACCAAAAAGCCCCTTTCTACAACCAAAACCCAATTTTGTTTCGCCAAAAAGTTTCGTTTTCATCTCGCGAGGTATTTTCATGATCAAAAAGTGGGGGTTTCGGCACAACAGCCATGCCGTCAGCGAAAAACCTCGTTTTGAGGCCCAAAATGGCCATTTTTCAGTTTTTTGGACCAAAAAGCTTTTTTTTTTCACCAAAACCCTGTTTTTTCTCACCCAAAATGTGTTTTTGTCGTGCAAAAGGTGCGTTTGGCAGTGAAAACGTCGTGTTTTGACCAAAAGAAAATTCTCAGCAAAATTCAAATTTTCTCAGCAAAAAACAGTTTTTTGGACCAAAAAGCCCCTTTCTTCAACCAAAACTCAATTTTTTTTTGCCAAAAAGTTTCGTTTTCATCTCGCGAGGTATTTTCATGAGCAAAAAGTGGGGGTTTCGGCACAAACAGCCATCCTGTCAGCGAAAAAACCTCGTTTTGAGGCCCAAAATGGCCATTTTTCAGTTTTTTGGACCAAAAAGCTTTTTTTTCACCAAAACACTGTTTTTCTCACCCAAAATGTGTTTTTCTCGTGCAAAAGGTGCGTTTGGCAGTGAAAACGTCGTGTTTTGACCAAAAGAAAATTCTCAGCAAAATTCAAATTTTCTCAGCAAAAAACAGTTTTTTGGACCAAAAAGCCCCTTTCTTCAACCAAAACCCAATTTTTTTCGCCAAAAAAGTTTCGTTTTCATCTCGCGAGGTATTTTCATGAGCAAAAAGTTGGGGTTTCGAACAGCCATGCCGTCAGCGAAAAACCCCCGTTGTGAGGCCCCAAAATGGCCATTTTTCAGTTTTTTTTGAACCAAAAAGCTTTTTTTTTTCACCAAAACCCTGTTTTTTCTCACCCAAAATGTGTTTTTGTCGTGCAAAAGGTGCGTTTGGCAGTGAAAACGTCGTGTTTGACCCAAAAGAAAATTCTCAGCAAAATTTAAATTTTCTCAGCAAAAAACAGTTTTTCGGACCAAAAAGCCCCTTTCTACAACCAAAACCCAATTTTTTTTTTTTGCCAAAAAGTTTCGTTTTTATCTCGCGAGGTATTTTCATGAGCAAAAAGTGGGGGTTTCGGCACAACAGCCATGCCGTCAGCGAAAAACCTCGTTTTGAGGCCCAAAATGGCCATTTTTCAGTTTTTTGGACCAAAAAGCTTTTTTTTTCACCAAAACACTGTTTTTCTCACCCAAAATGTGTTTTTCTCGTGCAAAAGGTGCGTTTGGCAGTGAAAACGTCGTGTTTTGACCAAAAGAAAATTCTCAGCAAAATTCAAATTTTCTCAGCAAAAAACAGTTTTTTTGGACCAAAAAGCCCCTTTCTACAACCAAAACCCAATTTTTTTTCGCCAAAAAGTTTCGTTTTCATCTCGCGAGGTATTTTCATGATCAAAAAGTGGGGGTTTCGGCACAACAGCCATGCCGTCAGCGAAAAACCTCGTTTTGAGGCCCAAAATGGCCATTTTTCAGTTTTTTGGACCAAAAAGCTTTTTTTTTCACCAAAACCCTGTTTTTCTCACCCAAAATGTGTTTTTGTCGTGCAAAAGGTGCGTTTGGCAGTGAAAACGTCGTGTTTTGACCAAAAGAAAATTCTCAGCAAAATTTAAATTTTCTCAGCAAAAAACAGTTTTTCGGACCAAAAAGCCCCTTTCTACAACCAAAACCCAATTTTTTTTTTTTGCCAAAAAGTTTCGTTTTTATCTCGCGAGGTATTTTCATGAGCAAAAAGTGGGGGTTTCGGCACAACAGCCATGCCGTCAGCGAAAAACCTCGTTTTGAGGCCCAAAATGGCCATTTTTCAGTTTTTTGGACCAAAAAGCTTTTTTTTTTCACCAAAACACTGTTTTTCTCACCCAAAATGTGTTTTTCTCGTGCAAAAGGTGCGTTTGGCAGTGAAAACGTCGTGTTTTGACCAAAAGAAAATTCTCAGCAAAATTCAAATTTTCTCAGCAAAAAACAGTTTTTTTGGACCAAAAAGCCCCTTTCTACAACCAAAACCCAATTTTGTTTCGCCAAAAAGTTTCGTTTTCATCTCGCGAGGTATTTTCATGATCAAAAAGTGGGGGTTTCGGCACAACAGCCATGCCGTCAGCGAAAAACCTCGTTTTGAGGCCCAAAATGGCCATTTTTCAGTTTTTTGGACCAAAAAGCTTTTTTTTTCACCAAAACCCTGTTTTTCTCACCCAAAATGTGTTTTTGTCGTGCAAAAGGTGCGTTTGGCAGTGAAAACGTCGTGTTTTGACCAAAAGAAAATTCTCAGCAAAATTCAAATTTTCTCAGCAAAAAACAGTTTTTTGGACCAAAAAGCCCCTTTCTTCAACCAAAACTCAATTTTTTTTTGCCAAAAAGTTTCGTTTTCATCTCGCGAGGTATTTTCATGAGCAAAAAGTGGGGGTTTCGGCACAACAGCCATCCTGTCAGCGAAAAACCTCGTTTTGAGGCCCAAAATGGCCATTTTTCAGTTTTTTTGACCAAAAAGCTTTTTTTTCACCAAAACACTGTTTTTCTCACCCAAAATGTGTTTTTCTCGTGCAAAAGGTGCGTTTGACAGTGAAAACGTCGTGTTTTGACCGAAAGAAAATTCTCAGCAAAATTCAAATTTTCTCAGCAAAAAACAGTTTTTTGGACCAAAAAGCCCCTTTCTTCAACCAAAACCCAATTTTTTTCGCCAAAAAGTTTCGTTTTCATCTCGCGAGGTATTTTCATGAGCAAAAAGTTGGGGTTTCGGCACAACAGCCATGCCGTCAGCGAAAAACCTCGTTTTGAGGCCCAAAATGGCCATTTTTCAGTTTTTTGGACCAAAAAGCTTTTTTTATCACCAAAACACTGTTTTTCTCACCCAAAATGTGTTTTTCTCGTCCAAAAGGTGCGTTTGGCAGTGAAAACGTCGTGTTTTGACCAAAAGAAAATTCTCAGCAAAATTCAAATTTTCTCAGCAAAAAACTGTTTTTTGGACCAAAAAGCCCCTTTCTACAACCAAAACCCAATTTTTTTTTCGCCAAAAAGTTTCGTTTTCATCTCGCGAGGTATTTTCATGATCAAAAAGTGGGGGTTTCGGCACAACAGCCATGCCGTCAACGAAAAACCTCGTTTTGAGGCCCAAAATGGCCATTTTTCAGTTTTTTCGACCAAAAAGCTTTTTTTTTCACCAAAACCGTTTTTCTCACCCAAAATGTGTTTTTCTCGTGCAAAAGGTGCGTTTGGCAGTGAAAACGTCGTGTTTTGACCAAAAGAAAATTCTCAGCAAAATTCAAATTTTCTCAGCAAAAAAACAGTTTTTTGGACCAAAAAGCCCCTTTCTACAACCAAAACCCAATTTTTTTCGCCAAAAATTTTTGTTTTCATCTCGCGAGGTATTTTCATGAGCAAAAAGTGGGGGTTTCGGCACAACAGCCATGCCGTCAGCGAAAAACCCCGTTGTGAGGCCCAAAATGGCCATTTTTCAGTTTTTTTTGAACCAAAAAGCTTTTTTTTTCACCAAAACCCTGTTTTTCTCACCCAAAATGTGTTTTTCTCGTGCAAAAGGTGCGTTTGGCAGTGAAAACGTCGTGTTTTGACCAAAAGAAAATTCTCAGCAAAATTCAAATTTTCTCAGCAAAAAACAGTTTTTTGGACCAAAAAGCCCCTTTCTTGAACCAAAACTCATTTTTTTTCCCCCAAAAACTTTCGTTTTTATCTCGCGAGGTATTTTCATGAGCAAAAAGTGGGGGTTTCGGCAACACAGCCATGCCGTCAGCGAAAAACCTCGTTTTGAGGTCCAAAATGGCCATTTTTCAGTTTTTTGGACCAAAAAGCTTTTTTTTTTTTCACCAAAATCCTGTTTTTCTCACCCAAAATGTGTTTTTCTCGTGCAAAAGGTGCGTTTGGCAGTGAAAACGTCGTGTTTTGACCAAAAGAAAATTCTCAGCAAAATTCAAATTTTCTCAGCAAAAAAACAGTTTTTTGGACCAAAAAGCCCCTTTCTACAACCAAAACCCAATTTTTTTTCGCCAAAAAGTTTCGTTTTCATCTCGCGAGGTATTTTCATGATCAAAAAGTGGGGGTTTCGGCACAACAGCCATGCCGTCAGCGAAAAACCTCGTTTTGAGGCCCAAAATGGCCATTTTTCAGTTTTTTGGACCAAAAAGCTTTTTTTTTCACCAAAACCGTTTTTCTCACCCAAAATGTGTTTTTCTCGTGCAAAAGGTGCGTTTGGCAGTGAAAACGTCGTGTTTTGACCAAAAGAAAATTCTCAGCAAAATTCAAATTTTCTCAGCAAAAAACAGTTTTTTGGACCAAAAAGCCCCTTTCTTCAACCAAAACCCAATTTTTTTCGCCAAAAATTTTTGTTTTCATCTCGCGAGGTATTTTCATGAGCAAAAAGTGGGGGTTTCGGCACAACAGCCATGCCGTCAGCGAAAAACCCCGTTGTGAGGCCCAAAATGGCCATTTTTCAGTTTTTTTTGAACCAAAAAGCTTTTTTTCCACCAAAACCCTGTTTTTCTCACCCAAAATGTGTTTTTGTCGTGCAAAAGGTGCGTTTGGCAGTGAAAACGTCGTGTTTTGACCAAAAGAAAATTCTCAGCAAAATTCAAATTTTCTCAGCAAAAAACAGTTTTTTGGACCAAAAAGCCCCTTTCTTCAACCAAAACTCATTTTTTTTTCCCCAAAAAGTTGCGTTTTTATCTCGCGAGGTATTTTCATGAGCAAAAAGTGGGGGTTTCGGCACAACAGCCATGCCGTCAGCGAAAAACCCCGTTGTGAGGCCCAAAATGGCCATTTTTCAGTTTTTTTTGAACCAAAAAGCTTTTTTTTTCACCAAAACCCTGTTTTTCTCACCCAAAATGTGTTTTTCCTCGTGCAAAAGGTGCGTTTGGCAGTGAAAACGTCGTGTTTTGACCAAAAGAAAATTCTCAGCAAAATTCAAATTTTCTCAGCAAAAAACAGTTTTTTGGACCAAAAAGCCCCTTTCTTCAACCAAAACTCATTTTTTTTTCCACAAAAAGTTTCGTTTTTATCTCGCGAGGTATTTTCATGAGCAAAAAGTGGGGGTTTCGGCACAACAGCCATGCCGTCAGCGAAAAACCTCGTTTTGAGGTCCAAAATGGCCATTTTTCAGTTTTTTGGACCAAAAAGCTTTTTTTTTTCCACCAAAATCCTGTTTTTCTCACCCAAAATGTGTTTTTCTCGTGCAAAAGGTGCGTTTGGCAGTGAAAACGTCGTGTTTTGACCAAAAGAAAATTCTCAGCAAAATTCAAATTTTCTCAGCAAAAAACAGTTTTTTGGACCAAAAAGCCCCTTTCTACAACCAAAACCCAATTTTTTTTCGCCAAAAAGTTTCGTTTTCATCTCGCGAGGTATTTTCATGATCAAAAAGTGGGGGTTTCGGCACAACAGCCATGCCGTCAGCGAAAAACCTCGTTTTGAGGCCCAAAATGGCCATTTTTCAGTTTTTTCGACCAAAAAGCTTTTTTTTTTCACGAAAACCGTTTTTCTCACCCAAAATGTGTTTTTCTCGTGCAAAAGGTGCGTTTGGCAGTGAAAACGTCGTGTTTTGACCAAAAGAAAATTCTCAGCAAAATTCAAATTTTCTCAGCAAAAAACAGTTTTTTGGACCAAAAAGCCCCTTTCTTCAACCAAAACCCAATTTTTTTCGCCAAAAATTTTTGTTTTCATCTCGCGAGGTATTTTCATGAGCAAAAAGTGGGGGTTTCGGCACAACAGCCATGCCGTCAGCGAAAAACCCCGTTGTGAGGCCCAAAATGGCCATTTTTCAGTTTTTTTTTAACCAAAAAGCTTTTTTTTTCACGAAAACCCTGTTTTTCTCACCCAAAATGTGTTTTTCTCGTGCAAAAGGTGCGTTTGGCAGTGAAAACGTCGTGTTTTGACCAAAAGAAAATTCTCAGCAAAATTCAAATTTTCTCAGCAAAAAACAGTTTTTTGGACCAAAAAGCCCCTTTCTACAACCAAAACCCAATTTTTTTTCGCCAAAAAGTTTCGTTTTCATCTCGCGAGGTATTTTCATGATCAAAAAGTGGGGGTTTCGGCACAAACAACAGCCATGCCGTCAGCGAAAACCTCGTTTTGAGGCCCAAAATGGCCATTTTTCAGTTTTTTGGACCAAAAAGCTTTTTTTTTCACCAAAACCGTTTTTCTCACCCAAAATGTGTTTTTCTCGTGCAAAAGGTGCGTTTGGCAGTGAAAACGTCGTGTTTTGACCAAAAGAAAATTCTCAGCAAAATTCAAATTTTCTCAGCAAAAAACAGTTTTTTGGACCAAAAAGCCCCTTTCTACAACCAAAACCCAATTTTTTTTCGCCAAAAAGTTTCGTTTTCATCTCGCGAGGTATTTTCATGAGCAAAAAGTGGGGGTTTCGGCACAACAGCCATGCCGTCAGCGAAAAACCTCGTTTTGAGGCCCAAAATGGCCATTTTTCAGTTTTTTTTAACCAAAAAGCTTTTTTTTTTTCACGAAAACCCTGTTTTTTCTCACCCAAAATGTGTTTTTCTCGTGCAAAAGGTGCGTTTGGCAGTGAAAACGTCGTGTTTTGACCAAAAGAAAATTCTCAGCAAAATTCAAATTTTCTCAGCAAAAAACAGTTTTTTGGACCAAAAAGCCCCTTTCTTGAACCAAAACTCATTTTTTTTCCCCCAAAAAGTTTCGTTTTCATCTCGCGAGGTATTTTCATGAGCAAAAAGTGGGGGTTTCGGCACAACAGCCATTGCCGTCAGCGAAAAACCTCGTTTTGAGGCCCAAAATGGCCATTTTTCAGTTTTTTCGACCAAAAAGCTTTTTTTTTCACCAAAACCGTTTTTTCTCACCCAAAATGTGTTTTTCTCGTGCAAAAGGTGCGTTTGGCAGTGAAAACGTCGTGTTTTGACCAAAAGAAAATTCTCAGCAAAATTCAAATTTTCTCAGCAAAAAACAGTTTTTTGGACCAAAAAGCCCCTTTCTACAACCAAAACCCAATTTTTTTTCGCCAAAAAGTTTCGTTTTCATCTCGCGAGGTATTTTCATGAGCAAAAAGTGGGGGTTTCGGCACAACAGCCATGCCGTCAGCGAAAAAAACCCCGTTGTGAGGCCCAAATGGCCATTTTTCAGTTTTTTGGACCAAAAAGCTTTTTTTTTTCCCACCAAAATCCTGTTTTTCTCACCCAAAATGTGTTTTTCTCGTGCAAAAGGTGCGTTTGGCAGTGAAAACGTCGTGTTTTGACCAAAGAAAATTCTCAGCAAAATTCAAATTTTCTCAGCAAAAAACAGTTTTTGGACCAAAAAGCCCCTTTCTACAACCAAAACCCAATTTTGGTTCGCCAAAAAGTTTCGTTTTCATCTCGCGAGGTATTTTCATGATCAAATAGTGGGGGTTTCGGCACAACAGCCATGCCGTCAGCGGAAAAACCTCGTTTTGAGGCCCAAAATGGCCATTTTTCAGTTTTTTCGACCAAAAAGCTTTTTTTTTCACCAAAACCGTTTTTCTCACCCAAAATGTGTTTTTCTCGTGCAAAAGGGTGCGTTTGGCAGTGAAAACGTCGTGTTTTGACCAAAAGAAAATTCTCAGCAAAATTCAAATTTCTCAGCAAAAAACAGTTTTTTGGACCAAAAAGCCCCTTTCTACAACCAAAACCAATTTTTTTTCGCCAAAAAGTTTCGTTTTCATCTCGCGAGGTATTTTCATGATCAAAAAGTGGGGGTTTCGGCACAAACAGCCATGCCGTCAGCGAAAAACCTCGTTTTGAGGCCCAAAATGGCCATTTTTTCAGTTTTTTGGACCAAAAAGCTTTTTTTTTCACCAAAACCGTTTTTCTCACCCAAAATGTGTTTTTCTCGTGCAAAAGGTGCGTTTGGCAGTGAAAACGTCGTGTTTTGACCAAAAGAAAATTCTCAGCAAAATTCAAATTTTCTCAGCAAAAAACAGTTTTTTGGACCAAAAAGCCCCTTTCTACAACCAAAACCCAATTTTTTTCGCCAAAAAGTTTCGTTTTTCATCTCGCGAGGTATTTTCATGAGCAAAAAATGGGGGTTTCGGCACAACAGCCATGCCGTCAGCGAAAAACCTCGTTTTTGAGGCCCAAAAAGGCCATTTTTCAGTTTTTTTTTTAACCAAAAAGCTTTTTTTTTTTCACGGAAAACCCTGTTTTTTCTCACCCAAAATGTGTTTTTCTCGTGCAAAAGGTGCGTTTGGCAGTGAAAACGTCGGTGTTTTGACCAAAAGAAAATTCTCAGCAAAATTCAAATTTTCTCAGCAAAAAACAGTTTTTTTGGACCAAAAAGCCCCTTTCTTGAACCAAAACTCATTTTTTTTCCCCAAAAAGTTTCGTTTCATCTCGCGAGGTATTTTCATGAGCAAAAAGTGGGGGGTTTCGGCACAACAGCCATGCCGTCAGCGAAAAACCTCGTTTTGAGGCCCAAAATGGCCATTTTTCAGTTTTTTCGACCAAAAAGCTTTTTTTTTCACCAAAACCGTTTTTCTCACCCAAAATGTGTTTTTCTCGTGCAAAAGGTGCGTTTGGCAGTGAAAACGTCGTGTTTTGACCAAAAGAAAATCTCAGCAAAATTCAAATTTTCTCAGCAAAAAACAGTTTTTTGGACCAAAAAGCCCCTTTCTACAACCAAAACCCAATTTTTTTTCGCCAAAAAGTTTCGTTTTCATCTCGCGAGGTATTTTCATGAGCAAAAAGTGGGGGTTTCGGCACAACAGCCATGCCGTCAGCGAAAAAACCCCGTTGTGAGGCCCAAAATGGCCATTTTTTCAGTTTTTTGGACCAAAAAGCTTTTTTTTTTTCCACCAAAATCCTGTTTTTCTCACCCAAAATGTGTTTTTCTCGTGGCAAAAGGTGCGTTTGGCAGTGAAAACGTCGTGTTTTGACCAAAAGAAAATTCTCAGCAAAATTCAAATTTTCTCAGCAAAAAACAGTTTTTTGGACCAAAAAGCCCCTTTCTACAACCAAAACCCAATTTTGGTTCGCCAAAAAGTTTCGTTTTCATCTCGCGAGGTATTTTCATGATCAAAAAGTGGGGGGTTTCGGCACAACAGCCATGCCGTCAGCGAAAAACCTCGTTTTGAGGCCCAAAATGGCCATTTTTCAGTTTTTTCGACCAAAAAGCTTTTTTTTTTCACCAAAACCGTTTTTCTCACCCAAAATGTGTTTTTCTCGTGCAAAAGTGCGTTTGGCAGTGAAAACGTCGTGTTTTGACAAAAGAAAATTCTCAGCAAAATTCAAATTTTCTCAGCAAAAAACAGTTTTTTTGGACCAAAAAGCCCCTTTCTTCAACCAAAACCCAATTTTTTTCGCCAAAAATTTTTGTTTTCATCTCGCGAGGTATTTTCATGAGCAAAAAGTGGGGGTTTCGGCACAACAGCCATGCCGTCAGCGAAAAACCCCGTTGTGAGGCCCAAAATGGCCATTTTTCAGTTTTTTGGACCAAAAAGCTTTTTTTTTTTTCACCAAAATCCTGTTTTTCTCACCCAAAATGTGTTTTTCTCGTGCAAAAGGTGCGTTTGGCAGTGAAAACGTCGTGTTTTGACCAAAAGAAAATTCTCAGCAAAATTCAAATTTTCTCAGCAAAAAACAGTTTTTTTGGACCAAAAAGCCCCTTTCTACAACCATAAACCCAATTTTTTTTCGCCAAAAAGTTTCGTTTTCATCTCGCGAGGTATTTTCATGATCAAAAAGTGGGGGGTTTCGGCACAATAGCCATGCCGTCAGCGAAAAACCTCGTTTTGAGGCCCA
Organism: Anthopleura sola; assembly: GCA_023349425.1. NCBI lineage: Eukaryota > Metazoa > Cnidaria > Anthozoa > Actiniaria > Actiniidae > Anthopleura > Anthopleura sola. The sequence goes on along the minus strand of JALHLI010000006.1, from coordinate 11,751,018 downwards.
AAATGGCCATTTTTCAGTTTTTTGGACCAAAAAGCTTTTTTTTTTTTCCACCAAAATCCTGTTTTTCGCACCCAAAATGTGTTTTTCTCGTGCAAAAGGTGCGTTTTGCAGTGAAAACGTCGTGTTTTGACCAAAAGAAAATTCTCAGCAAAATTCAAATTTTCTCAGCAAAAAACAGTTTTTTGGACCAAAAACCCCCTTTCTACAACCAAAACCCAATTTTTTTTTTGCCAAAAAGTTTCGTTTTCATCTCGCGAGGTATTTTCATGAGCAAAAAGTGGGGGTTTCGGCACAACAGCCATGCCGTCAGCGAAAAACCTCGTTTTGAGGCCCAAAATGGCCATTTTCAGTTTTTTTTTAACCAAAAAGCTTTTTTTTTCACGAAAACCCTGTTTTTCTCACCCAAAATGTGTTTTTCTCGTGCAAAAGGTGCGTTTGGCAGTGAAAACGTCGTGTTTTGACCAAAAGAAAATTCTCAGCAAATTTCAAATTTTCTCAGCAAAAACAGTTTTTTGGACCATAAAAGCCCCTTTCCTCAACCAAAACCCAATTTTTTTTCGCCAAAAAGTTTCGTTTTTATCTCTCGAGGTATTTTCATGAGCAAAAAGTGGTGGTTTCAGCCAAACAGGCATGCCGTCAGCGAAAAACCTCGTTTTGAGGTCCAAAATGGCCATTTTTTAAGTTTTTTCGGTCCAAAAATTTTTTCCTTCAGCAAAACCCTGGTTTTTTTTTTTTGCCAAAAAGTTTCGTTTTTACCACGTGAGGTATTTTCATGAGCAAAAAGGGGAGGTTTGAGCCACACAGCCATGCCGTCAGCGAAAAACTCGTTTTGAGGTCCAAAATGAGCATTTTTTTAAGTCTTTCGAGCCAAAAGTTTTTTCCTTCAGCAAAACCCTAGTTTTTTTCGCCAAAAGTTTCGTTTTTATCACGTGAGGTATTTTCATGAGCAAAAAGTGGTGGTTTAAGCCAAACAGCCGTGCCGTCAGCGAAAAACTTCGTTTTGAGGTCCAAAATAGCCATTTTTTAAGTTTTCGGGCCAAAAATTTTTTCCTTCAGCAAAACCCTGGTTTTTTTTTTGCCAAAAAGTTTCGTTTTTATCACGTGCGGTATTTTCATGGTAAAAAGTGGGGGTTTTGAGCCAAACAGCCATGCCGTCAGCGAAAAACCTCGTTTTGAGGTCCAAAATGGCCATTTTTTGAGGTTTTCGGGCCAAACATTTTTTCCTTCAGCAAAACCCTGGTTTTTATCGCCAAAAAGTTTCATTTTTATCACCTCAGGTATTTTTATGAGCAAAAAGTGGGGTTTTGAGCCACACAGCCATGCCGTCAGCGAAAAACCTCGTTTTGAGGTCCAAAATGGCCATTTTTTAAGTTTTTCGGGCCAAAAATATTTTCCTTCAGCAAAACCCTGGTTTTTTTTTTGCCAAAAAGTTTCATTTTATCACGTGAGGTATTTTCATGGGTAAAAAGTGGGGGTTTCAGCCAAACAGCCATGCCGTCATCGAAAAACCTCGTTTTGAGGCCAAAATGGCCATTTTTCAGTTATTTCGACCAAAAAGCTTTTTTTTCACCAAAACCCTGTTTTTTTCACCCAAAATGTGTTTTTCTCGTGCAAAAGGTGCGTTTGGCAGTGAAAACGTCGTGTTTTGACCAAAAGAAAATTCTCAGCAAAATTCAAATTTTCTCAGCAAAAAACAGTTTTTTTGGACCAAAAGGCCCCTTTCTTCAACCAAAACTCATTTTTTTTTCGCCAAAAAGTTTCGTTTTCATCTCGCGAGGTATTTTTCATGAGCAAAAAGTGGGGGTTTCGGCACAACAGCCATGCCGTCAGCGAAAAACCTCGTTTTGAGGCCCAAAATGGCCATTGTTCAGTTTTTTGGACCAAAAGCTTTTTTTTTTTCACCAAAACCCTGTTTTTCTCACCCAAAATGTGTTTTTCTCGTGCAAAAGGTGCGTTTGGCAGTGAAAACGTCGTGATTTGACCAAAAGAAATTCTCAGCAAAATTCAAATTTTCTCAGCAAAAAACAGTTTTTTGGACCAAAAAGCCCCTTTCTTCAACCAAAACCCAATTTTTTTTTTGCCAAAAAGTTTCGTTTTTATCTCTCGAGGTGTTTTAATGAGCAAAAAGTGGTGGTTTCAGCCAAACAGGCATGCCGTCAGCGAAAAACCTCGTTTTGAGGTCCAAAATGGCCATTTTTTAAGTTTTTCGGTCCAAAAATTTTTTCCTTCAGCAAAACCCTGGTTTTTTTTTTTGCCAAAAAGTTTCGTTTTATCACGTGAGGTATTTTCATGAGCAAAAAGGGGAGGTTTGAGCCACACAGCCATGCCGTCAGCGAAAAACCTCGTTTTGAGGTCCAAAATGAGCATTTTTTTAAGTCTTTCGAGCCAAAAGTTTTTTCCTTCAGCAAAACCCTAGTTTTTTTCGCCAAAAAATTTCGTTTTTATCACGTGAGGTATTTTCATGAGCAAAAAGTGGTGGTTTCAGCCAAACAGCCATGCCGTCAGCGAAAAACCTCGTTTTGAGGTCCAAAATAGCCATTTTTTAAGTTTTTCGGGCCAAAAATTTTTTCCTTCAGCAAAACCCTGGTTTTTTTTTGCCAAAAAGTTTCGTTTTTATCACGTGTGGTATTTTCATGGGTAAAAAGTGGGGGTTTGAGCCAAACAGCCATGCCGTCAGCGAAAAACCTCGTTTTGAGGTCCAAAATGGCCATTTTTTGAGGTTTTCGGGCCAAACATTTTTTTTCCTTCAGCAAAACCCTGGTTTTTATCGCCAAAAAGTTTCATTTTTATCACCTCAGGTATTTTTATGAGCAAAAAGTGGGGTTTTGAGCCACACAGCCATGCCGTCAGCGAAAAACCTCGTTTTGAGGTCCAAAATGGCCATTTTTTTGAGTTTTTCGGGCCAAAAATTTTTTCCTTCCGCAAAATCCCGTTTTTTTTCGCCAAAAAAGTTTGTTTTTATCACGTGTGGTATTTTCATGGGCAAAAAAAGGGGGTTTCAGCCAAAACAGCCATGCCGTCAGCGAGAAAAACCTCGTTTTGAGGTCCAAAATGGCCATTTTTTGAGGTTTTCGGGCCAAACATTTTTTCCTTCAGCAAAACCCTCGTTTTTTTTTTGCCAAAAATTTTCGTTTTTATCACGTGAGGTATTTTCATGACCAAAAAGTGGGGGTTTGAGCCACACAGCCATGCCGTCACCGAAAAACCTCGTTTTGAGGTCCAAAATGGCCATTCTTAAGTTTTTCGGGCCAAAAATTTTTTGCTTCAGCAATACCCTGGTTTTTTTTCGCCAAAAAGTTTCATTTTTATCACGTGATGTATTTTCATGAGCAAAAAGTGGGGGTTTGAGCCAAACAGCCATGCCGTCAGCGAAAAACCTCGTTTTTGAGGTCTAAAATGGCCATTTTTTTAGTTTTTCGGGCCAAAAATTTTTTCCTTCAGCAAAACCCTGGTTTTTCTTCGCCAAAAAGTTTCGTTTTTATCACCTGAGGAATTTTCATGAGCAAAAAGTGGGGGGTTTCGGCACGACAGGCATGCTGTCAGCGAAAAACCTCGTTTTGAGGCCCAAAATGGCCCTTTTTCAGTTTTTGGACCAAAAAGCTTTTTTTTTCACCAAAACCCTGTTTTTCTCACCCGAAATGTGTTTTTCTCGTACAAAAGGTGCGTTTGGCAGTGAAAACGTCTTGTTTTGACCAAAAGAAAATTCTCAGCAAAATTCAAATTTTCTCAGCAAAAAACAGTTTTTTTGGACCAAAAAGCCCCTTTCTTCAACCAAAACCCAATTTTTTTTCGCCAAAAAGTTTCGTTTTCATCTCTCGAGGTATTTTAATGAGCAAAAAGTGGTGGTTTCAGCCAAACAGCCATGCCGTCAGCGAAAAACCTCGTTTTGAGGTCCAAAATGGTCATTTTTCAGTTTTTTTTGAACCAAAAAGCTTTTTTTTTCACCAAAACCCTGTTTTTCTCACCCAAAATGTGTTTTTCTCGTGCAAAAGGTGCGTTTGGCAGTGAAAACGTCGTGTTTTGACCAAAAGAAAAATTCTCAGCAAAATTCAAATTTTCTCAGCAAAAAAACAGTTTTTTTGGACCAAAAAGCCCCTTTCTTCAACCAAAACTCTTTTTTTTTTCCCCAAAAAGTTTCGTTTTTATCTCGCGAGGTATTTTCATGAGCAAAAAGTGGGGGGTTTCGGCACAACAGCCATGCCGTCAGCGAAAAAACCTCGTTTTGAGGTCCAAAATGGCCATTTTTCAGTTTTTTTGGACCAAAAAGCTTTTTTTTTTCCACCAAAATCCTGTTTTTCTCACCCAAAATGTGTTTTTCTCGTGCAAAAGGTGCGTTTGGCAGTGAAAACGTCGTGTTTTGACCAAAAGAAAATTCTCAGCAAAATTCAAATTTTCTCAGCAAAAAACAGTTTTTTGGACCAAAAAGCCCCTTTCTACAACCAAAACCCAATTTTTTTTCGCCAAAAAAGTTTCGTTTTCATCTCGCAAGGTATTTTCATGATCAAAAGTGGGGGGTTTCGGCACAACAGCCATGCCGTCAGCGAAAAACCTCGTTTTGAGGCCCAAAATGGCCATTTTTCAGTTTTTTCGACCAAAAAGCTTTTTTTTCCACCAAAACCGTTTTTCTCACCCAAAATGTGTTTTTCTCGTGCAAAAGGTGCGTTTGGCAGTGAAAACGTCGTGTTTTGACCAAAAGAAAATTCTCAGCAAAATTCAAATTTTCTCAGCAAAAAACAGTTTTTTGGACCAAAAAGCCCCTTTCTTCAACCAAAACCCAATTTTTTTCGCCAAAAAGTTTCGTTTTCATCTCGCGAGGTATTTTCATGAGCAAAAGTTTCGGCACAACAGCCATGCCGTCAGCGAAAAACCCCGTTGTGAGGCCCAAAATGGCCATTTTTCAGTTTTTTTTGAACCAAAAAGCTTTTTTTTTTCACCAAAACCCTGTTTTTCCTCACCCAAAATGTGTTTTTCCTCGTGCAAAAGGTGCGTTTGGCAGTGAAAACGTCGTGTTTTGACCGAAAGAAAATTCTCAGCAAAATTCAAATTTTCTCAGCAAAAAACAGTTTTTTGGACCAAAAAGCCCCTTTCTTCAACCAAAACTCATTTTTTTTCCCCCAAAAAGTTTCGTTTTTATCTCGCGAGGTATTTTCATGAGCAAAAAGTGGGGGTTTCGGCACAATAGCCATGCCGTCAGCGAAAAACCTCGTTTTGAGGTCCAAAATGGCCATTTTTCAGTTTTTTGGACCAAAAAGCTTTTTTTTTTCCACCAAAATCCGGTTTTTCTCACCCAAAATGTGTTTTTCTCGTGCAAAAGGTGCGTTTGGCAGTGAAAACGTCGTGTTTTGACCAAAAGAAAATTCTCAGCAAAATTCAAATTTTCTCAGCAAAAAACAGTTTTTTGGACCAAAAACCCCCTTTCTACAACCAAAACCCAATTTTTTTTCGCCAAAAAGTTTCGTTTTCATCTCGCAAGGTATTTTCATGAGCAAAAAGTGGGGGTTTCGGCACAACAGCCATGCCGTCAGCGAAAAACCTCGTTTTGAGGCCCAAAATGGCCATTTTTTAAGTTTTTCGGTCTAAAAAAATTTTTTCCTTCAGCAAAACCCTGGTTTTTTTTTTTGCCAAAAAGTTTCGTTTTTACCACGTGAGGTATTTTCATGAGCAAAAAGGGGAGGTTTGAGCCACACAGCCATGCCGTCAGCGAAAAACCTCGTTTGAGGTCCAAAATGAGCATTTTTTTAAGTCTTTCGAGCCAAAAGTTTTTTCCTTCAGCAAAACCCTAGTTTTTTTCGCCAAAAAGTTTCGTTTTTATCACGTGAGGTATTTTCATGAGCAAAAAGTGGTGGTTTAAGCCAAACAGCCGTTCCGTCAGCGAAAAACCTCGTTTTGAGGTCCAAAATAGCCATTTTTTAAGTTTTTCGGGCCAAAAATTTTTTCCTTCAGCAAAACCCTGGTTTTTTTTTGCCAAAAAGTTTCGTTTTTATCACGTGAGGTATTTTCATGGGTAAAAAGTGGGGGTTTGAGCCAAACAGCCATGCCGTCAGCGAAAAACCTCGTTTTGAGGTCCAAAATGGCCATTTTTTAAGTTTTTCGGGCCAAAAATATTTTTCTTCAGGCCGTCAGCGAAAAACCCTCGTTTTGAGGTCCAAAATGGCCATTTTTTCGAGTTTTTCGGGCCAAATATTTTTTCCTTCAGCAAAATCCTGGAGTTTTTTCGCCAAAAAGTTTCGTTTTTATCACGTGAGGTATTTTCATGAGCAAAAAAGGGGGGGGTTTCAGCCAAACAGCCATGCCGTCAGCGAAAAACCTCGTTTTGAGGTCCAAAATGGCCATTTTTTTGAGGTTTTCGGGCCAAACATTTTTTCCTTCAGCAAAACCCTCGTTTTTTTTTCGCCAAAAAGTTTCGTTTTCATCACGTGAGGTATTTTCATGACCAAAAAGTGGGGGTTGGAGCCACACAGCCATGCCGTCACCGAAAAAACCTCGTTTTGAGGTCCAAAATGGCCATTTTTTTAAGTTTTTTCGGGCCAAACATTTTTTCATTCCGCAAAACCCTCGTTTTTTTTTCGCCAAAAAGTTTCATTTTTATCACGTGAGGTATTTTCATGAGCAAAAAGTGGGGGTTTGAGCCAAACAGCATGCCGTCAGCGCAAAACCTCGTTTTGAGGTCTAAAATGGCCATTTTTTTAGTTTTTTGGGCCAAAAATGTTTTCCTTCAGCAAAACCCTCGTTTTTCTTCGCCAAAAAGTTTCGTTTTTATCACGTGAGGTATTTTCATGAGCAAAAAGTGGGGGTTTGAGCCAAACAGCCATGCCGTCAGCGAAAACCCCGTTGTGAGGCGCAAAATGGCCATTTTTCAGTTTTTTGGACCAAAAAGCTTTTTTTTTCCACCAAAATCCTGTTTTTCTCACCCAAAATGTGTTTTTCTCGTGCAAAAGGTGCGTTTGGCAGTGAAAACGTCGTGTTTTGACCAAAGAAAATTCTCAGCAAAATTCAAATTTTCTCAGCAAAAAACAGTTTTTTGGACCAAAAACCCCCTTTCTTCAACCAAAACCCAATTTTTTTTCGCCAAAAAGTTTCGTTTTTATCTCTCGAGGTGTTTTAATGAGCAAAAAGTGGTGGTTTCAGCCAAACAGGCATGCCGTCAGCGAAAAACCCTCGTTTTGAGGTCCAAAATGGCCATTTTTTAAGTTTTTCGGTCCAAAAATTTTTTCCTTCAGCAAAACCCTGGTTTTTTTTTTTTGCCAAAAAGTTTCATTTTAACCACGTGAGGTATTTTCATGAGCAAAAAGGGGAGGTTTGAGCCACACAGCCATGCCGTCAGCGAAAAACCTCGTTTTGAGGGTCCAAAATGAGCATTTTTTTAAGTCTTTCGAGCCAAAAGTTTTTTCCTTCAGCAAAACCCTAGTTTTTTTCGCCAAAAAGTTTCGTTTTTTATCACGTGAGGTATTTTCATGAGCAAAAAGTGGTGGTTTAAGCCAAACAGCCGTGCCGTCAGCGAAAAACCTCGTTTTGAGGTCCAAAATAGCCATTTTTTAAGTTTTTCGGGCCAAAAATTTTTTCCTTCAGCAAAACCCTGGTTTTTTTTTTGCCAAAAAGTTTCGTTTTTATCACGTGCGGTATTTTCATGGGTAAAAAGTGGGGGTTTGAGCCAAACAGCCATGCCGTCAGCGAAAAACCTCGTTTTGAGGTCCAAAATGGCCATTTTTTGAGGTTTCGGGCCAAACATTTTTTCCTTCAGCAAAACCTGGTTTTTATCGCCAAAAAGTTTCATTTTTATCACCTCAGGTATTTTTATGAGCAAAAAGTGGGGTTTTGAGCCACACAGCCATGCCGTCAGCGAAAAACCTCATTTTGAGGTCCAAAATGGCCCATTTTTTAAGTTTTTCGCGCCAAAAATATTTTCCTTCAGCAAAACCCTGGGTTTTTTTTGCCAAAAAGTTTCGTTTTTATCACGTGAGGTATTTTCATGGGTAAAAAGTGGGGGTTTCAGCCAAACAGCCATGCCGTCATCGAAAAACCTCGTTTTGAGGTCCAAAATGGCCATTTTTCAGTTTTTTCGACCAAAAAGCTTTTTTTTTCACCAAAACCGTTTTTCTCACCCAAAATGTGTTTTTCTCGTGCAAAATGTGCGTTTGGCAGTGAAAACGTCGTGTTTTGACCAAAAGAAAATTCTCAGCAAAATTCAAATTTTCTCAGCAAAAAACAGTTTTTTGGACCAAAAGGCCCCTTTCCTTCAACCAAAACTCTTTTTTTTTTTCTCCAAAAAGTTTCGTTTTCATCTCGCGAGGTATTTTCATGAGCAAAAGTGGGGGTTTCGGCACAACAGCCATGCCGTCAGCGAAAAACCTCGTTTTGAGGCCCAAAATGGCCATTGTTCAGTTTTTTTGGACCAAAAAGCTTTTTTTTCTCACCAAAACCCTGTTTTTCTCACCCAAAATGTGTTTTTCTCGTGCAAAAGGTGCGTTTGGCAGTGAAAACGTCGTGTTTTGACCAAAAGAAAATTCTCAGCAAAATTCAAATTTTCTCAGCAAAAAACAGTTTTTTGGACCAAAAAGCCCCTTTCTTCAACCAAAACCCCAATTTTTTTTCGCCAAAAAGTTTCGTTTTTATCTCTCGAGGTGTTTTAATGAGCAAAAAAGTGGTGGTTTCAGCCAAACAGGCATGCCGTCAGCGAAAAACCTCGTTTTGAGGTCCAAAAATTGCCATTTTTTTAAGTTTTTCGGTCCAAAAATTTTTTCCTTCACCAAAACCCTGGTTTTTTTTTTTGCCAAAAAGTTTCGTTTTTATCACGTGAGGTATTTTCATGAGCAAAAAGGGGAGGTTTGAGCCACACAGCCATGCCGTCAGCGAAAAACCTCGTTTTGAGGTCCAAAATGAGCATTTTTTTAAGTCTTTCGAGCCAAAAGTTTTTTCCTTCAGCAAAACCCTAGTTTTTTTCGCCAAAAAGTTTCGTTTTTATCACGCGAGGTATTTTCATGAGCAAAAAGTGGTGGTTTAAGCCAAACAGCCATGCCGTCAGCGAAAAACCTCGTTTTGAGGTCCAAAATAGCCATTTTTTAAGTTTTTCGGGCCAAAAATTTTTTCCTTCAGCAAAACCCTGGTTTTTTTTTGCCAAAAAGTTTCGTTTTTATCACGTGTGGTATTTTCATTTGTAAAAAGTGGGGGTTTGAGCCAAACAGCCATGCCGTCAGCGAAAAACCTCGTTTTGAGGTCCAAAATGGCCATTTTTTGAGGTTTTCGGGCCAAACATTTTTTCCTTCAGCAAAACCCTGGTTTTTATCGCCAAAAAGTTTCATTTTTATCACCTCAGGTATTTTTATGAGCAAAAAGTGGGGTTTTGAGCCACACAGCCATGCCGTCAGCGAAAAACCTCGTTTTGAGGTCCAAAATGGCCATTTTTTGAGTTTTTCGGGCCAAAAATTTTTTCCTTCCGCAAAATCCCGTTTTTTTTCGCCAAAAAAGTTTGTTTTTATCACGTGTGGTATTTTCATGGGCAAAAAGTGGGGGTTTCAGCCAAACAGCCATGCCGTCAGCGAAAAACCTCGTTTTGAGGTCCAAAATGGCCATTTTTTGAGTTTTTCGGGCCAAACATTTTTTCCTTCAGCAAAACCCTGGTTTTTTTTCACCAAAAAGTTTCATTTTTATCACGTGAGGTATTTTCATGAGCAAAAAGTGGGGGTTTGAGCCAAACAGCCATGCCGTCAGCGAAAAACCTCGTTTTGAGGTCCAAAATGGCCATTTTTTAAGTTTTTCGGGACAAAAATGTTTTCCTTCAGCAATACCCTGGTTTTTTTTCACCAAAAAGTTTCGTTTTCATCTCTCGAGGTATTTTAATGAGCAAAAAGTGGTGGTTTCAGCCAAACAGCCATGCCGTCAGCGAAAAACCTCGTTTTGAGGTCCAAAATGGCCATTTTTTAAGTTTTTCGGGCCAAAAATATTTTCCTTCAGCAAAACCCTGGTTTTTTTTTTGCCAAAAAGTTTCGTTTTTATCACGTGAGGTATTTTCATGGGTAAAAAGTGGGGGTTTGAGCCAAACAGCCATGCCGTCAGCGAAAAACCTCGTTTTGAGGTCCAAAATGGCCATTTTTTAAGTTTTTCGGGCCAAAAATATTTTCCTTCAGGCCGTCAGCGAAAAACCTCGTTTTGAGGTCCAAAATGGCCATTTTTCGAGTTTTTCGGGCCAAATATTTTTTCCTTCAGCAAAATCCTGGAGTTTTTTCGCCAAAAAGTTTCGTTTTTATCACGTGAGGTATTTTCATGAGCAAAAAGTGGGGGTTTGAGCCAAACAGCCATGCCGTCAGCGAAAAACCTCGTTTTGAGGTCCAAAATGGCCATTTTTTAAGTTTTTCGGGCCAAAAATGTTTTCCTTCAGCAATACCCTGGTTTTTTTTCACCAAAAAGTTTCGTTTTCATCTCTCGAGGTATTTTAATGAGCAAAAAGTGGTGGTTTCAGCCAAACAGCCATGCCGTCAGCGAAAAACCTCGTTTTGAGGCCCAAAATGGCCATTTTTTAAGTTTTTCGGGCCAAAAATATTTTCCTTCAGCAAAACCCTGGTTTTTTTTTTGCCAAAAAGTTTCGTTTTTATCACGTGAGGTATTTTCATGGGTAAAAAGTGGGGGTTTGAGCCAAACAGCCATGCCGTCAGCGAAAAACCTCGTTTTGAGGTCCAAAATGGCCATTTTTTAAGTTTTTCGGGCCAAAAATATTTTCCTTCAGGCCGTCAGCGAAAAACCTCGTTTTGAGGTCCAAAATAGCCATTTTTTAAGTTTTTCGGGCCAAAAATTTTTTCCTTCAGCAAAACCCTGGTTTTTTTTTTGCCAAAAAGTTTCGTTTTTATCACGTGTGGTATTTTCATTTGTAAAAAGTGGGGGTTTGAGCCAAACAGCCATGCCGTCAGCGAAAAACCTCGTTTTGAGGTCCAAAATGGCCATTTTTTGAGGTTTTCGGGCCAAACATTTTTTCCTTCAGCAAAACCCTGGTTTTTATCGCCAAAAAGTTTCATTTTTATCACCTCAGGTATTTTTATGAGCAAAAAGTGGGGTTTTGAGCCACACAGCCATGCCGTCAGCGAAAAACCTCGTTTTGAGGTCCAAAATGGCCATTTTTTGAGTTTTTCGGGCCAAAAATTTTTTCCTTCCGCAAAATCCCGTTTTTTTTCGCCAAAAAAGTTTGTTTTTATCACGTGTGGTATTTTCATGGGCAAAAAGTGGGGGTTTCAGCCAAACAGCCATGCCGTCAGCGAAAAACCTCGTTTTGAGGTCCAAAATGGCCATTTTTTGAGTTTTTCGGGCCAAACATTTTTTCCTTCAGCAAAACCCTGGTTTTTTTTCACCAAAAAGTTTCATTTTTATCACGTGAGGTATTTTCATGAGCAAAAAGTGGGGGTTTGAGCCAAACAGCCATGCCGTCAGCGAAAAACCTCGTTTTGAGGTCCAAAATGGCCATTTTTTAAGTTTTTCGGGCCAAAAATGTTTTCCTTCAGCAATACCCTGGTTTTTTTTCACCAAAAAGTTTCGTTTTCATCTCTCGAGGTATTTTAATGAGCAAAAAGTGGTGGTTTCAGCCAAACAGCCATGCCGTCAGCGAAAAACCTCGTTTTGAGGTCCAAAATGGCCATTTTTTAAGTTTTTCGGGCCAAAAATATTTTCCTTCAGCAAAACCCTGGTTTTTTTTTGCCAAAAAGTTTCGTTTTTATCACGTGAGGTATTTTCATGGGTAAAAAGTGGGGGTTTGAGCCAAACAGCCATGCCGTCAGCGAAAAACCGCGTTTTGAGGTCCAAAATGGCCATTTTTTAAGTTTTTCGGGCCAAAAATATTTTCCTTCAGGCCGTCAGCGAAAAACCTCGTTTTGAGGTCCAAAATGGCCATTTTTCGAGTTTTTCGGGCCAAATATTTTTTCCTTCAGCAAAATCCTGGAGTTTTTTCGCCAAAAAGTTTCGTTTTTATCACGTGAGGTATTTTCATGAGCAAAAAGTGGGGGTTTGAGCCAAACAGCCATGCCGTCAGCGAAAAACCTCGTTTTGAGGTCCAAAATGGCCATTTTTTAAGTTTTTCGGGCCAAAAATGTTTTCCTTCAGCAATACCCTGGTTTTTTTTCACCAAAAAGTTTCGTTTTCATCTCTCGAGGTATTTTAATGAGCAAAAAGTGGTGGTTTCAGCCAAACAGCCATGCCGTCAGCGAAAAACCTCGTTTTGAGGCCCAAAATGGCCATTTTTTAAGTTTTTCGGGCCAAAAATATTTTCCTTCAGCAAAACCCTGGTTTTTTTTTGCCAAAAAGTTTCGTTTTTATCACGTGAGGTATTTTCATGGGTAAAAAGTGGGGGTTTGAGCCAAACAGCCATGCCGTCAGCGAAAAACCTCGTTTTGAGGTCCAAAATGGCCATTTTTTAAGTTTTTCGGGCCAAAAATATTTTCCTTCAGGCCGTCAGCGAAAAACCTCGTTTTGAGGTCCAAAATAGCCATTTTTTAAGTTTTTCGGGCCAAAAATTTTTTCCTTCAGCAAAACCCTGGTTTTTTTTTGCCAAAAAGTTTCGTTTTTATCACGTGTGGTATTTTCATGGGTAAAAAGTGGGGGTTTGAGCCAAACAGCCATGCCGTCAGCGAAAAACCTCGTTTTGAGGTCCAAAATGGCCATTTTTTGAGGTTTTCGGGCCAAAAATATTTTCCTTCAGGCCGTCAGCGAAAAACCTCGTTTTGAGGTCCAAAATGGCCATTTTTCGAGTTTTTCGGGCCAAATATTTTTTCCTTCAGCAAAATCCTGGAGTTTTTTCGCCAAAAAGTTTCGTTTTTATCACGTGAGGTATTTTCATGAGCAAAAAGTGGGGGTTTGAGCCAAACAGCCATGCCGTCAGCGAAAAACCTCGTTTTGAGGTCTAAAATGGCCATTTTTTAAGTTTTTTGGGCCAAAAATGTTTTCCTTCAGCAAAACCCTCGTTTTTCTTCGCCAAAAAGTTTCGTTTTTATCACGTGATGTATTCTCATGAGCAAAAAGTGGGGGTTCCGGCACAACAGCCATGCCGTCAGCGAAAAACCTCGTTTTGAGGCCCAAAATGGCCATTTTTCAGTTTTTTTGGACCAAAAAGCTTTTTTTTTCACCAAAACCCTGGTTTTTCTTCGCCAAAAAGTTTCGTTTTTATCACCTGAGGTATTTCCATGAGCAAAAAGTGGGGGTTTCGGCACGACAGCCATGCTGTCAGCGAAAAACCTCGTTTTGAGGCCCAAAATGGCCCTTTTTCAGTTTTTGGACCAAAAAGCTTTTTTTTTCACCAAAACCCTGTTTTTCTCACCCAAAATGTGTTTTTCTCGTACAAAAGGTGCGTTTGGCAGTGAAAACGTCTTGTTTTGACCAAAAGAAAATTCTCAGCAAAATTCAAATTTTCTCAGCAAAAAACAGTTTTTTGGACCAAAAAGCCCCTTTCTTCAACCAAAACCCAATTTTTATTTGCCAAAAAGTTTCGTTTTTATCTCGCGAGGTATTCTCATGAGCAAAAAGTGGGGGTTCCGGCACAACAGCCATGCCGTCAGCGAAAAACCTCGTTTTGAGGCCCAAAATGGCCATTTTTCAGTTTTTTTGGACCAAAAAGCTTTTTTTTTCACCAAAACCCTTTTTTCTCACCCAAAATGTGTTTTTCTCATGCAAAAGGTGCGTTTGGTAGTGAAAACGTCGTGTTTTGACCAAAAGAAAATTCTCAGCAAAATTCAAGTTTTCTCAGCAAAAAACAGTTTTTTGGACCAAAAAGCCCCTTTCTTCAACCAAAACCCAATTTTTTTTCGCCAAAAAGTTTCGTTTTCATCTCTCGAGGTATTTTAATGAGCAAAAAGTGGTGGTTTCAGCCAAACAGCCATGCCGTCAGCGAAAAACCTCGTTTTGAGGTCCAAAATGGTCATTTTTTAAGTTTTTCGGGCCAAAAAATTTTTTCTTCAGTAAAACCCTGGTTTTTTTTCGCCAAAAAGTTTCGTTTTTATCACGTGAGGTATTTTCATGACAATGAGGTTTTTTGCTGATGGGATGACTTTTTTGCCCAAAACACGACATTATTGCTGATGAAAAAAACGTATTGGCTGAAAACACGACGTTTTGGCTGATAAAATGGGGTTTTTGGTGAAAAATTAAGATTTTCGGCAAAAAAAGATGTCTTTTGCTGAAAAACTTTTTTTTGGCCAGAAATTTTTTGTTGGCCATAACACGACGTTTTCACTGCTAAAAGCACATTTTGGGCGGGAAAAGCACATTTATGGCGAGAAAAAGAGTGTTTTGCTGAGAAAAAACATTTTTGCTGAAAAAGGTCATTGTAACCCTAACAATGAGGTTTTTTGCTGATGGGCTGATTTTTTTCCCAAAACACGACATTATTGCTGATGAAAAAAAGGTATTAGTAGTAAATGGCATATACGGTTAGGGGTGTTTTAATTTATTCATGAAATGAACCAATCACGAGAAACCATTTCCGCGTGACACCCATATATAGTCATAGACGAAGTCACCACATTTTCGTTACATATTCATGAAGTAGATGCGCAGACAAATATTTCACAGTACGATTTTGGGATTCTACTGCGCAGCGTGGAGGGTTGGGTTGGGAAATTGACAAACAGACAACGAGCCACAAGATTAAAGGTTCAAAGGGTTTTATTTTTTTATATAACATTTACATAACATTAATCAAGTCCGTTAGCGTTTAAGTAAGACCACCTGGCCGACGTGGTGCTGGTTGGGCTGACCTGACTGTGAACATAGGCGGCAAGCATGAAGGCCATCTTACATGCCATGCAAGAACAGTACCGCTGGTCTTGCTTGTCCCACCCGACATCGGGTTCGAAGAGGGCCGAGTAATAATTGGAGGAATGGATTGGCATCTTAATCATGTTGCCAGATACACAAGGGCTTGACTGGTGGTGGTGGTGGTGGTGGCGCGTGAGAGCAGGAGCCATCATTGTTGACGTTGTTCTACCTTCTATACTTTTTGTCGTGCTTGTAGCTTTCGTAGGTAGCGAACAGCTCATCGAATGCATTGTTGTCAACCCAGCAAAAGAAATCACAGGGAAGATCGGGATACTGAGCGGCACACGTTAAGAAGTTGCGAAGGTTGTTGTCCTTGGAGTGACTGACTCCGATCTTGGTGTACAGATTGTGTTCGCTACACATGGGAAAGAACTGGGGAGGAATCTGGAAGAATCGATCGTCGAGATAGTTGTAATCGTCCTGCTTGAGGTTGAGTTTGCAGCCCAAAGGTTGTTGTTCGAAAAGAAACTCGCGACGTTCGGACTTGTTATTGAACTCTTTGAGTTTTGTTGCCAGTGCCTTGTAGTTGATTTTTTTCCCACACTTGAGCCACGTTGTTTTGTCCTTGGTTTTGAACGTGCTCTCACAATTCATTTTAATATCAACTGGTCTAACATGGTTCGAGAATTCAAAAAAAATGTGGCAACTAATAACAAAATTAAGACTCTAAAACTTATTTTTGCTGAAGCCAACACAAAGTCTAACATGGGAAGATTACTGGCGTGTATAAGGTTTGCTGAGGAACTTCAACTCACCGAGAGGGAATGGGAACAACTGTTTCAGTACCTCTTTTAAAGGAACACATTCTCGAATTTGATCATTTCTACGTGTACCTTCTAGCTGTACGGATTGGTTGTTTTCCACCTTCTTACCAAATTGGGTTGGAACGAATCTTAAACCGAGTTCGTTGTATACTGGCCTGCTGTGGGGGTCAGATAATAGTAGAAAACTCGGAATTTACTGATGGAGGACGAGCTGCAGAAAATCTACTACGATCTCGGAAACGAAGCAAGTTTTTTGGGTGTGGGTGCCCTTTACCGTGTTTTAAAAGAAAAAGGGTTCAAGAAAGTAACGCATAAACGAATCGAAGATTGGCTCCAAAAACAAGAAACACATTCTCTTCATAAACCTGTACGCCATACATTTCCAAGAAACAGAGTGATTGTCAGTGGAAAAGATGATCAATTCCAAGCCGACTTGATAGATGTGACCCCTTTGAGTCGATTCAACAAAGGGTACTATTATCTATTACGATGTACGAAGTTTTACGGTAATCCTGTGTAAAGTGTTTATGATCACCCTGTGGTAATTCCGATTATCCCTAACACACACTCCATCCTTTGTACTAAAGACCTTACTTACACATTACTATAGCAAGGAATGATAAAGGTTGAAGTTTTTGACTTTAACAAATTAAAGTGATGAAAGATGTAAGATGATCACGATTCTTGTGTTGATATTCGAGCGAGGACTAGTATTACGATAGATTAGCTTTTGAAAACGACGCAATTCATATATTATTTTGAATGGTTTCTTGTGTTTTTGATGTGTGATTATGACGATTCTTGTGTTGATATTCGGGAGCAACTGTAGAATACCCCGCCACTCTACATATATACTTGTAGCCTGTGGCTACGGCTACAGGTCAAAAGTAATATATCGATCTCCCTGTGTCTTAGTAGAACGAAGTATCTCTATGAAGTGTTTTAGTAGAACGAAGTATAAGTATAAGTGGCTACGCGGCTACGGGTGCTATAGGTCAAAATTAATATATCGGTCTCCCTGTGTCTTAGTAGAACGAAGTATCTCTATGAAGTGGCTACGCGGCTACGGGTGCTACAGGTCAAAATTAATATAATAGAACGAAGTATCTCTATGAAGTGGCTACGCGGCTACAGGTGCTACAGGTCAAAATTAATAGAATAGAACGAAGTATCTCTATGAAGTGGCTACGCGGCTACGGGTGCTACAGGTCAAAAGTAATACATCGGTCTCCCTGTGTCTAAGTAGAACGAAGTATAACTATTGAGTGGCTACGCGGCTACGGGTGCTACAGGTCAAAATTAATATAATAGAACGAAGTATGACTATGAAGTGGCTACGCGGCTACGGGTGCTACAGATCAAAATTAATATATCGGTCTCCCTGTGTCTAAGTAGAACGAAGTATAACTATTGAGTGGCTACGCGGCTACGGGTGCTACAGGTCAAAATTAATATATCGGTCTCCCTGTGTCTAAGTAGAACGAAGTATAACTATTGAGTGGCTACGCGGCTACGGGTGCTACAGGTCAAAATTAATATAAAAGAACGAAGTATCTCTATGAAGTGGCTACGCGGCTACGGGTGCTACAGGTCAAAATAAATATAAAAGAACGAAGTATCTCTATGAAGTGGCTACGCGGCTACGGGTGCTACAGGTCAAAATAAATATAAAAGAACGAAGTATCTCTATGAAGTGGCTACGCGACTACGGGTGCTACAGGTCAAAATTAATATAATAGAACGAAGTATCTCTATGAAGTGGCTACGCGGCTACGGGTGCTACAGGTCAAAATTAATATATCGGTCTCCCTGTGTCTTAGTACAACGAAGTATCTCTATGAAGTGGCTACGCGGCTACGGGTGCTACAGGTCAAAATTAATATATCGGTCTCCCTGTGTCTTAGTACAACGAAGTATCTCTATGAAGTGGCTACGCGGCTACGGGTGCTACAGGTCAAAAATAATATATCGGTCTCCCTGTGTCTTAGTACAACGAAATATCTCTATGAAGTAGCTACGCGGCTACGGGTGCTATAGGTCAAAATTAATATATCGGTCTCCCTGTGTCTAAGTAGAACGAAGTATAACTATTGAGTGGCTACGCGGCTACGGGTGCTACAGGTCAAAATTAATATAATAGAACGAAGTATGACTATGAAGTGGCTACGCGGCTACGGGTGCTACAGGTCAAAATTAATATAATAAAACGAAGTATCTGTCAAGTAGCCCATGTCCTTGATCCATTCTGGCGATCAATCTTGCAGCAAATGGAACTTGTGTTGCTCCGACAATAGAAAACGGCACATTTGCACTCTATTATTCACTGGATAGAGGTGATAAACAGTTGTTTATTGGATAATCCTATCTAGGGTTAGTTTAATTTACGAATAATAGAACAAAGGAAGGTAGTGCCGCTTAAGACACCGCCAAACGTGTAGTGACTAGAGAGGAAAATGCGACACTGTAGTGTGAAGGTGGGCGCTAAATTTATCCAATGCTAGGGATTAAGTCTTTTTTTATACTTTTGTTTAGAATCACTAAAGCGGTATTATGGTATTTATAAAGTTGCAACGAGAAAGTAAGTGATACGTAACTCTAGAGGATTTCAAATAGATTCAGAGTGCTAAAAGACACGTACTAGAAGAAATAACAGTGATAGAAGTAATGGATTTGAGCATGATATTACAATACGCGAGGAATATGACAAACTTAACAAGACATGGAATTGTTCGCGAAAGGAGGCTCCTATTTAAGTTAATGAATGGGGACGTGTTTTACGGAACCAAAGTGTGGCCATTATGGATTAAGAAGGTTTTTTTGGAAGAAACCGCTTAGTGACATGGAAACATTCAAGGTGTTATTGGAAATGGATGTCCACCAACAGTTATCGTGAAATGGATATTGACAAGTGTATATTGGAAAATTGATGACAAAACATTGGATAAAAGAGCAAGGCAACTTCGTTTTCTATTGGATAACATTAAAAGAAAAGAAAGCACCTGGTTTTATTATCACTTGCATAATGAACGAGTGTTATTCTTAGACGGTAGAGAGAGAGTAGGAGTAGGAAAATTGACAGAAAATCAAGTGAAACGAAAAAGAAGCATTGGAATTGAAACGGGAGATACGAGATATGAATGTAAAGATGCTTGGACACAGCATTAATTTTTAGTCATTTTACGTGGAAAAGAAGAAAAGTTGTAACGAATCGAAATATGTAAATCTGTAAAGTATGCTATCATTAAGTGAGCATTACTAGTAATAAATCGTCGTTGGATATAAAATACACTCAATAGCTTTATTTACAATTAAACATTTTATGGTTGAACTAATACAATGCATTAATACCCGTGTCTCTTGAAAACGGCATGTGCTATTTGAAGGTAGTTTTAGCACTAGATTGTGTGCTGTTTTTAAATGATATTTAGAAAGTATACCCTGTAAATAGTTTGTGAGTTTTATATTGTTATAGTTCTATTTGTATAACTTATGTGAAAATAAATGTTTTTAAAAATTGATAGTCATACGGGCTTGTGATTATTACTTGAGTATTTATTTGCAGTTAAGGATTCGAACATAAAAATAGAACTGATTTTTTTTGCTATTTTGAGTTAGGACTAATTTTTTCAATTGAATATTCATTTGAGAAGTAAGTGAGCCATCAATAACTTACAACACAGAAATAATATTATACAGAAACAACGATTGACGTTTTACGGTTTTGGTATCCCTGTGTATCATAACACGTAGCCGTAGCCAACTGGCTACACAGTAATATGGTATCCCTGTGTACTTCTGTCCTCTGAATATTGAGTACATATAGTATCCCTGTGTACTGAATACTGTTATGGGATCCCTGTGTATCATAACCCGTAGCCGTAGCCACAGGCTACAAGTAGATAGGAGATAGGGATCATCTGATTTACCACAGGGTGACCATAAACACTTTACACAGGATTACCGTAAAACGTTGTACATAGTTATCGATAATGATATGCTTGTTTTATGCATACAAATAAGTTTCACGACACCAAGGCTTACAGCGCGACGCGCAAAAGTATGACCACTTTTATTATATTCGCATGCACGGACTTTATGCTGCGAAACGAGATTTTACACTCCTTATTCGGTAAAATCAGACAACTTCACATCAAATGTGTCTGTTTAAAGTACAAACTCCCATCATTATCGCAGGCTCACAAAAATACCGAAAAAAACTGGGACCTAAATGCGTGCGCTCGCGTTCCGAAAAATGGAGTTCAATTAAAAGGATTTTTATTAACCCTTTCACACCTACTGCGCCCGAAACCGCCCGCAAAAAAACGCACTTTAAATGAAAATTTCCAGCTTCAACAATTTTGATCAAGTTGATCAAATCAAAAAACCTGCACAAATGTCCAAAATTAGAACGAAAAAAACTTTAAACATTTTTGGAAAACCAAAAAACACTGTTTCTGATGTCATTTCCAAAAGCCAAAAATCACGCTTTTTCATTGCATTTTTTTTTTCATGCAATTTTTATTTCTACTCAAACAATACCCTTACAGAGGATAATTTGGACCTAGTACTTGGCTTTTAATACTTTTTTCCCATTAATTCCTTCTACATGGCGAGCGACAGCCTTTTTCCTCGACCCATTTCATCGCCTATCGATTTTTTTCACTACTCTCTTTCGCAATGCATTCTGGGGAAAATGACATTTTTTCAACAGGACAGTAGTCCGACCCCACATTTCAAAGATTTTTTAGAAGTGTCGAGCCACTAGGTCCTACTGCCCAAATATCAGCTTCAGAGCATTCTCCACAAGCCAAATATTCAATAAAATCCCTCAGTAGGTCCTGGCTGTTCATCGTTTCAGAGCTCATAGGATAATCGCGCCAAAAATTCTAACTCGTACCAATGTACATGATCTACGAATTGTTGACGCTAAAATCCCTTGCATACTCTCAGTTCTTCGAGATCATGCTGATTTAAGCTGTCTTAGGGCTTCATGATGCCCTCCAGCACTCCATACATGAACAAAATGGCTCTCAAAATCTCTAATTTTTCGAAAATAGTCGAAAACAAGGCAGCCCAATTCCAAGAAGAACGACTTCAAGCGGCAACAAATTATGCAGCCAGTAAACGTCATCCCTCATTTACATAAAGCACTGACCGAGTCAATCAAAACTCCAAATATGGTCTTGCTAGGGCTTGGAGAACGTTTAGGTCCAGAAAAACACTGAAAAACCTCAAACACCTCCAGGAGTCAAAGGGTTCAAATATTTTTTTTTAGTTTAATTAAAATAATTTTTACTCAAAATACTTATATTACGATAAAACATGTCAAATGGTTTGAGTCCTGACTAGAGTCCTGGCTCGGATCCTGGCTCGGTATTTAGGTACACTCGAAAATCAACCGTCACAAATTACAGAACTTCAAAATCAATATGAAATTATTCAGTACCAAACAAATCTTAGTTTCAGTAAATAAACTAATTCGAAGGACAAGAAGTCAAAAGAACTCAGTCATTGAGAGACGGTTGTTGACCTACTAGACGTTACTTCAAATTCTCAGATATTCGTTCGCCCACTATGGATTATTAAATTAATATACATTTATATATACTTGTTTTTTATATAAATATGTTTTCGTACGTTTACATGCTATATCACTGTATTGAAAACGGTAACGTTTTTTTGTGTCTGGGATGTTTATTTCATTGCTTGATAGTCGACGCAAGAGTAAACCAAGTGATGAGTGATAACTTTATATACTTTCTACATCTCCACTTCCGATAACGCTCTCAAACCAAGTTGTTTGATTGACATTCATTTCCCTTTGCCCTGCATTTGTACTGAAGAGGAGGTTAGCAGCAATTCACTTGCAACAACTAGTTATCGAGCACTACTTTATTAATCGATGTATTCCAAATCTATCCTAGTTCAAAGTCATTTACTATAGTTATTATTGATCACATTACATCATTACATTCGTTACATCGTTTCCTTGTGCTTATGGTCTTTTAAGTTCGAAATAAAGACACTAGACATGTATGAAATAAATTGTCATGTTAAAAGCCTGATATTTCATTGAACGGAAAACTCGTGAATCAAAACATGTAATAATCTGCATACAGCTTTTGAGTCTTTTGGAGAGATGTTCTTACTTATTTTTTCTTCATGACTGGATTGTTGAATCATTGAGTACGTTTTTCGCTTTATTTCATTGATAATACGTCATAACTTCACAGCTCTATATAAACAATGCCCATCCCATCAAGAACAGTGCTTGCTAACAAAAAGTACTATGAACAGTTTTTCTTCTCGATAAAATAAAAAGTAATAATAGAGATCTAATAATAGACTACTACTTTTCTTCTAACAGCATTATATCCACGACTACCACACGAACAGTACTGTACCTTGAAGAAATACACCTCGCTCTTTTTTATCGCAAAACAAACATCAATATACTGTATCTATATTGATAGTTCGCAAAGTCAAAATTGTCTCTTCTCAAGAGTTTCAAGATTTTCTCCCGATCAAGTAGGTAGGTAGGTAGGTAGGTAGGTAGGTAGGTAGGTAGGTAGGTAGGTAGGTAGGTAGGTAGGTAGGTAGGTAGGTAGGTAGGTAGGTAGGTAGGTAGGCAGGTAAAAGTTATTTCCAAATAACGACGAAGACAGAGTAGGAGTTGAAACGGATCAGGAAACAGAACGAATAGCAATAGAGTAGGACCCAATGCACGATCGGCAAATAACCACACAGGAAGACCAAAAGGAACGGCCAACGGCAGCACCACACATAAAACAAAACACACACACACACACACACACACACACACACACACACACACACACACACACACTATCTCTTTGACCAACTAGCCAATTCCTCGCCGCCTTCCCTACGGCTCATCAACACCCCAAAACACTTTCATCCCTGTTGGTCAAAGACGACTTCGCAAACGAGGGCCACTGCTTCACTGGTAGCACTCAAATTTACATCGCAATAAGCTGCCTTTTAAGTTCATCGAAGCCAAAATATTTCACGCTTACTACCTTCCCAGTCCTACCAGCAGCAGCTGTGCACACAGTTCTTCGTGTTCACACGGATTTAAACCGTCATAGGACTTTATGATGTCCTCAAGTCCCTCATTGCCAATATTTCCATTCCCTGTTTAGGCGGCGAGTGAACCCAAGGCTCCGTTCCAATCATCTCATTACTTGCAAATCCCGGCCATGCATGGACCATATTATTCATTTTCTTCCTAACCCTATGGCTGCTGACTGACAACAACTTCTTTTACGGTTACTTATCACTTTCAATACATTATTACAAGAGTATTTTAACGCCACCTCATAGCATATTACGTCTATGATCATACAGTCTTTGCCATTATCAACTATAAGACTATAATCACATTGCAAACGACAAAAAATTCTAAATTTCATTTCTAAAAACACCTTTCAATTATTGCATTTAATCACATCACCTTACTGCTTCCGAAAATAACAACTGAGCATTACGTGACTATCATTTGTTAACATATTTGCGCTTTTTATTTACACAACACTTCCAATATACATACAGACAGACAGACAGACAGGCAGAAAGTCAGACACACAGACACACACACACACAGACAGACAGACATACGATTTATCAACAACTTCTCAACAACCCTTTGTTTTTAATAAACAAATTTCCTTCCCTCCCTTCGAATTCCCTTGCAAAAGAACGATCGTTTCACAAACGAATTCCGAATACGTTACCAAAAACTCACGCGCGGCCAATTTTTTCGCTCCAAAACTAGTTTGACGGTTTTGAAGGTGAGTAACAGGAAAAGCTCTGATCTTTACCCTAAAATTTTGCTTAATTTTTTTTCCAAAAATAACATTGGGGAAAGGTTTTTTAACAGCATCGTATACGATTGAGAGGTTTTTTCTGTGTAAGACGCATTAACGGTGTTTTTTGGACGAGACAAAAGTCGCCACTACTGGGCGTGTACTTGGACTGTGTAAAGATAAAGAGCTTTGAAAGACTGGATGTAGAAAACACAGGTCGTTGAAAAGAGGGAAAACGTTGACAAGAGGGAAAACGTTGACAAGAACCAGATTGCGTACAAACAAACAAACCAACCAATTGAAAAGATCTGTGAAGGCTAAACTTGTTATCAGTAAATAGGATGGCGTTTGTAGGCTCTGTGATCTCAAGTTGGCAATTATAATCACTCCATTGCCAAGTGTTATCGTTAGCACTGAGTGAAGAATAATGTTGAACAAAATGAAATTTGCTATACATTTCTCGCCTTCATATCAACCTTGTCCATTTTTTCTTTCTTTTGTTTGTTACTCTTATTTAGCAGTGAATTCTGATTTTCCTTGATAAGTTAACTCTTTTCACCATGGTTGCTACATCAATATGGTTTGTAAAGATTTCACAGCCACAATTCAATTATTTCTTTGTGGTCTACTTTTGCTATCATAATTCTTTTGAAGCAAAAATCAATTTCCTAATTTTGAGAACTGAAAACAAGTATTTCAGCCTTTTGTTGCAGTAACTTTTTCATTGAGTAACAAAAAGCAATACTTCTTGACAGGTGACAAACGTTGCTTTCGCTTTTTTCATAGCCTGAGTATCAGGCTCTCAGAGGGGAGAGGGGGGAGGGTAAGAAGGGGAGAGAGAGGAAGGGAGAGCCCTTCCTTTCCCTCTTTCCCCTCTCCCCAGGCCCCAGAAAGCCTGATACTCAGACTAGTTTTTTCACAAAAAAAGAGCGGAAATGAAATAAGCCTCTCAAAATTTCCACCTGCATTTTTCCCATCTCTACGTCCAAACCACATGGCAGCTCGATTGGACATGTTTGTATGGATATTTTTTAACCCTTTGACTCCTGGAGGTTTTTGAGGTTTTCAGTGTTTTTCTAAACATTCTCCAAGCCCTAGCAAGACCATATTTGGAGTTTTTATTGACACTGTCAGTGTTTTATGTAAATTTGATGACGTTTACTTGCTGAATAATTAGTTCCCGCTTGAAGCCGTTCTTCTTGGAATTGGGATAACTTGTTTTCGACTATTTTCGAAAATTAGAGATTTTGAGAGCCATTTTTTTCATCTATAGAGTGCTGGAGGGCATCATGAAGCCCTACTTCGTCGCGAGGACAAATTGTACAGTTTCGTGCATATAATTGGGAATAAATAAGGTCGATAGATGAAAAAATAGAACAGTTCTATAATTCCATATAAGTAAAGTTTTGCCACCATGCAGTTTTACTGGTAATACGTTACTGAGCAATAGACAACTGTCAATCTCAGAAAACTTCAACAGGGCGAGTCCCTTATTCAGATAAAAGTGAAAGGTAAAAATCAAAATTGGGGAAATCTTAGTCTTAGATTAAAGTAAATGAAGATGTACGTTTCAGTTGAATCAATGTTTCTATGGCAACGATAAAATAGAAATCAGTTGAACTTTAATTGTACGGGATTGCGATGAGAACCTAATCTAAGTGCGTTTTCCATGAGTCGGAAATGGCCGGCCATACAGTTCGATAAGGAGAATTCCCTTATTAATTAGGACTGGTCAGCAAGATCAAGTAATACCTTATATATGTGATAAAAAGATAAATTTTACACCGTAAAAATCAGAAAGATCACTTACTGTAAGTGATCTTGTAAGTGATAGCAAGTGATAGTAACCGATCTTTCTTATTTTTTACGGTGTAAAATTTATCTTTTTATCACAACTGTTCATTAGAAACACCGACGCAGACCACACTAGCTTACCGCTAGTTATCATCCCACAATTATATTCATTATTCTGATGGAATGTTAATAAAAAAATAGCGAAAACTCTCAAGAAAAAGACCTTCTCCTATTTAAATTGACTGGTCTAGCCGGTCAGTCCCGACTAGTGGAAAGCGTCCTAAGACTGTTAATGTCTGATGAAAAATCAACCTTCAAAAAGTTGGTTAAAAAGCCAATCAAGAAACCTTGCAATTGAATGGGGATAAAAGAACTAAAAGAGTAACTCCTTACGTCAATTTTCCAACGCTTTAATTTTTACTTTTCACATTTATGTGATTTGGGCTCCCTGTGTTAAAGAAACACGCCCCGTTGAAGATTTCTTTGATTGACAGCTGTCTATTATTGCTCATAAACTTGTCGCGACTTTTGTCTCGATCAGCGCGTGGCGGGCAATGAAAAGGTGGCTTGTGCTTTACTTTCATAGAATTATGAAAGGCATTCGATGTTTTAAACTTTTTCTTTCTGCAAATTATTTTTAGGAATAAGGGTTCTGCATCAGGACATATTCAGGACTCGTCAAACATTGAACAGGTAAATGTTTATGAGGAATATTTGTCCTTTATAACTTTGGCAACGGTTTCAAGACGCCATCTTGTTTGTATTCGCGAATTTTACAATTTCTTTGGGCCATTTTATCCATCTGAGGAGTGCTCGAGGACATCATAAAGCCTTAAGACAGCTTCAATCAGTCTTACCTCGAAGAACTGAGAGTGTGCAAGGGATTTTACCGTCAAAATGTCGTAAAACATGTACCAAGTACAACTAAGATATTTTGGCGAGATTATCCCGTGAGCTCCTAAACAGATGGTCACAAAGTCTTATGGTGCCATTTTCATGAGCTTTCCACATCTTGACAAGGTCCTAAGTCTGATATTTTGTCGGAAAGACCAAGTGCCTGAACACTTTTAAAAATAGTCCAATGTACTAAAAACAACATATTGCCTGTCCGTTTTTCTTTGCATTTCCCATGATGCATTGCGGAAAACTACAGAAATCCACAGCAAATCATTCAGATATTAATCCCAGGGCAGAAGAGAGCCCCTCGGTAAGTATTTAGCTCCAAATTGATTTTAGCTGAAAAAGTGCAAAAATTGAATTTTTCAATGACCCTGGGGTGAGAAAAAATCCCAATTTTGGAACTTGCTAAAATATTGTCTCTTTTTTCACAGAAATCCACAGCAAATCACTCAGATATTAGTCTATCTGGTGCATTGTTCTCACTGCTATTGTTGTGATAATATCGTGAAAACCGTGGTCAAGTGGACAAAAACTGAGATTCCAAGACACTGAGTCAAACCCGATGGGCGAGATAATTACCTGGATGGGTGACTTAAAACTTATACCTACTCAAGCTTTTATTTTTTTCTTTCTTTCTTTTCTTTTTGTTTGTCTTTATTTGTTTGTATGTTTGTATGTTTGTACAATACAATACAATAAACTTTATTTAGAGAGGGTGACGTATTAACACATTAGGTTATCTAACTTACGGCCCTCACTACATAACAGAATACAAATGTATGTTGTATGTTTGTTTGTTTGTTTATTGATTATTATTATTATTAATATTATTAATATTATAACTATTTATTGAATCAATATATGATAATAATAATAGTAATAATAATAATAAAAATCTCAATGCTTTTACAAAGTTTTACAAACATGGTACTTAATACTGAATACTGGAAAACTAATACCTAGTCCTAATACTAATACTTAAAACTGAAATTTATTAATAATATATATTTTTATATAGAATTTAAAAGAAAGGAAAAAATTGTATAAAAAGAAAAATTGATATCCCTATTTATATTAATATTTCTATCATAATAATAATGATAATAATACTATAATAAATTACTAAAACAATGATATACTGACTATTTATAAAATATTTGCTTCATGGTTGTTTAATCTAAAATCCTCTAAAATGTTTTTATTCCGAAAAGGGGTTCTTCACCCTCTTATGCACAGATGGATAGTTCTTAAAATGTTAAAGTTTAAAATAGTTCTTATCCAAGTGATAACGCTGGCGTAGTCCTCTCCTGATTTCGTTGTTCGTAGGTTGGCCAGGTTCCGTAAAAATATTTGGCTTTCGATGCCCATTCCTCCATTTGTTCCCAATATTAGCGGTGTGAGTGTTCCCATTTCGAAGTTTAGTACTCTCTGCTGGTATTTTCTTTTCTTTTATGTTTTCCCCGTTAATCCTGTGTAACTCAACAATGGATGCTGCTTTGCCTGAAGCTCGTTTACTGCGCAAGGTAATAAACACAACGCCATTGGTTTGGACTCAATTGGCTATGGGCAACTTCCCATAGCCGATTTATTTAATTTCAAAAACTCATAAATTTTTTAATTAAAAGTTTTAATTGAAACCGGTTCATACTTAAACTTGCCCTAGTAAAGGTGAGGGCCACAAAAATGCATCGTACAGCAATAAAAAAGAGGAGGAGGAATAGGGAGGAGGCGGGTCAAAACACGTTCTCTTCAACGCCGAGGTTCTTAAGTTGAGAAAGACCGCACCGTCACAACGCTGCCTTATAAATCCCCCAGAGGGGGGTTAGAGGAATGACTCCGGGAAATACCCCCTTTCAAATGCCCGTATGATGCACTTACATAACAATCCTATTAGTCATCAGATAAATACAAAACAAACAGATTAGCCGGGAAAACAGAAAATCCCTATTTGGAGCAAATATTTTATTTCTTGCTCTTGTTCCTTAAACATACTTGATGTGCTCTTGTTCTGTAAACATAGTGTTCTATATGTTTCTCGAATTCAAATATGCAGGACACCGACAATCTCGTAATCTAAGATTTTTTGTTCAGCACGGTTTATTATGAATTGAAGATTATCGCTTCTCTCTACGCTCGCAACCGTATAAAGGCAGTCCGAAAAATGATAGCAGAAGTCCATCCATCAAACTAACCTTCCAAGGTTATCATTATGGTAGGTTTGTGCGAGGCCAGTCTGAAAAATGGAAGCACAAGTCCATCCATTAAACTAACCTTCCAAGCTAATCATTATGGGAGGTTTGCGCGAGGTCAGCCTGAAAAATGGCAGCACAAGTCCATCCATTAAACTAACCTTCCAAGGTAATCATTATGGGAGGTTTGCGTGAGTTCAGCCTGAAAGTTTTTCGCTGAATTCCATTTATTATTTGAGATAGAGTGTAATATTGAGTGACCTCAAAATGTAGGATTGATATCCCAACTCCCACTAGTGGGTGTAGGATTTTTATCAATACTGGTGGTGTGAAATTTCGACTGAAAGGAAAAATTAAATAAAAAAAGGGAAATCTTCCAAAACAACGCCATACCCTAGGCATCTGCAGAACGGTGACCATGTATCGACGGAGAGTCATGTCTTAGCCCGAAGGCATCAGGGGAGAGACCAGCAGGGCCCCAGAGCATATCAGCTAGCCCCTTGCACAACCTGCCACGCACCGGCACATTGATTTGAAGTGGAAAAGAATCTAGTCTATCGGGTGCATTGTCTCACTGCTATTGTTGTGATAATATCGTGAAAACCGTCAAGTGGACAAAAACTGAGCTTCCAAGACACTGAGTCAAACCCGATGGGCGAGATAATTACCTGGATGGGTGACTTAAGCTTTTATTTCTTTCTTTCTTCTCATTTGGGAATAGGTGGCTACGATTTCCTACTATAACGTTTCTTCTTTACAAATTAAAAACCATGATTTCTCTCTGTCTCTCTCTTTCTCTCTCTTTTTCTGTCTCTCTCTCTCGGTCTGTCTTCTCTCTGTTTGTCTGTCTCTGTCTGTCTGTCTCTGTGCATATCTCTTTCTCTCTCTCTTCCTCTCTCTCTCTCTCTCTCTCTCTCTCTCTCTCTTTCGGTAACTTGTCCTGGACACTATTTTTATATTGATTTATATTTCTACTTTCAGTAGGCACATGCGCTAAACAAGCGCCTATTTTTTTCCTGTGGTATGGCCGTAGACGGAAGTAAGAGCCGTACTTAAAAATGGAAAAAAATGGAATTTCAATAATGTATCAGACAAAACATACAAACAATCAGGCAAACAAATCAACAGACACTGCAGCAACTGATAAAATCTAAAATAAAAAGAATGTAAAACAAATGAAAATATGAAGTAAAATCAAAAGAAAGTTTACAACACCAGCTATTCCCAGGCGTTCTCCAGTCCAAATACTAGGCTGGCCCTATCGAGTTTTACTTCGGTGATCGGACGAGAACCGCTTTTTTCGGCTTAATAATATGGCGGTAGACGGAAGTAAAACTCGCACTTCAATGGTTTTAGTACAAAAACTTAGAGTGAATCAAAAGCAAAAAAAAAAAAAAAAAAAAAAAAAAAAAAGAACATATAAATGAATATAACAAACGAACCTGCTTTTCAAGAGAAACATGTATCTAAGTTAGCATTATGTTGCAAGAAAGTCAAATATTTCCTGATAAATAGCCATTCACTAAGCATTTTTGATTGCGTTCACTTAAGTAGGAATGGAGCCAACCATTAGATATTCCTCTAATGCTATATTCATATAATTTTGACAAAAGAATATCATGGTTCACGATGGTTCATGCCTCACCTGCCTCATGATAGTTACGGCCCTGCGATATCAAACCAGTGTTAATTCGAGAATGATCCAACAAAAATAAAATTGTTGACGATCAAGTTGAAAATTGGTCGCTTTGGAAACGGGCAAGGGACTGGGACGAGTTTTGAATTTTAATCTAATTACCAAAAACATCTGATAAAGCATCTCAAGATTATTAAGTCTTGCCAATAGACCATTTTCGAGATGCGCGAGCGCTTTCAAAAATATCGCAGGCGCAGACATGAAAAAGAGGCATTTTCGGGCAAGATCACGCGCGCTATTGACTCTGCCCGAAAATGCCTCGAGATCATGTACGTGCCTGCGATATTTTTGAAAGCGCACGCGCATCTCGAAAATGGTCTATTGGAGCATGATTGAAGCGGGAAAAATACCCAGAATTATTGGCTTTCGAAAGTGTCAAAAACTTACAAGGAATGTATGGTTACAGGGGACGCTTGACCCCTGTAACCATACATTATTTGTAAATTTTCAACAATTTTGAAGGCTTGTAACTCTGCTTCTTTTTAACGAAACACGTTCAAATTTGCCAGACTCTATTCTTCCTGATTCCGGTTTGTGGCAAAAGCACAGGCTGGAAGAAAATGGTATCTGGGTTTTTCGAAAATAAATTTTTCAATGAAACATCCAGCTTTTAAGTGATCCCTCTTTTATAATTACGATTTTCGAGTAATCCCCCCTTGTTAGTGCAGCCATAGTATTTTCTTTTTTGCTTTTCTAGTTTAATCCTTTGTCCCTAGAGTATTTCAGTAGTTTCTGTGTCTATTCATTCTACCTTAGCTTAGTTTTCCCCTCGTGTTTACTTATGCGAATACTGTTAGTTTTATCAAGTTTCCTACGTGTTTATTTTCACTTTTATTGCGAAAGCGTTTCTGTGAACAAGTTTGTCAAGAAAGTTAGTTGAACTCTGCGAATTCTGCGTATTTGCGATATTGTCTTAAAGCGGGACAGTTGGTAAGTTTAGATTGCGATTTATATTTTTGTTGCTCTATTCACTCTGTAATTTATATATTTTTTTGTTAGTTTTACATTTAGGAATAAAACCTAACCAGTTTAAAATCACATCCGCAATCTCTAAGACTCAAGCTACACCCCTGTCAGCTCTTCTAAAACTAAGTAAACTCCCCCCCCCCCAAAAAAATATCCTTCGCTCCCCCCCACCAGGCGATATAAATAGAATTACGGGTAATTTTTTTTAGACTTTTTACACCTAACGCTTATCCCCCCCCCCATTTTTACCCTTAACGGCAAAATTTTTGGGCCGGCTAACAGTTAACCCTAGGGCGGTGTTGGACCCGATCCACGTGGCCCGGAACATATCCAATGAGAAGGCTCGATTTCCTCGACTTGCTTTGAAGCTTTTTGCGAACTTTATTTTCCAAGTGTGTCATTTATTTCTCTTCTTAAAAAAATATTTTGAACATCTACACAAAAAAATTATACACAATGAAAAGTTGGATACATTAACTATACTTATGGATAGATTCTCCACAGGTAGCCCAAGCTATGGTTCTGAATGTATATATATATAGAGAATGTATGGCAGATCAAAAATATTCTTTAAAATAAAATACATTTCATATTTTATTGTTTCTTTATCGGTATATCAATGTTTTATTGCATGTTTTGTGGTTTCCTGACGGTTTGGTTGCATATTAAGGCGATTTTAGGAAATTTTATCTCCTTCGTCTTTAGAGAGGAGATCTAAAATCGCCTTAAAATGAAACCAAACCGTCAGAAAACCACAAACCATGCAATAAAACATTGATATACCGATGAAGAAACAATAAAATATGAAATGTATTTTATTTTAAAGAAATTTTTTGATCTGCCATACATTCTCTCTATATATATTCAGAACCATAGCTTGGGCTACCTGTGGATTCTCAAGTGCAGATAAAGCAATTTAGTTCCTAACTTTGTCCAGTTATTTTTGTGTGTTTTGATTTTTTTTGTTCGTCGAACATTGAACATAGTAGTAACCCGCGAAGTCAATCCTACAGCAAACAAAGTTAGAATCCTTCATTTTTTTTAGCACAGATACATTGTATAGATATAGTAAACTTTAAGAAAATGTGAAGAGGCTCCAAGGGGCCACTTCGTTTTAAGGGTAAAAATCGGCCTTGAAGTTCACGAATTTCACTAATATTGAGTATGGAAAAGGACACATCACACCACAGGCTTACCACTCTAAGTATCTGTGGTTTAGGGTTTCTTGGCTTGGGATCCCTGTGGCACAAAAAATGTCCCCTCCCCTCCCCCGTGGTGTTGGTTTGTCATGACATGTAAACGAGGCAGCCACGTTGTTATCAGTCGAGAAGAAGGGTTGTTTGTTGGACATTTTAATCTCACTAAAAAACCTTCTTTAAATCCTCAAAGATGGATCTTTAAGAGCTCACACAGCATCCTCAAGGTAAATTTATACTTATTTTAGTCATCTATCGTCTAATTCATGTATTTAGAGCCATAATATACGAGTTATGTATACGGTAAGTTATGACCGTAATGCCGTACGTTGGCGCCATGTTTTGGCGGGCTTTGATTCTCAACAACTTTGCTTCAAATTGAACGATTTATTGCGAAAAAACTTAAATAATCCGAATTTAAAATGCTTTAAGGTACTGTATTTAGATTTTTTAGTGTTCGTGCTACTCCTTTAACTCCTTGAGTTTAGTTTTAGTTTTCAAAAGCTATTGAATTTAGGAATTTCTTCTCAAACTCACTGCAACGAAACTCAGGTGAGTTCGTGTGAGAACGTCCTCTAATCCACATTAAGTCAGCTAATAATACTCCTTGAAAAACTGTTTTGAGTCCTTGAATACTCCTTGAATACTTGTGGTATTTTGGATTTCTTTCTCAGCACGAACCCTGTTTAAAAAACTGTTCGCTCTCGTATGAGGTTCGCTCCACAGAAGTAACAGGACATGTCATCCATTTAGGTGCTGCCTCAACTCGACATATTATGACATTATTGTCTGTATTTTAGGAAAAAATTGTGCGACTTATTAAGTTTGTATTCTTTTAGAATTTCTTATCCGCCACTAACTTTAGTCGCACAAAATTTTTCTAATAGAGTATTATAACTGTGGTCCCTGAAATCCGCCACTAACTTTACTCGCACAAAATTTTCCTAATACAGTATTATGGCCGTGGTCCCCTAAAATCCGCCACTAACTTTAGTCACACAAAATTTTCCTAATGCAGTATTATAGCCGTGGTCCTCTGAAATCCGCCACTAACTGTATTCGCACAAAATTTTCCTAATAGAGTATTATAGCCGTGGTGCCTGAAATACACCACTAACTTTAGTCACACAAAATTTTCCTAATAGAGTATTATAGCCGTGGTGCCCTGAAATCCACCACTAACTTCAGTCGCACAAAATTTTCCTAATACAGTATTATAGCCATGGTCCCCTAAAATCCGCCACTAACTTTACTCACACAAAATTTTCCTAATAGAATATCATAGCCGTGGTCCCCTAAAATCCACCACTAACTTTACTCGCACAAAATGTTTGAGCCTGTAAGTTGCTTGACGCTTATCAGAGTATAAATGTACCTTACATGTACTGAATAAGTCATTTATTATCCATGTTTACACAGTTACAACACAAACCTGGCATAGTCACTGTTATATTCAACAAACTAATAAGTTGTGGGAATTGATATGTCCACCCCAAATGTGTAATAAACAAAGGCCCGACTGCATGCCAAGAGCCTGGTAATCGTAGTGCTATACATGGTTCACTGTGTTCTTACAGTAGCGTTTACAATATGACCTTTAGAAGAAAATTTTTGGTTTCCTATAGGTATTCGGCAGCATAATTTAAAAATACCACATGTGAAATTAGATTTTCATGGCAACTGGCAAAACAACGAGTCAAGTTCTGTAAACCATCTTCACATGCGGGTAATGAGTCCCTACTTCTTATTGACTCTGTTAATACAAGTACTTGAGTTTCCTTCTCTTTGAATTTTTTGGTGCTTTCGCTTTTCTGTGAGTGAGACATCCCCTGGCCAAAAAATGCAGCAGTATCAGTTATACCACATTCGATCAAACTCCGTCTCATATGGTCAAGGTTGCTTGCAGCTGCACAAGCCTCGCCAGGGATGTAAGTTATACCATACCCTTTCTGAATGTCTTTTGGAGTGCAGCCTAGGTTTTCGCTGACCGCTTTGTTTATATCCTCTCTCACCTGCAATTGAGTTTGTGCGGAGCAGGTCGCTTGTGGTTATGTTTATAAGGTGTAACACCGACCCATCTTCTACTAACTAGATCTAGAAACTAAACCACTTCGATTCTCAAACTATAAATAGGGATTTTATTATATTTGGTGCCGAGTGAGGCTGTAAAGGCTAGAAATAATTACATATAGACTTAAGTCTGGGCGGGGAAAATTATCTTATAAGTTTGAAATGATCAGCCAATGCAATATAGAGGAGTGGTAACCTTCGTTCGGTCCTTGTTCCAAGCTTAAAAATCTCTGATAATTGCTCCACAACTTGATGAGCTGTTTACTTTGTGGCTTCTTTAGGCTAGCTTATCGTAATTTAAACTATATTAGCTTTTAACCCTATACCATTACACCTTATCAGGTAATATTGGTTGACATTTAGAACAACGATCACGTATCCCGGGTTTCATCACCTTATCAGTTAGTGTGATTGACATGTGGAACAGCGATCATGCGACCGTAAAATATAGACTGATATACATACAAGTTCTCAATACCGTTACGACGCTACATTTATTATCCTTCTCATTATTATTACTACTATTATTATTATAATTGCTTACAATCACTACATCCACTTTATTAATAGGTATACTATATTTACCCCTTTAGTATACAACACTTTAACCTCTACTCCACTACTATAGATTCCCCTTTACCATTATCGTCCTGTATATCCAACATTATACAAAACATTTTCCTGTATATACACATATTACGATTCATCTTGCATCAGTGCAGCACAGCCAATCTTCCCACATTGATACACTACCACACACTCTTACATTTATGCTGGAACTCATCTGAGCTCTTGCTTGTACACTTGTGCGGTTCCCTGGAACTGTGGATTTGTATAGATTAGCGTCTATCTCATACACTCTCTCTATATATACTTTCCCTCTCTTTACACACACGTAAAACAAAAAACAACCCCTACCACAGCCCCCAACACACAATCACACATTTACTACTCCCCCCTAGCTTGGGTCCGAATACCTGTTATTGTTCGAGTTAACTCGGTCATACTTTGCCCGAGTTAATTCCCACATATTTAAACAATGTATAGATGATTGGCAGAACATTGTCCACTGGCTTTAAGTGGATAACTAGTTCCATGGTCCGGGCGTTTATTTATTCTTTGTCTCTTGGAGACAGCATAATCACAATTAGCAGCACCACATATCTTCACTCCTTTGCAAAGGGTCCTTCTTAAGTTCAGTTTGGTCTTAATCCTATCGATTTCGATAACATGTTCTTGGGTCTGTGTTCCACATTTGGATAATTGATTATCTTCGTACATATGATGAATTCTCTGCTTGGCCGGAAAGGACTCCTTTTTATAGTCTTCACAAAAATAAAGTTTTTAGGCTGACTCCCAAAGCCAGGAAATTCGTAATCATCTCGTTTCGTTATAGCAACCAACTTGTCTTTGCTTTTCAACATGTCCCTGATTTATGGAATCATATGGCACCCTCTGTTTTTTACGCGTGCCTGGCTGCTTGTTATTATTTGTAGCCTTCCTTTTTATTTCAAATGGATTTACAAAAGGGCTTACAACTAGTATTTCCTGAGAGTTGTTGACAAATTCCTTACCTTTCTGTGATAGTTTATAAAGTCTATAGGTTCTTGTAAAATTTGTAGCTCTGATGAATTTAAAATTTATATCTATTATTTCATAATGGATGCATTATCTTAGTACTCTCTCCAACGTTTGTTGATCATACAGCTTGCCCTCTATTGTTAAACCTTTGCCATATGTTTCTGACTTTTCAATAATATTTTGGATTTCCTCTTCAGCCAGCCAGTCTTGCTTTGTTCCCTTAACCCAAGAGATTAGCTTCAGCTCTGGTACACCCTCTTTAAACTTTGAATGTGCTTTTAATTCCTCTATAGCTTTACAAAGCAGACTAGCCAGTGGGGCAATGTTACAATTCATATTGAATTCCCCATCGCAGCATGAGCAGCAGTCCCCCTTGCTATAAGGTTCATCTGGATCTAGCTCCTCTCCAAAGTGTCTTAGTAAACACTGCCGTAAACATTTACCTGCATGCAGTGAATAAACCCACCTCCAACAGACGGAATAGTTGGCAACAATCTTGTTTGACTCTTCACTTGAGCATTGTTTCGTCCAATATCCTAATCGTCTTTATACCCGTAAATGTACAGTGTACTATCACTCAACATACCATCTCTACCCCCTCTACCAAATTCCTGCATCAGGAAACTTACGTTCCTCATGCAACCAATTCTGTAAACCATCTTCACGTGCGGGTTATGAGTCCCTACTTTGTACAACTCTGTTGCTACAATTACTTGAGTTTCCTTTTCTTTGAATTTTTTTGCGCTTTCGCTTTTCTGTGAGTGAGACATCCCCTGGCCAAAAAATGCAGCAGTATCAGTTATACCACATTCGATCAAACTCTCGGTCATTTCTTTAACCCTTTGACTCCTGGAGGTTTTTGAGGTTTTTTAGTGTTTTTCTGGACCTAAACGTTCTGCAAGCCCTAGCAAGACCATATTTGGAGTTTTGATTGACACTGTCAGTGTTTTATGTAAATGAGGGATGACGTTTACTGGCTGTATAATTAGTTGCCGCTTGAAGCCGTTTTTCTTGGAATTGTGCTGCCTTGTTTTCGACTATTTTCGAAAATTAGAGATTTTGAGAGCCATTTTGTTCATCTATGGAGTGCTGGAGAGCATCATGAAGCCCTAAGACAGCTTAAATCAGCATGATCTCGAAGAATTGAGAGTATGCAAGGGATTTTAACGTCAAAAGTTCGTAGATCATGTACATTCGTACGAGTTAGAATTTTTGGCGCAATTATCCTATGAGCTCTGAAACGATGAACAGCCAGGACCTACTGAGGGATTTTATTGAATATTTGGCTCTGAAGCTGATATTTGGGCAGTAGGACCTAGTGGCTCGACACTTATAAAAAAATCTTGAAATGTGGGGGCAGACTACTGATCTGTTGAAAAAATCGCATTTTTCCCAGAATGCATTGCGCAAGAGAGTAGTGAAAATCGATAAGCGATTAAATGGGTCGAGGAAAAAGGCTGTAGCTTGCCGTGTGGAAGGAATTGTTGGGAAAAAAAGCACTAAAAGCCAAGTACTAGGTCCAAACTATCCTGTGTAAGGGTATTGTTTGAGTAGAAATAAAAATTGCATGAAAAAAAATGCAATGAAAAAGCATGATTTTTGGCTTTGGGAAATGACGTCATAAACAGTGGTTTTTGGTTTTCCAAAAATGTTTAAAGTTCTAATTTTTGACATTTGTGCAGGTTTTTTGATTTTAAAAGTTGTTCTGTTTGCTAGTTAAGATTTTAGACTGGTATTTAGGTCAACTTGATCAAAATTGTTGAAGCTGGAATTTTTCATTTAAGATGCGTTTTTTATGGGCGGTTTCGGGCGCCAGAGGAGTGAAAGGGTTAACTTTTCTTTTAAAATCCATGTATATGATTGCATAGTAATCTAATATTTGTTTCTGCATTTCTGATGCCAGCGGCTTCCATGATTGAGGAGTGTCTGTATTTTTCTTTCTCTTGTATTCGTATTTGAGAATGTTAAGTTTGATGTTTTTTCTATTTACTGTTCCCTTTATCAATTTAGGATGGTCCAGAATCTCGCACATGCTTTTCAGTGCATCGTCGCTGAGTGTTGCAGTGAGAGCTATTACAGGAACATCTTTGAAATACACCTTGATATCTTTCAGAACATTGTAGCATAGCTTCAATGTTAAGTTGCGGTCAAACACTTTATGGACCTCGTTGAATACTATGAGTTTTATCTTTTCCTTATGTCTTTCAAATAAATTCAACTTCTTATCAAAGTATTCAGGAGTCATGTAAGCTAGGCTTGGCAATTGTTTTCCAACTTCACTATCAAACAACCTATTTTCATTATGGATAGACTGTTCTGCAGCACATATTCCCATTTTTATAGCATCAATGTTCCTTGACTGTAGGAATTCTACTTGAGAGTTGATAAGTGAAATAGTTGAACTTATAACTAAAGTAACTTTATCTTTTTGGAAAAGGGAAGGCACTTGAAAGCAAAGACTTTTACCTTCACCGGTTCCTTGAACAACAATGACATCTTTACCATTTTTAATCGCATGTATCACATGAAGTTAAAAAGGATGAAAACTGGAGCATCGAAACTTGGTAAGGTGACCTCTCCAAACTTTTTCTCTTTCTTCTGTTATGCCTTTGCATTCTCCGACAATATCGTCTTCTGCTCCTCTAGAACAATCTTTAATGTTAATTCGTCGGACGAGTCTTCTTCTTCTGAGTCTTATTAAATAGAAGATCAACACCACCACCTCTGCTTTCTCTCGCAATATGTTCAAATAAATATCCATTAGGTAGCATTTCATTCATAATAAGTTCATTAGATGTATTAGATTTTAACAATGCTTCATTTAAACTTAACTCAATTTTTTCATCAATAACAAACTCATTTAAAGTTAAAGATTTGTTACAAATAAAGCATTTAAAACAGCTAATTTAAGTGGTTTACTTACCTGATATTGTAAGGGAATACGGGGAGGAATAACATGGTCAGATGAAGTTTCAGTTATAGGTCTTTGATTTAAATATGCACTTGTTGATGTTGAACAAGCTGGATTAATAATATCTAATGTGCTTGTAGAAGAAGCAAAAAATTTAGAAATCTTAGCTGTCTTTCCAGAATTTGAAGATAAAGATTGACCACCTCTTTGCCCCTAAAGCGACTAAAAATTCCCAGTGATTTAAGTATAGTAATTGTAGATTTCTTCAGCAGAAAACCAAGCAAAGATGAAGACGATGATGTTGCATAATGGCATGAAGTTTGAATTTTACAGAAGTCAAAACACTTCCATCAGTTACAGCATGATAACAGAGAGTTTTTCGAATATACAATCATAACAGGAAAGCCCTGTTAATGTCCAAAGAAGATAAATTAAAACATATTGCTTAAAACAAAGATTTTCGTTGGTAAAAACTAAAAATTTAGAGAGCTTACAAATAAGCAGCTTCACTTAGGGCTTCACTTCACTTGATACAAACTTGACACTTTCACTTCCTTGATTCTTCTTACAATCTGGGCATGACCATGTGGAATTAGTATTGTTTGGCATGCGTTTGAGGCCTAGACAGGCCAAGTGAAAAAATGTTCCATTTTTGTACACCAGGATTATGGCACTCGATAAGCTTATCTGTATTCTTTGCATTGATCTTGCACATGCAGATATTATCCAGGGCTTTAGAAGGTGCTATTTCTTTCTTGGTTAGTTTTGACTTGCCCTTCAAGTGCTTGAATTCAGGCAACATTCTACAATTTGGACAGTACCATGTTTTGGGTGTGGTTGTCAGTCCCAAGCATGAAAAATGGAATGTACCTTGAAACTGGTGTGATTCTTTTTCATTATTTTTTTATAGGCTTTGATAGCATCTTCCTCATGTTTGCAACCATGAACAGTGGCTTTAGTGGTAAACTTGGTTAGCTCTGGCTAACAAATTGATTGTATTAGAGACTGGGAGGGCAAAGCAGGATCTGAATGGCATGCTGCCTTTGAGATGCTAGAATTCTTCAAGCTCTGTGTTTGAAAACGTTATGTCCTTTTGACTGTTTGATGATATCTTTCTCAATTTGTTCTATCTGATCTATTGAAATGTCAATCGTTATGCCTTGACAGACCTTTATGAGCTCTTGGTACGATAGGTCCAAGTATTTCTTCGCAAAAAGATCATTTACAGTGGGAACAGACCTGATTTTCAGCACAAAGCTACTTGAGTATGGTGAAATCAAGCTTAGAACCACGGCCTTGTTTTGGCTCTTGTTGATTTCTGCATAGAAAGCGTCCATTTCCGGTTCCGTAGGAGCTGTGCATTTCTTTGAATTAGACTTTAATGGACCTAAAACTTGTGTAGACTTGCTTTGGCTGAGAATATCACTATGACAATCGTTTTTTTCTCTAAATCCATTTTCATTTTCTGTGAGGAAGTGAAATTGATATCTCGTGCTCTAGCATAATCAACTTGTTTCACGTAGGTTGGCAAAATCCACATACACTTCACTTGAGTACAGGATAACTTGCCATTTATTTTCGTCCAGGCTTCTAGGTAAAATAGTATGCTAGCTACGTGAGAACATGACTCACCAAGACCTGCTTTACAACCTAAAGCAGTGACAAGAAATTAGGTTCCCATGTCTTTCTGTAATTATCCATATTGGGAGCAAAGCATTGTTCATTCGCTGAGAATGTCTCACCTTCGTGACAACAACAAACTTGTCAGAAATGATATGACCTTCTCTGGCAATAAATCCGGAGACCATCTGATCATAAGCTTCCAGACTACGAAAAGATTTAAACTGTTGGTTTGTGTAGAAACTCGTTTCTTTCTAGGTCGAGATAGCAGAAAACAGCAGATCTGTAGATTCTACTGGAGGTAAACAGTCTGGCTCAAAACGTTTGCTGTCAATCAACACTGGGTTGATTCCAATTGACGAAATTTTCTCTAGATTACGCCGTTTCACGTGAGTTTCCAGCTTCTTGGTATAGGCAGATAAAGGTATTGAAAATAAATTGTCACTCAACTCGTTATTTTTCTTTTTGTTGGCAACATATTCCATTGTCTGTCTGTCTATTGGAATGCAATTCCATTTTTAGAATAGCCACACAGCCCTATTTGGCCTACTGTCACTCACACACACTACCTCTACATTTTTTGCTATGCACACAACTCAACTCACATGTAGGGTTGATCTACAACATGCAATTCGTCAGCAAAACATGTACTGTTAAAATCGCCCTTTACATACCAAACATATGTGGCACAAACAGGTCATGGTTATTAAATCCCTTTATCTATTTGCAATATCTAAATTGTGCTTATCTAACCCATACAACATTTAGAACATAATCTATATCTGTTCATGTGCTTTGTAATGTGTGAAAATTTGGACAACCACGAAAAAAGCGGATCACACCTATGTGTTTACTGCAAATTTTACTGTTTTATACTGTTTTACCTGGAAATAATTTAAAATTAATACAAAATAACATTTATTCATTAAATATACATTAATAATAATTCATAGGCATCCCAGTCACTTTTAGGAAGAAACTAATAGGCAATAGGGGATATTAATAATAATATAATATGCCTTTACTTATCCACAGTGTGTCTCATCAGGCTACAAAATGACAATTACAAAAAAAAAAAAACCCAAAAAAACCTGAAATAAATAAAGCTGTACAAAAGAATATATATATATATATATATATATATATATATATATATATATATATATATATATATATATATATATATATATATATATATAAATGTACAATATGATTACATTTATACTTTGCTCTACACCATATGTGTATTGAGCACTCTTTGATGGGATCAGCTACTTCCTCATATGATTATATATATATATATATATATATATATATATATATATATATATATATATATATATATATATATATAAATATAAATGTAATAACGAAGAGGCAAGATTTGCTGTTACTCCGAGTTTCGTGCTTACGCACTCGTCAGACAGTATTTAATGAAAGACATTCCTATCAACTAGATATAAATACATGCTAAGACAATAGGCTAAGTGCTATATTACAATAGGTGATAGTTATACTAAATACAATAGGTGAGAAGTTAAAAATATCAAAGCGTCAAGTGTTCTTCAAGTAGAATTTGTTCTCGTGTCGGCATTTGGAAATAAGTTCGGATCTTTTGTTTAGGAGGTTGTCGTTGCTGTGTTTAATGATCATCAGTTTTTCTGTAAGACAGAGGTCGCATCGTTTGGAGATGTTGTTGTAGGGTCTTGCGCGGCTAATTATTGTCCATTTGATGTTGAATTCTTGTTTATTGTCTTGTAGTTGCCAGATGTGTTTAGAAAGTTCGGTGCTGTTGGTGTGTTTTCTGTGTTTAAATGTAGATTTATGCTGCGTGAATCTTTGTTTGAATGTTCCTTCTGTCAGTCCGATGTAGTTCTTGGTTGCGTTGTTGGTTGTAATTTGTGCGTTGTAGATTACACTGGAAGTCAGGCATTTGTTGTCTAGCGGGCATAGTTCTTTTTTACGGCAGTTGCATTGTTCTCCGGTGCTTGCGTTGATGTTGTTGTCGGCGTTTGTTATTTTCATGTTGTGTTTGTTGATTACAGTTTTCATGTTGTCCATACAGCTGTAACTGACTTTAACATTGTTTTTGTTGAAGAGGCTGTGGAATTTGTGCTGGTTCGGGAAGTGTTTAGTTATGAGCTTGAGAAATGTTCTGCTG
The DNA here is from genome assembly GCA_023349425.1 of Anthopleura sola. Taxonomy (NCBI): domain Eukaryota; kingdom Metazoa; phylum Cnidaria; class Anthozoa; order Actiniaria; family Actiniidae; genus Anthopleura; species Anthopleura sola. Next base: position 11,708,557 of record JALHLI010000006.1, on the reverse strand, counting down.
ATGTTAGTCTTTACGTTATTACTAAATGGGGGGTTGTACCATATAATGTTTCTTTGTCTGTTGCGTCGTGGGCGTGCTGGTTGATTGTCTTTGTTGTAGATTAATGTTTCTGTATATCCGCTGGCTTTCAAAGCAGTTTCGTAGATAGGTTTGGCCTTGTCGAATTCGTGTTCGTTGCATGAGTTGTTGGATATACGGCGATTGATGGATGCTGGAAGTTGCTTTATTATGTTAGGCGGGTGGTTAGACTTTGTGTTGATGTACTGTGGTTCGTCGTTAGGCTTTCTGTAGGGGCAGTAAGTACCATTTGTTAGGTCAAAGGTGACGTCCAGGTAGTTAACAATTTTCATGTTAGTCTGTATGGTAATGTTAAGTCCATATGTCTTGAAGCGTCTTGTTATGTCTTTCCTAGTACGTTCTGCTTGTGGACCGGAGGTGTTTTTAAAGATGGCGAGTCCGTCGTCTCTGTAAAGTCCAATGTTTTCTTTCCCGTATGTGTTACAGAGGTCGTTGAGAATAAGTAAGCCCACAAGCTCGCATACTTCCGCTCCGTCGTAGCTGCCCATAGTAACGGCTCATTCGACATTATTCGTTATTACATTTATACTTTGCTCTACACCATATGTGTATTGAGCACTCTTTGATGGGATCAGCTACTTCCTCATATGATTATATATATATATATATATATATATATATATATATATATATATATATATATATATATATATATATATATATATATATATATATATATATATATATATATATATATATATATATATATGTGTATAACTCCTGCTTTCCATGAGAGCCGTGCTTATATCTTAAATCTAACAAAATCACAAAACGTCACTAACGTCAAACATCAAATGTAACCCGACTGGTAAATTATTCCAAAGCACCACTATAGGCAAAGCTGTTTTTTGAGATAGTGCGAGGCTTTGAAATAGCTATGCTGCCCTTGGTGTCTCTCAGTGAATATGAAGTTATACTGTCATGATATGTGAACATGGAACACATGTAATCGGGTGCAAGTCCATTTAGAGATTTGGGATGCTGCCATCCCCTCCAAATTCTGCAATTAAGGCCAAAATAAATGTGCTTATTGCAATACTTATATGTAAGCTTTAGGTAACTGAACACAAAAACAGTTTGCCTCTGCAATCTCTATTATATTTTCCTTGTAGTTCCCTTGCCCAATCCATTTCAAATTCATTCATGGAATTAAAAAATCTACTTTTTGAGTCATAGGAAACACAGCACTGTTTCAAGTTAAAGAGACCAATACATTTACAGTTTTCTTTTTTTTGTCCAGACACATAAAACTGCAAGAATATTTATGTACACACATGTACAGTATTAGCCATAAAATGAAAAAGTATCACCTTTGGTTGCCATTCTTTAAACTTTTCTCTGACATCGGAAACAGGGTTGTCATCGAAAATTCTGCCAACCTCCTCTTTCGGCTGAAAAAGAAAGTTAAGGTTATTGTAGCTGTTACAGTAATCTCTTATAAAGCATAAAAAATCCAAGGCATGTACATTCTATACCTGTACAAACAAGATACATTTCAGCAATTGCCCTAATTCAATTGAATGGAAATCGACAAGCTGTGACAACATAGTAAAATAGGGCAACTGCAATTGTCATGTTAAATTTCAAGTTTACTTACATGCATAAAGTTTCGAAGTGAGGGCCAATCATTCAGGATACTCTCAACAGGGGAGGGCTTCTCCAATATTTCTCACCTACGCAAGGGGAATGTATGATGGTGGTAATCTTGATGTAACTTTAATCTCTTAGGTTTTTTAGCAGATCACTTTTTATTCTTTTTGAATACTCTCTTAGACCTTCGAGTGTTTCCCCTCTGGTAGGTCTGGTTTACAAGACCATAGTTCTTCTAAGAGATTATAGTAAAGTAGTATTATTTCAGTATTAAATGTTAATCTTCTAAGCCAGCTGAAGAGGTTCTGCATTTGGGTTTTCTATCCATATGAAAAGGACTATAATGGTCACTAATATGTAAACCAATATGCATAGGCAGTAACTTAACATCCTTACTAACAGATGTAAAAGTGAAACCATTTCTCATCCTTTTCAATTGTTTTAAGATTCTGAGCAAAGTCTGACCAAGACCACTCTAGTTGTACAAATAAATTACACTTGCTTTGATATTAATCATGCTGTGGCAATATTGGTTAAAACAATGCCGTGAATAAAAAGTGCCACCGAATTGCTGCATTTAATAATAATAATAATTCTAATTTATTTAGCGCTAATTCCTCAAGGTTCAACAGCGCTTTACAAATAAGTATTATAGATTATAAATAAAACCTCTAAAAATTATACTATTATATTTAAGAGAATTTAAAGCAAAAAAGATAACTATGTTTAATACTATATATTAAAGTATTAATAAAATATAAAAATGTAATACATAAAATTTATGAACTATAATTAAAGACAACTTTAGATGTCATTAATACTTTGTAAACATTAATTTCTTTTTTTTGACTACCATATTTCCTCACGTATAAGGCGCATCTCACGTATAAGGCGCACCCCCATTTTGAGCCTAATATTTTTTGACACTCTCATCAAAAAAAGTTTCAAGCAAAAACTCACTTATAAGGCGCACTATGATTCCAATTTGAGAATGAGGTTTTGTTTAACTATTGATATTCTATTTTCACAATAAAATAAACATGTTTGAAGCAAAGTTGAAGCTCACAAGCGTAAACTATCCTAATCGGATAGGAGCCGATAACGGCTAGGATTGCAACGATCTGAACATTCAACATGAAGTAACCTAAGTGCTTTAGTTTCTGTCTTGCTTCACGTAGGTTTTGCTAAGACTACGAACAAGAACAACAACAATTCCGAACTTATGCACTAGTTTGCGATCTAGTTATATCACTCTCACGCGCTTACACTCGCTCCGCACGTGATCACTACGTGATCCAATCTCAACATGTAAATTACTGTTAAAGTGTTCACCACAATTATTGTTCGTGCTCTATTACAAGCATTATCTAGAACAATAACAAAAATATAGAAATATACAATGATAAAAACATGATGAGGATATATATGTACATGAGTTTAAACAATGAACAAGACATGGCTAACCAAATACCCTTTAGGTACAGCAGAGAATATGGATAGTCCAGAATTCCTTTGATTGTACTTCTTTAGGCCATCATATAGAAACCATGTATCGCCGTGCCTGAATATACATACACTATCAGATTGAAGCAAATCTGAAAGAAAAGAACTGCACATGATGAATGGGGTCAGATCTCTTGGAACACGCATTTCTATTATTTCTGTTCCAGTAACTCGTTTCCAAAGTGCAGAAAGCCTTTCCAATATTTTGGAGATTAGTTGCCGATCAGGGTATATTCTCTCCACAGATACTGGGCCATTTTTTGAATACAACACAAAGTCACAAAACTTTCTTTCTGTGACCAATAATTGACATTGGATTTGACAGTAGTAACTATGTGATTGCTTCAGAGTGCATTTGTTATCATTTACAACAAAACGCTGTCTTTTTAGAGTGTCCTTAGAAACCACTTCTCTATTGTTGTCAGTAACAACTTGGTCGATAGTATGTTCACTGAAGATCTTTAAAGACTTAATTTCCAGTAGACCATCATCTCCAACTAGTCCATCAGGACTGCAGGCAATGAATGGAAAAGCTGGATTCACCCATAAGCCAGTTAGTGAGACTGGAAGGCCAGTTTGTTCTTCATACTTCTTTATGGCGTGTGGTTCACTATCTAAACCATACTTCATCCATGAGGTTTGAAGGGTCTCGCCATCCAGCTTCCATATGTACTTCTCAATGAATTTATTACAGGAATAGGAGGCATTGCTTGAATTTTCAAGGACACTCTCCAGCTTTGTAAGCTTCAGAGCATGTTGATGCTGTTATTCTAAGCCATCGTTCAGATTTCCATTCATCAGAATGGCTTTGATGAACAGTTCCTTCGATCTCCATCAGTTCATCTGGCGTTATGTTGGATAAAATATTCATTGTTTAATGTTCCGTCTTGAGACGGAAAGCTTTTCCAACCAGATTTCGGAGTTTCTGGAACCATGAGATCCTTAAGCTTAAAAAGATCGACTTTATCATCCTTTAGTATCTTGGCCTGAAGCCATTTCCCTTCATCTATGCTTGAATCAAGTACATGATGTTTTCCCGACTTGAGACAAGCACGAACACGGGCGATGAGGTCTGCTCGTTTTCCGCCTAATTTTAGCCCTCTACACTTTAACCAACGCTTCAATTGTGTGTTTGTATAATTCTCTGGGTCTTCTTCAAACTTTGAGCCAGGAACACCCTCGTTTTGAGTTAAAATGCGAGCTTTAGAGACACTTGAACTGGATATAGGCGCATCGTCGACCATATTCCTTTACTAGAGAAGCGGTTTGTTTGTCCTAATCGCTCTAGGGGGTCAATGACGTCACAGGCGCGGTGTGCTATTATCCATGACATCACCTTGCCTTAAGTGAATAATTTTTTAAAAGATAATAAAGTCATTGTATAACACTACCTTTTTCATACAACTCCAGGAAATTGCATAAATTTGTGTCTATTCTCGGCGGGCACGTGACGTCACAAGAATATGCAAATTAGATTGCCGCCATGCTGGTGTACAGAGGTCAACTTACTGCTTTAGTAACGCTTGCATTTTATTATAAATTATCATGAATTACGACAAAATTGACGACAAAATTAATGTAAATGTTGGCGAGGATCAGATTCCGGTTCTCTCTGATTATGTTAAAGCCTTGGAACCAACTGTAAAGAAGAGATATCTCGAAAAAATATCAATTATTGGCGTCGATCCTTCCACGATATCAAGTGAGCAATGTACTTCGGAGTGCCTACCTCCAATCGAATCTATGGATTTGGTTAGCTATTTAGTCCTAACCACAAGTTGCTACACTAAAGACCAGTTTAAAGCTTTTAAAAGTCTCGTAGCATACAATCAAATGGTGTCGGATTTGTAACTGGCGTTCAAGGCTGCATAGTAGCTGATAAGTTTGTTGTTCTCGCAAAAGTAAGGCATTCGCAAAGGATGAACGATCCTCTAGTGGATGTGTGGATCATAGCTGAGAAAGATGGAGCAATATTGTCTTCTCACTGCCTTGGATGTAAAGCTGGTCTGTGTGAGGTATGTTCCCATGTCGCATGTGTGTTATTTTATATTGAAGCCTTCATGCGCATACATGGCAAACTAGCTTGTACTCAAGTTAAATGTACGTGGCTTCTTCCGACTTTCGTCAAGGAAGTTAGCTATGAAAGAGTGGAAAACATTAACTTTTCTTCGGCTCAAAAACTCAAGAGAGTTGGATGATAAAATTGAAAAACTAGGGGATGACTATGATTCAATAACCGTAAATGATGAAGTCACTAACAACGACTCGATGCAGCCAACTACGAAATCAAGTGGGCCAACTGAAACTGAATTAAATAAATTCTACACTGAACTTAATAAATGTGAGGCTAAACCTGTGATTCTATCCTTAATCAAACCCTTCTCTTCTGGCTTTGTAAGTGACAGTGCTAAGATTGAAACAATCATCCAACTTTTTGACAAAAAATATCTTGATTATGATTACCCTGATTTACTCACTGCCTGCAAGAATGTAAGACTCAATCTAACTGAACAAGAAATCGATCAAATCGAAAAAGACACTCGACAACAATCAAAATGTAGGAGCTTCTTCCGTCACAGAGCAGGAAGGATAGGAGCCTCACAAAGTGGAGCTGCTAGCAAGACTAATCCATACTCTCCCTCCCAATCACTTATTAAATCAACATGTTATCCTGATCTATTCAAGATTTCAAATGATGCTGTTATTCATGGATGCAAGTATGAAAAAGAGGCTTTGCTGCATTATGAAAATGAGATGAAAAAGCACCACAAGGATTTTAAAATAACACAGTGTGGGCTTGTTGTTAACAAAGAGCACCAATTTATTCACGCAACCCCTGATTTCCTTTGCTCGTGTTCTTGTTGTGGAGAAGGGTGTGGGGAAATTAAATGTCCAATATCTATTAAAGATAATAACTTTGATGATTACATTTTGAAAAAGTCGTCATGTCTACAGAAAGTTGATGGTGTATTCAAATTGAAGCGAGATCATAACTATTATAATCAAGTTCAACAGCAGTTATTTACAGTCAATAGAGGGTATTGTGATTTTATTGTTTATTCTGTTGATGATCAGAAGCAAGGAGCCTTCATTCAAGAAAGAATTGTGCAAGACAAAAAACACTGGGAAACTAATCTACCAATTCTTACCAAATTTTGGTATACATGTATTTTGCCTGAAGTCCTCGGTCGTTGGTACACCAAAAGGTCTCTTCCAAAAGTGAATGATACATCAGGTCCAAGGAACATTTGTTTTTGCAGGATGGATAAAGCTGACACAATTGTTACATGTTCTAACACAGATTGTCCGTATACAGAATTCCACCTATCATGTTTATCTATTTCATCTAAGGATGACATGCCAGCAAAATGGCTATGCCCTCATTGTCAAAGACTGCAAAAATTCAAAAGAGCGAAAATGGTTTCAAGCGCATTGTCACAAGTTGAAAATAAAGCTGTCTCTACCATCCATATGTGTTTGCAATAAAAAGGCAATAGCAGGAGAAAAGATCTTGGAATGTCATTCAACTAAGTGTTCAAATGGAAGCTATTTTCATCTGGCCTGTTTGAACTACAAACGCTTACCAAATAACAGTCAGACCACATGGATGTGTCCTGCATGTAAACAAATTTCATCTAAAAGTGGCTTCTCAAAGCCTTCAGCTACTCATTTGAGTACTAAACTACCAACACCTACAGCTACTCAGCCTACTAGACTACCAATACCTACAGCTACTCAGCCTACTAGACTACCAATATCTACAGCTACTCAGCCTACTAGACTACCAACACCTACAGCTACTTATATGGGTACTAGACTACCAACACCTACAGCTACTCAGCCTACTAGACTACCAACACCTACAGCTACTTATATGGGTACTAGACTACCAACACCTACAGCTACTTATATGGGTACTAGACTACCAACACCTACAGCTACTCAGCCTACTAGACTACCAACACCTACAGTTACTTATATGGGTACTAGATTACCAACAAATACATCTATTCCTGGTCCTAGTAAAATCTCAACAGATTCCACAACCCCAATCATTACTGGAGTATTCTATAACAGTGATCTATCTAAGAAAAACTCTCAAAAATTACTTGGTGAACTTACTTCCAGTGACTTTGATGTCATATCTTCTCCAAATGAATGGTTAAATTGCTCAATTATACAGCAAGCACACGTACTACTTCCAAAGGTTAACCCATTTATTGAAGGATTTCAGAGACCAACATTAGGACCGACAAATAATTTCAACATTAAGGGTGAATTTGTACAAATTCTTCATACTGGACATGATCACTGGGTTTGTGTCAGTAACATTGGATGCACTCCTGGAATGGTAAACTTGTATGACAGTCTGTTCAATGACGTAATTGCAGATGAAATTGAAATACAAGTTGAGAACCTTATGTTTGACACATATAAGGGATTGTCATTTGTTTCAGTACAACAACAACATAATGGTAGTGATTGTGGAGTATTTGCAATTGCATTTGCTACTTGTTTAGTCTATGGAATTATGCCAGAAGATGTGGACTTTGTTATTCCACATATGCGTCCCCACTTGTACGATTGTATCAAGAATGGTGAAATACTTCCTTTCCCAACTCTTTAGATTTAAAAGTGACTAGAGTGCAAACAATTATAACTGTGCAGGTTTTGTCAAACTAGCACTAATTTAGACAAATAGCTACAATCTCTTGCACAGTTATATTATTTGCACTCTATCATAAGTATTTAGTAGTACTACAATTCTGCTAATTGTATTGTATAAACACTAAAGTGGCTTTCAAAGTAATAATTATCCATCAGTAAATAATTAATATATATATATACACTCCTTTGTAAAAAATTTAGAATCATTGAAAAACAGATAAATACATATACCTATATAATTGATTAATACTTTTCTAGTATGAGTTTACTAAAAGGAGCTTTCAATGGAAAATAGAAAATAATATAGAAAAATTTAATATAAGATTCATTGATTTAATGCTACAAATCTGTTTCATATGGTCATTTTTAAAGAAAATACCACACATTATAAAAGTAACTTCAATTTTAGTACATCATGTCCACTTAAGTCTTGATCACAAATGATGTGTAAAATAATAGTGAGATACTTAAAGAATCAAAAGCTAAATATAATAATTTGTAATAACGGCTTGGATGAGAAGAGCATTTATGAATTATTTTATTATTAATTTCATAATATGTAGTTGAGTTAGATAGTTGTGTCACAAAAACCATGTGTTTAGTTTATTTGCTTCATAACTATTCCACAGGCACTAGTTTAAAAATACTGTATAAGTAAATGTAAACACATGTGAAAGATCAAATTTGTACGAAAATGTTGTTAGATGGTTCTATAAAATTCATTTGACAGTGTGAATTTACTGTAAAGCACTAGCCTTCAATGGATATCATGTCAGTACAACTAAATATAAAATAAAAGTTTTTTCATTATCAATTTAAACCATTTGTTTTTTATAGTGTGCATGTACATGTACTTTGCAACAAAATCATTCAAATCAGCACAAATTCATTTGTCTTGTAATGTGTAATAAACATTGCATTGTGCAAATTTGTACTATTTTTTGGAAGATTTTCTGTAATTTTCTGTAATGTGTTTCACTCTTAATTATTTGCCTTCTACACGTTGAGGTCATGTTATCTCTAATAAATGCACCTAATCCATAAAGCATAGATATTGCAAAATTATTTTCATTCCTTTGTTATCTATCATCTTGTCAATTGATTAGTAATATTTGTTTCATGGATTTTTTGCGTCTACTCTAACAACATCAATTAAACATGAAAGAAACTGACCATACCAGTCAGGGACAATAGGAGGACAAAGATTCACTAATGCGGAGCACACTCTGATAGTCCTGTCAATCATTGGAACTTGCTCTTTCCCACTCTTTTGAAGAATGTCAATGGGAAATTGGGTATTCCTTGTAGGATGGTGTATTTTCTACTCAATAATCCTATAACCCTTTCAACATGGATTCTGACTGCGGCAATGCCCCTAGTCTTTTCCACGTCATAAGGGCTAAGCTGAGATTTCCCCCTAGTGAATGCTGGGATAACTAATCTGGCTTGCCGCAGACCAACACTTTCACTGATGGTAAAGCCTCTGTCAGCCATTACCATGTCACCTGGTAGCAATTTCTGTAAGAGGCCACAATTCTCTCTAAGGAATTTGTCAGACGTGCGTCCCCCCCATGCTTGTGAGACAAATGATATGGTACCCTGAGGGGTGATGCCAATTAACACTTTGATGGTGTTATGGTGCTTGTAGTTAGAGAATGTTTGTGCTCTGGCCAGGTAATTACTTCGCTTCTGGATAAAGACTTCATAGCAGTCTATGATCACTGCCGTCCTCTTGCCAAAGGAGTACTGAAAGCACTGTGGCATAGTACTGTGTAAGGATTCTCTATCTGGCCAGTGGATAAGAGGGGAAAGCCTTGCATCCATAACAATCATCCAGGCATTAAATATTCTGTTGACAGTTCTCCTTGATGTCTCAAACCGATATGCCAGGTCTTGCATAAAAACATTAAGTCTAAGTCTTATCAGGACCAGCAAAAATTCCTGAAATTGTGTGAGCATCAATATTGGAAACAGTAAGTCCAGGAGTGTTCATTTTTCTCACTTTTGAGGTGACTTCTGCTTTTAGCTCTAAGCTCCGCTTCCTTCTTTCCTTTACACGATCTGCCTTCGCTTTGGTCGCTTCGGCGCTTAAAGTGTGTGGACTAGTTTTTAAGTGCCCCAAGTTTAAAGAAGGGACCCAGTCAACATTATATCTATCCCATAGACTAGCAGCTTTACCTGATACAAAATGCCGGCTACAAACACGCTGGGAATCGAGGATTTTGTCTGTCAAATGTTCACGACTAATGGCGGATATCCATCGTCTTCGACGTTCGGTAGGAAGCTCTTCTTCTAATTCGCCTCTATTTTTGACCACAGCAGGAACTCGAGAAAAAGAAAATCCTTTGTCACGACAAGATCTAGTTGAACAACCAAGAATAATGCAAAAAACCATCACCAATTGAGTTAAAATATCGATTTGTGCAGTCCACAACAGTAATCGCTCTACTAAATATACTCAAACCTGTACACCAGCATGGTAACCAGGCATTGTATTACACAAAATTGATCACGTGAGCGCCCGCCGAGAATTTGACTATTACACTTTAACAAGCAATTTTTATTTCACGGGTGACTTCACTCTATCAGTTTGATGTTATGAAGTTTACATTCTTGTGTTACAAATATTTCACTTGTTTGCTGCAATCACTCTTCAAATATTTTTAACACTGGAAGATAAATTTCATATACTTTTTTTTTTCACCATGTAAATAGAGGATATTACATGGGCGCACGGAGATACGAATTTTATCTTCGAGTGTTGATGATATCTCTCAGGAGTGAGCGCAGCAAACGTATCTCCAACCGCCCATGTAAGAAATTGCTTGAAAAATTTTAAGTCATAATATGTTTTCCTCTTAGTGTTTTTGTTTTCTTCTCCTTCAATTAATTTATCAACGTCACTATCAGTGACTGTCGCAAATCTTTCGGCCTCTTGCTTACTATCTGTACTCTCTGTTCCTACTATTCGTGTTGTTAAGAGATTAATATCAAACTCAGGAAATGGGTCAAAGTTCTCGCTCGAAGTTGAAGCTGCCATTTTTACTGACTACTGAGGAATGAAAAGAAACCGCGCTCGAAGGCCTAATGTGTGATTGGTTGATAAGAAAGTAGTCATGGCAACTGTGATATCTTCACATGGGAAAGATATGATATCTTCACTGTGTAGAATGTACGAAGTTTTCGACACCGGATAAATCCTGGTATTTCATTGATATCTATATAATAATTCCTTCTATGTTATAAACAAATTTTAAGCTTACCAAACCGAGTTGCAACATCTTTCTGTTTTTTTCTTGGATGTTTTGCAGCCTCTTCAGAAATTCAGTTTCTGCTTCCTAAGACAGGATAATGATAGTATACTAAGATAGAAAGTTTTTCTAAGGTGACCACATTCTCATCATCAAGTTTGTTCTTTTATTTGGAGATAACCTTAATGCCTCTTCACTTTCATACTCATTTGACTCTTCTTCTTCCATATCTTACAAAAAATACAGGGCTTAATCTATCATCTATTAAAACATTTAATTTTATTTAAATACTATGACTTGAACGTTTGAAATCCTCATTCAATCAAGTACACATAGCATGTAGCATGTACAACTTAGCATAAATCTTCAAATGTCACAATTTTATGTTCTTTACCTTTTCACATGCACCTTGATTTTGGCTTATTTCTTTCTCACTTTCCTATAATAGAATGAGGATGTGAGTGGGTTTGTTATGCACATATATCACTGACCACTGATCAAAATCAAATTTCCTTGACAATTCCCTAGCCTTGAAAAACATTCAGAATTCATTGACTTTTAGCTAATCATCAGAACCCTGCCTTTCCTTTGACATTAGGAACCCTGATTTTCTTTCATATTTCATAAAAAGCACATTGTCTTCAATTCATTAATGTTTTTACCAAAGATATCTGCAAGTATTTCTGACGACGCATGTTGATCGAGTGCAAGTTTTTTTCAACGTGTTATTAATGCTATCTCGTAAGTGAATGTCGCATTACAGATGCTTGGCAACATCGAGTTCTCCTTGAAGAGCTTTGGTCAGGTTTTCTTCGTCATCTGTACCAAAAACTAAAACACCGCTTATTCCTGGCCGGTACTTTTTCATCAAGACGGGCAGATTTTTATATGACGATTCCAGTTTCCGCTTGTGAAGAATGCTGGCCCAATGCAAACCAGGTGATGACCTTTTGCATCTTCCAAAAGCAAGTTTCTGTATTCAGACATTTCGACTTTTCTCTTCTTTGAAAACTTTTTATTTAGTTTCAGCCTTTCTTTTCATGGCTTTGTGCATTGAAGTCATCGACTCTGCCATCATCAATCTGGTATTATTTGGTGTCTTTTCCGCCTCATCTTCTTCTTTTGAGTATTCGTCATCTCTGAGGAGTTTACTTCCATTTCTTTTTCTTCCAGTTCAGTCTGTTGGCGTAACAAGCATCTTAATGCGAAGGTGCGCACGCATATCTCACGTGACTTACTAGCGACATAGACCAATGACATAGTCAAAAACCTCATTTTGGCTATTGAATTGTAAAGTATATATATATTACTCTCTAAACCTTCTACAACTACTATAAATATTTAAATATTTAAGTGTAGTTGACTCTCAGTATAGTTCATCATTTATAAATGTACCTTGAATTTTCATATCAGGTACATTGAGGTACCCCTCAAGAGCAGCATAATCGCTTTTATGTTCTAGTAGTACTAAGGCACTTCCATCCGTTTTGATGTGTGTCTTTTTTCCAAAAACCCAAACAGGGGGGTTTGAATTGTCCTGAAGTCCATAAAGCCGTAACAATAAATTCAGAGTTATACCAACATTTTCGAGATAAACCAGTAGTATTCAATGGTTAGGATTATTTGACAAAATGTTATATACATTCTGAATGCTTTAAAACCAGAGCCCTAAGCAGGGGCGTATCCAGGGGAGGGAATATGAAAACGTTAAAATAAAAGTTTTGAAAACTTGAAAAACAACATGGGTGTACATGTTACCCCACATTTCATCCTCACATGGATGGATAAAGTTAATATGCAAATTGAAAATAATTTTTGTCATTAATGGTTGCTATATATACTTTTGATGAATTCCACATGAGACGTGAAAAATTGACAGATTTTCAAATTCAAAATGTGAGAGTCAAACGTTTTTTAAATGAAAGCGAATACATAGTTCTATAAGAATCCAAAGTTAGATTTGTATTAGTGGCCACACCCAAGGCGTGAGACGCCATTGCTTTTGTGTGTTATTATTGGTCCAATAAGCCATTTTTTTACCTACCAATGTTTAAATTGCTATACCTCAGAAATTGATTGCTATGAATCACATTCTGAGATCTTAACTACTCACTAGCATGGGCGTTTCAAAGCCACAAGAAAAAAATTCTGAAACATTTATTGTTTCTGGCTTATAAAGCCAGCAGAAAAAAGTGTTGTGGACGTGACATTCAGAGTATGATTTAGACCAACAATTATTTAATTTCTATCCAGTTTCTCAACTGCTGCAGTTCTTGTTTATGCTGCTCTTTTAGATAGGTATTATGATAATTTTGATATACCAGCTTGCTCAAATATACCTACCTTTTACGAGATATTGTGTTGCGGATGTGACCGTTGCGGACAGGACAAATTTATAAAAACCAAGAATCCTCATAAAATTTCCAAACATAAGAAGATATGTTGATATTTAATGATAGAAAATGATAATAGAGTACTGAAGTGTGACTTCTAGTTACCATGGAAGCGATTTTGAGTGGCTCTAAACAATGAATAATTAGAACTATCATCACTGGCGCCAGAGTCGCTGCCTCGTTTGGATTAAAAGTAACGCTTTATTTTGTTTCCAACGGTCAAATAAATCTGCTTCGGTACGGCTGACCTTTAGCAGTAAATAAACCTCTAGCTCCGATTTCAATCTCGTGATGTTTGTCTGTTTAATATTAAAAACCGATCGTAGGTCACTCGGAATTAATCGGTAACGTACTTCATGAGGTCCCGAAAGAGAGAAGAGGAACAGGGTACGAAACTAGCCTTAATCCTATTGTTTTCAGTCTGCCGAAATCCATACTAGGTTTACGTCACTGCTATGGACAGTGATGACAGATTTCCCAGTTCGGCTACTCTGGCGCCCGTGCTAACATGGCGGCGATTACGATAACTGCTCTCACTTCTTTCTTTTCTGGTGAATCCAAATCAATTCAACAAGGTGAAAACCACTATAAATCCAATCATATACAATCTTGCAAATACTCTGATGGTATAATAGGAGGAGTGGTGCAAGCTAGTATGAAGAATAAGTCATATAAAGTTAAGGTAAGCGAAACGTGTAACCTGTAAACATGTTTTATAGCACTTTTGTAGAATTTCTCTGATTTAAAACTGATTTTTAACTCTTCTAACTATAGATATATCTTCGTGGGGGTATTATAAAGTCTACCGAGTGTGAATGTCCTTGTGGCAACTATAAATGTAGTCATGCTGCAGCACTTGCGATCCACAGCATTCACAACATAAGTCGAACCGATGTGGAGTGCGAATGGAAAAAGCAAAAAGCCCCCAAGCAAGTTAAGTCCGTGGAAGAGCTTTATCCCTGCCCCAAAGAATATAGTTGCTTGAGAAGAGAAGTAAACAACGAGGATCGCTCCTGGTTTTACCAAGAATTAAAAAAGTATGGCAACTTCACCGGTACTCTGTGGCTTCTCTCTCCAGAACCCGAGCACGACAATCGTTTGCCCATAACAACAGTAGAAGACATCGTGCTTTCATAGCAATTCATAAACCATGAAGATAAGATGGCATACATGACTGAAAAACTCGTCATCACTGGGGAACAACAGAAAGCAGTCAACGTAGCCACAGTTGGGCAACGAGATAGCCCCTCATGGCATATGCTTAGAAAAGGGAGACTGACAGCCAGTAATTTTGGACCTGTCCTCAACTGTAAGAGGGTCACTCCATCTCTTATCAAACGAGTACTTGGCCAGTACGATTTGTCAAAGGCACAGGCAATAAATTGGGGTATAACAAACGAAAATGAAGCCAAGAAAGTGTTTGAACAGAAAACACAAATCTATGTGGAAGAATCTGGCCTTTGGATTCAACTATCAGGAATGCTGGGTGCCTTCCCTGATGGCTTAATAGGAGCAAATGGCCTATTGGAAATCAAGTGCCCCTTTACCCAGAGAGATAACACGATTGAAGAGGCAGTGTCATCAGACAAGTTTTATATTAAGAAGAATGAGGAAGGAATATATGAACTGAGAAAGGAGCACAATTACTGGCATCAAGTGCAAGGTCAGTTACACATAACTGGGAGGAATCTCTGCTTTTTTGTTGTCTGGACAAAAAAAGATATCCTCATTTTGCATATAAGAAAATACCCTGCATGGGCTGACAACCTTCTTCTTTTGCAAGACGTCTACATACATCACACCATTCCTTCAATCATCAATGATCTGCTATAAGAAGAGTGATGCATTAAGTACTGATAATTATTTTATTTGGATTCTGACATTCTTAACCTGTATTTGTTTCAAATTTCAAATATGGAAAAGGTTCGAAATACTGTCTAGTAAAACTATTAAACTGTAGCTCTTTTAAGTATAAAAGACTTTCAATGCATTCTAATCAACAATTATTAACCTATTAGGTACAACTTGGGTTTGATACTTAATTCTATTAGACTAGTTTCATGTTGATGATCAATTAAGCCAATAGCTTTATTATAAATATATTAATGAAAAATAAAGTTGAAATTATTATTATTATTATCATCCATCATCAAATTTCTGAAAATGCAACAAATACAACCTTTAGCTCTATGTAATCCCAGAGCGGTATTTGTTTTACAATTTTATCTATGCTATAAATAACCATAACAAGTTGTTTGTAGCCAGGGGTTAGTTGTATAAAGGCTGATATTTATTGGTGCTATACACTGGATAACTCTGGTCTGGTGTATGACTTTGTATTTAATCTCCATACAATGCACTGTATTTTTTATAACTTAAATTTGTAATTAACCTCATTCTGGAATAAAGAATAGCTTCTATTCCAAGTCCACAGAGTCTCTTATTTCCTTGATTAGAGAGTTTTGTAAATTAACCAATCCTGCACATAATTGCAAAACTTTCTCTGCATAACATCTCAGGTATGGGGAGATAAAGGTCAGGATCTTGAAATCTTTGAGACATGCATTTGCCCTTTCCACATGAATTCTGCACCATGCAATGGTTTTGGTAAGCTTGATTTCAGTTTCATTGAACTTCCCATTGTATAAAAAGGGGGGATGTTAACAGACACTCCAGTGGGAACAATGTCAGTTATCAAAAAACCTTTGTCAGCAAGTATCAGATCTCCAGCTTTAAAATGGTTTAGTACCCCAGAATTTTCGACAATAGCTTTATCTGATGTAGAACCAGGAAAAAGCTTGCTAATATGGGTAATGACTGCATTGGGGGCAACTCCAACAAGGGTCTTGAAAGAATTCAATGATCTGTATGTTGAATATGTCAGCCTTTGTTCACTCATCAAACCAGGAGCTGCAATTTCTAGGTCAGTGCAATCAATTACCATTTTGCAGTGTCCAAACACTGAAAAGGACTCGGGCATAGAGGTCCTGTTCTTCTCTCTTGATGGCACAGTTCTCAAACAGTCCTCATACAGTAGTTTGTGAAGAACATGGACAAATGTCAATATGACATTACTAATGGTAGCAGTGCTGCATTGGAAAAGTTCAGCTAGATGCAAATTGGTGTAATTTTGCCTTAGCTTCATTAAAGTTATGAAAACTTGATCCTCTAATAAAATTCTATCCACTTTCCAGTTGTAAAAATAATTTATGTCATTTGAAAATCGCCTGACATAATTTACAACGATCAGAAATATTTGCTTGTTTGGGAGTCCAGTTTCCATGCAAACAACTTCATCCTTTAACGCCATCACTGAGTACGTTTCCCTGCAATACTTCTCCTTTAACCTCAGGTTCTTCAATTCCTCTCTCGATTTTTCTAATTCTGCCTGGAGGATGGCATTTTCAGCAGCAACATTATTAAGGTTACTTGTTGTTTGTCCTGTCGATGTTGACGTCGAAGCAGAGCATGATAAATTGTACTGGTGAACTATGTCAGAAACCAGCATTAAGTTCTCGCCATCTTCTGATAATGATTTCTTCTTTTTTGTAACTTTAGGAGTACGTGTTACAGAATTCGGAAAGAGTTTGTTAGCATTTCTCTTGAATATCTCGGGGCCATTGACTTTCAATCCTTCACGAAAATGGCAACTACAAACTTGCACGCTTGATCCTGGATCTCTGTCTTCCCGCCTAAAACAGAAGCATTGATAATAGTTTAGGACAACCCTGATCTTTTATAAACTGTCTAGGCCTTGTTCTGGAGATTAACTACAATATCTGGAAGACTAAGCATTCAAAAGTCAAAGATTATCTTTAGACTATTGTTTACATTCGTCACGCCACTTCGGCTCACGCGAAAAAAATCACAAATTCCACTCACCTCAGATGTTTTTTCCACCAATCTAGCTCACCAGGGTCCTTTGGAAACCTAAAGAATCTGCAAGTTTCTCTTTCGGACTGATGATTGCAATCAGGGGCGAAACACTGGACCATTTTACTTGACTTATGTTACTTTACACGGAGCCAGCCGCCATATTGATTACTTTGTTTAGAGCCAGTCAAAAATGCTTCCATGGTAACGTGACGTCACCACTTCGGTACTCTATTGTAGACATGTATGGTGGCCCATTGTTATCATCCATTTTTACCCCATTATTTTTTATTTCTATTTTAATTTTGATTTAAAATTCTATATTATTTCTATTTCTAATTTGATTTTGACTTTAAATATTATTTCAGATTGAAATTAAATTTAAAAAAATAATAAAATAAAATGAGTCGTTTTTCAAATCAAAACAAAAAAAAAAAAAAAGAGTCGTTGGTCCAACCAACCAAAAAAAAAAAAAAAAAAAATTCCACGTGGCCCATCGTTATCATTATCAAAGTATCCCATCCACCTCTGCGAGCACGCTACATGCACGTTGTAGAGCGTTAATTATACAGTTAATGGAACACAAGTGAAACGGCTTAGTGGATCATGAATAAGCGAAAGAGAAACGTTAAAGAAACGTGGGAAGATTTCGAAAAAAGAGTTGGCCAAAAAAGAAGTGGTCGTGATCACGAATTCGAGGAAAAGCGAGCGCTGGGAAAAGTACCAAATGATATCTTGGTGCAGCGAATGGCATCTACGCCGTCAGGGAGATTGAAAAAGTATGAGCCTTTGGATACGAGAGATTTCGTTTCATGAGTACGATGAATTGTCAATACCGTATTTGCCGGTGTATAAGTCGACTTGGTGTATAAGTCGACCCCCAAAAATCAGGATAAGAAACATGAATTTTTAGTATATTCTTTGTATAAGTCGACCCTACTATTTCAGAGATTTTCTTGTATGTTGGTGACAAGTAAACCAGACTGTTAGTTTTATCGCATCAATCTTTATTTACAACACACGCAATAACGCAATAATATAATGCTTTCATCTGTGGATGGCTCTTCCGTGTGTTCCCAGATCATGTCATCTTCTGTTCCATCGAGAGCATTTGAAATGCAGCATTTCTTGAATGAGCGTTCTACCATGAGTGAAGGGACTTCTTTCCATGACTCATCAACCCACGCACAAACTAACTCTAGGGATGCTGCTCTGACTGCTCCGCCTTTGGTGAAAGTCTTCTCTCCCTCGATCATCCAGTTGGCCCATTTTTTACGAATTCGGTCTTTAAATGGCTTGTTTAAACAAACATCTAGGGGTTGAACGACGCTAGTGAGTCCACCTGGAATGACAGCCACGTCAGTGTTCTTTGCTCTCAATTTTCGTTTCACAGAATCAACAAGATGGGCACTGAAGGAGTCCCACACGAGTAGACTTTTGGATCTTGTCAATCCTCCGTGTCTTGCCATCCAGACTTTATCGATCCAAATTTTAACGCCATCTTCATCCATCCATCCTTTTGGGTGTACGTGCACTACCACACCTGCCGGGAACTTTCCTTTCGGTTGAGTTTTTCGCTTGAATATGACCATAGGTTTAAGCTTGGTGCCATCTGCTAAACATGTAAGAACTACTGTGAAGCGCGTCTTCTCATGTCCCGTTGTTTTGACTAACACAGTCTTCTGTCCTTTATGGCTTACAGTTCTTGCAGTCGGCATATCGAACCATACCGGTGTCTCATCCATATTTCCAATTTGAGACAGATCGTACTCTTCCTTCCTTCGCATCTTGATTACGAATGACTGAAAGCTGGATATCTTGTCTTCCAGATCATCCGGCAACTTTTGGGATATCTTCGTTTTCTGGCGAAGTACTAAATCGTTTCTCTTTAAGAATCTTGAGCACCAGCTCACAGTTCCTTTAAAGTCGATGATGTCTTTTCTTTTAGCCATCGATAACGCATGTAAACGGATCATGTTTCGTGTCACGATGTAGCCACATTTCCGTTGTTCTTCTATCCAGCTCACAAGTTCCTTCTCTAGCTCAGGCCATTGGCAGGACTTCCCTCGGTTGGCACATTTCTTTCTCGGCATCTCGGCAATTTTATCAGCATTTTTTCTCCAGTCTCTCACTAGTTTTTCGTTCACGTTGTACTTTCTCGCTGCAGCGCAGTTGTTGTTTTCTTCGGCAAACTTGATGACTAGAAGCTTATACTTGGCTGAATATTTCATACGTTTTTGCATTTTGAAAGGCTTGTTAGATTTCTAAGATTTCACAGAATGGATTACGGTACTAAGCAGTGTCTCGATAGAGTGTAACTAGTCTTAGTTTGCTTGCCAATTATATACCATCCAGCTCTTTTGTGAAAAGTAAAACAATTGCAAACACTTCAGTTTTTTTTGTCATTAGACAATTAGACCAGCACTCCTTAATTAACCCTAGAGTTGTGATATTCTCGCACATCTATTAAGTATAAGATAGCTTTATTGAAAACAATACAATAGTTTCAATGTGTTTATCAAAACCGACTCTAGGTGAGATATCACACTTTTGAGGCCAGTTATTGAAGCTTCTTAATCGATTGGCGTTGGTATAAACAATCTTATCAACAAATCTTAGCATCAGGAATAGACTTTCAAGTTTAGATAACCAACTATCACACCCATTTTGTTGTAGATTTCCAGACATTATCACATATTAGTTTGATTGAACGTGTCAAACCTTAGCCAATCGTAGTTCGAAAGTACTTTGAACCATTTCTTCTTCCCGTGGGAAAGAATTACAAGCTGAACTTTCTGATTTAAAAGAAAGTGCAAAAGAGCGAACGGTGCCGACACAGACACCTTCCCGGTACAGAATGAAACAGAGTAACAACATATAGAGAATGAAAGTAAGACAGATTTCGGCTTAAGATACCTTCAGATAGTTTTTGAAAAATCATTTTATGCATTCGAGAATTGGAGAAAGTTTAGCGCCTCAAATTCAATGAGACGTAACGAAGGACGCGGTAAAAAAACCTATAGGATATTTTGGTAAAAAACACATTCAGGTGACTTTGAACTGTGTGTTTCGTTAAGCTACTCATTATAAATTCTCTTTCTTTTGTAATACGATGAAATCAATCCCAAGAAAGTTTAATTCAGAACACGAAAAAGACGAAAATTAAAGCACTTAGTCTTACGTCATGTCGAAAGATTATTCTAGCCGTTATCAGCTTTTTTTACAAATGATATCCCATATATTGGAAAGAAACTTTATTTGAACGCTTATCCAAACAAAAATGATCCTTTCTAAAGCCAAAACCAATGTTTTTGCTTGGAACTTGAGCTATGAATCGAGATGTCGACTTTCATACTCGGTGTATAAGTCGAGGTCGATTTTTTAGGGTCGACTTTAGGTGTTAAAAGGTCGACTTATACACCGGCAAATACGGTATAGAGCATCTTCTTGTTAGAGCTCTATAGCCAAGTAACCTTTCCTGGACCATCGAGCTCTTTTTCGATGTCATTCGAAACAACTTCAAGAGGTGTGTCGTAGTTGATGTATTTGATGTTGAAGAAACGAAGACGCCGATCAAGAGTAGGAAGACTCCAGCTGTAACTAGAATAATCCCTTCTTACAAAGTCTAGAATTTCTCTTCTTTTTAAATTTTCTTTTACATATTTCGTTAACTCTCGCTGCAAACTTTCATCGTCCTTCCAGCAATCCACCATAGCCATGTGATTGGTGATTGTTATCCGCAAAGGTGGATGGGATACTTTGATAATGATAACGATGGGCCACGCGGAATTTTTTTTTTTTTTTTTTTTGGTTGGTTGGACCAACGACTCTTTTTTTTTTTTTTGATTGGAAAAACGACTCATATTTTATTTTATTATTTTTTTAAATTTAATTTCAATCTGAAATAATATTTAAAGTCAAAATCAAATTAGAAATAGAAATAATATAGAATTTTAAATCAAAATTAAAATAGAAATAAAAAATAATGGGGTAAAAATGGATGATAACAATGGGCCACCATAGACATGTTATGATACAAAGCTATCACTATTGTAGAAATCTTGCTGTAAAACAACACTTTTTTACAATTTTTCAACATTAAAATGATCTTAACATACAAAAATGAAAGAGTACCCAAAAGTTCAGCTAGATAATGAAAGTTGTTACAGATGAACATGAAAATTACACCTTATAAACTTGAAATGTACTATAAACTAATATTTCATCGGTCTTCTCTGTGATAAATCTGAAAATGTATTTTATCTCCTCGAGTTCAAATCGTCATTTATCAGTTAGTCAAAACTTTTTGCTTCAAATAAGTGCAAAAACATGAAATGAGTATGATACAGTACTGTAATCTCTTGACCTAAGGTTGCTCAAATACTGAATGAAAGCTAATTCACTAAGAGATATAAACATGCTATATGGTTAATTGGCTTTCCTAATAATGTTTTAAAATAGAGTTTCAATTTCTTTAAGCTCAGCAACCTCAAAACGGCGATTTCCCAAAAGAGTAATAGGGCCATAAAAAACACGAGCTGTGCTTTGATTCAATGTCATTACTTCTTGGCCAATCAAACTTCTCTGCGCCAGCAGCATGTAAGAACTTGAATTTGGTTAACTTGTCATTTGTTGACATAGTCAACAGCATAGTACTTTCCTGTAAGGACCTTTGGAGAAATTGCAATGGGGCATCGCTTGTGTAACTCAGCAACCATGTGTTTTCGGAAGTCTTGTAGGCTTGCCAATTCCACAAACATGGTACTGTTGGCAATGAGGCATCTGGCATAAAGGGTGACAAAGACCCCACAGTCGTATTCATTGTCTTGCTGGGGAAGATCAGCAGGTTTGTTGGCAACAAAATGCCACTCTTTCTCATGAAGGGTAGTGTCAAACATCTTTAGCAGCACCCACATCTTCTTAATGGAGACTTCTGCATTGGGTTTGACATAATCTCCAGCCATACTGTCAAGCACAGCAATAACTTTTATCTGGGGAAATACCACAAGAAGATACCAGTGTTCAGAGTTTGTTGAATTGCAAGGTACAAGGATGAGGTCTTGATTGAGACGATTTTCATTTTGAGGCTAGATCCTTTTTACAACAAATTTCTCAAAAATTTCCCATGAAATAACAGAGACCTTCTTTGTAGTAGCTTTCAAAATTGTTAAATATTCGTCAATGACAAAGTTTGTGATGTAGTTCTCTTTACTGTTTCTATGACCCCCAATTAGAGACTTAAGATCATGATCATCTAGGATACCATTACCCTGAAACTTGATGTGACCACTAAGAATACCATCAACTAGGCATGAAGTGTGAAGAGGCACGTCATAAGGGGAACGAATGCTATCAAACTTTATAGGCATGGATGGTGGAAGGCCATAATCTATCTTGATAGAAATACTGTTGAATGATTCCTCCTCACTATCATTTTGACATTCCACATCTTTATTACTGATATCACTGGTCTCGTAGACAAGATCTTCATTGCTATCATCATTCTCAGAAGGAACAGAACTGGCTATATCATCATTATCTGTATCATTACTCTCTTCTTCAGTGTAACTCACATCAACTTCATCACTGTCACTCGCAGACTCATCCGAATCAAATGCAAAGACACAAGGCACCATTTCCTTTTCAACCATGCTCTGAGTGGAGTACACTTTGCTTTGGACAAACCCATTGATTTGTGGCTCAATGCAGTGGAACTTTGAAATGCCTGGCAGAGCAACAGCTTCATTAAAGGACTTGCTTAGGCCAAGTGAAGTAGCTCAATCTTGTATCTCTCTTTTTTCCATAAGATGCACAGAAATAGATGAATTTAGAGTAGTGGCTACTTCATGGAATGACTTAGCATCAGTAACTGGTGGTGCTCTCCTGGATGCCACAGCATTCCAAACAAGGCGCTTTATTGAGCCACCAATGCCATCAACAGCACCTTTTCCATGAGATGTGGCAAAGTAGTTCCATTGGACATGCACAATTTTGTCAAGTTTGGAAAGAACACTCACTATATATTTGTTTTTAAACTGGGAGCCTTGGGCCATCTGAAAATATATATGCTTTAGTGACCTCTGGATGCTTTTGTTTGACCTATGTGTCAAGGACTGTGGAGATGAACACTACAACTGATGTCTTCTCATGCTCCAGATCATCTGATATAATCACATGTGATTCACAGATAAGATCTTTGTCTTCATTCCTTGTCCAGACAGCTACAGTAAACAGCGTTATCTGTTCTTGATGCCAGTGTGCTGACTGAATTTCGTCTTGATTTTTGCAAGAATAGTTCTCAGCAAAATCAACCTGGACAACGGCCTCTCCCTGTTGAAGGTTTGATTTTCTCTCTTCAAAGTAGTTAGATTGTTTTCTTTTAACAAAGACATGTTCAAGAAAGTTTGGCATTTTTGAACGCAATGATACAAAGACATCTTTGATGGTACCTTCTTTGTAGACTTTTTTCATTTTCTGACATACTTTTGGAGGCTTATTCTTTTTAGCTGGTACTACAACTTCCTCTCTCTCCACTGATTCCATGCCACTTCTTCACACACAGATGACTCGCAACTCTCTACGATTTCATCCAGCCAAGTGTATGTTGTGCAGTTTTGGCATCTACCAAGCATACATTCCCCTGAGATACTGTCACAGACAAATTTGTCTACGAAATCACCAGAATAACTTGGGAAGCCTTCTACTTCTTTGGAAAGACAATCACAAAGGAGATGGACGTTCTCATGATATTGGCACAGACATACATTATGAGGTGTATCTGATGAAAGGAGAACATTTACTGGTCGTAGAGAACTGAATTTACTTAGACCAATATTAACTTCTGGGTGTTCCTTTTGAAAGAGAGAGTGAGCCTCTTTTAGAGAAAACATCAAGTGTCTTTTTTTGAAAATACTCTTTCTTTCCACTTTGCCTTTGAATGACATAGTCATTCTTTCCAGGAGCCAGGACACATAATCTTTGCAGAAGAATTCTTTTACCTTTGTTATTGTGGCTGCTGTAACCTTTTTATTTCCTCTGCTGTTACCTTTTTTACGCTTGGTAACTGCAAGACCAGAAGTGGTGGCTAGCTTTGTGATTACTGCCTTCCTTTTTCTTGGACTTTTGGGAAGGTGTGACTTGACTTTTCCAACTGCTTTTCTAAGTGCTTGAGGTGTTGCATAGACATACACATTATCTTCATTATCAACATTGTTGCTTTTTGCTATTTGGGCCTTCTTTTTCATGCTGCTTTTTCTCTTTCTCTCTCTCTGGCCTTTTTTTTGAGGTTTTCTAATTGTGATTCACTCAGTGTTTTTTTTCTTGTTTCTTTCATTTCTTTTCCACTCATTATCCTTTGCTTTATAAGCACTATACTTTTCAACATCTTCTCCCAACTTTTTACGAAATAATTTGGATCTTTCAGTACTTGTTCTGGTCATTTATGACTGTAAAAGTTGAAAACTAGCTTACTTCTTACAGTACATAAGAGGAAGGAATATTGGTCAGCAGTTGTATACAAAAGTACATGCTCTGAGCATGGAGCATGTCATTTAAATAGTATACAGCTGGTCATATTTCTATTGATATCAATTTTTTATAAAATAAATTTTGCTTTTTCAACTTATACTTTACCTTGTTTACCTTGATACAAACATAAAATACTAATCATATCTTGTTGATAATCATTTATTTTTAACTCGCAGTTTACAAATTAAAGAATAAAAATAACATTTTACCTCACTGGCATAATATAAACATGTTTAGTGATGAAAAAAAAGCTCTTTTCCAAACATCCCAAAAATGTCACGTCCGCAACAAATTGTGGTCACGTCTGCAACACAATATTTTCTTTAATAAATCCATGGCAACAGGTGATTTCTATAATCTCTTTTCACATTTATGAAGCACAATTGCTATTGTATTTAGTTAGTTTAAGCAGTCACTTTTGAATGTTTTCAATTCACAGGAAATTTGAACTAACCAAGGGTAATTCAAATCAGTGGTTGTTTTTGGAGTCACGTCCACAACACACATTAAAAATATTTTTTCTCTGTATCTTTAAAGGGAAGTCAAAATATTTTCTGGCAAAATGAAAGGTGTTGCTAAGGGTAATTTTATGACACGATTCATTTCAATTCAAGTAGATTGGATCTGGCATTAGGAGACATTTAATACCCAAATTTTGTCTCCAAATGTCACGTCCGCAACGTGGAATTCATCTTTTACAGGACACATGGTCTTGAGGTATGGATGAAAGAACTCTTGTTTAAATTTGTAGCCATTTGCATTAGTCCAAAGACTTTTTGATTTCATTTTTTTTTTAATTTGAATTTGACTTGACATTTCACGATAAGTGATGTAGTAAGTATAACTGTAAAAATTAATAGATATGCACAAAAATCAGAATATGTACAATTAATATATATAATAATTCACATAAAGATTACTATCTTTATGATCATCATCATCATTGTTGTTGTTGTTATCATTATGTGTGAAAGCAGGAGAAATTTATGCAAGACCAAAGGAATTATAACATTGCTTCAACATTATAACCCATTTGTAATGCCTATAGTTTGAGAATCACAATTTGGTGTTTTCTGTTAAGAATTATTCCAACAACCTATTAAGATTCAAATGGTTAATAACTGATGTGTTTCCCCAACAAAGGCAGTCGCTTATGACTGGACAACCAGAAAAAGTAAATTTTTAATTAAAATAGCATCACTTGGGGCTGTTGATGGGTACAAGCATCTATACTTATATACGTATGTATACGTATTTCTGGTAATCATACTAAACGGTAACTTGAAAGCAGATTGTTAGACGTTGACGAGCTGCTGCACGAGTAGGCTATCGAATCGAGTCAAGCTTTAGAAAAAAATTGAATGACAGTAAACCCCAAGTATTTCCCTATGACATATGAGAATCAAATATTTGTTGTTGTTGTTTTTTTTTTTTTTTATTTGCTTGTTAAAATTTCATTGTATTGTTTTAAAACCCAGAAAAAGGTTTTCAAGCGCTCGCTAGCTGGCAATTTTGTGTCATTCTTTTGTGGCATGTACTACATGCAACCTTGACTAGACTTTAGACTGGAACTCAAGGTTTTTTTTAAGAACGTATAAAAGTTGCAACCGACATCAAGTACAATGAACAAATAAAACAATGGTTTGACTTACTGATTCCCTTTTTTACAAGACCCCTTTTGTGTTACGTTTATAAGAAATTCTTCTGGTTTTCAGTCTTCGTCGTTCCTATCAGTTATGATGCCAACACACTCAAGCTTAAAGTTTGTTAAACATTCAAACTTATTATTAGAAAAATACCCAAGCTCTCCGTCTTCTTTAATAATATTTCCCGATTTTTTGTCGTCTGAGGAATCACTAGAGGTATCTAGCAAACTATCAACTGTTGGAGTAGAATTATCCTCACTAGACATGATGCTCGCAGTTGGAATACTGATGACACGAGCCCTGGACTAAGCGAGTTCATGGAAATTTCAATGTTTAGCATACATCATACATCTAATTGCCGAAATCATATAAAAACGAAAAAATTGATTTTGGCTATTGAATTGTAAGGTATATAAACATGTATGTATATGAATCGTCCCCTTTAAAATATTTAAGTGTAGTTGACCCTCATTATAGTTCATCATTTATAAATGTACCTGGAATTTTCATATCAGGTACATTGAGGTTCCCCCTCAAGAACAACATAATCGCTTTTATGTTCTAGTAGTACTAAGGCACTTCCATCCATTTTGATGTGTGTCTTTTTTCCAAAAACCCAAACGGGAGTTTGAATTTTCCTGAAGTCCATAAAGCTGTAAACAAAAATTCAGAGTTATATCAACATTTAAAGATAGAGATTTAGAGATAAACCAGTAGTATTCAATGGTTAGGATTATTTGACAAAATGTTATATACATTCTGAATGCTTTAAAACCAGAGCCCTAAGCAGGGGAATATCCAGGGGAGGGAATATGAAAACGTTTAAATAAAAGTTTTGAAAACTTGAAAAACAACATGGGTTTACATGTTAACCCACATTTCATCCTCACACAGATGGACAAAGTTAATATGCAAATTGAAAATAATTTTTGTCATTAATGGTTGCTATATATACTTTTACAGTACGCATGGTCTTGAGGTATGGAGGAAAGAACTCTTGTTTGAACTTGTAGCCATTTGGATTAGTCCAAAGATATTTTGATTTCATTTGTTTTTATTTGAGTTTGATTTGACATTTCACGATAAGTGATGTAGTAAGTATGACTATAAAAATTAATAGATATGCACAAAAATCAGAATATGTACAATTAATATATATATAATAATTCACATAAAGATTACTATAAATAATAATAAATCACTTTATTGGTAACTAGATTTATATAAGTAATTTTCATCTAGGCCATTACTATCTTTATAATCATCATCATCATTATTATTGTTGTTCTTATCATTATGTGTGAAAGCAGGAGAAATTTATGTAAGACCGAAGGAATTATTACATGGCATCAACCTTATAACCAATTTGTAATGCCTATAGTTTCAGAATCACAATTTGGTGTTTTCTGTTAAGAATTATTCCAACAACCTATTAAGATTCAGATGATTAATAACTGATGTGTTTCTCCAACAAAGGCATGCGCTTATAACTGGACATCCAGAGAAAGTAAAATAGTTAATCAAATTAGCATCATTTGGGGCTGTTGATGGGGACAACCATCTATACTTCTGATTCCTTCTCTTAGATAATTTTTTGTTCGTGTGAGGTTTTAGTGTATGATAAATTTGAAATAAAAGATGAAAGTACTGTCAGTGCTAAACATGCTGCAGCAAATGATAAAGGGAGTCAGACTTTCACTATCGTGTCTGAAAGAAATTCAGAATTTAAGTGGTTTGGGTTTCTGTGTTGATATTTGAATCAACAGGCATGCAAAAAATACGTATTTCCGGTAATCATACTAAACGGTAACTTGAAAGCAGATTGTTAGACGTTGACGAGCTGCCGCACGAGTGGCCGATCGAATCGAGCAAAGCTTTAAAAAAAATTTGAATGACAGTAAACCCCAAGTATTTCCCTATGACATATAAGAATCAAATATTTGTTGTTTATTTTTTTTTTTTTTTTGCTTGTTAAAATTTCATTGTATTGTTTTAAAACCTAGAAAAAGTGTTTCAAGTGCTCACTAGCTGGCAATTCTGTGTCATTCTTTTGTGGCATGTACTACATACAACCTTGACTAGACTTTAGACTGGAATTTGAGGTTTTTCTAAGAACGTATAAAAGTTGCAACCGACATCAAGTACAATGAACAAATAAAACAATGGTTTGACTTACTGATTCCCTTTTTGATGAGACTTTTTTTGTGTTACGTTTATAAGAAATTCTTCTGGTTTTCGGGCTTCGTCGTTCCTGTCCGTTAGAAAGCAGACACACTCAAGCTTAAAGTTTGTTAAACATACAAACTTATTATTAGAAAAATACCCAAGCTCTCCGTCTTCTTCAATAATATTTCCCGATTTTTTATTGTCTGAGGAATCACTTGAGGTATCTAGCAAACTATCAACTGTTGGAGTAGAATTATCCTCACTAGACATGATGCTCGCAGTTGGAATACTGATGACACGAGCCCTGGACTAAGCGAGAAATAGAAAAAAGTGACTGGTTCTCTTTACTTTTTTGTGGCAGAATTCAACACCTTAGCTTTTAACATAACGCCGCACCAAAGGGCCGAAAGCAATCGTCAATCAGAAAAGGTGTCGAACTGAGAACCACACCTAGAATTTTAGCTTATATGCGGGAACAATGAGGAAACTAAACTACCCGTGCGTTCCAAGAAAACTAGCCAAATCCAAGGAAAATTAAAGCAGATTGAAGAGAAGAAAATGGTCGTCATGTTAAAACCTGTGGTGAACTAATGTTTCGAATACTTTAAATGATCGAAAATATATATTTATTAATGCTACAAACGTTAAGGATTATCATCATGTTAATGGTTTCTGTTGTATTTAATGAACATGATTCCTAAAAAAATATGTGTAAGGGAACCTGACACGATGATGAGCAAAAACTTAGGACTTTCCCAATGGTTTTATAACTCCAAATATACTTTCTGTGGCACAGCATACTTTACTTTTAAAGAATACAGCTAAAGGGGTGTGTTAGGAAAAATAAGCACTAACATTTTACTTACATTACAACATAGGACTCAACAACATCGATACTTGGGCATGTTTGCCAGTCAGACGCAAAAAGCAGTTTATTAATCATATCCTAATACACAGCAAAATGTATCATTCCATGAGAGGATATAGGAAAATGGGAAACATGTACCCCCACCATGCATTACTGCAACCTTTGGGGTACAAAGGTTCCTATTAACAAGCCATAATCAAAGAGAAAACTAGACGCTCTATGGAGCAGCCACTCTTGTCCTGGATGCAAGGTGATGAGCTGGGGAGAGCTGGAACTAGTTTTCCCTCCAGAAGCAATAATAAAAAAAAAATGATGTTGCGGGATTCCTG
This sequence comes from Anthopleura sola, assembly GCA_023349425.1. NCBI lineage: Eukaryota > Metazoa > Cnidaria > Anthozoa > Actiniaria > Actiniidae > Anthopleura > Anthopleura sola. The sequence continues at coordinate 11,678,665 of JALHLI010000006.1, read as the reverse complement.
TGGAGCACTACCAGATTTATTTCCGGCGAGCTCCACAGGAATCCCACAACATTTTTATTTACTGATTCTGGTCGGAATCGAGGAATTATTTTGAAGCATGTTTCAAACACAATTTCATCCTAGTATAAAAAAGTATAAATTCGAAAGTTGTGCACCTTTTTTGGAACGTCTACAGGGACCTCTAAAAGTTGGTTATGGGAATTACTTTGGCTTTCCAAACTGACCATAAATTTAAAACATCTCAAATTTCAATTGCACATCAAGTAGAGGAGAACAATCATAATAAAGACAAATGTCAACATGAATTAACGCAAGCAACTCTTTTATTTAGCTTTAATAAGAACAACGGAATAGTTACAGTAATATATTAAAGAAATATTAACAAAATGTAATATTTGCAGGTATTTGCAGTCCCCTGATGAAACACGAAGCACAAGTTTTTGATCTGGCTTCTCAAACAAATCAATAATCCATGACTTCAAAAAGATAACATCAGTTTGGCTGTAATTGTTCCGAACAGTGAATCATCATTGAAGTCTGAAAACAATGATTCATTAGTCTTATTATGTCGATTTGAAAATAGTACCAAACACTTCATTTACTATATGTGCTCCCTGGGAGAGAATTAGTGATCAACCTATAAGGAAAACATCAATAAAATATGAAATCAACCCAAAACTATCAACGAATTCATTATTAGCTTAGTTGGTAATGCAATAGAATTTCATGCCAGAGGTTCCCAGTTCCAGCCCCAGGACTTCCAAGATAAAATAGAAATAAAATGTTAGGCAAATAGTTAGATAGGTAAGTAAAAAAATAGACAGGATAAGTAAAAAAGGAGGAAAAACAAAGAGAGAGTGAAGTGTAATAGAAACCCATAATGCGACTATCCCTAGTGTATTCTTCCTTGCCGGCAAAATATCAATATATAATAATAATAATAATAATAATAATAATAATAATAATAATAATAATAATAATAATAATAATAATAATAATAATACGTCTTTATTGAAATAAGAAGAAAGTACACTTCTTATATTACAAGAACAAAAAAGTCGAAAAGTTACAAATTAATTACATCATAATTAAACAGTAGTCTGTTGAAAAAAGTGTTCATAAATTGTATCGTATTAATTTTTGGTTTAGCTGCTGCAGAGTATCTTAAGTTATATCTAGTTGATTTAGGCTTAGGTATTAAACTATAGAGAGGATGGCTTTCAGTAGAGGCTGCCTTCTTATAAAGCCGAATGTCCTGTTGTTCTAAGATCTTGTTTATGTCTAATCTGATGGATATATATTTACGTTTAAAGCAGCGATCAAGAAAGGCCTGTATGGTAGTTAGTTCAGCAACCGCTGCTCCATGTACAGATAGACCATATGTGAAGTTTGGTAAAACTAAGCTATGGAAAAGGTGGTCAAGCTCTTCCTGGTTATAACCCTCCTTACGTAAACATCTAAGAACATGTAAACATTTGTTGGCCTTTATAAGCTTGTTTTTAACATACAGACTAAATCTACAGTTGCCCTCAAACTCAATCCCGAGGATGGTCAAATTATCCGACTGAGGGATATCAGCGATGGTATTAAATGAGTTTGGTTGTACACCTTTCTTATAAAGTATTAGCTCCCTACATTTACTTGGATTACAATGCAATCTGCTTACGCTATGCTTACAACACGAATTGTGTCGTGTTTTAGAACCTTACGACAATCGTAGCCTTCTTTACCAGGTGTTACCAAGATACGATCAAGACCTGTTGCTCTTTGGTCCCTTTTGAAATAATCCTGGTGCTTGCAGTTATACAAGACCTCTTCCTCACTCCATAAACTTATAAGTTGTTAAGCTTCTAAGTCGCTAAACCCAATCTTTACTTTCTTTTTCTTTGAAGACACAAGCTTCAGTGTTGTTGATGTCCGCCATTTTGTGAAAAGTGCCTCTACTACCCCTCCCCTCGGTAGAAAATTGTTAAATAATTTGTCATTTTTCATTGTTTTCAGCTACGATTGTCGTAAGGTTTTAAGGTATGAGACCTGGGTTAAGTGGCTGTCATTTCTTCGAAATTAACTTACACTGTATCCAATACACCATAAATAGTAATTCATAATCAATATATATATAAATTTTTTTTTTCAAAATTACACGTCAAAGGTGTGAAATTTCACACCTAAGGTGTCAAAAAAACGCAGGCAACCCAAGGCTCTTTTTCAGTAATTTATCAATACCTCACTAGAAATAATAACAATATAAAAATTAACTTTGGCTATAAGAAATACATTGAATAAAGAAAAAAATGCGGGCAGCCCGGAGCAAAATCTGTTTTTGGCGAGCTAAAACTACAATGTCAAGATTTTCGCTCGTAAAATTTTATCAAAATAATTTTTTGCTCCGGGCTGCCTACATTTTGTTCTTTAAGGTCTATTTAAACTTTATAGCAGATATGATGATGGTAGGATGAATACGAAAGAGTTTATCAAAGAACGAGTGAAGGACGGTGGTGCTTTAATGCCCTAAAGTCGATAAAATTCCTCAAATTTGGACTTGAAACGGAATAATTCGCCGCCATATTGTTTCCGAGATGGACCTACGTCATAACACACGATATCAAGTCGATTGAACTACGAAAACTATCGGAAAACCTCGATATTGCGTCTCGTGATCCGAATACAGTACGGCATCCCAAACAAATGACGTAAACCATAGCAACGGCGGAATGCATGCGCTGTAATAACAATGAAACATGAGGCCATTCGAATGTTGATTCGTCACGGCAGTCTTATATAGCCTAAACGGGACCTAAACTTACAATTCGAGTCTTATTTATTTGTTATTTTGTATATATTAGAATTACCATAATATTTTGTGAGTTAAAGATGTGTTAAAAAGAAGAAATTTTACAGAAAGGACACGCGTGACCGCCAAGAACGCCAGCCGTGTTTGTCAACACATATGCCCAGAAAGGTCAAGTCGCATGAAATTCTCTCAAATTTCGATGAAAATGGCTTCCTTGGATACGAACTTCTTCGTTATTTTTTTTGCGCATTGCGGTGAAGTATGGACGTAAAACCATGAAAAATGTATTCAACTATTACCAAAGCAGTTAGGCATGGACAAAAATTTTTTTGAGAGATTTTTTTTTGACCCTAACCCAGGTCTCATACCTTAAAACATGTTTTAAAATCCTACAACTATTCCAAGTCCATTTGAATTGGTAATATGGTCCCTGGGGAATTGATCATAAATATATAAAGGAGCACATGCCTCCTCCCAATGCTCTTGCCTCCAATCCGTTCGAAGATTCAGCAAAGTTTTAGTGTCGTCCAAACCCGCCTTCAAGACGGCTGATCAGAACCAGCGTGCTCCTCCACCAGGCGAAATCAACAACCTACTACAAGCACAGGTCGTGCAAGAAGGCAACGTCCAACCACCACAAGTTCAGAACCAACAGGAGTTCAGCAAGCGGGAGCAAACGAAGTACACGTTAACGAGGTATTGAGGTATTATTAGCTGTCTTCTGTCTTTATTCGAGGCACAATGTTCAGTTAATTCTCGTCACAATGTTCAGTTAATTCTCGTCACCCACGTGTAGTTTCAGTTTATTGAGCTTGTCCTTAACTGGCAATTGCGGGTTTTGCAGTTCTCTATGGTTTTCCTAGCGTTTGTTTAGTGACCCGAGTTCCTAATTCGGTTACAACGTTTTTACGCGGTTTTTTCTATATTTAATGAGTTTATTGATAATCAGTTGCTAAATTTGTGTGGTTTTTGTAACTGATAGAGTTTATGGTTTAATGAGTTTACTGACAATCAGTTGCTAAATTTGTGTGGTTTTTGTAACTGATAGAGTTTATGGTTTAATGAGTTTACTGACAATCAGTTGCTAAATTTGTGTGGTTTTTGTAACTGATAGAGTTTATGGTTTAATGAGACTTTTGATAATCAGTTGCTAAATTTATGGAGCTTTGTAACTGATAGAGTTTATGGTTTAATGAGACTTTTGATAATCAGTTGCTAAATTTATGGGGCTTTGTAACTGATAGAGTTTATGGTTTAATGAGTTTATTGACAATCAGTTGCTAAATTTATGGGGCTTTGTAACTGATAGAGTTTATGGTTTAATGAGTTTATTGACAATCAGTTGCTAAATTTGTGTGGTTTTTGTAACTGATAGAGTTTATGGTTTAATGAGTTTATTGACAATCAGTTGCTAAATTTGTGTGGTTTTTGTAACTGATAGAGTTTATGGTTTAATGAGTTTATTGACAATCAGTTGCTAAATTTGTGTGGTTTTTGTAACTGACAGAGTTTATGGTTTAATGAGTTTATTGACAATCAGTTGCTAAATTTATGGGGCTTTGTAACTGATAGAGTTTATGGTTTAATGAGTTTATTGACAATCAGTTGCTAAATTTGTGTGGTTTTTGTAACTGATAGAGTTTATGGTTTAATGAGTTTACTGACAATCAGTTGCTAAATTTGTGTGGTTTTGTAACTGATAGAGTTTATGGTTTAATGAGTTTATTGACAATCAGTTGCTAAATTTGTGTGGTTTTTGTAACTGATAGAGTTTATGGTTTAATGAGTTTATTGACAATCAGTTGCTAAATTTGTGTGGTTTTGTAACTGATAGAGTTTATGGTTTAATGAGACTTTTGATAATCAGTTGCTAAATTTATGGGGCTTTGTAACTGATAGAGCTTATGGTTCAGTGGGTTTATTGATAATCAGTCATCAAATCGTGTGGTTTTCAGTAAACTAAGTACAGTTTGGGAATTTAAAATTCCCACGTTACTTTGTGTTCTCATTTAGGTTTTTTAAGATACATTTTGAGTGTACTGAGGGCACAATCGTGAAATTTTGAGTGACTGATAGAGCTTATGGATTAATAGGTTTATTGATAATCCGTCGCTAAATTGCAATTGTGTGGTTTAAATAAATAAACAGATAAAAATTAAAGAAAAAAACTGAGCAAGTTTTTGGAATAAAAATAAACTCTCACGTGATTGTGTTCTTATTTAAGTTGATCAAGAGACCATCCTTCATTAAGTTAACACATTTTGAGTTTATTGAGTGCTTTATCGTGAAATTTTGATTGACTGATAGAGTTTATGGGTTAATAAGTTTATTGATAATCAGTCGCTAAATTGTGTAGTTTTAAACTGATTAAGGTTTGGGAATTTCAACTCCCACGTGATTTTTTGTGCTCTCAGTTAGTTGATAGATTAAATTTGGATTTGCTGGGTGCATAATAGTGAAGTTTGAGTAATTCAACTCTTATTTTACTTTAATTTGTTCTCATTTAAGTTAATCTATTTTGAGTTTATTGAGTGCTTTATTGTGTCGTTTTGAGTGACTGATAGAGTTTATGGATTAATGAGTTTATTGATAATCCGTCGCTAAATTGTGCAATTAAAAAAACTGTTTAAGTTTTGGGTTTGAACTCCCAGGTGACTTTGTGCTTTTGTTTAAGTCAATCAATTTTGAGTTTGCTTTGTTTGCTGCGTCATTGTGAATCTTTGAGTAACTAATAGATTTTTTGAATTTAAATGCTAGGCGGACTTGTAGATACTTGTTCTATAGTGTTGAAAACTTTTATAATGTACCTTAATTGCTTGAGTATCGGTTTGAGTTTTAAGCTTAGGATTTTGTGCTCCCAATGACCTATTGTTTATCTATAGAGTTCATGATATTTGATGAAATAAAGTTGAATTTAATATGATAAATTGAGTTTCACATGTTAAAAAAAAAAGTTGTTCTTTTCCCTACCTCTGTTGTCCTCTGTTTATTTAGCTAGGGTCTCTTTTTGCCATTTATTTTTCTAGATTAGGGTGAGTAACTCCTGTTGGTTCACCGCAATTCTCGGTGGCTAGCAGACGTACTGCTTGCAGGCATTGTGAGGTTGCTCCCTCCTGATCGCGAACCCTATCTTAGGCGGTTTCTCTTTATCTTTTTTGTAGTCCCCTCCTTCGAAGAAGTTGCGTCGTCAAGATGGCGCTTTCGAGGCAATTAGTGTTGATTTTAAAGTACAACTCGATATGCTGTCCTTCTGAGGAGGGTCATATGTCAACATCAATAGGGTTCCCGATCAGGAAGGGAGTATTGAACCAGCTCGTTGGGAAAGTGTTTTCAGTTGTGAGTCTGCCCCGGATTTAGAGCGAATCAGAGTCAGGGACCCGGAAAAATTTGTTTCGGGTGGTCTTTATAGTGATCCCGATGCCTGGGTACCAATCTTAGAAGGTCACCCCCTGGGTCCTAAAATCCTTGGTTGGATTAGAGATAATGTGCACATTCTGAGTTTCAGTCAACCATTCAAGGGCATTTTTAAAGGATGTCACTACGATTCCAGTCTGCCCCCTGTCAAAAGATTTCCCAACCAGCGGACATGAAAAACGTTTTCTGGTTCCGTCTCCACTGAGATCTTAAAACGGATTGTCACGGGGGCTATACGTGTATGGGGTCCAGTTCATAGTGGTTCTCCACCTCACCTGGTGCTTCCCCTAACAGTCGAACCCACGAAGCCGAGGCTTTGCCCAGACGCCAGATTTCTAAATTTGTGGATGAGGAATGTACCATTTACGCTTGAGAAACTTGTTGATGTGCCACGGTACATTTTTTCTTAAGTCTTAAGTCATAGCTATGTGGAGTTTTAATATCAGGAAGTAGATCGTACAGTTTGCTGTTGTCGGTGGATATGCTCTTGAAAACGTTCTTGCAGAGGTTGTCACTTCTTACTGAGAGGGGTTCCATGCCAGCTTTACTAAGTGCATCTGTATATCTCAATTCAGGGTAACTAATGAAAAGTGCTCTTTTCTGTATTTTTTCAATGGTGTCACTGAGGAAGATGGGTAATCCAGTGTTCCATACCGGGCATCCGAATTCAAGTATCGGTCTAATAAAACAGCAATAAATCTGACATAAATGGCATGATTTAAAGCCTGATCTTCTGAGGGTTCGTAAGATATATAGACGTTTGGAGGCTTTTGCAGTTATTTTATCAACATGCAAGTTCCAAGTAAGACGTGGGGTAAACGATATACCCAAAAGTTTGAAAGAGTTGGTTGTTTCAATCTCGCTTCAATCAATGCGCAGTGAGTCAATCGGTATAGGTTGCTTCTGGAAATTAATTCTCAGTTCTTTCGTCTTCTTTATGTTGATCTTCATGTTGTTATCAGACGTCCAGGAGGTAATTTTGTTTAGTTGGTTTTGGAGAGTAGATTCCGAGTTCTTGTTACAGATTTCATATACCGTGCAGTCGTCCACATATTTAACAATCGGGTGAATATTACTTGTAGCACCTACGTTGAGGTCATTAACAATATCATAAATAGGAGAGGACCAAGTTTAGTACCTGGATGTACGCCAGCATATTTAGGTAACCAGCCAGAGTGACAGCCGTTTGTAAGTTTGACTCGCTGTGTGCGATCATGAAGGAAATCAGCCATCCAATTTAAAAGTAGTGGGTATATGTCCAATTTTTTTTTTTTTTTTTTTTTTTGAGTTTATAAAGTATAATATTATGATCGATACGATCAAATGCTTCGGAGAAGTCTATCATGCAGGATCTAACTATGTTACCAGGTGAATCAGTTGCTTTCAGCCAATTGTGTGTGAGCCTTGTAAGTGCATAGGTAGTAGAAGATCCTTTCAAGCAGCCATACTGGTAAGGATCCAGGTGTTTAGATATGTAGGGTTGGAGCCAGGAACAAATGAAGTTTTCAAGAATCTTGCTGAGGACAGTTGTCAAAGATATTGGACGTAAATCATCTGCTGCAGACTTCCAGCTGATTTCGCAAAGCACTTCCAGTTTAAATTAGCCAATCAGAGCCATTTTTGTCGCACGGCCAAGCGTTCCAAACAAATTTCAATATGGCGGCGGTCGAAATATGTGCTTCGTCTGCCGTTGAGATAACTAATTTACAAATTCCAGATTTAATCCTACATTTACCCAAATTTTGACTTAATTTATCAACAGTCTAAGCTTTAATATACGTTTATATTTCAAATCGGTTCATTATTCTATCTTTACTCAATAAATCGATAGATTAAGCATCAGTTCATTCGTTTGAAAGGTTTTTTATTAGTTTTTTTTTTTGATTTTATCCTTTTACAATTTGATGTTTATCAACGTAAACATCGCGCAGAAATGATAGCCTTCGTAGTGGCCGCGAGGGAAAAATATATTTGGAGACTGGATGCTAGGAACGTTTCGATTTGACAAACAATGCTTTGCGCGCCGCTAAGAGAAATCAGCTGGTTGACACTTTTAGTTTTCGGGAGTGACATGACATCTGCGCATTTCCATAAGGTTGGAATAGGTCCTTCTTAGACTGAAGTGTTAAAGATGTGGCATATTGGTTGACTCAGGACATAAGAGTTGTTCTTTAGTAACCAGTTTGGGATGTTATCTGGACCTGTAGATTTATAGACATTGATGGCGGAGAGTGCATTTTCGACACTACACACTGAGATGAAGAACTTGTCAGGAATTTCCTCCAACGAGATGGGCAACGGGCACCATGAGATTGGAGTGATTTCGCTTGCTACGTTCGTAAATGCTTGATTGATGTAATTTGCAAGTGTTGGTCCATTTAAAATTTCGCTTCCCTCTGCAAAGTTAATGGGTGATTTGATTTGATACGATCCAGAGAGCTGTTTAACTTCTTTCCACCAGTTATGTGAAGAGGTTTGAGAGTTATCTAGTTTTGCCTTGTAATATGTTCTTTTGGCCTTTAATTTGCATCTTTAATTTTCTGGGGTTAACCAAGGTTTATCAGTTGGATGCATCTTGAAGGTTTTCAATGGGAAGTACTTGTCTATTAAATTGTTAATCTGGTCCATGACGAACGTTAATTTTGCACTGTATGTAGGAATCGAAGGTGGTAGATTGGAGTCCAATTGATTTTCTTAAGGTCGTCTTCAAAAGTGCATCGGTTGCGGGTGGAATATCTGCGTCTTGAGACTGTTTGCATTGGCAGTTTAGATTGTTGACTTGGTTTTAGCAGAACAGAGGAATGGTCAGAGTAGCCAATAGGTGCAAGAATTTCAGCTTTGTTGTAATGGTTTGGAACACTAACAAATATCTTGTCGAGGATTTTATTACGGATTTAGTCTTATCTCTCTATTCTTTTGATATTTTTTCAATGTATAAATACATGTATAGGATAAGGTTTGGGAAGAGGATTGTCATATATCGGCCAAAGGCCGAATGAAATTGATACTTGTAGCGCATATTTTGTGGTGTGCTTTCTATTTATAAGCTGTGAGATTAGTCTTGGGGAAGGTCAGAGCGATTCCCCATACCTCATTATAATAACAATACCCAGGGAGGAATATTACACTATTCCAAGTCCATTTGAATTGGTAATATGGTCCCTGGGGAATTGATCATAAATATATAAAGGAGCACATGCCTCCTCCCAATGCTCTTGCCTCCAATCCGTTCGAAGATTCAGCATCCCACCCGCCCACCCTTACTCTGGAAGGCGGGTTTGGACTTGACTTTGTAAAAACCACGCTCTGTTTCTGGCTTGTCCCAGGCAGAGGGATTCCCCATACCTCATTATAATAACAATACCCAGGGAGGAATATTACACTATTTTCTTGTTGCATACAACAGACTTGAGAGAGTTGTAGAGTAGATTTACACGGCAAAACTCATGTTGTGGGCAGGTTGCATGCAATGGTTGTAGGCAGAAGTTGTACCATCTAAATTGGCCTTAATACAAATATAAATAGAATACTTTATTTAGAAAGACTCACTCATAAACGAGGTCGGTCTCAGCAATTGTTCTTTCATGCTGTTTTAGGGCTTGAAAGTACTCTGTATCACCAACGACAACTTGTTTCCCATGTCCTAAAAATACAGAATTGTTACTTAATATTTAACTAATTGAATTCAGTGTCACACGTTTTCAACATTTATCCATGCAAAGTCATGGGATTCATATTAACTTACTAATAATGTTTGGTTTGTAAAGGAATTTGCTGTCCTGTTCTTATTTATTTGCGCTCATTAAATAGCAACTTTGCATCTGATGTCTCTCAGCCAAGGTCAAGGCAACATTTGAGAAATTTTTCATGTTCATGGCAATTTTCTAAAGGTACATGTGCTTTGCTTCATACCGCATACACCAAGTACAGACAAAGCTGTTAATTAAAATAATAATAAAAGAAGAATATTTGATCATATTGCATGGAATCTGTGCAATATACATAATTAAAAAGAATTATTATAATTGGTATCATAATTATCATCATCACCACCACCAGCACTACCACCACCACCACCACCACCACCACCACCACCACCACCACCACCACCACCACCACCACCACCACCACCACCACCACCACCACCACCACCACCACCACCACCACCATCATCATCATCGCCACATGTATAATAAATAAAAATAATTATACAAATACATCAATACATAATTTGAGAAAAAGTTTTTTTTGATTACTTATACATATGTGCTGGATAATGGACAAGATAGTGCATTTTCGGTATTATGGATCTTCCAGGGTACAGGATGGAGAACTGCCATAGATATTCCTCAATTAAACCCTCCAGTACTCCAAGTGAATTTACACTTGTTACTGGTGAAAAACACCAGGGCCACGATTTCTAAACTCAGGAAGTGCTGCCATTTCTCATCATCATCAGGTGCACAGCTACCAATGATTAGTGTGAGATGTTTTCCCCAAAACACCACATTTGTACAGCTTATGATGAAAAAAAAAATGTAGAAAAAATATATACAGAACAGTACAGTACAAAATATACAGATTTTCCTGCACTGGCCAATGATTATTCTTGCCTTATGAAATATCCACTACAGTATTATGTAGTTTTTGGATGCTAAAAGTCTCCTATTACCTGCTGAGCATATATTTTTTGATTCAAGCTCAAAATGTTGCATAAGTTCTAAAATAGCTTCAGGATCACAGGCTTAGCCTGTATTGGGCCCCAGTAGTAAAAGGGCTAGTTTTGTTATGAGAAAAAAAACTTAAAATTGAACATTGATTACATACAAACCTTTTTGCTTTACACTATTGGTGTCACTCCTGAGTGTTTTCTGTGTTATAGGCCTTTGCTTATTTTTATCATTGAAGTACCCATAATCACACTTTTTGAGCCTTAGATTCAGATGGTCAAAGGTGAAATACTTGACTTCATTTATGAACTCTTTCAGCATTTCTTTGCACTGGTGCTGAAAACACGGCAGTCAAACCCAATGCGCATGTGCGTGATAGCCAATTGTATGTATTGATTTCACTTTTGAAGCTGGGAGAGAGAAAGCTACCAGTTTCTTTTCTAATGTTCATCTCGATTAGTAATCTTTTTAAGAAAAAAGACAGTCAATGCTACAAGGGGCTAGCTTCCCGAAAAAAAAGGATAATTTGTTCAAGAGTTAATCATGGTGGTTACGTGGAGTGTAAACATTTTTTGGCACTGCTTCGCGAAGCAGTAACACTATGCTATCGAGCGGTGTCCGTGAGTGGGTAAGCTTTACACAGGAAACCCAAATATCAAAAAAGATGTCAAACAAAACAATGAATACTCGTAGCGATCATTACAAAAACTATGAAGGAGGCGACTTTCATTGTGTTTTTCTCAAAATGTAAAAAGAATTAACAAAGTATAGTAAACTGAGAATAGTTTGATGGTATACAAAGAGTGTTTACTGAAAAAAAACGAGCTTAAATATGCATGGAATTTCTTATAAATCAACTTTGAACTCAGTCGTCCGTAAAATCCCAATGTTTACAATTGTAAATTTGCCACACTGCAACATTGCCCACACGTGAGCATTGCCTTTGACAGCTGTGTTGGTGCTGAAGGATGCCTTCCAGAATGTCATATATTGCATCTCCAGGTAAACCATTGACCACATGGACATATCTGGAATTGCATAGCACCGACTTTCTACAGACACCATAAGTTTTTGAAAGATCAGGATTTAGTTCGATGTTTTGACACTGTTGATCATGGCCAGCTTTTGTTCGCAGTATAAAATCTGTTTCACAAAACTTAGGATAATTAAATAAATTCATTAATAATTAAATATTATTACATTAAAAACCTGAGAATTGATACACAGTTTGGGGCATGAGAACAAACTACAGCATGGTGGACAACAGATCAAATTTCTTATCATTTCATAAGATAATTATCAAATGTTAAACATGAGTTAATTTTGAAAGAGTTTTTTGCAAATCAAGTGCTAATAGGTTTTATTTTGGATGCATGCAAACGAGATATTCTTTGGTTTTAAGAATCAATGTCTAAATAATGCTGGTTGTCTTATTTGCATCTGATGATCGTTTGCATGCATCCATAATAACAGTTGTTGATTATAATAGCACTCCACCTTCATTTTAATATCATCTTTGTTTCCCATGCAATGCCTGCATTTCAAAAATGCACCTGATTATTCCTTAAATCCACTAACAAGCTGACATCCACCAACAAGCTGAAATTTGTCCCGAGATACAAAGGCTACGGTTCCAGCAAATGACATTTGGACTCCCTTAATGGAAAACTGATGTCCGCCATCCTTAAAAACAATTGTTTAGAATATTTCACAAACTTCGGATTAACAAAAGAGCTATTTGTTTTGTTTTTACCTGTTCTAGCTTCTCCAAGTCCTCCATAAATGGTCCCAGAAGAGCACTAATTCCATACTTCTTGATAATAGGGGTAGTTGCAATTGCCAAAATTGTATGGCAATAGTTTGTGACTGATGGTTTGGAGAAATGTTCCCGAGTGTTAAATAAACATTGCCTGAAATCAAGAAAAAAATGAGTGAGTGACTTTTAAATACTGCTCGCTGTCCCTGGCTGATCCTGCATCTCACGCAGTGTAAAACAATTATTGTAATCATGTTATTAGTATTTATATTATATAGTTTAGGGCCAGATTGGAAAAAAAGGTATTTAAAAATTTAAAAGTCTTTATCTGCTTAACAACCCTAATAAAGATTGATTGATTTATTGTCATAATGGGTAGTTCCAGAAAATATCCATTACCTCTACAATTATTGGCAGTGATTTTCTTATCCAGAAAGGTTTTTCATCATAATCATCTAAGTACATGATAAAGAAACCAATACCAGAAATTTATTTCACTCTCATCTACTCTACCCAATTTGTGCTTTCCTGTCTTTGTTCCCAATGGATTAGAAATTTCAACTTTATCATAGTACAGCATAAGTTGCAAAGCTGTAGGATCCCTTGAAAATAGTGGATGAGCACTGAATGTGCTGCCATCACAAAAGTCTGCAATCATTGCATCATTATGCTTATGGCCAGTATGAGCCTGAACTCCAAATATGATTTTTTTTACAGTCATATTGTCATTATTTTAAAACAACAGCAATCGTGTAGGTTTTCCCACAACAGGCATGCCTAGTCAAAATTAGTACCGTGTTTTAAAGCTGCAAAAGAGAGCAGCAAGAGTAATTTGTGATGCTAAAAAAAGAGGCTTCTAGTGTTAAGCTCTTCAATAGTTTGGTTTTCATTTGATGGTTAATTGAAAATAGCTAGATGTTGCCTTGCATACAAACGTGTTAAGGACAAAGTTCCAATATATATTGAAAATTTCAGTCTCATAGTTGTAATACTAGATACAGTAATATTAATTTCACTTGCCCAAAGTTCAATCGTGTGACTTAAGGCGGTAGAACGTTTGCTGTTGCTACCTGCCAACTATGGAACAGTTTAAACCTAGAATATGTTTTTATGTTTGTCTTAAACAAAGAAATTTAAACCTAGAACTTAGAAAGTCTATATCATTATGAGGCCTAGTTTCTCCTTATCACAACTGGACCAAATTGTGCTAACATAATGCATCACAGACTTTATCATGGTATTATAATACAATACTTTATGCTCATCCCCCATATTGCAAACCTAAATCATCAATTAATACTTTGTGTGCTGCTTTACCGTAGCTCTGTTTACTGGGCTAAGAAGACAATGAAGAATACAGGACTGAACGATAAGGGTTAAAAACCCAAAGCCGATAAAGTACTAGTACAGACGGAGAAACAGGTAAAGTAGTAGCATCGTTATTAGGGAAAACACCCTGCATAAACTGGTAAAAAAGAGACCAGGCACGTTTATAAGTAGGTAATGATGAGGGCTGTAAGCTAGATTGCACAAGCTGAGTGACTATACCTCCAAATTTTGAGGCCATAGTTGAAAGGGGATAACTGTGGGCTGAAGGTCCATGCTGGACGGAGCTAGTTTCCTGAAGTTTTTTCACCTGCAAGCGAGACAAACAATCGGCTAAAGTGTTGGAGACACCCGGAATATGTTCAGCACGAAAAAGAATATTAAATTTCAAGCAAATAGCAACCAATTTGCAAACAAAAAACATAAGCTGTTTGTCCTGACAAGACTGTTTGTTGATGACATATACTAAGGCCTCATTATCAGTGAAAAACAAAATACAACGATTGGTCATCTGGTCACCCTATAACTACAGACTAAGAACAATGGGGTAAAACTCTAGTAAAGCAATATTTCTCCCTAACCAGGTCTGGGGCCATTGGCCATAACACCAATGGTTGCCTAGTATAGCTCCAAAACCGAGGGAACCAGCCGCATCAGTAAACAGATGTAATTTATTTGAATTGGTCCAATGCTCATCCAAGAAAAAGGATTTGCCATTGAACTCTTCTAAAAAATGTAGCCAAACACGTAAATCGTCTTTCACTTTAGGGGTTAGTCTCAACCTGTGGTGAGCTGCTCTAAGTTCAATAGTGAGGTCTATTAGATGTCGCAGAAAGGCTCTACCAGGGATTATCACGGAACAGGCAAAGTTCAACAAGCCAATCAATGACTGGAGTTCAACTAAAGTAACTTTCTTACGCAGAAGAAAATCTGAAATTAGCTGAATACATTTGTCTAGTTTATCTTTAGGTAGGCGTGCTAATTGAAGTTGAGAGTCTAATTCAATGCCGGCAAAAGACAATGTTGTACATGGACCACATGTCTTTTCCAGAGTTATAGGTATTCCTAGATAACTACAAGTGTCAAGGAATAATTGCAATTGATTGGAACAAAGGTTAGCTGTTCGGGCAACAATGAGGAAATCATCCAACAAGTGAAGTATAGAAGAGATCTTTAACTTATTTTGGGCAATCCTCTCAACGGAGGTACTAAAAGTCTCAAAGGTCTTACATGAACTGGAACAACCCATAGGCATGCAGCGATCATAATAATAAAGGCCATCCCATTTCATTCCTAATAAAGGATAGTCGGCTGATTGAATAGGAATGAGGCGAAATGCGTTTTTAATGTCTGTTTTGGCCAAAAAACAACCCTTCCCGTTTTGCTTTACTAAACGAATTGTATCCTCTATTGTAGCATAATGGACACTAGTATAGTAGACACTCGACTCTTGACGGTTTATACCCAGAAAGCACCTTACATAAGCGATCAACCTTTACTGGGGTTGGGAGGCTGTGGTTTGGACTGTTTGGTGTAGGAAGAGGTTCTGGTATGCTTCGTGTGGGGACGAAAATTGCATTGAAAAATGGAATGATTCCCCTCACACTTAAAACATGTATGTTTATAATCACAACCAGGGCAATTCTATCCCTTATGGAAACGATAGCAAAACCCTTTTGGTATTTGCCCCTGCTTGTTGGTCTTAGCAGGTAATACATTGTTGGCAGGTAAAGATTGTTTGTTAACGCTCACCTGTGCCTGTGCCTGTAACCACAGCTCCCTTTGAATATTCCCCCAAGGATAGAGAGTAGGATTACTTTGCCTAAGAAAGCGGAAATTTTCGTCATAAAATTTCCAATTTTGTCCCCGAGAAGCCAAATCCTGTATTATCTCCCCATATTTCATAAGGGCAGGTGCATCAGTTGGCCTTTCCTGGGTATAAACCGCCACAAACATTCTGAAAGCGGACATCCAAGTATCAATGTTAATTATGCATTTGGGTTTAGAGGCCGCCTCTAAACATAATGTAGGGTGGTCCGCACCCCTACTAACCACATTAAGTTGATACTTGGATTCCGTTATCGGATTTGTTAGTAACAAACCAAAATCTATATACTCATTTGCTAATATCTTGGATTTTAGCTTAACCGCTATGCGGGAGGCTAAACTAAGGCCTACGGACTGGAAAACCTGGCTAGGAGAAGATGAATGCCGGTCCTCACCTGTCAAGGAGTTGTTAACCAGATTTATGGAGTTACTGACTGTGGTGGTAGTAGACTGGCTCGACGCTGCATTAGTATTGGTTCCGATTGGTAACTCTTTGAGCTCCTCGTCATTTAAAGGCTGGCCTGATGGAAGAGCTAATGGCTGAGTTGACAACTGAGAAGATTGAGTTGACGGTTGTATGGCTTGGGCCAGCAGGGGAGCAATATTTTTAGTGACCTCTGTACTAACCCTGGCAACCAACTGGTCAAATACTTGTTGAGGTATTGCTGGTAATGATGATGTTACAGGGCCATCATTAGTGTCTGTTGGGTTTGTTGCACTTGTCTGATGATGTTTTGTCCTGTTAGATTTTCTCCTAGTGACTTGTGGAGGAGCCTCTGAGGCAGGTCGTTTTTGACGCTGTGATTTTCTTGGCATTCTGCAAGAAAATAAACGGCAAACTAGAGCATGTAACCATTGGGACTAAAATAGGGATTAAACCCCCGATTAAAAATAAGGGGTTAAACCTTAAGGTATCAGGGTGGGTGGGTGGGTGGGTGGGTGGGTGGGTGGGTGGGTAGATAGATAGATAGATAGATAGATAGATAACTAGTTTATTAAAATTATTCGCAGCCCGAAAGCTGAATTACATAATTATATACAATAAATTTTAAGAATAATTAAGAATAAATTTTCAATACAATATTATATATAATAAATATCTCTATGAATAAAAATATAAAACATAAACATAAGTAAAAAATAGTTGCAAACACCAACCGACCAATGAAACGTCATTGCTGGCCATGATGTGATAACCAACTGATTAATTCAGCCACACATGGACAGGATGAACGAACTCTTTGCTCGATGGGTGTGCACAGGCAGAACTTTATATTTATGGTTACAGTATGAGGGAAGGTCAAGGGAAGCAAATAATCAAACTAAACATACATGAGTAACAGTTAACTGCTAACCAACGTAAACGTGAATGAAAAGATGGTAAGAAAGAATCTCGAGAACGAAACTATAAAAAATCGATAAATCGAAAATTTCCGACAAAGCAAGATAAACCCAGTCTAAAAAGAAAGCTAAACGATTATTAAGCTTAAATGAAATAAAACCAAGGTCTCTATTAAGCCAAGGTCAAAAAATATAAATTAACTACTCAAAATAATTTATAATTGAAGAAAACAAAGCAACAATAAGTGTTAGAATATGGTTAACAAATGTAAAACAAAATCGGTATCAACTCAAAGCGTGGCCACAACTTTCAAAATGGTGCCCCTATAACTGCGATACAAAAGATACTGTCCTAACTTATTAACATGAACTCCATCGGGCAACAGAACTTCACGAACAGGATAAGTGAGACCATTATGAAACCAGCAAAAAACCCCAGGTAGTGGCTCGAGAAGGGCATTCAAAACCCTGTGCAGAGTGTGAACTTTCGCATTGAAAGAAGCGTCCGAAGAACGGCCACGTGGTATAACATGACACACACAAACCACACGAACTCCGAATTCACGGCAAAGAAGACAAACTAATTCTTCAATCTCGGAGCCAACAACCTCAGGCCCACGTCAAGAAAGGTCATTATTGCCTATCTCAAGAATAATAGCCTCGGGGCGATACGAGACACGACATGAAGGTCATGCTGTCTAAGGGACGAAACAGATCTTCCACCGACCCCGAACAAATGAACACTAACACTGCCAAAAAGACCAAAATCCAAGTCAGTACACGGATCAAAGTGAGAGAGTAGGTCATTCTTAAGTCTACGTACAAATGAATGGCCAAAAATAAGAACATTAGGCACTTTAAAAAGCCATAATAAACCTACCTCAAAACTTCAAATCAGCATTGCTCCATGGGTAGACAAGATCTTATTTTTTTCAATACTCTAATTCGTTGTGACAGCTTTTTACAAAGTCTCTCTACATGAGAATGAAATAAAAGTTAAGAGTCATCAGCTTTACCAAATAGTGACTGACCATCTGGTAAGAAATGTTCTTTGCAAGTTTGGTTGCAATTCACCTTTGTCAAAAGTGACAGGCACCTCAACTGACCGACTACCTCCTCCTTTCACCAAAGGAACGAGAACATGTCTCTTCTTCTTTGAAGTGCTTTCAACTAAATTGTATTTTTTGGATTTTCTTTTCACTTATCCTGAACTGCATCACTATTGATGTCTGCTGTTGCCTTCCTTTATTTCTTTGAGAGGAAGGTTTTACTAATGCCTTTTTTTTCTCAGCTTGATTTTCTTCCTTCATTCCTGATTCATTTTTCACTTCTTTTGCAGAGAAGGCAACAAGATTCGATCTGTCACCGACTCTTATTCAGCCCGAATATTCTAGATTATTTTTCTGATGCATTTAAAAGTGAAATCATATCTTTAAAAAAAAGGCGCTTAAAAAGCGCTTGTGTGGCTAATGTTTGTCGCTGGGTGCTGCGATTATGATGAGAGAGTGGAATGGACGAGGGAGGGAGATTTGAACTTTGAAAAGTATACATTAGAATAAGGTAGTTCGTCATGTTGTTACATACAGACCATAATAAGAAGTATCGACCAATGCTTAATTAAGATATTGATGTATGTATATTAACCATTGCTTGATACTTCTTATTATGGTCTGTATGTAAAACGTGTAGTAGTACCTTATTCTAATGTGCATGTAACATTCAGTCATGTTATGTGCATGTACATGGCAAGTGTAAAGAGATACATGGTCATAACTGAATGAATGTTACAACAGGTATAGTTTATGAAAGAAAACAAAAGAACCATTAAAGTGCATTTCATGTTTTTTTAAATTTTACTAAACTGAACTACATGAATGTGAACAATAGTCTAAATACAATAAATGTTTATACCTAACAATGGCTTTATTTGAATAACAATAACATTGCAACAATAACATGGTAACAATACTCATAATAGAGTGAGGTCATTAAACCTGTGAAATAGATATTAGACTAACACTCTTTAGAAGATTCTTATTGGCCTTTACCTAAACGAGCAAAGGACTGGGTACTAGTTTCTAAGTTATCTAATTACAAAATCAATCATATCAATGGAAAGCGCACATCAAGATTTACAAGATCCCAAAGTTTGGTTGAATTTGCTTGAATACTGGGTTAGATGAAGTCTTTTAAAACCTTGAAAATTTACAAAGAAATGTATGGATTGGAGGGACACTGTCCCTCCAAACCATACATTTCTTTGTAATTCTTTGGACATTTAAAATGCTCTCATTTTGTCGCTATTAAACCTAATGTGCCCAAACTTTGGAACCTAGTATGTTTCACTGTGCCCTTTCTTATGATATGCTTAATTGTGTAATTTGATCAATTTAGAAAACTAGTACCCACTCCTCTGCTCGTTTAGGTAAAGGCAAATTCCATTTTCTTTTGTGTCTATTTGACTATTACACTATAGATAGCAATGTCTATTTCACAGTTTAATTGCCTTCACTGTATAATCAACAAAAACTAAACATGATGGTTCGGATGTATATGGTTTGCTCCAGCAGGCAAGGGGAGGGGCAACCCATAGTTATTTGACTATGTGAATTGATTGTGTGGCAGCAACGAACTTCCTCTTGAGGATTACTGTAACAGAAGTTACCTGAATCACTTGCTTTTCGTCACTTAAATTCCTTTGCAAAGGCCTTATGTAGGCAATTGCTTGCCCCATTCTATCCTTTAGATAGGGGGCCGTATATCTAAATGCACCAGGACGGATCAGAATCAGCTCTCTCTGACCTCCACCTGACCCCAAGGCACGTAGTACTTCGAAACCACCAGCATCTTTCAGTTTTGGGAACTTTTTGATCAGCTCGGCCTGAAGGTCCTCGTGACTTGCCATTTTAGGTATAGTTACCTTGGCTTTTCCCAAACCAGCATCCGCCAATGTTATCAGTCTTTCACATGATGGTGTTACCCCTTCGTTTTTACCAGAAAGAACACACAACTCATGTGTCCATGTATCCTTTGGGAGGAATACCTTTCCTGCAGGGACATAACCAGAAAGCTTCGGCTTTTTTAGTGGTGGACGACTTACTGTAGAAGAAATTTGACAGTAATTTGTGTCATGTACTTTTTTGCAATAGTGCGCACAGCGTTCGGTGAATAAGTAAGGTAAGATTTGAACTTAAAGTCGCTACTACATTCGCCAGATTGGTCAAAGATCAAGTTCCGTATAATCAGATAACAGTCCATACCTGAATTCCAGTGAAGCTTGTGTAGGTGTGGCCGCAGTCGAAGTGAATTTCCCCTCTGTAAGCTGAGCCAATGCTTCTCTAAGAAGCTCTGTTGTTTTATCTATCTTGTTTTTTTCTTCCATGTTAACGAGGATCAGCTAGACACGACGAACCACGAGCACCTGAACCATGAGGGAATGCACCAACACAATACCCACAATTCCATACGTAAGACTTTTAATATTGACATGTGAATGACGTGTAAAATGATGACAAACACCAGAACAGCGAAGGAATTTATCATTTCAAATCTGCTATGATAAATGTTATTGTTTTTCTCGAATACTTTGAGAATCTTTTGAACCGATAAATTAATGCTTTAATGCTTTTTTTTTTTTAATGGTCGACCAAAACTATCAAATATTAAAACAACCTATCGAAAGCAGGAGTTTCTTTCAGACAAATGACGATATTTCATATTCCGATTTTTATAAACAGATCTCATGCTTCAAGCTCTTCTGACCGCACCCAATCCAATGGCATAAAGCATCATCCAATGTCATGGCCAATATGATCCAATGGCATGACCGGATATGATCCAATGTCATGGCATAGATATAATCGAATGGCATTGACACACCCAATCCAATGGCATAAAGTATTATCCAATGTCATGGCCGATATAATCCAATGGCATGCCCGGATGTGATCGAATGTCATGAAAGATATGATCCAATGAAATGGCAGATATTAATCCACACAAAATATATCCAAAAGAATGAAATTAGATCGAATGGAATGAAATATATCATCCAATGGAAGGAAATTTTATCCAATGGCATTTTTGTCCCAAATCCCCCTCCATACATTGAGATCTTCATGTTTTTGGGACGTGGAATGTCTAGTTGACATGTAACAACAGCATGATCGGATGGTAGTGCCATAGATGTAGTAATAGCAGAGATTGGATTATTTTCAGAGCCAGTGATGATCAAGTCCAGTGTATGACCCTTTACATGGGTTTGTGAATTAACATGCTGTTGAAGAGCAGCAGAGTCCAGTAGATCCTTAAAGAACTCGGCGAAACATTGAGGGTGAGCTTGTTTCTCGAGGAAGGAGGAGGCCTGTAGACGGTTATTATACGCAGTGTTCTGTTTCCGAAATTAACATTCATGTCAAGGCATTTCATTGCTTTATATTCTGGTGTGGAATTTTTGACAATCGTAAAGCCCTTGTGCACGATAACTGCAACGCCACCACCATTTCTACATTTCCTTGGCACGTGTAGGATGTTATGACCGACCAATGTGTTGGAAATATCTGCAATAGGCCTATTGTCACGCTCATCACCATTTAACCAGGTTCCCGTGATTGCCATAATATCAATACGATTTGATATTACAAAATCACACAGAGCAGTAGTCTTGTTGTTGATAGAGCGAGCATTCCATAGAGCAAAAGAAGCCTTTGGGGAGTACAAGGTGGGAATGCACTTGTCCGTAGAAATGGAAATCAGATTGTAAAGGTTGACTCGTTGTTGTTTTATGCCCACTTGGAAACGTCGTTCAGCTATTCATACAGGAATATGCAGATTCTGGCTATCTTTACGACGAAGTCCACCACGACAGCCCCAATGTTTCCTTGAAATCCCAAGGTTCTTGATGTGCATGACGGCGTCAGTTGAAAGTCTCGGCAGAAGTCTGGTCTCAGAAGCACAACAATTGATCTCCTTCATGTAGACTTGAGTATAACAGCGAACTGAATGACCAAACCATTGTTCAGTTGGCGCTCAACAAAAAGTTGAAAATAATAAAGATAATGCTAAACTTGAATAACGAAACTTCATGATTGATAAAAATGAAATATTACAATGCTTATCTGCTAATGGAAAAATACTGTAGAATCACGGTAATGAAGAAACTAATCAAAACTTGAGGAGCAAAAATATTGTGTGCGGCCAGTGAGGCGCAACATCAATTTAACGTAACTACAAATGTTCAAATGTTGTATGACAACGTTTTTGCAAGTAGGTGTATATGCAAGTCAAGGACTTTGCATTTTTCATTTCACCACTTCTCTTGATTTTAACTGGGGACAGGGTTTCTGACTCAGGAGGACACCATCCTGGTTGGAGGAAGTGGTTCTGGAATGACCCCACGAACACACTATTGGCCTTTAGTGCATCTTTTATCTGGTCAGGGTGACAGCCATCCATTTCTTTATTGTGTGATATAAATTGTGGCAAATTTATTGCCAAGCAGGTAGTCTCCCCTTTCGGTTTTTGATCTGCTTACTACTTTTGGAAGCATGTATGTGAGAACGTATTTGAAAATAATGGAATGTTACATTTTGTTATAATAATATTAATAATATAATAATAATACAATGTTTTCTATAGCGTCAATTCATATACTTTCAACAACGCTTTACAAATGGATATAATTAAGATAAAAGGAGAAAAAATTAAAGTTATTTAGTATTTTGCAGAATCTCAACACTTTTGTAATTGCATATATTCACTTGACATAATATAACATTTTTTTTTTTTTGTAATTGTAGATATTCACTTGACATAATATAACAATATCATTTAGCTTATTAGATATATTAGACTAAGAAGAAAGAAAGAAAAAAACAACAAAACTACTAACTATTAAAAAAACACTAATACCTTAAGAAAATTTGTAAAAATTTAATAAGCACAATTTAAAATATTAATAAAAATTCAAAATGGGACGGATACATTGTTGAAAATGGAAAATTAAGGCATGTTATAAGCACGACTGAAAAGCCAAATTTTTAGTTCACGTTTGAATGAGGAAATTGTCTTACAGGACCTGATGTTAGGAGGAAGCTTATTCCATAATTTTGGGGCAGCATTTGAAAAAGCCCTCTTACCATATGTTTTAAGGTTAAACGAAGTCTTCGTTAAAAGGTTTGATGAAGAGGATCGCAAGGAACGAGAAGGAATGTAGGGTTTCAGAAGATCAGCGATGTAAGAGGGAGCCGCATTATTTAAAGCTTTAAAGGTGAGAAGAAGTATTTTGAATTCAATACGATATACAACAGGCAACCAATGTAAACGATAGAGAACTGGTGTTATGTGGTCGTTTGCGGTTATAGGAAATAACTCTTGCAGCAGAATTTTGAACAATTTGAAGTTTTTGTAATGAAGATTTAGAAAGACCATACAGTAGAGAGTTACAAAAATCAAGTCTTGAAGAGATCAGTGCATGAACAAGAGTTTCACAAGCCTCAAAACTGAGATATTTTCTGATTTTCCATATATTCTGTATGTGAAAAAAAAAAAAAAAAAAAAAAAAACATGATTTGCAAATAGAAGTAATATGCTTTTCCATAGATAAGTTTTCATCAAAAACAACCCCGATATTACGAGCATTAGAAGATGGAGAGATATCAAAATCAGAAAACTTCAGAAAATCAATGGATGGTTTAGGACGATGTGAGGCTGTTAGAACAATAACTTCAGTTTTGTCAGCATTTAGTTTTAATTTATTACTTGACATCCAGCTATCGATTTCGTTTACACAAGACTCAATCCTTTGCTTGGCGAATTCCAGCTCAACTAATGATGATGTTTCAAAAGTTATATATAGCTGGCTATCATCTGCATACAGGTGAAAATCGATCTCATAGCTTCTCAGAATATCTCCAATGGGTGAGGTATATAGTAAAAATAGGATGGGCCCTAAAACAGAGCCTTGGGGCACACCACAATTGAAATTCTGTGTGGTGGAAGTGCCACCCTGGACACCTACACGAAAGCTTCTATCGTTGAGATAAGATTCAAACCATTTAATTAGCTTGACCCTTCACGCCAAATCTAAAAGACAATCTTTCCAATAAGAGCCCATGATCTACAGTATCAAAAGCTGCAGATAGATCTAATAAAACAAGAATAACAGAAGATCGCCGATCAATTGCACATAGTATGTCATTCTGTACTCTCAGAAGAGCAGTTTCAACACTGTGGTGTGTTTTATAAGTGGACTGAAACGTTTCATGAAGGTTATTGTTCTCAAGGTGGTTGATCAGCTGAACTGCAACAACTTTCTCGATGGCTTTGGAAAGAAAGCTCAAGTTCGAAATAGGTCTGAAGTTTGAGAAATCCTCCGGAGACAGATTCTGTTTCTTTATTATTGGTCTTATGATGGCTTCTTTTAACTTCAATGGCATAGTCACAGTAGTCAACGAAAGGTTCACAATCTTAGTGATGGTGGGAAGGAGGAGATCAAAGCAACTTTTTAAAACAGTACTAGGCACAGGGTCTAGATCACATGACTTGGAAATTAAAGGAAGAACAAGTTTAGAGAGGTCGTCAGAAGAAATTTCATTAAAAGAAGTGAGAAACGTGTCCAACGTACAAGTGAAATGTTTAGTCAATCTATCACTAGGACATAGGTTGTCATCAAAGTTAGCCTGTATATCCTTTATCTTGTTTACAAAAAAGTCAGCAAATGAGTTTGCAAGTTGATCAGGGGAGGAACAGGAAGGGAAATGTTGAGCTGCTTTCTTATTAATCATTTTATCAAAAGTTGAAAAAAGGATTTTCTGATTATATTGATTTTCAGAGATGATGCCCGAGTAAAATTCATTCTTAGATCTTTTTATCAGATCTCGTACTTTATTGCATTGCCCTTGGTAAAGCTCTCTATCAATGGTCAGGCGAGACATCCGCCAGCATCTTTCCAGCCTTCTACGTATTATTTTCTCAGCCTTGATTTCAGCTGTATACCATGGCGAAGATGGACGCAAGGTGATAGTACGATCCTTAGCTGGTGCATGACTGTCAAGTGCAGAGATAAGTACAGAACTGTATTGATTTAGGAGTCCATCAAGGTTACAGAGTGGAGCGGTTAAAAGGGTTGACTCAGCAATCTCATTAGAGAAGGAGACGAAGTCAATAGATTTCAACTTGCGACATTTAGAGACGATCTTCTCAAATGGAGGCTTTTTTAATTTAAAATCACAAAATACTGCACTATGATCTGAGATAGCTGGATCAAAAGCATAAACATTATCAATAATGTTGTCACCAGCCCCAGTTATTAAAAGATCAAGAATATGCCTGTCCTGATAAGTATTTTGCTTTACATGCTGAACCAGGTTAAAACAATCCAAGATATTAAGGAATTGTAGTGCGGTAGCATCCGACGTATCCTCCACATGAAAATTAAAGTCACCAACCAATAAAAGCGATTTATCATTGATTGCAAATTGCTCTAAAAAATTAGAAAACTCCTCAAAAAACATTCTAGCAGTAAAATTATTACGTTTAGAAGGAGGAGGTCTATAAATAACAAAAATAGAAATGTACTTCGGAGAAGATTGAATCACCATACCCATGGCTTCAAAAGATTTAAATTTAGTAAAGCAGATTTTCTGAAGATGCAAAGATTTCTTATATAAGAGACCAACATCTCTGCCTCTACCTTTTCTAGGAGTATGTTGAAAGATATATCCAGTTGGCGTTAATTCATTTATAGTAAATTGATCATTTGATTTTAACCATGTTTCAGTTATAAATAACAAATCAACTTCATTTTCAACAACAAAATCATTCAATATCAAAGCTTTGTTACATATTGATCTTGCATTTGAAACACATAACTTAGAAGATTTACTAACCTGTGGTGTAAAAGGAATACGAACAGGAATAGAAAGATTGGCAAAATTTACTCCAGGTTGCCTTTCAAAAGTATAGGTAGTCGACGAAGCAGAACAAGTGAAGCGGTTTTGAATATTTAATTCGATCGACGATGGACGAGAAATACGTGATTTTATCGGCTTTGCTTTCTCGTCAAGTAATGAAACCCCTCGTCCTCTTTTACCTCTGCGATGTTTTTGTAGACCAAGAGATTTGATAGTTTTCCATGTAGAAAAATCGAGTGGAAACTGTCGAAGTCCATCTGATTGATATGAAGCATAACAATGGCGGGAAGTTTGAACATCACTGCCAAGAGATTTCCACCACAAGCAACGTGAAAGTAAAAAATTTCTTGAATAAAACATCATCATTATAAAGAATAATCTACTTATGAAGCCTTGTGAGTAAAAAGTATAAATAACAAGTCAAGATTGAGAGTGAAAAATTAAAAACTTGAAGAGCTAAATTGTAAGCAGCCACACTCGGGCGCTAATACTATAATAATATTGTGATAAAAATTTATAACAACATTAACCTCAAGAGGGCATCCTGTAGCAGCAACATCAAGTACTGCTTCTTTAAGTTTATCAATAGCCTGAATGTAGTTGGTATTAATGGCAGTGGTACCGGGCAATTGGTTAGCCATGACCAATTTAAATTGAAAAATTAAACGAGACTTACCTAAGTCGAAGTTGGATTGAGATTCTACCGTAGCATTTGCAGGAATGAGGAGGTCACGTGAGATAGCAAGCATTGAGTATCCGAGCTCAGTCTTTAAAGCAATTTTTTTTGGGGGACTTTGAAAGTAAGCATTTTTTGTGTAGAGTATCATGGGTTATAGTGTAGGGCTTGGGTGGGATGTGACCTCCTCATTCTTGCAAATGCTACGGTAGAATCTCAATCCAACTTCGACTTAGGTAAGTCTCGTTTAATTTTTCAATTCTACCTCGCATTTGCATACAATCAGAGGTCACGTGAGATTTTAAAGCTCAAAGGCTCCCAAAATCAATCACACACACATAGCCCAAAACAACATGTATAAATTGTATTTTCTGTTCCACTAGAACATACACAGGTCATAACTCAACAGTCTGGACAGCAAGGTTATAATAAGTATGCCTAAAATAGACTGAAGCCCAGAGAACAAAGTCAGTTATTTGATAAGACTGCTTCAGCAAACTTGTTCTCTCTATGGATTGGCCTGTCATAAAATTTTGCAAACACTGAATCTGATCTCCACCCAGCAGTGGTCATTATGTCCTGAATTGGAACATCTGCAGCTTTAGCTGCTGAAGTAGATGCTGATCTTGTACTGTGGCTTTAAAAGATATCAGTGTTAATACCAGCTGCCTTCATGGTTTGTTTTATCCATCTGGATATAGTGTCTTTGGATGCTGGGCCATGAGGCTCTGCATGGCAAATCAGCAGTTGTCTGGTATTTTTCCGGATGTTGGCTGTTCTTGTGATGTATGCATTCAGCAGAGTCACAATACAAAGTCTTTTGTCTGAACTGTAACGCTTAAATATGATGGGATGAAGATGGCGGTTTTTTCCCCCTCTTGCACTTGTCTGTTGAAGGCATGAGGTGATTCTGAACGAGTATTCATCAGGTTTTACTGTCATGCTAACTAGAGATAACTTCTGTAAGGTTTGAGTTCTCTGAGCAGATATTAGTGCCATTATCATCACCATCTTCAATGTTAGGAGCTTTAGGGATAAATCTTCAACAGCTGGGAAATCCTTCAAGAAGGTGAGTACTTGTTGTGGATCCCAGGTCTCCAGGTATCTTGGCAATGCAGGTTTTATATTAAAGAGACCTGACATGAACCTAGAGACTACAGGGTGGCTTCCTACTTTCACACCATCTACCGTAATGAAGCAAGATAGTGCACTTCTTGCTGTACCCACAGCACTGTAGCTCATCCTCTTAGAGAGCTGAGTCAGGAAGACCAAGACCTGTTGTAGTTCAGGATGTAACTGGTTAACATTGTTATCTTTGCAGAACTGAACCCAAGTTGAAACATATGTCTGGTATTGTTTGTGAGTTCCCTCTCTCCATGATTTTAATATAATGTTAAGAGGTTCACCAGATACTCCTTGGCTGGTCAAGGCAGACTTGACACAAGACAGCCAAT
The DNA here is from genome assembly GCA_023349425.1 of Anthopleura sola. NCBI lineage: Eukaryota > Metazoa > Cnidaria > Anthozoa > Actiniaria > Actiniidae > Anthopleura > Anthopleura sola. Next base: position 11,650,495 of record JALHLI010000006.1, on the reverse strand, counting down.
GAGCTTTAGATTTGGATACAGAGGATGCACTTCCTTTGGACTGTAAGGCAGTGTCAGTGTTTGGCTGTGGTTGCTTGTCGTGATGGGCTGATCCTGCATCATTTGAAGCAAACGTGGGTACCAGAACTGTGTTTCCCAATGTGGAACCACCAAGATTGCCATAACTTTGCTCATTTGTATGTGTTGAAGGACTTTCCCTATCAGACTAAAGGGGGGAAAGCAATATATCAGTTGATATTTAGCCCAGTCAACAGTGAAAGCATCAATGGCTATTGCCCCTGGGTCAGGCTTCCAGGCAATATATTTTTCAACCTTATGATTCAACCTGGAGGCAAACATATCCACTTCTGGCATTCCCCACTTTGCTGTCAGGCTCTGGAAACAACCTAGGTCAAGAGACCATTCAGTGTTGCTATGGAAGTATCTGCTGGCTCTGTCAGCCTCTATGTTGAGTTTGCCTGGCAGATGGGATATGGATATAGTTAATTCCCTTTCTCTACACCAAAGGATAATTTCCCTTGTAATTTCATTGCACTGAAGGGAATGTGTACCTCCCATATGTTGAAGGTATGATACTGCTGTAGTATTGTCACACAGTATTTTGATGGCCTTTGCCTGTAGGTGACCACAGAGTGCTTTGAGTGACATGAAGATTGCCTTTATTTCTAAGTAATTAATGTGATGGTTTGATTCTTCAGCTGACCATCTGCCCCTTGCTATTGACTTAAAGCCCTCAATTATGCCACCCCATCCCTTTAGGGAGCTATCAGTTTTGAGGGTTATGGTAGGTGGCTGTGAGATCACAGCGTTGGAGCAGTGGTCAATTTCTGAAATCCACCATCTCAAATCCTCCCTGGCAAGGGGTGAGATAATCATATCACCATCTAGGTTCCAGCCGTTGGACTTTAAGGCAATCGTCTTGTCATTCTCTAGTGATCTATAGAATAAGGGTCCATAATAGACACCTGGGAAGGAAGCCACCATAAGCCCCACTACTGAGGCAACCTCTCTTATGGGTACAGGTCCCTGATGACTCAACAGAGTTCTGCATGCAACTTTAAGTTTATTTGCTTTTTCTGGGATCATGGAGACTTGCATGGTGACTGAATTTAGGATAAAACCCAAAAATTTAACCTCTTGGGTAGGCTCTGTCATTGACTTAGTATCATGAACAGTAAAGCCCAGGGATGTAAGCAGGCACATTGTCTCTCTTATTTGCTTTTTGAGTACCTCAGATGAGTCAGCTAGTAGTAGGATATATCAATATACTCTACTAACTGGTTACCTCTTGATCTTAGTGATGCATAGACTGGTTTCATTAATTTAGTAAACACTCTAGGTGCACTTGATAACCCATTGGGCAGACAGGTGAACTCATATACTGAGTTCCTGAACACAAATCTGAGGAACTTTCTGTGTTGCTGGGCTACAGGTACTGAATAGTATGCATCCTTGAGATCAAGTACTGCCATCCATGACCCTTGTCTTACTAACTGGGTAGCAGAATGTAAGGATTCCATCTTGAAGTGATGGTAGGTAACATGCTCATTGAGCTTTTTGAGGTTTAGAATGAGTCTGTGAGATCCATCCTTCTTTGGTCTTGTAAAGACCGTAGAGATGAATTCATCCTGACAATGAGAAGTTTTTTCCATAACCTGTTTTTTTTTTAACAGTTTATCAATTTCAGTGGCAATAATTTGTTCTTCGCCCTTGGAAAACTGAACAAAAGGTGTTGCAGTTTGACAAGGAAAAGTGTCAAAGGCTATACGATAGCCAGTAATGATCTCAAGGATGTTAATATCAGAGGTGATTTTCCTCCAATTATCTACAAATTTAGCTATGTTGCCTGCCTTAAAGGTTATGGCACTCACCAGCTCCTGCGAGCTAACTTGGTGCAATTCCTGGTTTACTTGGATTGTTGTTGTGGTGGTTTGGAGCTCTTCTGAGATTCTTTCCTCCTCCAGGGTCTGTAGCCCTGGCCTCTGAAGTTTTTTGACCCTTTGTGAGAGTATTTGTAGGAGCCACCACTGTTGTTGTTTTGTTGCCCTTTAGTCTGGAGTTTAGCTCCGATTTTATTTTCATCGCCTATATCTTTGAGCTGTTTCTGTAAATCATCGCCAAAGAGCAAGTCTGAGAAAGGGACCTGAGGAGAGCATAGGGTTGCATAATCTTTCCCTATGTCTGCTTTCATTAGTTGCTTTCGCTGCATGTTTATTTCATAATTGACATGGGTTAACAATGATAAGGCTTCAAGGCCATTTTTCTTCATGTCGTGCAGCTGTTCTTTGTCCACGTGTCCTGTCATGGACAGGTCAGTCATGCGTGCAACTGGTATAATCCCCTTTACTAAGGCCTGTTGTATCTTGTACAACTGGAGATCTCTCTTCTTGCTAGGCTCTCCAAGTTTACCCCAGATGCCTTGGTTAACACGTGTAGGTTTTACATTCTGGCAGTTTTCTGGCCTCTCTTGACGATCAATTTTGTCTTTCAGGGCTTTATCCGGCATACGATGCCTGAACATTTTATCGACCAGCTTGGCAAGCTGTTTATTTTGAAGCTTTGCCCCGACAATGTCGTCCGACTCATACTCTTTTTGCAGCTCAGAGAGCTATCGTCGAGTGAGTCCTCTGATTCATTTTCGTTATCTGACAGCTCAGGGTTTGACTTCAAGAGCTCATTTTGGAGCTCATTTATGTCGCTGTCATTCCCCGTGGTTTCTGGGGATGATTTGCCGTCGCTCATGGAGCGAGACCTGTCATGGCAGGGCTTTTTGGCGGGAAGTTATCGGCTTCTGTAGATTGTCGTTTAGCCGGACCTTTTCCCTTCCCCTTCACGGAAGGGATCTCTTCCTTCTGTGTTAGGTGTTTAGTTAGATTTAGGATGGCTGATGTAAGTAGTTTCATCTCAGAACTACTGCCCTCGGTGGTGTTTTGATGACTGAACTTCGTTTTCTTCGTTAGGTCTACAGGATTCGACCCGTCCCCTTGGTCTTCCACGTCAGAGTTCAGGTCCACTTCTTCTGAAGTTTTTTCAAGTGATGATTTGGCCGTATCGTCCATCTTCGTAGGGTAAAAATTACGATGATTCGTAGGAAACTCAACGTGAGTTCTCAAACACCGACTTTTTGCTCGGACACCAAACTCGCACTGAGCTCGGATACTCTAATGCTTGCTATCTCACGTGACCTCTGATTGTATGCAAATGCGAGGTAGAATTCACTTTTGATTGATACTTCTGAAGGCCAGTCCTCTGGTACTTGAACATTAACCTGTAGGCAATGGTGTCACAGATCTGAAATACAATGGCACTTGTTTAAGGAAGTTATTCACATCAAAATTTTTATTCCACAATGTAGTAACCAAGAATCAGGAATTAGGTTTAAACAACAAACATTTATTACATCTTACGGAGCACATGGAGGTCGGCTATTATGCTCATGTACATGTTAGATGTGGACCCAGATGTTGGGTAATGACGTAAGCATAAATCAATCACAACACTCCCTCCCCCTTAAGTTCCTTTCTATACTTTAAACTGAAAAACAACAACAGTGGATGTTCATCTCTGTTTTTAACAGTTCTACGTTCCATAGTCCTTTAAGTATGCAGGCTGCCTTCTCTCTCGTGTGGGATATCGTCCCAACGGCACAGTCTTCGCCTCGAAGCTCAAAGCCCCATCAGGACTCGCTGTAGAATTTCCCTTTTCATTGTCCGGAATCGGCTCTGCTGCCAATGGGATGACTCCATTCCTTGATGGTCTGGACATAACTGGGTCATCTTGACCTTCATCTGCTACTTTCTGTTCTCCGTTGTTGACAATCTCGTAGGGCATGGGTATAGGTACCGAGTCCTCACATGGTGGTGATCCTTCTGTCTTCTCTGGGTACATGGTCTATGTGTTTGCGTACTCCTCGTCCATCCTCTAGCGTGACTGTATATGACACTGGTCCAGACCGTTCCTGAACTAGTACATAGAAAAGAAAAGATTCTTTTCGGCATGCAGGATTTTTGAACTGTCAAATGACCGGGACCGGAAAGGTATACAAAAGAACCATATCGTGTATGCTCCAATTAGAATAGACAGGATTTCGAAGTCGAAGAAGAAGGGATACAAAGGAAGCATCTGCTAGCAGGGTAAAAATTATGGGGTGCCATTACCGCCAATATTCAGTTATCAGTTTTTGTTTATGATGTTCTAAAAATGGAGCTTGCAATTCAATTAATGGAGCTCCTTTCTTAAAATGATGCTTTGGACAGGAAGCATCCGATTTTAAAATGGAGCTGTATTTTCTAAGATGTTGCTTTGAAATTTATGGAGCGTTTTTTATGGAGCCGTTTTCATGCAGCCTTTTTTATGGAGCCGTTTTCATGCAGCCTTTTTTATGGAGCCGTTTTTATGCAGCCTTTTTTATGGAGCCGTTTTTATGCAGCAGTCTGGTAACGACTCACGCCAGGAATGGCCGAGTGGGCTTGGGGCCTGGTCAAAACAAAATGGCCGCCTCCATCGACGCTAGTGAGCTTGTGGTCCTTGTAATTAACAAAATTCAAGTCATTTGCCAAGATATTTCGGGCCAATTTGACTTAAATGATACGCAAGAGAGTATTGATTCAGTTATAGAAGCTGTCAACTATTTAGATTCTGTGACGAGATTACCAGAAGATATTTATCAAGACCTTTCAGAGGCCAAACGATTGATTGAAAACTCGAGCTCCACCTCTACAAGAACGAATAGGATAAATACAAATTTACCTGGAAGGCCTTCATATTACTTATCGCAAGATAAGTTGCAATCACTTGTCAACTTAGGTTTTAAAGTTCCACAAATATCTGAGTTACTACACTTGTCTACCAGAACTATTGAGCGACGTCTTGCACAATATGACATTTCAGTAAGGTTGTACAGTAACATTGCCGATGATGAACTAGATATGCAAATTGAAGAGATTAAACACTTTAATCCTTAGTGTGGATCAAAAAATCTTGTTGGATTACCTAGCTTGTCGAGGAATCCGATTTCCAAGAGAAAGAATAAGATGGGGTTTTCTTATACATGGATGTATTGATGGCTATAGTAGTGTCCCTGTCTACCTAATGTGTAATACAAATAACAAAGCAGCAACTGTTCTGAATTGTTTTCTTGATGCTATAAATACATGGGGAATGGCATCACGTGTGCGGTCTGATAGAGGAGGTGAAAATATTGATGTCATTTACTACATGATTGAAAGAAAAGGAACTGGTCGTGGTTCAGCTTTAGTTGGCAGAAGTGTCCACAATCAGCGAATAGAATGTATGTGGAGAGATGTATTTGCTGATGTTCTTCATCTTTTCCACGACCTATTTACTGCGATGGAAGATATTGGAATTCTCAGTATTATGGATGATATTGATTAATGGTGCCTAAGATTCTGTTTTCAAGATGTTATTAACCAAAAGTTGCAAGAATGGACTAGTGCTTGGATTCGTCACCCTCTCAGTTCAGAAGGTAACATGACTCCACTTCAATTATGGGTACAAGGCAAATTTGAAAGTGTTAGTTCTCATGATGAGGCAGTTGGTAGTGATTATGGCATAGATTGGGGAGGCCCTGTTACCACAGATAATGATGAAGATAACATTGATGTTGACATACCAGATTGCCCTTTGAATGTAGATTATTTAAATCAACTCAAGGAGTTAAAGGTGAGGAATAACAGCCTTTTGACAACACCCTGGGCATATGTGAACTACTACCTTTCAGCCAAAAACTTTGCTAGAGAGTGCACTCAGGACAATGAACACTAGTTTGAATGTTGTAGGTCAAGTTATTTTGTTTTACATACAGAAGTGGGGGACTTTATCCAAAAATATTTTAGGGATGCTCCTCTATCAGTGTAAATTGAACCCTGAAAGGTACAATTCTTCTCAAGGTGGAATGACAATCCAAGACGTTTACCGCTAAAAAGTACCTTGGAGGTAGTAGTTTTGTGTTTTAAAGTTCAGTAGAATAAAAGACTCAAAAAGGTACCAGATTGCTAATTTTGACTCCTTGACGAGCATCCCTACCATATTATGCATGGAGTCTCCTGGGCACTCTAGGTTCACACTCTCTTAAGTAGACCTTTTCACAAGTTAATGTAAACCATTATATAAATAAATTGCTGACTTATGGAAACTTAGGAACTAGAATTTTGAAAAAAAAAAAGATTTCAGAAATCTCAGAGGCTAAATCAATTTAAATTATTGAGTTATTTAGCATCATCTTGTAACTATCAAAGATTACAAAGGTTCTCTTATGTTATTCCTTCCCCTGATCTGGTAATTATAAAGTGATAATTTAAGAAAAAAAACTATTAAAGGTAGTAGAAATTTTGATTTTATTTCATGATTTAATGAATTTTTTCCTGTTTGATGGTTTTGAAATGAACAGGACATAAGTTGATTTAAAAAAATCATGTTATTAAAATTTTTTGCTAACCTTTAGAAAACCATGTGAACAAACAAATACCAACTGCATTTCAAAACATTTAAAGCAAAAACAGTCAAACCATGAATAAGTTACAACACAAGCAGTATGAAATACTCCATAGAAAACAAAGGATTTTGGTACTATTTAATTATACTTGGTTGCTAAGTTATTTTGAAGGTTTAAGTGTTGGAGTTGCAGACAGGAACAATATTATACCCAAAAACAATCATTAAATTTTGAATTAAAGTTGCCTCTTGTTTATACAATATGAATGTATGCTGCTTAAAAAATTGGATATGAGGGCATCCACATAAAAATCTTCTTAACTATGGTAAGGTTAACATAAATTGAAATAACCTTGTAAATCTTGAACATTTAAACAATAATCATCTGATTAACAATCTGAATTCATTTTAAACTTGAAAACTCAACTGTTTAATTATTTAGAAAAATGTCAATTTTCAAAGCAACTGAAACATTAGTACCTTACTACCAGTCTGTAAGAGAACTGCTACTGAGTTTGAAAAATCATGTTCTCTGGTATACAGTAGTACATGACAATGGTGCAGATAAATTTACCCTTTTCCAAAGCCATAGGATTCAAGAATGGAATCTCTCATTAGGCTCTTGAATTCATCTGGATCCTCCATACTTCTGGGCACATCCAGTGTCAGACTGCAGGTTGATGAGGATGGGCGTCTACGTTCTTTCCCAACAAAACCATAAAACTGTATTGTTATAGGCGAGTCAAAGCCAAGTGGTGGGGGTGATACTACACCAGAAATGAATATGAGATCTTCAAGGACCACTCCATCAGCTTCTCCCTCCTCAAGATCCACTAGGTACACTTCAAAACAATACATTGTGCTATCTTCCATATTTCTCATATTTGATCCTTTCTCAGCATAATCTACTTTAAAAAGAGACTTAAATTTAGAAGCAGTAAGCTTCTCCTGCTTGTTTCCAAGGACTGCATCAAACACTGACTTGTGAGCCAATGCTGTTCATCCCATCAAGTAACTGCATGAATTCAGAATGAACACCATACTTAAAGTACTGTTTCAGTAATGAATTGATAATTTCTTCCTTGCTTTCTAGCTTGGAGATATATATCCTTGAGTAGCCATATTGTGCAATTGCATCAGTATTTGTTTTTACATTCAGAAAAATCGTTTTCTGATTTAGCTGCATCAAGGGCCTCAAGAATTGACTTCATATCGACATCATAAACTGCCTTGATTGCCAACTCCTTGTCAAATGCACAACCTCTGATAATGTTGTAACCTTCATCAGACAAACACCTGGGCCCATTCCCTCCTTGCAATACACTCCATGCAATTAGCTTTCCCATCTCATTGTACTTGTTGGAGTTCAAGAGATTGAGGTCATGAGAAAGCCAAGGCCCGTGAAACACTGATGATTGTCTGAGGGCCACCATAAGAAGGCGGAGAAATTCACGTTTTGGCCCACCTTCATCCACACCCTCTTCTCCAGCAAAAGTTACTACCAGGGGACGGCAGAAAGAAAATGTCTTTCGTTGTATTGCCCTTAGCGTTGACTGTAGTATGGCTTTGCGACTGACGATTATGCTACAGTGATTATCAGTGTTGTTCTGAAGATTTGCAGTGACAAATTTTATCAAAATGCACTTACATTTTCTTTATCTTCATGACCTTGTAATGACGTAGAGGCTTCATGGTCCTTGAGACTTGCTTCAACAGCAGCAATAAATTCTGGGTCATCATCATCTTCGATCCATGAGTCATCAATAATTGTCAAGTACTTGTTGTACACATCCATCTGTACAGTGGCTTTCGTACTCAGATCGGCATGGGAGGTTGATGCACATTCTTTCCTGTTGTCTCGAGTATCATCACTGGAGGAGGGGGTTTGTTCATGCATGCCACTACCATGGTCCATGACTGGGTCTGACAATAAATAAAATTAATTTAAAGTTTAGTTGGGAAGTGGAATGTAGTATTAAAAATAATTTCATGTTTTCCCAAATATGGGTTGCTTTATCATGTTTGGAGAGTATAGTTAAATAATAGTGAAATATTCTTATGAATTAAGAAAATGAAAATTCTTTCCCAGAGCTACGACACCAAGACTTGTGGCTAGGAAGAGGAGGCTGATACATATTTCAAACGTCACTCTACCAGATAAACACAGAAACACATTGGCCCTGCACTAGGCTAATATAGCTCAAAATAATTTTAACACCCAAAACCTTTGAAGCTTGGTTTAAGTAAACTATTGTTCACATATCTTTGCTTATGTTTCTAAAAGGCTTTTTGAACAAAACAAAACAAAATTTATTTCTTACAGTGATACATAGTGAAGCCCTGTTCTTAGAACTTACCAGCACTAACAATTTTGACATCTTTTGATGAATACAAAACATCAACCTCTTTACTAAACTGGTGCTGGTTTCCCATTGTGACTTTGCACTTGTATTTTCCTGGATGGAAAACATAGAGAAGACAAGCTTTCTTTCCTTGTTTTACAAGAGTATCATTGTGATACCATGAATACATCATATTCCCAGGAACATCAGTGTGTTTTGTAGCCAAGCAACCAAGTACTACATTATTGCTGTTGCTAGATGAAGACTGTAACACACCACAAATATCATCTGGTCCATGGGCAATAAGGGACTTTGTTTCTAAACATATATAACAAGAGAACAAGGATGTCTTCCTTAGAAATACAGCTTGTTTATAAATTATTTGAAACATTAAATAAAGCCTAGCAGCTTCTTACCTGGTTCAACACCATTGATTTTAACATCGATATTCTCCACTGGATTCCAGGTAGACCAGGTCACCTGTTACCAAATAAATAAACATCAGCAAAAAATAAAAGTTTATTATACAATATATACATTTATGAACACACCTTTGCTTATTTTTGATACCACCCAGTTTAAATCCACTGGGTCATATGTATCTGGACACATATTGTTTTCACTATCATAGCTCTCTTGGCATTCTCTCTCCTCTCCCAGCCAGCAATCTTCACGAGACATGGTAACACTACCGTATTTCCTCAAGTATAAGGCGCATCTCACGTATAAGGCGCACCCCCGACTTGAGCCTAATATTTTTTGACACTCTCATCAAAAAAAGTTTCAAGCAAAAACTCACTTATTAGGTGCACTATGATTCCAATTTGAGAATGAGGTTTAGCTGAACTATTGATATTCTATTTTCACAATAAAATAAACATGTTTGAAGTGTAGTTGAAGCGTAAACTATCCTAATCGGCTAGAATCGCAATGATCTGAACCTTCAACATGAAGTAACCTAAGTGCTTTAGTTTTCGTCTTTTTCTTCTGAATTAAACTTTCTTGGAATTGATTTGATTTTATTACGAAAATAAAGTAATTTATAATGTGTACTTTACTAAAAAAACACAGTTTAAAGTCACCTGAATATGTTTTTTTTATCAAAATCTCCTATAGGTTCTTTTTACCACGTATAAGATCACTGAGTGATGACAGATACAGCGCAGAATTGGTCCGTAAATAAAATATTGCTGTCGCCGCGCTATTATCGCATATGGGAAGTAGAAACTATGCTGATACTAAAGTTACAGGCAAGATACTTTCTACACATAGGTTTCTGTAAGACTAGTAACGGGACGTCTTTAGGCGAAATGAAGTTCAAGGTAATTTAAGCTTGACTAACGATTTGAAATATCTTTAAGCTTAAATAATATTTTGAAAATTAGTATCGATTTTGTATAGTATTTTGTGTGTCGATGCCTTTGAACTTATAAATGACTATAAATCTTCCAAGGTGCCTTGTCTTTTAGATATATTATTATAGCATATGTGTGTATAATAGCATATGTATTGTCAATGACTTTTATTTGTTTGGTGGCTCCTAAAAGAGCCGTTTAGGATTAATTGTTAGCTTAATCCCTTATGCTTCTTCTTCTCTGGTCTTCTCATTATAACTTCTTTTCAGCCGTTTGAGTTTGTGTTTCTTGGAGAAAAGAAGTCTGTTCTCTTTTTCCATAACCTAAAGATCAGTTTAAAGTAACATTGTTAGCTTTTTTAATAGTTTTAATTTAACAATCAAAGACGATTAGAGCTAATAGGCAAACCTAAAACTAGGGCCACCCTCAATTTAGCTTGATTCCTTTTATTTATGTTAATGGTATTACAAGAAGTACTGACTCAAATTAGGTGTTATGATAGATACTGGTACTATCTACATGTTCATGTATGTACAAATAAGGCCTTCTTTCATTAGTTAATTAAGTGCATGTGAAGCATTTGACAATATTCTCAGTATAGATTCAAAATGAGGTGATCTGTTGTGTGGCAAAAAAAAAAAAAAAAAACGGTTTGAGTAATGCATCTTGAAGTTATAAAGGTTTATCCATGTCAAATGCTAATGACTGTGACATCAGGGGAGCCATCATTTAATATACAAAACCTAACAGCTGGTACAGATAAATTTGTAAAGCACGTAGAATCTATACTGAGAATATTGTTACCTGAATGGTGTATTTAGAGTTCTTCCCTCCTTTTTGGGATGCACGATAGAAAGTTTGGCTCTGTTGGTGATTTTTTTTTCTCAACTGGTTGACAATTAAACTGGTATATGGTTCCATACTTCTCTAGGAACTGTGGAACATGGTAGATCAAAGCTGCAAAAATTGAAAAAGAATTGCTACTTTGATTATATATATATTGGTTTTGATTATACAGTTTTGAAGCAAACCATTTATAAATATGGATGACAATGTAAAGACTGTATGACTCTGACATTAATTATTGTTAACTGCCCATATTCAAAAAGGTTGTCCTGTGAAAAAAGATTTAAAGACCAAAAGATGTATCACGTGATGATTTGTTTACTTGTTTTAAACAATATAAATTGTTTCTATTATGAGTAACAATGAACAGAGAATAATGATTATGATTTCTACTTGTACAATGATTGCTGGTATTGAGCATTTAGAGCAAGTGTATTAGGTATAACGTGACATTTCTTTTGGTTTAAAGTTTTTTTTTTTTGGTGGAATACATTAATGACATTGACTGTATATGGAAGCTAAACTTAAAATAAGACTTAAAAACACTTTAATCCTACCATTGATATAAGGGGTTATGTCTTCATCATAAAATGCTTTTAAGAATAGCTTTCCACATTCTTGTGCCATGACCTTAAATGCAGCTGGCTGGATGTAGTCGTCATCATCGACATCACACTGTAGCCCTTGAAAGAGTGTTTTAAATCCCTGTTGGTGAAATTGTAACACATTCAGATCATATATTCAGTCCATTATACTACTACCAATAATACAGTCAAAATGGCTCAAGCATACCCCCTAGAATCTATTAATGAATATATTATTCAAATATTGAGTTCATTATTCACTCTGACTCCACAATTAATGGATTATCTACTAGGACTTTTGATTGGATTGCCATGCCAAGGTAGAAAACCTCCCCAGAAACTTTAGTGTCAAATGAATTATAAATATTTATATAATAATAGGATGTTAATTAATACATACATTCCATAAATTCATAATGGTGATGGCTTTCCTTGGCTGATAATCCCCAAGGACACTCCTAATGTCCAACGAAGAGAGTACCTTGTGTAAGTCCTTACCTAATAAAATTTGCCATCAAGAGAAAATATCTATTAATGACTACAAATGTATTAATGTAGGTATAGAAAGTTACATTACATTTCTTAACGTACCAATGCATTGTTTTTAATTTCTTCTAAATACCATTTAATGGACTCCATTTCATTACTGAAGAGCCTTCCCCTTGAGTACGGACGTAGAAGAACTTGAATGAGATACCAATTTTTTCCATTTCTTGCACCAAATTATCTTTCTGGTTTAGTTCATCTAGCCTTTCCACTAACTATAAAAAAAAAGAAAAAACAAGTTAAGGAAGCTATGAAATTAAAAGTAAAAAGTAAATTTCAATCAACATTTTAGTAAAATTGTTTCATACTCACACACATAAACGAGACACGTTTGGGCAAAGAAATGGAGCTTTATTGTGCTTCCGATAAACTATGATGATACTAGTACAAGGACAATAAACTCCGCACCCAAACCCAAACATGGGGAGTATATGTGTGAGTATGTGATAAACTAATTTAGAATATTAAATGTGAATAATATAAATACTGGATAACAAACACAAGGTTATTAAACCTTCCTATAATAAACCTTCCTATAATATATATCCTACGGTAGGACAATGAAGATTATACTTTAAAATTGAAAATTTGCAATGTTGTGTGCCATAATTGAAACGGCGCGCTGCTTTTGCTTTTGCGTATTTTGCGTATTTTGTGTTAGGTCCGGTGTTCGTTGCCATGCGTAGGTCCGAAGGACGAAAAAACATTGACGCTTTCTCGCGTATTGCAGAGATGTCGTCAAATTCAAGGCGACACAATTCTACTTGCTGTGCGACTTGAGCGTAAAAACCACGCACACTTTTCCACGTATAATGAGACGCTTTGAGCATAACTACTTCAAGAAGCTGAAGCATAACGTTTTTTGGAGTGAGGTTCGTACTGATGGATCATGACAAGGTACCCCACTACAAAATCGGCTATCTCCAACTTCTCGAAAGTTACTGAAGGCGCACCTGGAGCAAAGTCGTGAGGCCAGTCAATCGAGCGCTTCTTGTTGCCCGGCTTCGAGTGGGGATCCGCCCCCGTTGAGCTTGCTTGGCTTGCTTGTTTTAATTTGAGGAGCTCCACCTCGAGGGCCAATTTGTCCCGTTGGAGCTCGATCAGACGCAGCTCAGCACTAGCAGAACGCTGGGGATCTAAAATGGTGGCTCTAGGGCTTGTAGATGAGCGTTCAGGCAGCGTGGGATGATCCATGCGTGGAGTAGAGATGCCGGTGGCTTGTCTGATTTCCTGCTCAAAAAGAGCGATCTGGTCGTTGTCGTAGTCAAAGAGAGGGTCGACCTTTGGCTGAGATTTTCGAGTGGAACGTCTAGGTTTTGCTTGAGCCATGATTTGAGCGAGTTAAAATTTACGATGTTGCTACAGAGCGAGATTATGACTGAATCAAATTACGCTAAGTACGATACTCATGCGCACGCTAGACGCCGAATGTACGTCATCAACAATTAAAACTTATCACTAACTAAGTAATAACTCAACCAATTATTGCATGAGAAATGCCACATGCTTCCCTAGTAAAAATTGCATAAAAGTGTATCACGTACCTGAGCAAAGAGGACACCCCTGATTCTTAGGAAGAGGTGAAGGGTGTCTATTATAACATGGTCAATGGGTATGCTGAGAAGAGGTGGTTCCTTGCAGCCACACCGGTCACCAATTTCATAGCCATTGCAGTCTTCTTCACATTTTTTTAAGTCTCTCTATTGGCCAGTCTAACTGAAATAAAGCAAACACATTGAACAGTGAACAAATTGAACAGTGTGTTCATGAACTGAAAATGATTATAGTAGTTGGCATTCTATGACTCCCTGATGACATCGGATTACTTACTATTGAGATTACTTATGTCCTCTTTCATACAATAGCACCATATACAAAAGTATATTGAGCAGGCTGCATTTAAACCATAAATCAATGCTAAAAATTTCCAATCAGAACAGCAAAACCTGAAAGTAAATGTTTCTTTATAAGTGATTTTGGTATATTATTCAATAATTATTGGTGTGATGTCCATAACAGGGACCCCATGAGGGGAGAGGCTGTAACCCTTTGTTTTCAGCTGTTTCTTCTCTGATTTTTTATTTTAAATGATGGGAATTGGCTTGTTATACCTTCTATTGTTAAGAGTCAAACAAAAGCCTTTTGTGTAAAACTGTCACGTAGCAATGGGGAGGGACGCACGCCGCTACTTCATAGGTGTGCTTCACAGCACTCTATGTGCCTGGCATTCGTTTTGCAATAAGTGCATTTCTTACTCATTGTAAAATCTGCCTTATTGTTTTTCTTATGGATTTTCCTGTATGAACAGTTGGGATTACAGCATTCGAAAGAGCCTTTGCAAAGCTGAAGCGTTCGTCTTCTGGTGTTGAAGGCACCTTTGTAACTGAAATGGTCGGTAGCCTGTCGATGGCATCATGGTTCAAATACTTCCGTTTACCTTCGTTGTAAATAAACACTTCTTGATCACTCCTAAAAATAAGTTCATAAAAAATAGAGGTTAAAGAAATACCGATAGGACAATTCTTAGTTATAACGAAAATGTTATCTATGACTCTTTTATTGTCTTATTGTCTGCTCCGCCGCATGACGTATTATGCAAACTGAGACTTAAGGAAGAGTCATAAAGAGCATAAACATCACGACGTATGTCATCACCATGATCAACATCACATCGTCAACATCATATTATTGTCATGTATCCTCATCATGGGACAGGGAAATGGACAAAATGAACAGAAAGACAAACTACTTTACTGTTATTCTACTCTAACCGTGGTCACTTGAGTTTGTTGTCCAATCAGATCATCAATTAAAAACAATGGAAATAAAGTTCATATTCATATTCAAAACTTTTTAACATAATAATTTTTAAACTTGTGACATAATCAGTGTTTTTAGCAAGTATTTAGGCAAATACAAGCGATCACGGATAGTGTAGAATATATGGCAATAGACGGCACGCCTATAGAGCCATAATAATTAATTAACTTACTCGTCGTCGGAAAAAATTCTTTTTCGTTCACTTCCATCCCCTTTAGGAGTTTGCCTCTTCATTCCTTTTACTGGAGTGTTTTCGTTTGAGCTAAGGCCGCTCATTGGCAATACCAAGTCTTCAATTGCAGCTTCGTCCTTGTGGGAAAAAAAATTAAATTGTCGGTAAAAGGTCGACTTAGAAGCAGCCGTCCTTTATTGTGTAATTACAATTCTCTACTTTCACATAGACCATAATGCGTTTGGGGGGGGGGGGGGGGGGGGGGAAGCTGTTCAAAAATCTAACCAAGATTAGTAAATTACTGAATAATAATTTATTCTTAGTTAGTTTTGCGAGTTCATCAACACGAAGAAGTTTCAGATTACAGTTAGTGTATTGACCTATAAAGGAATGATAACGATTTTCTTTTAATTTCTTGAAGATTTTATCTCTTTCTACTTCTCATTGCTTCATTTTGTATTTGGATATCTGATCAGATAAGGTATGTGCAATATTTTCTGATCAATACCCCCGAAAGCCGCAAAGTATTATGGGTATGTGAAAGTACTTTTGGGGCTCTCAACATTGTTTGCAACTTCTCGTTATATTGCATACCCGGAAAGCCAACGTGATTGGCTTTCCTAGGTGCGTACTTAGACACTTTTCGTTGAATAACGAAATTATGCATTTTAGACAAATGAGGTTACCAATTGGAAGTGAACTTTTCTTAATTTCCATTCTTCCTTATTTTCTTTTGAAATTGTTTATTTTTCTGTCATTCTCTCTTCTTTTCTATATATCTTTCCTAATTCGTTCCCTCTTTTTTCTACCTTTTTTTTCTACCTTTCTTTCTTTGATTTTACAACTCAATCTTCATAAGTTAAATTTACTATACCTTCTTATTTTCAACGGAGTTAGTTTCTCTCTTTTCTTCATCGTCCGATGATAGATCGATACATATAGGTGTACCCTTTCAAACACTTATCCCGGGGGAGTACTGCTCATCTTCTTCAGACCAATCCATTTCTTGGTTTCTTCTCCGATGTCTTCTCTGGTAAGATAGTAAAAAAATTATGTAAGTTTGGAGATGGCAATAGATAAGCTGCATTATGCAGTCATTTAAGTAATCAGTAAATGCCTTTGTTGATTCTCAGATATGCAAACAGAAGATTCGATCAATACATTGTAGTATTTTTTCTCGGGTTTCAAACTTTTTTCGGCTGATACATTTGGGCCTGTTTTGGATTCTACGTTTGGCTAAAAACAAAATAGATAGACAGTATGTTAGGTGGAATAATTTCGTGGTACGAAACAAATACTTTTTTAAAATCAACGTACCTTCGGTCTCAAAGCTACATAGTGATTGCCACTGTGTCCAAAGTAAAGGGTTCCCACAACGTTGTCTCCACAGGTGTTAATTTCTTTTATGTAATCATCATCCTGAAATAAGAGTTTTAACGATTGCAGTTTTAACATAAAGAACAAAATACATTGAAGTAGTTACGGTATGCTCCAAATAAAAGGCTAAGGTTGAACATAAAGAAAGTCCTTACCCCATGTACAGTTATAATTACAATCTTTCGGTAGAATACTTGTGCGAACGTAGAAATAATGAGGTTATTTGCGTAGTTTCGTTTAAGAACTTCTAAAGCCTCATGCCAGGTAGAGGGCACTGGTTCGTTGCCCAGATCTATGTTGCATAGGAATGGCAGTCGCTCATTTCCATCGGACTGTCGTATATAAGAGTGAGAAGAATATTAGCTAAAGAATCTCAAAATTAAAGCAATGCTTCCGATCACGCCAAATAGCCCGATCCAAGGTTATCTTTTAGAGTGTCCCGGGGCGAGCAGTAAATGTATATAGTTAAAGGTATATAGTTCGAGACTCTTAAGTTTTACGGTAAACTTGCCTTCAAAATTTTACCATAGAAAGAGGCAAATTACTATAGTCAATTACCATAAAATCGATTGGAAATATTAACTCAAATTTTTGTGTGGTACACCCCATGACCTTCATCTTGTCTGAACGCCGGAAATCTTTTGGTGTTACAACCCGCCGAACAGATATTAAAGTGAGCGTACATTGAAAATGTTATAGAAAAGATGTTATTTTTAAATCGACAACAAAGGAATACCAAACAAAGGTGGGCATATATAGGAGAAAAATACAATCCATTATTACAATATCTGGTCTACAGGAGGTGGGCATTGTGTGGTCTCGAACACCACAACACCACAAAAAAAAATCCTACAAAACATCAACACCGCAAAGGTCAAAAAGTCCAAATACTTTGACATTTATCTTGAACAGGACATCGCAACACCGAAATACATTAGATCGTTTGACCGGACACCGCATGTTTAATAACGTAAACACCGTACATCGCAAGGTTTGAGATCACCGCATCATCGCAATAAAAATCCAAAACCACATCACTGCGCGAAAAAAAAGCTAATGCCACAACGCCGCAAATCCCAATGTCCCCCTCCTACAGTCTGCAGTCTGCGTTTGTCCGACACCGGGACTCGGTGTCCATGTTCCGAGTCCGTAGAATTCTTTAATTCCTGAATATACTTAATCAACCGAGTAGTAAGCGAGTAGTTTTGTTTTGCTTTCGGCTTTAAGAAGACATGCGACAATTAAAAATAATATAAGAAATAGTACTTACATCAGTGGGATTTCGAGCAAGGAAATTGAAGGCCAAACTTTTTGCGACTTCCCAGCCAATGCCCATTTGGTGGGCTGCTGCCCGGTAAAAGCAGTTGCCATCCCGGCGCGGATCGAACGAAACTTCGTATCCCGCTTCTGCGATACGTTTCTTAAGCCTTAAATTGTTGTTCATATTTCCAACCTTAATTCGATGAAAAGTAAGTAGATATTACATAAAAGCGATTCATGCTATGCCGATAAACCAACGCATCAAGACAAAACCTTACCTTCTAGTGCGACTGCTTGTCGAGGATATTCCAGGGGAGCATTCACGTAATGTTGTAATTGTCGCAGTCTAAGAACCTTGATATTCAAAGCTTTTTCAAAAAAGATACGCTAAGATACGTTCGATACGCTACAATATATTGTAGAAAGCTCAAGAGCAGTTAAACAGTTAAGCAGTTAAGCAGTTAACTGAACAAAGCAGGATGTATGTCAGTATGGCATAAGACCCCACGCCAGTGAATTGGCAGAAATAGATTTGACAAGGTGTTAAAATAAAACAGAGCCAAAAAACTCCACTCAGCTCTACAAAAGAAGTCTAAATTTCACAGAAAAATTAGTAAAAAAACCCCATCCTGGTTAATAGCTTTAGTTTTTTAGATCTTAAAAAAAAAAGCATAACATTTTACTGGGTTTCCTGTGGCAAATAAATAAATAAATGTGCTTGTTTCATAAACCAGCTAATCTTGAAGGGTCAGGTAAAGTATAGAAACGTAACACGCACTGAGGCTTTAATACTATTGTCTTACTAGAATTTTAAAGAGTTTTTAATAAAGAGGGACTTCTATCCCGAAAGGAAAACTTAAATTTCGTGATTTTTTTGGATGCCTCGCACGCCTCGCGTCATGGCTCACACGCCTCGCATGACTCGCATGCCTCGCTGGCTCGCACTTTGTAACGACCCTATACGTTTTAACTATATTTACTTATTTTATACTACTTAGTATGTTGTTCATACTTTTATATAGTCTTTCTTCTTTTTACTCGACATGACAATGATCACCAAGGGGACTTGTTTGGCGCACTCCCCAGATTTCACGAAAGCGTTGATTGATAGGAGCTGCTGGAACGGTTTTCTCACTACTTTGAAGGTTCCATCCAAGTAGCAGGATTTCGCTTTTGAAAGGTTCTCTAACTGATGGCTGGTGGCAAATATCAGATGGCGGCGGTCTTTTACCTTGACATCCCCACGAAGAAATCCCTCTGGAACGATTTCCAGATTTAAAAATTGGAGTCAAAGATCCTTCGCACCATGTGTCAGGATAAATTCCCGATTCTAAAATAAGATTAAATAGTTTTTTGTAGATTGGAACCATAATGTCTGCCCTATGGCGAATCATTTCATTCCTTATTTTATCAGAGGCAGCTGCTTTTTTGTTTTTCAGAGTCTTAATGCATGCTAATATTTCTTCGTGTGTTATGATAGCATTAAGTAGTGAATTACATTCTCCAGAACTGTTTTTCTCTAAGTTCTGTAATTCTTTAACGAGTTTTGATTGATCTTCAGTTAGTTTTTTGTTTGAATGTAGTGTTTTAAAGTGTTCAATCCATTGTTCTTCTGTTATTGGTGGAATTTCGTCTTCATGAATGTCTTCATTTGCCGATTTAAGAACTTTCGAAAAGTCAGCAGTATCAGCGTTATTTTCAAGTTCATCTAGCTTGGTTGCATGAAAATCTTTTTTTCTTTGATTTCAATAACTGTTTAAGGAGGCTCCCTAGAGTTTCCAGGTATTTGGAGCTATAAGAGAAATCCTTTAATAGCAAAAGCATATCTGCATATCAATGCCTGATAGACCAACCATATTAAAGATTATGAGCTTAGGATTTGTTTGTGGTAGTAATGATCACGTACAATGTTACCATAGCAACGCTGCATCTGTCATAAAAAGGCCTTTTTTTAACATTAAGGAAATTATAACTCGAATTTTCCACGGTCAATTTTCTTCTAAATACATAATATAAAACCCTGTTGGGTTTATTGAGATATTATTTACGTGAGATATTGAGAAATTTCGATTTTCCTGGATTAAGAAAAAATCTGATATCAGGATTTCAGTAGCATTTTGTCAGTTACCTTTTTATAACATTGTGAAAAAACTGTATACGTTTGGGAACATTTCACCTTGTAATTTTGAGTTAATTTCATTTTGGAAATTAACTTACACAATAAAAATTCTTCAAGTTTAGTAGTTGTGCATGTGCAAGCATGCTCATTGCATTCTGAATAAATTAAATGAACTGTTTTGAACTTGCAATTTTGTCAAAGTCGTATAAAAATCACTAAACACAAGGGTAGATTTCACGGAGCTTTATTTGCTGCTGCTTCTGTTGCTACTGGTTTGAAATGATTGATAATTCTGGACAAAATGCGATTAGTTTTTGTGAATGTTGGTGCTTTGCCTCTGGACGTTGATGGAGGAAGAGATTTTAGTTCAGTATGATATGTTTCTCGAAGAGAGTGATTTGACGGGTCACAATGCTTTTTGTTCGAGATTTTTCTTATATCTTTTCTCGCATTTTTACATTCGTAGTCAAACCATTTCTTACAACAAAAGTTCCGTTTCTTTTGTTTACGTTTGGGTTTCTTTTCTTTTAAAGACATTTTAGCCGCTTGCATAAAAATTGATTGCACAAAGTGAGCTGTTCTATTTATAGACTCTTTGTTTGATGTCGATGAATCTTTTGTAAGAAATCCATGTATTAAACGAGTTACATTGGGCGATAACATCGCTTGTTTAAATGGCTCAATACATTCTGTAGTCCATATAAATTGTGGAGATAGATCTTGGAGATTATCTAAGTTTTTCTTACATGAGTAATTATGTGCGACAGATTCTATCCAAGTACAAATTGGGCTGTGGTCTGACAAGAAGTTAGGTTGGTCTACAATAAAGTACTTCACATATTGAAAAACGTGTTGATCTGTGATAATGTAATCAATGGTACTTACTCTGTTTTTACCATGATATGTAACTTTACCTAATTTTTTTACTTCGTCCATTGAGAAATCAAATGGTGAGGTGAGGTGAGGTGAGGTGAGCTGAAGTGATGTGAGCTGAGGTGAGAACTCAAGAGACGACAAGAGAAGATCAGAGCAATCACAGAGAAGAGAAGGAATTGGAAGAAAATGACAAGTGATGCACAGTTACGCTACAAAATGTTAAAAAACTGTTCTGAAAAGTCAAGAATGAAAATGAGTTATTGTTATCAAATTAAATAGATCCCAATACACAAGTTTCACCTTCGATGCAAACCACCGTTTTTGAAGACCACTAATAGACCCACTAGTAGTTCAACCAATAAGAGCGCAGGATTTGTGATAGACCAAGCAAATTCGAGAAAGGTCCATTTTAAGTTCTTAGTATAAGTAATGATAAGTAGTTATTTTATGATGCTTTTCGAGAGATTTTATGAATTTTGGCAATGAAGCTAAGGTAACTTTTCTATGTTAACAATTATGTAGGCACTGTATGCATTATAGTTGACTAGGATTCTTTAAAACCAACTTAGTAATATATCCTCACTGCATACCTATCATCCCTTTATATTAAGTTATGAGGCGAATGCCGCGGATGCTGAGACGATAGGCATGCAATGAGTGGAGTGAAGGGCTTACCGCCACCAGGGGAGGTGGGTGGGTCGAAATTGCTGCCGCCCCTTTCCTGCTAGGGCTCGAGTGAAACTGAGCAAGATGCAATCAAATCTAAAGTATTTGAAGGATAAGCTGCAAGGCATCATGCACGCATCTGACTTCCGCACGATGGAATTTGGGACACTTTTGATAATTTTTTCTTCGGACTAATTATGCATGCAGTGAGAATAGTAGTCTTACTTTGACTCGCTGCTCATTGTTAGATCTTTTGGCGAGTTCTGTTCTTAGATACTTTAAGTTATTGTTTGTCGAGAAGTCGGATGGTTGATCCGCGGAAGATTAACCTGTTTCATTATTATTATTATAAGGTACCTAAACAAAATAATTTATACATAATCGACAGGTTCGTGCAAGAAATGGATCAAGTTAGTGAAACAAAATAATGGTCCAAAATACCCATTTTATGGGTTCAACCGTACTGGTAAATGTCCCCTTACTCCCCCTCCTTCCTCCCTCCCCCCTCGCCCATGCGCTTGTTGAAATGCTCGATAGTCGTTCAGCCGTAGTGACTATTTATATTCAAAAATTACGTTTTATGGGATGCATTCAAACAAAAAAAAAATCTTCAATATTTCCTTGTATGTGGGAATCATATTAAAGGATAACTTGTTTCTTCCACATAAATTTTTTTGTTTTTTAATCCAAGCTTTCGGATGTTTAATCCATCATCAGGGAAAGTTACGGTTATAATTTTACAAACGTCAAGAAAATTAAACATAACAGCGCGCGCAGTTTACATCGCGCGCTATGTACATCGCACGCTCTATGACATATGATAAAAATGAATAATACAAGTAAATGAATAATTTAAAAGATTAAAAATATATGATAAAAATAAAATAATGATAATATAAATAAATGACATAGAATAGCACGAAATACATTATTTAATTAAAGGTAAATAGCTTTCAGGCATTTTTCGTCCACAGTCTCTATTTGTAAGAACATGTTCTTTTTCTGTGATCATCCATGCTTCAGTGATCCTCCTTTTAAGCCAATGGCTATTGGATGCTAATATTTTGGTATCATTCCATGAAACGTCGTGGCCCAAGGTATTTGCATGTTCAGCTAATGCTGAGTTCTCGTACTTTCCAAGGCGGACACAAGCTTGATGTTCTTTTACTCTGGTAGACAATGCTCTACCAGTCTCGCCAATGTATCTTGTGCTACAATCTTTGCAAGGAATTTCGTAGACCACGCCCGTCTTCTTATCTATAGGAATTGGGTCTTTTGGTCGAGATAGCATCTGTTTCAATGTTCTTACTGGCTTCGCACAGACTCTCACATTCTTATCAACTAAAATTCGTTGTATCCTTTCGGTTACACCTTTTACGTATGGTAACGTTGCAAATCCTTTCCAATCAGATGTTCCTTCGTTGTTCTTATCTTTCATCTTTCTGTTCTTGTTTCTCTTTATAAACCCTTTTGGATAACCATTCTTCGTATTTAGTGTCATAAATACATGTTTCTCTTCTTTAGCCTTATTACTGTCAGTCGATGGTATTTTAGTCGCTCGTCCATACAATGTTCTCACGACACTGGCTTTATGCTGTGGTGGATGATGGCTATTAAAGTCCAAGTACTGATCTGTGTGCGTCGCTTTGCGGTATACAGAAACATCAATACTCCCATCCTCTTGTATGACATTCAAAGTATCCAAGAACGGAAGACCTCCAGGACCGCCTCTCTCTATTGTGAACTTAATATTTGGATCTTGTGCGTTGAGATGGTTATGGAATGATGTTACGTCATCCTTATTCATAATACAAGCGATGTCATCCACGTATCTACGGTATAATGTAGGCTGTTTTGGAAATGTAGCTATCGCTCTGGTTTCCAGATGTTCCATTACTAGGTTAGCTACAACGACTGACACCGGTGATCCCATAGCGGTACCATGTATTTGTCGATAGTATTTTCCTCTACATTGAAACTCTGTAGTAGTTAGGCAAAATGACAACAAAGAACATATGTCTGTTGCGGTCAGCGTAGTACGCTCATTCAGCTGCAAGTCGTCATTGAGTCTAATTCTTGCAACATCTACAGCTACATCAGTTGGTATGGATGTAAACAAAGACACCACATCAAATGAAATCAACTCCTCACTCACATCTAACTTCATCTGTTTTGTTGTCTCTACCCATTGTACAGTATTACGTATGTGATAATTCGACTTACCAACCAATGGCGACAACAAAAAGCTTAAATGTTTCGATAGTTTATACGTCGGTGAGCCAATGAAGCTTACTATTGGACGGAGGGGAACTTCCTTCTTGTGGATCTTTGGAGTTCCGTACAATTGTGGTGTTATACCATCAGTAGTGTTGATTTCTCTTTATATTCTATCACTGATCCGTTCTTTCATTTTTGACAATAAAGATTTCATTTTCCTTTCACATGCTTTAGCTGGATCTTTATCAAGCACTTGATAGGTGTTTCTATCACTCAGCAAAGTTTCAAGCTTTTCATCATAAGTTTTCCTATCCATTATGACTGTTGCATTACCTTTATCTGCTTTTATGATAATGATGGTATCGTCTTCTTTTAGTTTTCTAATTGTTTCAACATCTGCCTTTGACAGGTTAGATTGAGGTGGTTTAGCGCATGCAAGGATACTTGTCACTTTATTACGGATTTCTGATCTTGTAGTGGCATCTAGACTTTGTATTGAACTCTCAACCTCTGTTACAATTTCTCTGACAGGTATAGTTCTTGGAGCTGGTGCAAATTTCAAACCTTTTGACAACAAAGACATTTCACGTTCATCCAATTGTCTACTAGACATGTTGTATACCCACTTTGATGTATCCACTTTCTTTCTGCTACATTTCTTTCGAAGAACGTCAATTTTTTTAGAGTGTGTTGTCCTTGTCATCTTCGTTGTCTCTTCAGAATGTTGTTTAAGTTCTCGGTTAAGACGTCTCCAAAGTCTTTCACTATAGATGTCTTTGAGGGAACGTTCAATAGTCTCGATTTCCTTCGTGAAGATGTTAATTTTACGGTGATTATCAGTGATACGCTGTTACAATAATGAAAACCCGTATCGTTCAGCAATGCTATATCCATCCCTAGTACGTATAGGAGGACTGAACTGTAAACTTTGCGGCAAAATTCTCTCTTCTTTACATCGATGATTGAAATAGAGATGACAACGCTGTGTAGCTACTTTACCATAAAGATTGAAAAGTTTTCTTGTCGTTTGGAAATAAGATAATCCGTGTTCTTCTAGAACAATATTCAATATTTCCTTGTATGTGGGAATCATATTAAAGGATAACTTGTTTCTTCCACATCAATTTTTTTTGTTTTTTAATCCAAGCTTTCGGATGTTTAATCCATCATCAGGGAAAGTTACGGTTATAATTTTACAAACGTCAAGAAAATTAAACATAACAGCGCGCGCAGTTTACATCGCGCGCTATGTACAAAAAAATCATTTCTGTTATTTGACTTATTAATAAGTTTTGTAAATGTTTGAGGAATAAATCCAGTATTACACTAGTAGAGGTAACCCCATGAAGTCCTATTACCAATTAATCATAAATATTACAATTTCCGAGAAAATATTTTAATGGTAAATAATAATGCTAATCAGTAAAATTACCAAAAACAATGACATATGAATTGGGAGGGGGGAGATTCGAGAAAGGTTCCACTATCTATACAGGGTGAAAAATGGAGACTAAATTTGATCATTACCTAATAGTAGATGAGTAGAAATTTAATTTAGAGATTTACTGAGTATTTATTACTTTTGAGCTTTCTTTCTGCATGGCAGTGGGTCATCTGTAACTTCTTCCCACACTCGCCTCTTGTCCTTTTGACCCATAGTATTATCACTTTGGCAACATACTTGTCTTTGGATTCTTATTGCTTTGTTGTTGTACCCAAATGTATGGATGTAGGGGCTGTTACTTCTTCGGCCAAGTTTACGCTGGTTGCCAAAGTATTCGTCTTGACAGAAACGCTCAGTCAGGACGAATTCCATACTTTCTCCAAAGAGGAACTAAGTTGCCTCTATGACAGAGTAGACTGTTATCTTGAACCCTTCATACGTTTGCCAGGAAATTCTGCTGCTTGCATTCTGTTCAAAATTTCCTTGACGGTTGTCAGTGTTTTCTTTCCAATTGTTAAGATAGTTAAGAAACTCCACCAACCACTGAAACCTGTTAACAATAAAAAGTTGGCACCCGGTCTACTTTCCGCAACAAATTTTGTTTTTGTTTCGCGTTTTTTTTTTTTTTTTTTTTTTTTTTAAATTTTATTGGGTATTAGTGAAAAGAAAAATTACAGAATTAGGAAATTATACATAGTACTACCCAGTTGAGGAAAGTGCAAACGGGACTCTAAGTCCCATGGTAGGCATTTCCTTTTGACTAACTTAATATAAATGGAAAAAAAATGAAACAAATTGGAAAATTAATTCAGTTATAGTAAAAATTTGATAACTACTGAACTAAGATCTATTAATATCAATCAAACATAATCACTGGAGTACAGACAAACAAAGTCCCTGAGATTCAGTAATTATCGAGTATGATGACAAGGACACTTACGAACTAATGACCAAGTACATGTCAGATCAACATCAAATGTGTTCTCAAGCAAAGAAAAGTACTTATGCCTTAGAAAAGTTTTAAATTGAGAGTGACTAGAAAAAAACGCTAGTTGGCGCGTCTTTACAGATGGTGTTCCAAAGGCAAACTATCCTATTAAAGTAAGATGCTTTAAATGTGGTGGTTTTACCAAGAGATGTTTCAAGAATGATACCGGGATTTTGAGTAAGACGAGTGCGTCTATGTTTGGAGAATTTGACAAAATCGTGAACATTAAGGTTGGTCTGTCCATATAATGATTTATAAAAGAACATCAAGTCCTTTATCTCTCTGTCATAGCAGAGAGGGAGTAAGTTCAAGTTCTTTAATCTTTCTTTGTAAGGGGTTTCCCCAATCTTGGTCCTGAGGATCCATCTGGTGGCACGTCATTGGACTCTTTCTATCTGCTCTTTTAGTTTTGATAGGCTGGGTGACCAATTCTCAGAAGCAGTCACTAGCTATGATTTTACATGTGCTAGGTATAGTGTTCTTCTACATCTTGCATCTGTCAGTTGAGGGCATGTCCTCTTGAGCATACCAAGAAGCTTGTTAGCTTTGGCTGTGATGGTTCTGATATGCTTTTCCCAGTTAAGGTTACTTGTGATGGTGACTCTGAGATGTTTTTCCTCTTGTACACGTTAGATTACGCCAAGGTGGTAATCATGCAGGATCGGACTTTTCTTGCGTGTCACTGTCAGCAGCTTACACTTGGAGCCATTGAATTTCAGGTTGTTGTTCAAGCTCCAAGCGTTAAGATGATGATGCGCATGTCTGGGACCAAGATGGCGGTCAAAATTTAGGCTCTCTAAAAACCGGCAAAAAATCTAGTGAAAAATTCTACTTAACTAGTCTAATAATGGCTAGTAAAACAGACGAGCAGATTACAATAACTTCTTTTCAAAAACTTTGGGATAAAAAGCTACTCCCAAGTATAAAGAACGAAATAAGAACTGAGATTAAGGTCGAGATCGATAGGATTGAAACTTCCATCAAAGACTTGACAACTAAATACTCTGACATAGAGAAATCGCAGAACTTTATGTCAAAGAAATTCGACGAACTGCTGTCGTCACTACAGCAATCGAAGAAAAGAATCCAAACTCTTGAATCTAAAGTCAAAGAGCAAGATGACATAATCTCTAAATTTGCCGAACAAGCACTTGAACGTGACCATGTGATCGACGAAGTACAACAGTACTCCAGGCGAGATTGTTTAGAGATTGTTGGTATTCCCCAAATTACCAATGAAGATCCTAAAACAGTTCTTAAGGAGCTCTGCTCTGTTATGGCTATCGATCTTGAGGATAGCGATATTTCAATCGCACACCGGCTACCTGATACTAAGAAGGTGAAGGATCGTATCATAGTCAAATTCGTCCGCCGAGACAAAAAGGAAGAAATCTACAAGAATCGAAGAAGGCTAATCGGCAAGACTACTATAAATTTGCCATCGATCAAGAACGAATTAGGTATGAGTATCCCAACCAATCCAACAAAAATTTTTGTGAATGAATCCCTGACCAGCTACAGAAGAAAGGTGTTTAATAGAGTGTATAACTTCAAGAAGAATCACAAATACAAGTACATTTGGACTGTGAACGGAAAGATCTTTCTCAAGCGAGATGACTCTGGAGAAACATATAGTTTTATTAACCTAAATGACTTTGATACATTTGAATATACTCAAGGTCAGTAATAATGTAATATATATAATGCACCTTGTTATTATTAATGAATCAATTCAGTGTTAATTACTGGGTTGCTATGGTAGCAAACCAGTCTTAAAATGAGATCCGTTTTTCCGTGGTCAGGTATACCATAATTTCAGACGTCATGATTGGTCGAGAACTTGTAAACAATGTCCAATGTCCAATGAAGTTGCTACACCACATCGAGGATGTATTTATAGCTTTTAGTGTTGTGTAACCATTAATTCATTCGTTCAGGGTTCGTGAAGTACTAGTTTGCCTATAGGCATTTTGCGTACTATTGTCTTGATGTTTTTTAACGCTACGCTAAAACTACTTACAAACACACACGCCGTATGTGGTAGACCCACACTAAAAGATTTTATTGAGCGATTTTGGAACGGGTTGGTCCACGTACTCAAAGAGAGAAGTTTTAGTATTTACGAGATATCTTTGAGAATCTATGAGCAAACTATGAGAATCTTAGATATATTTAGAGAAACTAGTCGAAATAGATGTTACCAAATCTCAAGTATGAACTATACTGATACAAACTACGAAAAAACGTACGAACAAAACTTTGAAGGTGATTACAAGAACTTCAAGTCATACGAGCAGATTGTGATGTGCGAAGACGCCATGTTGAAAACTTCCAAGAATTACAAGAAGTGTCTTGAAAATAAGAACTGTAATCCACTGAAACTGAAGGTGAATTCTTTGTTTATTCATGTAATTATAATGGGGTTTATTCTATTGAATTGCTGTGTGTTTCAGAGCACAATCTTATTTGTTCAACTCGGTTTATTATTGGGCATTAATGTTGTCTTTACTAGTTTCTTTATAAGTATATATCAGACAAGTCACGAATCTATCCAGAAATACGAACTTACATTAGTCAATGACTGTGATATACATTTATCTGTAACTGTATTCATTGGTGATAATAAACGTTCTGTAAATGATTTGAGATCTCGTTATTCGAAGTTTATTTACTGTAAGACTAATAATATCATAAGTCCACAACAATGCGACGCTGTAAGACGTGATCGTGAACCAAGCAGGATTCCTTTTAAAAAACTAGCCCGTGATTTAAAAAAAAGTAGGAAACAAAGAAAAGCGCTAAGAAAATGTATCAAGAAAAACAATCCAAAGTCTTCTAGTATCCATTTATTTACTTATATGTATGTATTATATTGCAAAGACAAATATTTTAGTAGCCACGTACGCAAAGGGAACCGTTCAGCTGGGAATAACTTTGGGAAAAAAGTGCAAGTTGTAGTTGGTCCATGACATGTAGAAGAAAGAAAGGAAAAACTTGCAATAAAAGAGAAAAATTAAAGTGCACCCAGCATGATATTCTTTTTTCCAGTAGTACATGCAGCATAAAATCTGTGTATAAGAGTCTGAATCACAGAGTGAATCATTGTAGGTTTAGTCTGTCTAATGATATTGAGATAAATCCTGGTCCTATTAATCATACAAATACAATCCAGGCACCTTATAGTCAAGGCAATGTAGCAGTGTTTGGATATAATGCGGGTAGCCAATGTGTGGCAATGTCTCTAACTTCACTGATCTATAACTACATAAGTAATGGTATTACTACCCCCATGGACTTAGTAAATATCATGAATGTTGGTAATGAATTGTATTCCTACTTATCTACATTATTCAAACAATCCTTCTTACTACTAACAGAGGTACCTGAAATGATTATAGTCTTTAATAATACCTTTCAGCTTACATACAGTGCAAGCTATAATGGTACTATACACTGTAGTCTTTGTGCCATACAGGATTTTGATTACTGCATGCCTTTTGCTGATGCTATGCAATCATTATTAAGGGGGAATTACCATTCATTTCTCTTAACAATTGAGTGCAGTACTGTCAGTATATATTGTACCCCTGATGGTAAATATAAAATATTTGACTCTCATGCTAGGGATGCAGAAGGTATGGCTCATCCTTATGGTACTTGTGTATTGTTAGAGGCAGAAACTATAGATGATGTAATACAATATTTTCAGCATGTCTATACAAATGTAAATACTTTGTTTGAATTAAAGGGTGTAATCATTACAGCAGTGGAAAATGAGTTAGAAACCATTTCTAATTATTCTTCTTGTGACTCAAACTTGTCTCGAATGTACAATGAGAATGGTACATCAACTACAGCCAGCAACACTATTGAATATCACATAAAATATTGCTGTGCTTTATCTTTTTACAGCATTTGCTTTTCCCTTGTAACATCCTGTAGCTACTGGGATTCACAAACCTTAGACTCAATTGTTGATCATGGAAAACAGCTGTATTTTGAACAACTAACATGTACAAGTACTGAAAACAGTGTCACTGTTAATGAACTTCCAAACAAACTTAAGATATATGATGCAGCTATTGACATAGTTTATACAGGGCATAAACAAGGCATATTTAATTGCGTATCTACTAGCAGCAGACTTGACCTCCAAACACTAATATTAAACAACATAAATGGAAATACTGGACTCATAATATGTTTTTCACATCACTGCTTAAGCTGCATATTTGAAACTAATACAAAGATTAAAAGCATCCAATTTTATCTAACAGCGTTCCATGAAGATGGCAGTGTGGATAAATTTCAAATTATCACTCACACCAATTCTCTTATTCCAGCAATAGTTGATATTATTAAACAAAAGAATCAGGATTATGAGGAACAGTACACCGTAAGGTTTCTATCATGCTCATCAAATATGTCAAACACTTTGAGGCAAAATGTGTTAAAAAAACATAAATCTAATGCACAGAAAAAAATAAGAAGAAAAAGGAGCAAAGACAACTATTCTGACATGGAACCACTTAAGAAGAAACAATACTTATTAAAGAAAGCAGAATGGTACAAAACATTAGATAATAAGGAAAAGATACAAATAGTTAATCGTGTAAGTAAGGCTTCTAAGAATGTTCGAAAAAAGGCCAATAATCTGGAGCATAGCATAGATCACTATATATCAAATTTTCAGAAGAAGATTAAACAAGGACCTTATTACATATGCTGTGTTTGCAATAGAATACTGTACAGAAAAACAGTTGCTCGTTTCAATAGAGAAAAATATGACAGTAAAATGTACAATGTTTTCACTAACATCAAATCATTTGATAATGAACAATATATTTGTAAAACCTGCCATGTAAAGGTTACCAAAGGACGGTTACCATGTCAAGCTGTATGTAATAAACTACTTGTAGATAAAATACCACCAGAACTTTCAGTACTTGAGAAGCTGGAACAGGTACTAATTGCTAAAAGAATAGTATTTGAAAAAATAGTTGTTATGCCGAAGGGTCAACAGAGAAAAATTAAGGGCGCAATATGTAATGTACCAGTTGACTGTCACCAAACCTGTGATACGTTGCCACGACCACCTGAAAGATCAGGCATAATAATGCTAAAACTAAAAAGAAAATTAGAATTTAGAGGACATGTCTACTTTCAAGCAGTGCGTCCCGAGGTATTAGTACAAGCTCTTAATTGGTTGAGGATGAATAATCCTTTATATAGGAATATAGGTATTGATGTAAGTAATGTTGATAGAAGTCTTACAAACATTCAGCAAAATGAAGTTCACATCTTAAACCAAAATACACCTTCGAATACTGAATCAGAAGAATGTAGTACAATAAATGATGATACTGAAACTATCTTTACTGGTAATATTAGCTGTAATGGAGAAAACATTGAGTATAATACGGATGATGATGAAGAAAATGATGACCCTTTAAATGAGCATAGAGTGGCAACTAATGAAACATGCTTACAACCAGTAATACCAGATTATCCTGTAACTATCAATGAAAATACTGAAGCATCCTCAGGAAATGAAGTCTACAATGTAGCACCTGGTGAGAACAAACATCCAGTTTCCTTTATGACAGACAAACAATGTGAAGAGCTAGCCTTCCCTGTTTTGTTTCCTAAAGGACAATTTGGTTACACTGTTGAGAGGAAAATAAAACTATCAGCAGTTAAGTACTTTAATGCAAGGTTGTTGCACTATAGTGGAAGATTTGCAACCAATCCTGAGTATCTATTCTTTGCACAGTTTATCATAGAACAAAAGAAAGTCTCGGATAGTATCAATATTGCTTTGAAAAAAATTCATGGACAGCCCGTCACCGCTTCTCAAATCAGATCTAATGTACAAAGTGTACAAAATCTCATTTGCCAAGATCAAGCTTATTTATTTCTAAGACAAATTCCTGGCACACCTCCTTATTGGCAGAAATTCATGTATGAAGTGGTAGCTATGGTGAAACAGTTAGGAATACCAACATGGTTCATGACATTATCATGTGCTGACCTAAGATGGCCAGAGCTCTTTCAGATTATTGCTAGAACACAGGGCAAGAACCTAACTGATGAACAAGTTGATGCTTTGTCTTATAATGAAAGATGTTCAATGTTAAATCTTAATCCTGTTGTTGTTGCTAAACATTTTCAATACCGAGTAGAATCTTTTTTTACAGAAGTTTTACTTTCGAATGCAAACCCTATAGGTAAAATAGTGTATTATGCACTGCGAATTGAGTTTCAAATGAGAGGATCTCCCCATTTACATACGTTGATATGGACCTCTGACTGCCCTAAATTAACACCCAATACCAAGCAACAATACATAGACTTTATAGATCAGCATGTACAGGCATACCTTCCTAACCAAGAACAAGAACCAGAGTTGTATGAACTAGTCAAGACCTATCAAAGGCACACTCATTCTAAAACCTGTAGAAAATATAAAAATATTAAATGCAGATTTAATTTTGGTCAGTTCTTCACAAACAGAACCATTGTTGCAGAGCCTCTCCCTGATGATTTAGATCCAGACGTAAAAACTAATACAATTGAGAGACAAAAGGAAATTCTAACATTAGTTAAAGCAAAAATAGATGAGTTACTAAACCCATGTAAGCCAAATTACGATGCTACAATAACTGAAGCTGATGTTTTGAGCTCTGCAAACATTACTGAAGAACAATATTACTGGGCATTATCTGTGTCACATGACTCTGATTATGACTTACACTTAAAAAGACCCGTAGACAGCTGTTTTATTAACAACTACTTTATTGCTGGCACTAAAGGATTTAGAGCAAATGTAGATTTACAACCAGTATTTAATCACTACAAATGTATAACTTATGTGTGCTCTTACTTCACAAAAGATGAAACTGAATGTTCACAGGCCATCATGAATGCAGCCAGGGAAGCCAAAAAAGGAAACCTAAACATTCGAGATGGCTTAAAAAAGATTGGTGCTGCTTTTCTCTCTACTAGAGAAATAAGTTCCCAAGAATGTGTCTATAGATGTATGCCTGAACTATGGTTAAGGAAAGTCTTTCCAGCTACAGTATTTGTAAGTACAGACCTACCATACAAAAGAGTGTGTGTTGCAAAATCGAAAGAAGAGCTTGAAGAACTAGAAGATGACAGTACAGATATATTTAAGTCTAATATTATCGAACGCTACATTATAAGACCACATGGTATTCCATGCATGGATAATATGTGTCTCGCTGACTTTGCTGCTTACTATTACAAAGACTATAGGAAAGACTCTCAAGAAACAGCTGATGCACAGCCAGATGTCCTCACTGATGATATTATAGAATTGCAGCAACATGATTCCTCTTACCCCGTTGTATCACTCCCAGATAAAATAAAATTAATAAACACTAAGGAGACGATGAAGCGCAGGAAAGTCAAAGCTGTAATAAGGTACCACAAGCCAAATAAAACAAAAGAGCCTGAACAATATTTTCACCATTTACTTATGTTGTATTACCCATGGAGAGTTGAAACTAATCTTTTAGGAAGAGATCAAACATATGCTTCGAAATTCTATAAACCTGATGTACAAGGTGTAGTAGAACAGAACAGAGAGAAATTTGAACCTGATGCTGACGCTGTTACAGAAGCACTTGAATTCCTTAGAAATAACCAAGGTAATATCACACATTCGTATGATTCAATCAATGACCAAGAAAATGCAGACTTCCAATCTGAAGTACAAGATGATTCAATACCAGAAGAATCATTTAATGAACAAATACCATCACATCTTGGATTATCATCTGAAACTGATCAACATTCAGATGGAGGAATAACAAGTTATAACCAGCCTGCACAAATTTCTGATGATGACCTAAGACAATGCGTAAGATCCTTAAACAACCGACAGCGCTATGCATATGATATTGTTCTGACCTGGTGTAGAAATAAAATGAAGAACCTGAATAGTTTGAAACCTGAAGAAGTAGAACCAATATATCTGTTTTTGACAGGTGGAGCTGGGGCAGGAAAATCTACTTGGATCAAGACAATATATCATACTGTAACAAAAACCTTCAGACATGGTCATATGAACCCTGAATTACCCACAGTTCTTTTAATGGCTCCTACCGGTGTTGCTGCGATAAACATTGATGGAACAACAATTAATACTGCTCTTGCAATTCCCATACAAATAGGTGATAATGTGTCTGCAATGTCAGATCAAAAGAGAACACAGATGAGGCTATCATTATCTGAGTTAAAGTTAATAATCATAGATGAAATTTCTATGGTTGGTAATACCACTATGCTTCATATCCATCAGAGACTAAAGGAAATTTTTGGTACTTCAAACACACAACTGTTTGCAGGCATAAGTATTATTGTTGTTGGTGACATGTATCAGTTACCTCCAATACGCAAGAAACCTGTTTTTTCAGATTACAAAAATGACATTTTTAACTTGTACCATCCATGGCACCTGTTCACAATGATAGAGCTTATTGAAATAATGAGACAAAAGGATGACCACCCATTTGCTGAACTTCTAAATAGATTCCGAACTGCGAGTCAAACTGAGGAAGACATTAAGTGCATTCAATCTAGAGCAATTGATACATCAGGCACTAATTACCCATCGGATGCTCTTCACATTTGGGCTGAAAATAATCCAGTAAATAGACATAATGACATGAAGCTACGGCAAATACCTAAACAGTTGTATCATCTTAAAGCTGTCGATCAATATCCTCCAAATGTTTCACAACAAGATATTGATAGAGTTTTAGCCAGACCAAGATCTGAAACTGGTGGACTTGATTCTGATATTTATATCAAGGAAACTGCTAGAGTTATGTTAACAACTAATATTGATATTGCTGATAGACTTATCAATGGGCAAATAGGAACAGTGATTACAATTGAAGTTAACCAAGCCAACCACAAACCAACTGTTGTGTATATTAAATTTGACGACAACAAAGCTGGCAAGACTTTGATACAACAAAGTAATAATCGTTTTGTTAGAGAAAACAATGTTGTACCAATTAAATCTGTATTGACAAAGATGAAACTACGTCCAAATAAACCATCATCTCCAGAAATACAGAGAACACAATTTCCTTTAACACTAGCTTATGCTGTTAGTATTCATAAAGTTCAAGGCTTATCTCTTACAAATGTTGTAATTAGCTTTGAGTTAGAAAAGCAAAGATCATTTAATTTTGGTCAAGTTTATGTTGCCTTAAGCAGAGCTACTTCATTAAATGGTATTCACGTCTTAGGCACCCTTGAAAGCAAACATGTTAAAGCTGACCCTAGAGTGTATGAAGAATACAGTAGACTAAGACACATTTGTTCACAGTCTATTATAGAAAATAATGAATCAACTCTAGAGAGCAATATACTCACTATATGTCTACTTAATATTCGATCTATAAAAAAACACAGCATAGATATCAAGTATGATTCTAATGTTTTTAATAGTGACGTAATAGCATTTACTGAAACTCAACTTTTACCTTATAGTAATACTACAGACATTGAAGGCCATTTGCACCCCTTTACACTATACAGACAGGATCACCCAACTAATAAACACTGCAGTCTAGCACTCTGTACAAAAGATACTATAGAGACAAAAGATCATCTTTACTATGCCCAAGTGAATGCTATGAAATTTGTTATTGTCAACAAAATTACTCAGATGCATTATACAATTTTGCTTCTATACCGTAAAAACAATTCAAATATCTTACAGTATTTACAAGATCTTGCAGACATCCTTAATACACATACTTTTGACATTATTTTGGGCGATTTTAACATTAACTACCTAGATGACAATAGTATTAGACCTCTTCAACAATTAATGAATTCTCTAGAATACACACAAATTGTTAAATGCCCTACTTTCGTTTCATCTGGAAGTACACTTGACCAAATATACATAAAGTTGTCAAAGTTGGACATAATTATTAAAAATTCGTTAGTTAATGTTTATTACTCTGACCATGATGCAGTTAAGATATCTTTGAGAAGTACATAACATCAATTTATTATTCTTAAGTAATGATTTAATTAAAATTCTATATCCTTAACACATATAATAGAATAGATTATTCTTACATACTCAATATTAGTGTACAATCATTCTTACTATTTATTTCCTGGTATTCATTATTTATAACCAGTAATTAAAACCGATATATCAAATAACTGACATAAAATACAATATATTAACATTATATTAACAATAATGTACTAAAAACAAGGCTATTAACACTGAATCAAGTTTATAAGAATAGTAAAACTACAATACACTAAAGCACCTTCAGGGTGTCTCAGATGCATCCATCATTTCTTTCACCTACTAATACAGAGGTAAGTAAATTCTTTTATTATTATTATTAAGCACAATTCTGCACAACAATTGCTATTTATTATTCATAAGGAAGTTCAAAATAAATATTTTCTTTGTTTACAGTTAAGCAATTACTTGTGAGGACTGCTAGTCATGTACCATATCTATATATTGAAGAAATTAATAATTATTAAAAAGTAAGTATAGTTATTTTAAAAAATGCAGTAATAATCTTTACTTTTAATAAATGAAATATAGTTATATTCTTTATTTTTTTCCACAGCTACAATTGCAATATTAATCTTGAAAAGTTAAAATATGAATATGTAGTTGGATTGCTATATAAGCTTACACGAAAGAATCAGGAAAGAGTCAAAACAAAGAGGTATTGAATATTCATTCCTACGTAACGCTCTTCACAGCAAAGTAAAATCGACGACGTGTACCACAATATTAGAATGCAAAAGAAATATAATGAAATACGCAGCTCACGATATACAGTTTTTATTAAAAGAACAAGTGAAACTGAATCATTTCAGATATAAGCTTAACCTTAATAACGTATATAGATAGATAGAAACTAATGCAGTTAATTCAAACAAGAATTCGTTTATATATTCTTACTACATTGAAGAATATATTTTACCTACCCCTTTCGTATATACTTGTACTTCAAATGCATATTGTGAAATAAATCCTATACAAAGTGTATTTGGTATGTTTCGTACTTAATGTCCGCCATTTTGATAAATTCTTCTGTTCATCAATGATCTAGTGAGGGCCTACTTGCGCTACCAATCCATTGTTATCTGTTGCCCAATGAGAATCCACATAAGAAGTTGTTCGTAATACCTTTGTAACCTTTCCTTTTTTTTTTCGTCACGCACTTGCAAACATCTGTTTTAATCATATGCGCTTGCATTTTGAATTTCACTCAGAAAGAATTATGTTATTAATCTACATCCATTGAGAACTGCAATTTGGGCTGAAATAAAAAATCTGTTTAGAAAATTGCACAACCGCGTATCAATAAACAAAACCTATAACAAAAAAAAAAAGCTTTTCAAGAAATTGTCTTTATACTGAAAACGCTTTATAGAATGCGACATCTAAACGGACACAGCTCTTCCATCTTAAAAGCTTGAATCAGTATTTCTTCTAAACTGTACTGAACTCTATGCTAAAAGATTTGTACTTGTTTCATCATTTTTTATATTTGTAGAAAGGCATAGATAGCATGCAGTTCTTCAAAAAATATTATGTAACAAAAAAAATATAGCGCAGGTAGCGCTTATTGTTTATATTACTTCTATATTGTTTCTAAAACAAATTTACGTGACATTCGCGTAGCTAGGCTCTATAACTTCCGGTTTGTGCGCCCTAGACTGTCAACACTTATTAGCAGGGAAAACCAAAGCTTCTAATGTATTTAACTAAGTACTGAATATCAAGAACAAATTAACAACAATGTTATATACATTTATAATAGGACCATATTTCACTGTACGCCTAATTCTAAAAAAAACCTTTGGGGGAAAATGCCGTTTGCAAAAAAAAGTACGCTTTTCCGAAAAGTGTAATAATTTCCAGTTCGGACTCGCAGTTCCGACTCGCTGCAGAGTGCTGCCGCATTTTGATTCGCATTTATTAAAAACGCTTTGAAATCGATATTTTAGATGTGTTCATATGATAAAATGCTTATTGAGTGAGTTAAGATGGGTAAGAAAGGGAAAATATTTGTATAAAAATGCAAAAATATATTCAAGCAAGTGAATGTACAAGAATATATTCAAGCAAAAACAGGTATTAGGACCCAAGCTAAGGAATGAAGGAGGGTTGTAGGGGAGGGGGAGAGAGGGTGTGTAATAGATTTATAGTTTTTTGAAGACTGTATAAAGAATGGTATTATACATACAGAATGGAGAAAAGATTAATTCTGAATATAAAATAATTTATTACAAAAAAAGAGAAAAAATAAATATATAAAAAGATGAAAATAATATAAATAAAAATAAAAGCTGATTCGTCTGTGAAGAAATAAAAAAAAGAACATAGTTATTATGATTAGATATATTTATATATTATAAGTTACAAAATATCAAACTTCACTAATAAACATAAAGTAACAACAATGCTTTCTTTTGAGTACAAAAATTAATTTTCTTCATGCAAAATTCAAAACTTTATACATATTAAGTACAATACTAGAATTTCCCGTACAACAATTACACCTTCCACCCTAACGGACTACAACTCAAACTCCCTTATAAATTAAATGTTACGAAAAAATGCTTAATAACTATAATGTTTATAAAAAAATTTTGTTTCATAATTTTTATAAAAATAAGCAATACCTAAGCAATTTTAAATATTGTAGAACAGTGTTGATCAATTCAAACGTAAAGGTACAGATAAATGTATAACTCAAAAACTAATACATGCAGAAATACCAATATGCATATATAGTTATATGTATGTAATTATACTTACCATTCGATAAAAAAAAGGAAGATCATATAAAAATTAATTAAATATTTTTAACTGGAACTGAAAAAAAAAAATATTACTCAAAGATGACTTTAAAAAAAATTATAACCTTCAAAGCTCATTGCTTACAAAAAAAATATAAATAATATTTTATAAGTTTTAAAAATATGAATAATACGTAAATTTTTTTACATATGGTAAAAAAAGATCAATGTATAAAAATCGATAAATAACTAATAAAATCTGAACATACCTTTTTAAATAAATATTTTGTACTTTTCTTGATTCTGAAAACAGAAATTAGGGTTCAGAGAAAAATATTTTAAATAAAAAACATGCTCATTCGATTTCAAAATGAAATATATACACATACAATGTGTTTATAAGGGTTTGATAAAGAAATACTTCATAATATAAAAATAAGTATAACTAATATTTTTTATACTTTTATTAATTTAATACAAAGTAGAACTTACTACATTAAGAGGGGAAGACTGAACTCACTGAAAAGGCAAAGGAAAAAAATATTTAGTAAATAAATAAATGAAGAAATTGATAACTTTCACCTCCTCTATACACAGCAATTTTGTAGTTTCTATTACACAAACAGCGGTAAATCATGATCAGAGGTGATTCCACGCATTTTTATAAAAAATTATATCCATTATTTATACTCACAATCCTAATAGCAAGCACAAATTCCCCACAAGGGGGTTGAACTTTATTTCAATTTTAACTGCAAAATAAAATAAAAATACTATGATAATCTTCAAAATAATAATTATGATAAGAAATAAATGTGAAATGCTATGGTTTTGAAACATTGTTTAGTGTTCAACTAGCATA
The DNA here is from genome assembly GCA_023349425.1 of Anthopleura sola. Taxonomy (NCBI): domain Eukaryota; kingdom Metazoa; phylum Cnidaria; class Anthozoa; order Actiniaria; family Actiniidae; genus Anthopleura; species Anthopleura sola. The sequence continues at coordinate 11,610,734 of JALHLI010000006.1, read as the reverse complement.
ATCAAAAGGAAACTGACAAACAACTCAACACAGTACTCAATAGTATTCACGCTGAAGACGGTACTCATATAATGTTAATAAAAAGGTTCTCTCAAAGCATGCTTGTGATATTTCAAAGCATACAGCACACATAACCAGTATAAGTAATAACAACTTGGTTAATTTTGTATACAAAATAGTGAATGAAGTTATTGAAAACGTACAGTTTCCAATATTAAGGGATGTTAGTATTAAGCGTATAAATTTAATAGGGAATGTAGGGATATTTCTTCGTAGTATATAAAACTTTCCGTAATATTAATAAACGAGTGGCTTTAGAATGGAGTTCCAATGCAATAAGAGTCAAATGGTATTATGTTTATAAACCTTATAGTTTATATAAATATCATATAAAATATACGATATATTAAAAAATACTCACTTTCCATGGTACCTTCTACTATATTCAGTTCGTAAGTAACAGAAATCATCTGAGAATTAAAATGAGAAAAATTAATAAATTATAGTTACTCCTTCGTTTTGATTTGAGTTTATTTTCATATAACTATTTTTCATACTAATATGCATGTATATGATGTTTTCAGATATTTCCACCAATTTTTGCTGTACACTCACTGAATAATTCATAATTAATGTAAAAAAGCAAATACGATTGTACTTCTTTTATAAGCTAAAGTGTAAGACTTTTTAGATATACGACTTACAAAGTGTTAAAAAGCTTTGAAATATATGCTTTCTCGATAAAAAATGATACTAAATTCCCTCCCTCTCCCATGAGTTATTGGTGAAGCGCGCGATACTCAAGCAAAACAACTGAAACCCTAATTCCTTGCTAATACATTGCTAAATGTAAAAACTATTCCTACTGAAAGCAATATAGAGCAAATACAATGTGTTCCACATTTGAAAAGGAAAGAAAGTTAGATTCCATGTACAAATACTTTCATATGGAACAACGGATACAAGGGCGCACTTCAAAAATAAGTATTATGCAAGTATTAAACCCTTTGAAATGCGTATTAGATTCCTATTAAAAACAGCCAAATATTTCCGGCAGGTTATCATAATCCACTCTATCACAATACAATATATGCTATAGCTGTTAAAATAGTTACAATATTGCATAAGATTTCTAGCAAACATTTCATAGAACGCTTACAACTGACTTGCTTACCTTTACGTTTTTCACATGGAATGATGAGATGTTGACGCGACAATCCTTTTTAGCAACCACGGCAAGAATTTATTTCACATGTCAATCATTTCTTATCGCGTATAAACTTGAAACATGCACAGTTCTATTTTAGAACATATTTTTTATAACTTCAAAAGTTTTCAAAACTTGTAACACTCATTCTTAACTTACAATACGTGCTTTCTCCTGTTTTTCATGTACTTTTCTAAGCAATACAGAACCAAAATAGGAAAAAAAAAATTTAAAGCACTCCTGTTTCGTAGTTTTAACCATCTGCATGTGTTTTTATTGTAAATTGATATACTCGTAGTCAGACTAGAAGTAAAATTAGCAGCAAAAAGTTTCTAAAATCGAAAGGAGATGCATTTGTAATCGCTTTAGCAATAAGTACTTCACTTTTAACATAAGAAAACCTTCTTTATAATGTAATATACTGAAATAAGTGGAGAATAGTTTGATATACTCCTATTCTTTGATTGATTTTGACCAATGATAAGATCTCTCGTGTTAGTGCAAGAAGAAAAGGTGTGTTGTTTTTCCAAGAATGAAACGTCAATCTTGTACGATGATAAAATAGAACGCAGATTCCATAACATTCCAAAGAAACCAACACTGTTCGAGGTAGTAAAACATTTCAGTTTCCTTAAAGAGAAATTTATAAAAACTAGGTTTAAATATTTGTTAAAACAAAGTTTAAAAAGTTGTACGTACTGTTACTGGATACAAAAGCTTATAAGAAGTAATACCCTAAGCGTGGGAAAAATGGACAAGACCACAGCGCAGACTTTGATGAGACCTTAAAAGTTGACTTAAAGGCAAGCATTTCTGTTTCACAAGATGTTATCAATAATATAATGAAAATTTTTACAGTTTAACAAGGTCAAAGGTGAATAATTGATATGTATGCAGTGAATAACTGACCACCCTGATATAAGATAGGGAGACGTCAGTATAGAAGAGGCTATTGCATGTCAACAAGGATATATTTACATGTAAAGAGTATAATATATTAACTAACTATAATAAAACAATTTTTCGACAAGGGATAAGTGTTTATACATAATAAATAACTAGATGGGTAAGATACTAGTTGTAAGAAGTTTTTAATGACCTTTATTGATTCAATAAGTAAAGATTTCCATCCTAAAACGATCTATTAATCATTAGCATTCTTATTGAGCCGCTAAAAACGGATTAAGGGATATCCCCTATGACAACGAAACTCCATGACGTATACTCCATTATTGTAAAATGCTGTAAGATTACAAAAGATGATGAAAGAAAAACATATCAAACAAAACACTTAGCTACCAATAAATTTTCGCTTTTCGTACACGTGTAAATATTGATGTATGAAAAACTGAAGTTGCTCGTTTTTAAACTTGGCGTATATACAAGGGAAGAAGAATATAAAATTTTAAACTTTAAGAAAGTTGCATATGTTTTTGAATTTTTTATAAAAAAGCACATGCAAAACAAAGTTATTTTAAATTAAACCTAAAAATCAAAAACCAACTTAAAATAAGAACTACAAAGTAATACAAGATAACGTTTCTTTTTCCCGTGCAATATATCGCAATAGTTGCTAATACTAAATATGAAGTAATTGATTCATTTATAAATGTATAAAATTACATAATCCTATTGCTATATATAGAACTCATACTATATATATAGAGTTAAAAAACGAAAGTTTTGTATCGCAACCACCGAGTGGTATTGTAAGTTTATAATGGATGAAATAGGGTATATTCACGAACTATCGGAGGTAAAAACAAGTAAAAAAGGAAAAACACAGTTTTTCAATTTCAATATACAAGTGGCAGAATCGATGTACTCAAAGGCTGTGTGCTTCCATACACCACATAGGAGCCAACTGCAGCGATATTTCACTTCAGGAAATCCTGTGAAGTTACGCAACGTATTGCGTAAACCGAATTGGAAAGATGCATCCCAAACTGATGTAATAATAAATAAGAGATCTAAAATAGAAGAAGCCAATAACGTAGATGTTCAGTTCGAAAACATAGCTCCGCCGATAATTGAAACTCAGCTCCTCACTACAGAAGAAGCAAAATCCAAAAATGAAGGTGAAGTGCTGTCCATTAGAGGAAGACTAGCAGTTGATGATACAGCAATAGAATATATAAAACTGCAAGGAGAACAAAACAGACTGAATAATGCTGCAGCGATAATTGATGCTTTTGGTAAGTAATCTTTCGAAATAAATATTGAAATTCATGTTCTTGCGTTATTGAAAAAACAAAAATAATTTTAGTTATACTACTTTCAATTACTGTATGGTTAGTTTTCAAATCATAACTAAAAAACATTTTTTATATGAAGTTTCTAAATAAATGTATTCCAAAAAATAAAATTTTGTGAATATCCTACATAAAATGTTGCTATTTCTTTTTATAATTAACATTTTTCACTTACAATATACCTTTTCTTCAATAGGTTACATTTCCATAAGTCTCTGGAATGACGCAACGGATTTGCAAAACAATGAATGCTATTCCTTCCAATCAGTTCGCACAAGAGAATTTAATGGTGTACTGAAATTGACAACAACACCCAACACTCAAATAAGAAAATTAGAAGAAGATGAAGAGTTTCCACCCGTACCACAAGATATTCTACAACATATTACAAAAGTACAGGTTTCAAATATTTCGATGATAAGCGCATTCACTATTTCCTATAAATGTTTAAAATGTTCTAGAAATTTAACAGATATTTCAAACCTTGTATGCGTTAAATGCGCAAACTGCAAAACTATTATGAAATTGAGCAGTTGTACCAAAAATGCATCACTCCGATTAGGAGTTCAACAGACAAATGCTAATGAAGATGAAATGATTTGGCTGACAGTATTCAAAGAAGAGCTACAACAACTCATACATCTTACAAATACCCAGGACAATTATGCTGATATTTCTTTGTTCAGCAGTTCTGAGGGAGAAATTACTGAAGCTATTTTGAATTTGGAAAATTTAAATATAGAATACAACAATGAAAATTTTACAGTAAAATCTATAACCCTTGCAGAAGAAGAAGAAGAATAGTAAAATAATTTCCATTTGCTTTCAAATACAAATAGGTTTAAAGCAAAAAAAAAAAAAAAAAAATGAAAAATCTCTACAAAATAAATAGATTTTTTTTCGTTACTGTTGCATATTAATCAAATTCTTATACACAAGAAAGGAAAACACTTTGGTATTTCTATTATGATATGTTTGACTAACTACATTTTTAAAATACTTTATGCTATTAAATTTACCCTTTCTTATTATACAATGTACTACAATGCATAAATGTGAAAGTTATTTCTAATACATAATACATATATATATATAGCTATTAGATAAAAAATTGTTACTGTTATTTCTAATACAAGTTATTGGATGATATATGCTATTAATTAAATAAAAAATATGCTTTGATATTTTCAAACAAAAATTTTATATTTTATGATAAATAAAAAAAATTGTAATTTCTACTATTATATATAATTAGTATTTACAATAAATAAATATATATTTTTTTACATTGTGGTGTTGAATGAATAAGTTTATGATAGTATGAATAAAAAGGGGAAAGGACAAAATTAATAATTATTCCAAATTACACAAAATTTGAATAAGACCTTATATACATTTATACCTTGTTTGTTTTCACGTGAAAATATTTGATTTTGAAACAGAAGTGTTTACATACTGAATTACATACATGTTATTACATAGTTTTGAAACCTCTAGGTACTATAATAGGTTAAGTAGAAATATAATACGCGTGGATGCGTAGGTACGAAAAAATACATTTTGAAATATAAACTAGACGCTCTACGGAGCGTGCACTCGTGCCCTGAATGCTAGTTTGGTTCTTCTATTGTTTATTATTGTCAATGTAGAATTGTTGTATACATATATATTCAAAGACATTGCTTTATCTAATGTATGGCAATCCTCAAATGCTGAAAAAACTATAGTTTCTGCATAGGTGTCTAGACATGACACGAAATATATAGCTGCGATTACACTAATAGCTACGATTGTACTTAAAGCATTACAAAATAAAAACTGCCATTTTAGCTTACTAAATAATACAAAAAGAACAATTGAAATAAGTATAATATTTACCATTAACTTGATATAGAATCGATTCTGAACGTTATTTCGAGGTTCACAACATTTATTAGAGTAAACACACTTCACTGCAGAAGTTCAATTATCACCATTGTTAATGTATCCAGAGCAATAGTTGTGCTAGTTTTTTATAGTACAAGAATAAAGATAGCTGATTTGAAGCATAATTCTCGATAAGTTCACGATAAGTTTCACGATAAGTTTCACAATAAGTTTTTCGATAAGATCCACTCATAAATCTTCTCTCATAATTGTGTTCGCGGACAGGTCTGTTTCGAAAACGCTCGACATCTTTTAGTGTAGACCTACCGCGAAGAGAGTGTGCGTTTGTATGTAAAGATTGCGTACATAAAACAGCAGAAGAAGACATCTTTCTTGGCTTTATATTGTGCTTCATTCAGTATTTGTCGAAAACCACGCTGGAAATTCGCTTTCACAAAGGACAAAGGACGCATGCGGTAGTCGTTCCCAGGCTGCCTCGTACGGCGATTTACGTACTTCGTGACATCTTCGGACTTTCCGAAGAGTTTCCGAAGTACAACTTCTGACATAGAAACCAAAAAAACACGCGTTGCATTTTTAGACTCGTGCTGGCCATAGGCCTGGGCACAAGTAATAACTAAATGCATGGCTGCGTGAACCCTGGGCTTCCTATGTTCCACCTCTGCGGTTTTCTTTTTAAACCTAAATGCATAATATTTAACAGTTTGTGCTTTTATATGTGTTTTTAGAGTTTTACACTTTATATTATACATGCTTAGATTCAGCAAAAATTCCTTAGGTAGATCTGCCATTGCTCAACTATGTAGTTATGCCTGTTTATACGCATGCGCATACACTTTCATTTGGCGCATACCCTTTATAGCTTAGAAGGCGATTTCCGAATGAAGAAAGAAAAATAAATAAGCATTACTCAGGAAGCAGAGTAATTAAGGGTAATTATAAGAGAATACAAAACAATTTCGTGTGAAATTGTAAAATTTATAGGATTGCAGGGTTATAAAGTTCTTGCTAAAGCAACCCAGTGAACGCTCCAGGAGCGTCTAGTGATTTATATAATCTTGTCCCAAATCCGGACAGATTTGATGAGGCTGATTCTGATAATATGCTACAACTGCCATCTTCAAAGTACTATTCAGCTCCTGAATTTAACAATTCTTTAAATACTAATGGAGCTTCTCAACCTCTACTGGTATTTCATTTCAATATAAGAAGCCTTTCTAAAAATTTTGATCAGTTAAATGAAAATTTAATATCACAAGACAGGTATCCAGATATAATTGCTGTTACAGAAACTAAACTAAATGATAAATTGGTTCCTAATAATATTGATATTATATCTCATAACTTTTTTCATGATGATTCATCATTCAATGGCCGGTGGTGCTGCTTTGTATGTTTCAAAGAATTTAAAAGTTATTCACAGACCTGACATAAAATTTGACATGCCGCAAGTTGAATCCTGTTGGGTTGAACTCCAAACAAGTACCAACCCCATAATAGTTGGGTGTGTGTATAGACACCCACATGCTAATTTAGATGATTTCTCAGCTCAGATGGAAGATATAATAAAGAAATTTAATGATAATAAGCAAATTGCATACATATTAGGTGATTTCAATATTGATTTTTTAAAATATGTGAATCACCTTCCAACTGAAAATTATATTAATATGTTATATAGCAATAACTTCTATCCTATTATCACAAAACCAACTAGGATAACTTCTCATTCTGCGACTCTAATTGATCATATTTATACAAATTCTTCCAATTTTGATTTAATGTCAGGAATTTTGACACTTGATATCACTGATCATTTGCCTGTGTTTTGTTTAGTATCTAATAATACTAAAAAGGAAAAAAACCTCTATTCACTATAGAGACTACAGCCAATTTAATAAAGAACAATATTTATATGATTTAGGGAACGTGAAATGGAATGATATGTATGTTGACAATGATATTAATGAGACAACCAAAAACATCATGAAAACCATCCACAAAATAATCGATAAGTATGCACCTATCAAGCTTGCTTCAAGGAGGAAAATGAAGCAAATGCAAAAACCTTGGATAACTAATGGAATTCTAAAGTCAGTAAAGCAAAAGCAAAAATTATACCAAGCATCTTTACTTAATCCACATGATGCTGAAAAACACTCGAAATATAAAAAGTATTCAAATTTACTAAATAATATTATAAAAAATAGAAAAAAAGTATATATTACTATGCAATTTGAAGCTAATAAGTCCAATTTAAAAAAAACCTGGAAAATAATAGGTCACATCATCAAAAGAAAAACCAAAGCTCAAGCAATTCCATCTAGGCTCGTTATTGGTGATAATGTTTATATGGATAAACAAGACATAGCTGATCAATTCAATAATTATTTTAGTAATATTGGTTCTGAATTAGCTAGTAAAATAAGTGATACAGGTGAAGATGCTACCAGACATATCTACAATACACCTGTTTCTAGTTTTTTCCTTACTCCAGTATCAAGATCTGAAATTAATAAAAGAATTATGTGTTTGGATGACAGTAAATCTTCTCCTGACATACCTTATAATTTAATTAAAACAGCAAATAAGGAATTAACAGAACCAATTGCTTATATAATTAATGAATCAATAAGAAATGGAATTGTCCCTGACCTATTTAAAACATCATGTATTACTCCAATATTTAAGAGTGGGGACATGACTGACCCATGCAATTACAGACCCATCGCTGTTTTACCAGCATTAAATAAAATATTGGAAAGGGTTATCTATGATCAACTTATGAAATTTTTAGATCACCATAAAATAATCCATCATCACCAGTTTGGATTTAGGAAAAATCATTCAACTGAGCAAGCAACTCTTGAACTAGTGGACACATTACGAAAGGCAATTGATAACAAAGAAATTACATGTGGAATATTTCTAGATTTCACTAAAGCTTTTGATACTGTTGATCATGGGATACTCCTCCGTAAACTTTATAAATATGGCATCAGAGGGTTAGCACATAACTGGTTTTCAAACTATCTTACAAAAAGAACACAGTACGTAAGAATCAGTGATATCAAATCTAGCCTTAAAGAAATCAAATATGGCGTCCCACAGGGTAGCACTCTTGGGCCGCTATTATTCCTTCTGTACATAAATGATCTTCCAAATGTGTCACATAAGTTAAACTTTAGAATGTTTGCTGATGATACTAATATCTTTTACTCTAATTCAGATTCTGCTATTGTCCAAAATGTTATTAATACTGAATTAAACAATGTATACCAATACTGTGCAGCAAACAAACTAACAATCAATTTTAAGAAAACAAATTACATGATAATTAAGTCTGCAAAGAAAAATAATGCAGATATTAATATCCAGCAGATTGAACAAAAGGAATTTGTAAAATACCTAGGCATATATATAGACCAACATCTGAGCTGGGAACAACAAATTAAGTTTGTACACAGCAAAATCTCAAAAAATGTAGGTATTATTAGCAGACTTAAGCATTATATGAGTCTCAAAACACTGGTAAATATTTATTATTCATTGATCTATCCTTACTTATCTTATGGTATCTTATCCTGGGGAAGTACATATAAAACCAAACTTGCCAGGATTTGTTCTATGCAGAACAAGTGCATTAGGAATATTTTCTTCACTAATCGATATGAACATGCACTTCCTTTGTATAATGTCCTAAATTTATTAATATTTAACAACATATTTATTTTTAAATCAGCCACATTTGCATATCAGATTATTAATATTAAATCTAGGGTACCTGTAGTATTTTTGAAGATGCTCAAACCAGCAAGCGAACAACATTCTCACAACACTAGATATGCTGCTAAAGGGAATCTTGTCCGCCCAGCTGTTAGAACAAACTATGGCAAATTTACTTTTCAATTTTCAATATCCACAATATGGGAAAAAATACCTATTTATATAAAAAAGTCAAGTTCTTTAAATATTTTTAAAAACAATCTCAAAATGCACCTGCTCCAAAGTCAAGAATAATAACTAGATCACAAATTTCTTCTTGTTTTGTCCCTTTTGTTTCTATCTTTTTCTAAAACTATTGTAAATATTAAGAAGCTTAGCCTACCTTGGTTCTACTCTAATTAACTTGTAAAAATTCAGTGGGTGGTTGTTGACCCGAAAGTTTTAACTCATTTCAACAACCACACACACAACTTCTCTATCACTTTGTAATTATATCTATGTAAAAACTCTATATCTTATTAATAATTAAGCTCTTTTTTTTTTGTAAATTAATATTATCAAAGTGTGTGAATAAATAAAAGTCTAAAGTCTAAGTGCATTCTCAAGGTTTTCGCAGTTACCATTGGAAGTAATTTTATGGAATATCTTGGTGTCGTCAGCGTACATAGCAGGCGTGGTTTCCTTGAAGATGAAATTAGAAAGATCGTTAATAAACATGACAAACAGAAGAGGACCCAGGATGCTGCCTGAGGTACTCTGGAGGTGACTGGATGCAACACCTTCGACCACAACTCTTTGAGAACGACCATTTAAATAGTTCTCGAACCAGTTCAGGAGCATCCCATCAATGCCGTACCATCTTAGCTTACTTAAGAGGATCTTATGGTCGACTTTGTCGAATGCTTTGTCAAAATCTAGATAGATGATATCTACCTGAGTGTTCTTATCAAGGGACTCTCCAATAGTGTGGAGTACGGAGAGTAGCTGAGTGACACAAGAGCGATATCTAAGGAATCCATGTTGTGCAGTGGTGATCAGGTTCAACATGTGGTCGTAGATTCTGTTGTAGACACAGCGTTCAAATACCTTGCTTATGATGGGCAGAAGCGAAATAGGTCTGTAGTTTTCAGCTAGTTTCTTGGAGTCTCTCTTGTGGATGGGTGTGACATCAGCAGATTTCCACTCACGAGGCAGGCGACCAGTGCTCAGTGAGTGGTTAAAAAGAGCATAGATGCTAGGTGCAATTTCTTGACTGCGTTCTTTTAGGAGTAGAGGAGGAATACCATCAGGGCCGCAAGCCTTTGTGACATCCAAAGCACTCAAACACTTCAGTACTTCATCCTCTATGAGTGAGAGATCACATACTTTCTCGCTAGCTTTTATAGTTAATGATGGTATTCCTAATCTGCAATGGGGTTCGGAGGAAGAAATACGGAGGAGAAGTAAGAGTTAAACAGTTGAGCTTTTCCATATGGGATCTTGGAAGATTCCTGCTGGTAGGATATTATAGTGTTTTGATTTGTGTGGTGACGAAGAATGGCTTTATGATAGCTCCAGAACACATTGGGGTTGGTACTGAGTGAGATCTCAATTTTCTCCAAGTACTCTGGGTGCTTCTGTCTGATCAAGTACTTGATGCTCTGGAGCTCAGAGTGCGTAGTTTCAGCTTACGGGATTCAGTTTTATTTGATCGGTATTTCCTCAGTGCTTGATATTTTTTTGTTATCAGATGACGAACTTCACCATCGATCCAGGGAGGAGAGTGTACATCTTTTATGGTTTTGATGGGAATATGTTTGGCAACAGCAGTTGTAAACCAGTTCTTCCAGCACGCCCAGTGGTTCTTGACATCAGGAGTAGGAGTGATGTTGAACGGGGCATTAAGCACGGAGCTACGTAGCTCTTTAAAGCTATCACGTTTGTAGTCGTAAATTTGGCGTTTAACTTGTCTGGGTCGGGGAAACTTCAATTTTAGCTGAAATTCCACCAGATAGTGATCGGTTGGGAAACCATGTTGCTCAGCAGATGTCGTATGGACTCCCTGGACAATTTCAGGACAATTACAGAGCAGTAGATCAAGTTTGTTTCCAGCGATGTGGGTAGGTCCTTGGATGAACTGTTGAAGAAAATTGTCTCCAACAAGATGGCAGAAAGTATCCTCGTCTGTACTTCCACCGGTGTTTATGGGAGCCGCTAAGTCAGTCCAGTCAATCAAAGGCAGGTTAAAGTCTCCAACAAGGATAATTTGGCTGGATTCTGGTGCACTTTGAAGTGCAGAGTTCAATTTATGTAGGACATCAAGAGTGGAATCAGGAGGATGGTAAAAGGTGTAAAGCAACACAGATTTACAACTAGGCCTAACAAGTTCAACAACAACTAATTCAGTGTCATCCCGTTCAAGATCTTGACAGCGAGCTGATTGTATGTTGACCTTGACTGCAATTAAAACACCTCCACCGGTTCTTCCATTCCTGTCACGGCGATAGATGTTGTACCCAGGTAGAATTTCACTGTTCATTATGGTATTGTTCAGCCACGTTTCACTGATGCAGACAGCATCGTAGTTGTTGCCATAGACAAGGTGCTGCAGTAAGGTGATCTTGCACACTTTCACTGAGCTGTTGTCGTCCAGTGTCATCACACAGTCAACTTGAAACGCAACATTTTCGCCCAAGCTCTCATTTGATTGGTCAAATGGAGTCACATGTTTATGGAGGTCAAAGTACAACTTATCTAGCGTGCACCTGAAATAAACCAACAAAATGGCGGATGTTTCGCCGACAAAGGCTTAGTTCAATTTCTGCCCGGATCTTGTCTGCTATAAACTTAAATTGCTCCTGAGTAAGACGAAAGAAAAATTTCGGTAGTCAGACTCGTCTTCTACTTCAATTTCTTTGATTAGCTGATTAAATGCGCCCCTCTCCTCCCTTCTCATGATCCACTCTCTTGTAGACTTCTTTTTCTTGCGTTTTCTAGAAATTTTAGGCTCTTCTAGTTGCAAAGTAAGCAAAACAACAGCTACAGCACGCTTTCGCTGTTGCGCTGGAGCCACCATCTTGGAATTGCAACTTGTACTCATCTAGCCAATCAGGATGCAGAATTCACTAATAGCGCAACACATTTGTTGCATGACAGTTGAGATCGCGAGGTGAAAAACGCGAACATTGACAATGTTGAGGGCTTTTGTGTCTCGTATTTCGCCACCTTAAGAGCAGACCCTATCAAGTTTGCTACAAATCTGAGTAAAAGAACAGCACAGACAGAGGCCATGAAGCAGGGTATTCCAAATGAACCACTAGCTGCTGAAACATATGCAAATACTTTTAAGCAAGGCAATGTCAACATATATCCTTGTGGAGTTGTAGTAAGCTTTTGGGCTCCCTGGTTAGCTGCCAGCCCTGACAAAATAGTCTACAGGGTTCGTACAGGTCCTTGAGGTCCTTGAAAAGTGCTGGAATTTGAAAACTCATTTCAAGGGCACTTGAAACTCCTTGAAAAAAGAAAAAAATCCTTGAAAATCGTAAATGCTCCTTGAAAAATATTTAGAAAGGTTTTTGTAACCCAAAACGCCTGTTTTCCTCATCTAAAAGTTCGTAATCCCGATCGCACCCATCGTTATGTGGTCCTTGAAAATTTTCATTTTGGTCCTTGAATACTCCTTGAAATGTCCTTGAATGTCTTCACAAGAAGCCTGCACGGACCCTGAGTCTATGATCCAGGTAGAGGAACAGCTTTTGATCTGCTAGAAATAAAGGGCAATGTAAAGAGTTTTGTCAAACAAGTTGAATATGTCAAGGTGAATGAAATATAAAAAGGAATACATATTCCACCACATATTTAATAGTAATAATCTACATTGATGTGCAGCCATATCTATATAGTTTATGGCGCTTCATAGTCTACTACATGCCAAAAGTATAGTTAAGAAAAACTGTATCACCAAATCGAAACATGACCAATTCAAACAACCACTGTCCCGGACTGACCAGCCCCCAAAACACGCAAAAACCTTTTTATGTTTCCACATGAACATGAGGCTAGCCAGTCCTGAACAACAGACATACGAGGAGCCTGGCCACGCAGGCTATTCAAATCGGCCGCCATACCTCGATTTGGTTTATCCCTAACTATTAAAATTAATAAAATAACTAATAAATGCATCTAATTAATATGAAAAAATATTCCTAATAATAATAAGAACTTGTGAATATCCTGTGAAAAAATCCTGTGAATTTTTTTAAATCAAATCAAATAGGCCTTTTCATAAACGAGTTGGGGGTTGGGACGAGTTTGCGATCGCAAAGGCGTCTGGGATCGTTACCTGGGATGCTTGTTTACTTCGTTGTAAAGAACTATAAGGATTTACGGAAATGCCAAAATATAATTGCTGTGTTCCAAACTGTAATAGAAGTTATCGCAATTCTACTCCTGATTTAAAGTTTTACTGTATCCCTAAAGATGAAAAAATCGCGAAACACCTACAGAATTATACTTAGAAACGACAATTTCAAGATTGATTCGAGGGAAACTAGGATCTGTTCGAGTCACTGGGAAAACGGAGAGAAACTTAGTAGAACACATCTGCCAACAATATTTCCTTGGACCAGAGAAATAATGAAAAGGAGAGAGATCAATAAAGTTGTCATTGAAGAAATTTCTGCTTTTAAAACAAGGAATGGCAAACGAAAACCTGATGAAATCGATGACCAAAGACCTGCTCCAAACGAATCGACTTACAAGAGGCCTACGAATCGACTTACAAGAGGCTAGAAAAGAAATAAAGAGAATTAAGCTCGAAAATAATCGATTTGATATTGAGAAACAAAAGTAAACCTAAGGACATTGAATTTTATACTGGACTTTCGAGCTACAATATGCTTATAACCTGCTACAGCCTTATAGAGAGTGAAATACCTCAGAACTTTAACTGTGGTCCCAGTGCTACTTCTACCCCAGCCAAGATTGGAAGACCAAGATTATTGACCCCATTTCAAGAATTTGTCATGGTGGTTATGAGACTTACACTTGGTTTATTTGAGAAAGATCTATCTCATCGATTTGGAGTTTCTGTTGCAACAGTTTAAGAAGTTCTCAGAAAATGGATTACATTTCTTGCCAAAGAATTTAGGCCTTTGATACGACAACCCAAGAAAGAATTGTTCTCATTTTACAGCCCAAAATCATTCAGGGAACTTTTTCCTGATGTGGTTATTGTAGTGGATTGCACAGAAATAGAGATGGAGAGGCCATCAGCCTTGGATAACCAGTCAGCCTGCTATTCCTCATACAAAAGTCGTCCAACTATGAAAGCACTGCTTGGTATTACACCTAGTGGAGTGTTGTCTTTTGTAAGTGGGTTTTTCCCAGGCAGCACTTCAGATAGAGAAATAACAATGCAAAGTCATTTTTGAACATATTGAACACTGGGGATGCAGTTATGGCAGACAAGGGATTTAATGTTCAAGATGAGTTGGTATCAGTTGGAGCAACATTGGTCATATACCATCATTCCTCAAAGGGCAAACTCAATTTTCATCTGGGGACTGCAGCAAAAACAAAGCCATCGCAAGTTTAAGGATTCGCTTGGAACGCCTCATGGAAAGAATCACGAACTGGCATATTCTTGATCGAAGAATGCCCATAACAGTAGCTCCATATGCCTCTGATATATTGACTATCATTGGTGCACTTTCTAATTTTCAACCTTCCTTAGTTTCATAGTGTTTTATAAAATAAATTAAAGATATACACCTAACTGTAAGAATGTTGCCACATAAAAATGAAAAAAAAAAAAAATACAAATAGGAATGAATTAGAGGGGATTTAGAATCAAAAGATAATATTTTTAAAATAATAATTAGTTTTTTGTTTTTTTAATTTTACTTTTTATGTGTCAAGATTCTTGCAATTAGGTGTGTTTATATGGTATACACATTTCCTCTGGTCAAACATTTCCAATGCCATTAGACCCGTTGCACTGAATCCATCATCTTTGGTATTGAATTTAAAACTACACAGGGTCTATTAGATATATACTGCCATATATGTATAATGTTTCACAAAACAAATATATATGATTCTTTTTCATAATAAAACAATGTACCTGTTAATCATTTTATTACAAGTTGTAACTCATAAAACCATTGCTACAGTTGAACCCCTATTTAGCAGTCACACTCAAACTCAGGGACTAGCTAAGTGGAAACTGGAAATTGAGTAAACAGAGGTGGTAGCTTAATAGTGGTTTGACTGTAGTATTGCTTTGTGTTTTTATTGATAAAACAAACTATCAATTAATCATTCCTATTTAATGGGAATGGTTAGTAGAGTGCATTTAGTGGCGGCCATTATTGCATTCAGTCTATTCAGCAACTTTTAAAATTCACTGTAAAACTAACAAGTACAATGGTAATTAAAATATGTGATTGAATTCTACTGTTCTCTTAAATTTAATCTTGGCAGTCCATACTTGATCCTTGGGTAGGCCAATTCAGTTGCAATGTGACTATCAAAGAAATTCTGTAATTTTTGCTTTACAGCAGCCCAACACACATTGTCATGTTTTACTCTCTCAATGTATATAGATGTTGTCTGTGTTCCTTGCACAACAAAATCTGCCCATTTTGTTTCGGTCAAATACATTCCCTGTTGTATCTGGTAGTAATACTTGTGGTTGCAGTTTATATGTACTCCATCTTCATGCTTGGCACAAATGTGCTTTCGAAGCAAGACATCTTCAAGGCTTTAATCTTTATGAGTCTGGATGTACTTCATCTCTAGAATGCCTTTGGATTCAACAGCTGTGGGATCTGTTACAATACCATCTGGACTTGCTCCTAAAAAGCCATCAGTAAACTTTCCAACTATCAGTCCTGCTTTCGAAACAGTTAGGTCCTTGTGTCCACATTTGTGCTGATGCTCAATATAACTAGTTAAGATTTGTGGTTCCATCAGTAAGCCTTGCTTCATGCTCTCAGTCGACACGCGTTTTTTATATAGAATGTCAGAAATGGCTTTTGTAGGGGATGTGGATTCCTTGATCACAGCAGCTCTATAGGACTTTGATGCTGTAATACGGTACCGCCTATGAAAAAACCAAGACTTGCTGTTGGATTGTTCTCTCGTGTCTCTTTCAATCTCGAAAGCCACTTCAGGTGTAACGAAAAGCTTTTTCTTCACCTCTTCAGCTCTCTTTTTGATTTCATTAAGGGACATGGGGCTTTCTAATAGGCGGATGGGAAGCAAATCATTCTCACTGGCAGCTGTAATGGATTGCGGAATTTTCTGTGGGATAATTTGGCACCATCCAATAACTCGACCCTCATCCTTCTCTAGCTTCCTAAGAATGGAAAGCATATATCTCAATCTGTTACTGCTCCATTCTCCATCATCCCAGAATTATTACCAAGGAGTTTGATACGTTTTTTCCCTTTTGCATAGTGCTTTTTGAAGTTCATGGATTCTATAGCCATTACACTTCCCTTTCTCTTTGAAGGAACACTTCTTTGACATGGCTTTGATGTACAAGAGGTGTCTTTTTCATTTGTTGACTGTGCTGCCTTTTTCGTGTTCAGAGAATCCAATGCAAACATAGTTGCACAAACATGATTGCATTTGCCTTCTATGCCAGCTGGGCAAGCACACTTGGCCCCTAGTACATAGCCCATTGAAGAAATCTTTATAAAACAGGTATAAAGCATTTCTTTTTCATCAATGGCATTGTGGTCTTCAATATATAATCTGATGGTGCAGATGTATTCCAATACGTGCTGGTGCTAGTGGAGCATAGCTGGTAATCAATGTTAACTCTGGACATTTTTTTTTCAGTGTGAACACTCCATTACCTGTGCTTTGGCCTCCTACACCAATAACCATACATGGTCTTATCTGGAGAAAAGCGTCACCAGTTTCAAAGGTTTTGTAGTTGTTATCATGGTTAGTCATATTAACAGGGGTTGATTTACAAATTTGAGTAGAGGGTTCACAGAACCAAAAAGATGAACATTTTGCTATACTGATATCTAATTCCAAGCTAGAAGAAAGGACTGGGGGTGGGAGGGGTACACAAAATTTGGAAGAGGGCACTTTTTTTTATACTGGAAACTAATTACAAGCAGGAATGGATAGGGGGAGGGGAGGGGAGGGGAGGGGAGGAGTTAAGTATGCAAAAATTAGAAAATGCACCTTTTGACATAATATAGGGCTGACAAGTGCTTACATCACATTGCCTTGATGACAAAATTAGTAGTTCTAGACAAACCAGATGTCACTTTTGTTTATACATT
This sequence comes from Anthopleura sola, assembly GCA_023349425.1. Classification (NCBI taxonomy): domain Eukaryota; kingdom Metazoa; phylum Cnidaria; class Anthozoa; order Actiniaria; family Actiniidae; genus Anthopleura; species Anthopleura sola. The sequence goes on along the minus strand of JALHLI010000006.1, from coordinate 11,593,377 downwards.
TTCTTTCTATAGTTTTTGTACTTTTGAAATACAAATTATTAGAAGGAAATTGATCTACAATCCATAATCTATAACGCTCAGAATAGACACATCCAGATATATATATATATATATATATATATATAAATGTAATAACGAAGAGGCAAGATTTGCTGTTACTCCGAGTTTCGTGCTTACGCACTCGTCAGACAGTATTTAATCAAATTAATTAAATACTGTCTGACGAGTGCGTAAGCACGAAACTCGGAGTAACAGCAAATCTTGCCTCTTCGTTATTACATTTATACTTTGCTCTACACCATATGTGTATTGAGCACTCTTTGATGGGATCAGCTACTTCCTCATATGATTATATATATATATATATAGATATAGATATATATATAGATTATGGATTGTAGATAGATCAAAGACAAGACATAACTTTTGCTGTTACTCGGAGTTTCACGCTTACGCGATCTTCAGACAGTCTTTAATCTATATATATATATATATATATATATAGGGTAAAACAACGAAACCAATGAGTATATATATATAATCGCCAAGAATGTACTCATCTAATAAACCAAGCGAACCATTGACTTTACTGCCAACCACATTGCTTTTTCGAAATGAAGGGTGACTTGGCACACTGATGGCTCGTTTGGCTGGTCATTCAGTATTGCCTTCAATACCTGCAACAAGATGTAAGATTCAAACATAAATTGCCAAGCTTTCGGGCTTAATTGCCCATCCTCAGGGCTAAATGTAACAGACAACGACAGTTATAATCAACTGTTTAACTCACGCTCATTGCGCAATCAAGCATTTTTAAGCGCTCACGAGTATAACAGGTAGAGCGCGCACGCTAACATAAAGAATGCATTCTAGAATTGGGAAAGCTAATTACCCTTGACAATAGCTAAATAATTTTCTGGTAGCTTTCTACCAGCGTCTCTATTGAAAATGGCGCTCCTGTTTTTGCTGATGTAACAAGCTTCAGCCCATTTTCGCTGGTGCCATCTTCCTTCTTTCTGTAATATCTTAGCATTATCCCAGGCTATTGAGTGTCCACATTTATGCGCGTGTTCTGATAGCGCTGAGCTTTCTGTCTTCTGTAGCCTTACACAGGCCTGGTGCTCTTTAACCCTCGTCCCCATATATAATATCTTAAGATGTAAGATATTATATAATATCATCTGACAAAATATATCTCAATTGAAAGTTGTAATTAAAAAAAAGCATACACAGTCATTACCTTTTTGTAATCCTTTTTTCGTTTCCCAGACATTATGACAAATGCCAGTGGCACTTGCTTAATGCAGTCTGCTGATTTGACAAATGCATTTACCGTAAGTAGTTGCTGGAATGGATGTTTCACCAGCTTGAATGTTCCATCAATGTACCACGTTTTGGCTTTTACAAGTGTGGCTAGTTGCTCTTTGGTGGCAAAGAGAAGGTGACGTCGTTCTAACACCTGTAAACCAAATAAGAGAAATCATCATCAACACTATACTACAACTATTATTTCTAATATTATCATCACTATATTATTGTCATCATCACCAGTTATCATCATACCAACAATCATAAGATTGTATAAGTAGTTATTAATTGTTGTTCTATGTTGATTGTTACTCATTATAGAGTTTGAAACCAAAATTAATATCGTTTAAAACCAATAAACAAATAATCGCGTGACAGGACAACCTTTTTGACAATGAATGTATGTAATGTATATGATAGATAGTGTATGTATATACCTTTACATCTGCCCTCAAAAAGTCTTTGGGGATGCAGTCTGTATCTAACACGAAGTCCAAGTCTGTCAGATCTTGAGGTCTCAGTCGTTGTCTGAGGCAGTTTGCTGCAGGAGCCAAGTTTACAGGTTTAGGCAAAGATGAACAGGGTGCATTACCAATCTCATTGATCAGAACCTGTTGACACAAAACAAGATTGTGAGTACATTGTATAATCTACTTCTTTTCACAACATTTCATTTACTCATTATTCATTTACCTCATTCACTATTGCTAATGCAGGCTTAAACGTTTCTTGTACAGCACGTTCTTTAACTGCAAGTATTACAACAATAGTCGTTCTTTATCTTCCAAGCGAAATGACCTCTATCTATTTGATCTTCCTCTGACAAAACGCCTTTTTTTCTGGCTGGTAAAAAACTTATAACCAAGTCTATTCATTCTTTTTCTCACCGTTGATATTGAGATATCATTGCAATGCAGTCCCATTGCTTGAAGAACGTCCTTTGCTGTAAAATTTCCGTTACGTATGTGAAGAGTTTTGATTGTATTCACCATCTGTCCCTCCCCACCTTCATCAATTTTACGAGGTCTCATAATTCGCTGTTTCTGTATTTTTCGTTTTCGTACCTCCTCCAGACATCTATAAACACTGCATTTTGAAATTTGGCACTCAACTATTTCTTGGACACTTAAGGTTTTATTTGTTCAAAAATATTTGACATATACTTTCGTTTCCGCAGGAATCTTGCATTGAAATGCCATTAAATCCGTGCGTTTACTATGAGGTCATAAGATTTATTTTCCAATTCAAATTAGAATGGAATGCTGTTTGTGTGTTCCATTTCTAGTACTTGTTATAACTCATATGTTCTCTACGAAGGAATGAAATCGTTTTCTGAGTAAAATTGCAGTGTTCGATTGGATAAAAATAACTCTAGCTTGCTACATAAACGAAAGACATTCTCAGACAGTAAAAATCGAAATGTGTTGATACACTGCCCCTATAATGCTCCCAAAATTTGCTGTGTGAAATTGCTGATGTCTACTGTACGCTCCCCCTCGCCTCCCCTTGCAATGTTGTCTAAATGGCCAAAGTTTGGTACCGTGAGCTAGCCACATTCTCAAGGAACAACATTGAATGGGGGAGGGGGGAATTTAGTTTATATACGATTTTTAAAGCGCTTTTTCTTGCACTGCATGCTTATTTTTTTCCAACATTATAAGGTAGTGTATCAACACTTGATTTTTACTGAGGTTTTAGCGTGGATTTGTCTTGGGTTCTGACACCATGTGAGATCTTGAGTAATCAAGTCGCCATTGTGATTCTAACAACCGTTTAATATGCAAAACGTCTTACAAAGACCGTTGACCTGACATAAGCTGTCTTAATTATATCACAATCAGACCTGGATACAGGTCATAAATATATTTTTTATTCATACACAAAACGTCAACTGAAAGATATATTTATCTATTTAATATCTATAAAATGCTAATCAGCAAAAAAAAAAAATTATTAAAGTATGAATTCTCCTTTAGTAACCTATTAGTCTTAAATTGGTCCTCTAATGAGAATATATACAACAATCAATTGCCAATCAAGTTAAGAATTACCGATCCTGTCTAATCACATTGTTCTTTGATAAAAGGAAAGTATAAAAAGTGTAATTTTGTAACAATTTTCCTTAATTTTCCAAAGTTGTGCAGCATATTTCGCTGCCTTTTTTTGAAGCTGGTCTCCAAATATGAGATAGGGGGGAATTTGACCTCTTGTGGATGGCATGTGGTTGGTCTTTTGTCTTCATCGGTGTCTAAAGTATATGTACAGCGTGGACATGAGCTATGATCGTAGTTGATTGGCGAGTAAATGTCTCGGATCCGAAGACCGAGGCAATCTCGACAGCAGTGCACGAAGACCTGACATTTCGGATTTCCGAAAAGTCAAGTTTTCGTTCATTGGCAAGAAGAAAAGTTCCTTTCTCAAAAAAAGTCGAAAACGCTTTTTTTGTGAAAGGAACTTTCACTTCTACTCTCCGAAAAACACCAGCGTCATTCTCGGGAGTATGGCGAAAGCGTAGCTCATCAAACACAGCATGCTTGACAAGCCACAATTCTTGCTCCTCTTCAATGAGTGGTGGCAGATCCTGTTGTACCATTATACTACTGTCGGGATTGCCAACATTTACCTCCCGATATCTGGCCAATTCTGGATTCTTTCGTGAGGGAGACGCACAAGTTGGATTCCTCGCCATAGCCTTCCCATTTAACCAAAACCTCGTCATCTCTAGATCTCCTCTCTCTGATCTCCTCAATCGCCCACAGCTTCCTTTGGTTTTTCTTCCTTTCCTTTTCTTCATCTTTTTGTAAGATGTCGATGACTTCGACATCAAAAAACATCGCAAATATGGAATGCATTAACTTAACCATATATAGCGCGTGACGTGGGGGGGGGGGGAAGAAACGACAATTTTTTTCGGATTGATTCTTTGATTTGATTGTAGACCACGGATGTGATACCTCCGGATCTTAAGCTTTGTAGTTCAAACTGTTTTGAATTATAACCCAATTCTTCTAGGCATAATTTAAATATCTTGCTACATCTCGTGTAGGATATGCCGGACTCTTTAAAAAAAAACCATAAATTAACACTACCTGATATTTTTGTATTTTTTTCTTATTTAATTAACTTGTATATTTCCTTAGCTTATACAATAAATTAGCAACATAAAGACTGGGGGCTAACTAGAAAACTTACCAGTTAATTTAGCCCTCAGGCTCAACTTATATATATACAATTGTAAAAAACTATTTATATATACATGGTAACTAATTTACTGTAATTTTTCTTACTATAAAATTGTCAAACTGTTAATTTAATGAGCAATAAATTTGATTGATTTGATTTGATTGATTTTATTTGACTTACAGAAGGAAGTATGAACTGGAACTCTTGTGAAATCGTAAAGATCTAAACAATACAAGATCTGATCTAAGATCTATACTAGACATTTCTAATAGAAAGTGAAATGCTGCGAAGAGTAACCTCGGATCTTCTGAAGAAAACAAATATGAAGATAATAGAAATATAATCTGAAAAGAGAAACTAGGATTCAAAAAATGAATTGGTTGGAAAAAGTAGTGGTGTGTTGAGGCAGGATAGAAAAGTATGACTAATTATGACAAGAATGGGAAAAAGAGAGGAGGCTCTATGTATAGGTTCACGAATATTATTTTATGAATATATTTCCATTGTGAGAGTTTTGTGATCTAATGCATGAAAGAGAAATGACTAATGTTTGATAGAAAATAAAATAAAAAATGAGGTAAGTGTATTGTAGTGCTATAGAGCACATGTTAATGAGATCTTGCAATCTAAATCGAGAAAAGAAAAAAAGGAAGAATTAAAATTCAAGATAATCAACTGGAACATTTTTATTGAACATAGTGCTATGCAGTAACAACATTTTCATATATAAAGAGAAAACATCTTTTTGAAATATGAGCATAGACTATTTCAGATATTGTGTTTTAAATTTCCTAAACGGAGTGTGATAACTTAACTTGTATAACTTTAACATTGTATGTATTGGAAAAATGAACTTTCAATTCCATACTTAATACAAGAAATGAACATTTAAGAGCACATGTCAGCAAAAACCAAACAAATTTGAAAATTCGTGGCAAGTCTCAAAAAATCGATTTTGCTCAAACTTTCAGGGTTGATAGCCTATTATGTCCCAATCATCGTGGTGTATTTAGTTTGTGAAAATATGTTTTTGTTCTTGAGAAATAAGGATTTTAGTCAGAACGGGTAATTATGCTAATTTATAGAGCCTCAAATTGACCAACTTCAGTGACCTCATGTAACGAAACTATCTAATCTATGGTAGTGATGATATCATATTCCTTTTGCCTATCATCTATATTTCATTCACTGAAATTATGAAAGATTTCTTTACAATGTGGAATTTATCGCGAATTTTCTCATCAGCCCTACTTTTTCTTACTGTAAAAGTAGCTTCAAAACAAGTGGCATTTTTACTATGGCCGAAACATTAGAATCAATTGATATTTAGGGTATTAATAGAAGAGGAGTTGATCTTCATTTGTGCCAAAATTTAGCTTGGGTAAATTCGTTTTCGATTTTCTACAAGCGGCCGAAGTTACCAAAATACGCTGTTTCTTCCGTCGCCAGCTTAGCTTTTGAAATAACCAAGAAAGACAGGTCTGTCAACACTAAGTCAAACACTTGTACTTTCAACAATGTTTTATTTTAAACATAATTATAAGTTTCTAACCTTGTCGATGCAGACGTTTTTAAAAGGATTAAAATCCTTTTTGAGGTATTCTAAAGAAGAAGAACTACAAGAAGAACTATAGAGAATTTTACGACCTTATGAAAGTTTAGATATAATATCAATAGTTTACATAAATCTTATCCAAAAACATCATGGTTAGATACTGTATAGCCTTTGGTTGTACTAGCCGAAGTTTAAAAGAAGATTGTCGTGGACTTATATGGCATTCGTTGCCGCTTTCAAACAAAGATCTTCTCCAGAAATGGCTGATGAAAATCCGAAGAGAGAACACTCCTGTGAGCAAAAATTCTTATCTATGAAGCAAGCATTTTGAGCTTGAATGCTTCCTGAAGTCTCTAGGAGGACAACGAATGTGATTGAAACCGGAATCTATTCCTACGAAGTATATTTTCTCCTCTGAAAAGCCACAGAGGAAAAAACCATATTAACGAACTGCAACAACAACAACAGCACTGCCATCTTTAGCGGTTTCTTTCCGATATGATAGCCATTCCTTTAGCCTTTCCTTCGTTAGGTCACGCAGACATTTGCTGCTTAATAGTTTGACCTTTTCTTCCACTGATTTGGGAAATATTTTGAAATTTTTGAACATCATTCTAGTCTTGACTATAGTTCTTCTTGTAATATCCCGGGAAGCTCGACCCGATAGCCTCGTTCTCACCTACGCTAATATACGAAACCGCTGCCCATCAAAACTACGGACGCGGATCTGGAATAAGAGCTATTTCATCTGGAATTACTTGCTTTCCACCAGCAAATGCTTTAAACGAACAATAGTTTCCATGTTTTAAGTCGGAGTTTCTAGTCCTGAAGAAACACCACAGGTAAAGGCGAGACTTCTGATTACAGCCCGTCAATCAAATGCTACGTAATTCAATATGCATATCATTATTGGTCTCTCGTCGGCGAAGGCCAGAGTATTTCATAAATTCAGTTCTTTTTATTTCTCAACAGTGTCGATTAGATTTCGCTGATTAACTTTAGAAATCAAGTGGGATCTTTAGCGCATTATCAATGTATCAGTTAATTTGGGAAGTATAAGCAGTCGCTAAGTATAAGAGGTTGAAACTGTGCGGCATTGCAGACATATTCAGTTGTTGTTTTGAAAGCCATTGTTGACACAGATAACTTGGATATGCCAAGACATCACGTATGGCTTGACACAGATAACTTGGATATGCCAAGACATCACGGTTCTTCGTTTAGAATACCTCAAAAAGGATTTTAATCCTTTTAAAAACGTCTGCATCGACAAGGTTAGAATCTTATAATTATGTTTAAAATAAAACATTGTCGAAAGTACAAGTGTTTGACTTAGTGTTGACACACCTGTCTTTCTTGGTTATTTCAAAAGCTAAGCCGGCGACGGAAGAAACGGCTTATTTCGGTAACTTCGGCCGCTTGTAGAAAATCGAAAACGAATTTACCCAAGCTAAATTTTGGCACAAATGAAGATCAACTCCTCTTCTATTAATACCCTAAATATCAATTGATTCTAATGTTTCGGCCATAGTAAAAATGCCACTTGTTTTGAAGCTACTTTTACAGTAAGAAAAAGTATAGCTGATGAGAAAATTCGCGATAAATTCCACATTGTAAAGAAATCTTTCATAATTTCAGTGAATGAAGTATAGATGATAGGCAAAAGGAATATGATATCATCACTACCATAGATTAGATAGTTTCGTTACATGAAGTCACTGAAGTTGGTCAATTTGAGGCTCTATAAATTAGCATAATTACCCGTTCTGACTAAAATCCTTATTTCTCAAGAACAAAAAAATATTTTCACAAACTAAATACACCACGATGATTGGGACATAATAGGCTATCAACCCTGAAAGTTTGAGCAAAATCGATTTTTTGAGACTTACCACGACATGTTTGAGTTTAACTGACATCCTCTCTTAAGCAACCTATTCATTGTATAATTCAAAGCGATGGTGTAAAACAAAGTTATTGGTTGCTCTACTGGAAATGGCTATTTTAAAACTTGCAACATTTGTGAAACTGTGTGTAATAAGTATTAAAATATACTAACGGTATGTAGTTGAGGGTAAAATGTCAAAAAAGTCTTTCAACGTTTATAGTTCAACATGAAGAGGCTTCTTGGTAACTGAATCATACGTAATGTTCAATTTGTCCAATGTAAGCAATGCATCTTCTATCATGTCTTGATTGCATGAATCAATATCATGAAGTTGTGCCAAGGAAGCCAACAACAACAGTTCTTTGTTAAAGACAGAGAGTTGTATTACTTTTGAATCTGATGTCATAAGAATGAGTTTGAGGTAACACTGAGTGCTACACATGTTAACTTTAACTGACATGTGGCATTTGGGGCAGTTTCCTTTACCATTTTTCTCAATTATTCGGTTTCCACAAGAGAAGCAGGCTTTAAAAACTGTAACATCACGTACTCCACAAATACTTGCTTGCACTTGAATTGTTGTGTCTGGTAACAGTTGGACATCAGGTAGGTTTTCTTCATAGTTAGAAGTAGGTTCCACACTGTACTCTGCATTATTCTTAGGAGGATTAACATAGCGTTCTCCATATTGATCATCTTTCACCTTGATGTGTTTGAAGATATAGGTATGACCTTCTTGGAGGGAGTCAACCTGATCTTGCCAGAGAACGATATTGATTTATTGAGACAATGACTAGAATGAAACTGTCTTCTGCACTGAGTGTAACTTGAGAAACTTGAGTTTTCTTATCCATTATTACATCCTTGGCTGGTGAATCTTGAACTCTGAAATTGGTTATCTTTACTGGGGCTTTCTGTTCCTGGTATCTTTCCAAAGGAAAACGTTTATCCGGTGAGAAAGAGACACCTCTTCTAGTACTGGACTTGGTTTTAATAGTAAAATTAAAGTACTTCCTTGGGCCACTTTGTTTCAATGGAGACAAATTTGATATGTAACCAATAAGTTCGTGTTTCTGAGTAGTTTCATCGTTGGATGGAGAATTATCTATGAAATAATTACAATTAGTGAAGTTTAGTATTTTGTTTAATGTTATGTTAATAATATACTGTTAGTAAATATTGTGTAAAATGGATAACGTTGCAACGTTTATCAATCCAGCCAAAAGTGGTTTGGCCAAGCATAGAATACTCGTCTATTATAATGTAGTCAATACCATTGAGGCTTTGTTGCAATCTGCTTAGGGATTCACCTTTAAGATCATTGTTACCTCTTGGTCCAACTGGTAACTTCAAGAGGGAATGAACTGTAATACCTCTGATATTATGAGAGGCTTTGCCTGTTGTAGCAGTTACTACACATCTTCTTTGCAAAAAGTTACGGATTGCATTGATAAGGTAGCTGTTTCCTGTACCAGCGACACCTATTATTATGAGACGGAGTGGTTCGTTGTCACCTGAGCTGTCTTCAGAATGGAACTTAACAATGTCATATGCGAGTTTTTGCATTTCACTAAAGCTATTGATGTTGACAGTGTCACATTCTTGTTGTGTAATGGTACTGGCTTGCTCCCTTCTGGTTTTAATCCAGGTGGGCATTTCACCAATTTGCTGATCAGTATATGGAGCTCTGCCATGATGCCATTCATGAGTTGATTGTGTGTGTTCACAATTTTGAAATGGAGTATGGAGATCTGAAATGATCATCCACTCTTCATGACTAGTATTATCTTGTTGATAAGGTTGAATTCCAGGTTCTTCCTGACTCTGAATGACAGTTTGAAGTTTATCAAACCAGTCTGGAACATTGGCTTCTGCATAAGGTGTTTGCAAGAATTCTTGCCAGTGAGTAATAAATGTATTATCAGAGGGTTCTTGGTTACCCCATGCATTATTGTGCGTAAGTTTCCAAGGTTTATACCTTAAGAGTTGGTACTTACAGTAAAGAGCAAAATTTGACCCTTTGGGATTAGAAGAGTAAGTTGGAAAGATGCGTGGAATAACATTGTCTGGTAATTTGGTAAGCTTTGCATTGGCAAGTTTATATCTTGTGGCAAACCGTACAAAATTAAGGTCTATTATGTCTGGTGAGCTATCATACTGCTCATGGTTAGCATAAACATCTAAGAGTGAGTTGTTTGTACAACTATTATCACCATTGTCAGCAGATGGATTGGTGTGTACCCTGCGAGAGCCATTTAGACTTACAGGAATAACAGTAAATGATGAACTATGTAGCTTGAGTGATAACAAATGATGCATTGTCTCTTGAGCAGCATAATCTCTCTCGCCAAGTGTTTTCATTACCACCTTCTTGATAGCTTTGTGGGGATCACTGTTACTATCAGCACTTTGCACAATACAATTAAATGCTTGTTTGAGTACTGGTGACCTTGGCTCACCTTTAGCTGCATACTTAGTAAGATATTCAACACAAGCATAATGGTCAATAACAACTTGAATGTCACAGTTGGCTCTCCAACCTTGTAACTGGAGTCGCTGGTGGTTGTTTAATCTAGGGTCATTCCTTTTTGTTACAATCTTTGCTCTATATTGCACCTCATCACTCTTAGAATGAACCTGTTCAAACTCTAACTTTGTCTTTGGATAGTGTTGAAATGGGAAATTAAATCTACATTTCATTTCACATTCGTTCTGTTGCTTTCTTAAACAATAGCTTGTACTACAGCGTGTATGGCGTTGAACCATGTTTAAGATATCAATGTAGTCAGAATCTTGGTCATAATCAGGAATATCTTTATACCATTTCTGACATGGGTGGATTTGGGTTAGGATTTACAGTTGATAGCAACCAATCAACATACTGACATGCTGTTTCAGCAGCTTTGTTGCCAGCTTCAATGTCTTGATCTAATTCTATTACGTCAATTTCATCATGCTCATCTTTATATTTTTGGGCTAAAAAACCTTTTAAGGCATTCTTAGTCAGTTCACATAACTGTGGGTCATTTTTCAATTTAGCAGTACCATGACAGTGAATACTACCTCTACTCTGGTATTCATATCTGTACCAGTGCCATTCAGCATCAAGAGTTTTATACAACCAATGTTTGATGAAGTTTTCTAATCTCTGTGTGAAAAACCAGTCCACAATGTGTGGATTATTGATGACATTTTGTCTTCTAACTTCACTAGTAGTGTTGCTGTTTTCTCCAAAGAGAGAATGTAATTCTGGCCAATGCATATCAGCTGATGAAAATGTGAAGAAGTATGTTGGTGTTCCAACATTTGTTACTATGGCTTTTAGGTCTTCTTTTACCTTATGCCAGTAAGCATTTGTACCAGCAATATTGGCAACATATCTAGACACCTTGGACATGAAAGCAGCTGTATTATTGCTTGCAGCCATTTCACGTAACTCATCAATAGTGAGATGTGCTTCACCTGGGTTTTGTTTCAGAAAAATGCCAGTCTGTTGTAAAGTTCTCATTCTCTGAATCATATTAAAAGCCCAGTAGGAAAATCTAGGATGGCTAGCAAAACGATATACCCATTTATCATTGATCTTGTCAGCAAATTTTATTAGATGCTTAATTCTCTCTAGAAGAGGAACATCCCTTACAAGGGCTTGATTGGTTGGATCTCCCTTGCCATCAGGGAAAAGTGTGGGAAATGCCATACTAGCTAAGTATGGTGTCTGGTACTCATTTAATGGCTGATCTTCAACGGTAGGCCAAGACATTGGTTCTTCACTTGAGAGCTCATTTCTAACAGCATCTAGTTCTTGTTGTTGTTGTTCACTGACTGGTAAGAAACTACTCATTTCAGTAGATTCATCATACACTGTGTCTTCAGATGGGTTTGTTAAAGTAATAATGGAGGCATTGACTCGAACAACAACAACTGGTGGCTGGGGTAGCCGCCATCTTTAATCAGCACAAAAACTAGTCGCAAGTCTCCTGCGACATCTGATATACAAAGGTATCCCATACTATGACATCCCCTCCTTTTGGGTAATTTGAGATAATAGTGATGTCCAATATAATGTCAATGTTCTTCCAACGGCGCAACAGTAAAATAAAATACATAGCAAACAGTATCTTAACAGTTTTTTCTTGATATATCTCGCTTATTCATTCCTTGAACTTTGCTGGGACTTTTGTCGCTCTGCCCGACCTGGTGACTTGGCTTCTTGGTTGGAATGATGCTTTCGTCCCTTCCACAACAATGACTTGATCCTCTACTTGCTTCTCTTGTGCACCATAGGGTAAGCTGGACTCCTGCAGTGTTGGTTTGGAGGGAGGTGCTGACAGCGGGTTGTCCTTGTCTGCTATACTTTCTGGCAGTAGCTTGTCTTTCTCTGGCTGACAATATGTAGGTGGCACATGTGTTCGTGTGGGCACAAGGTCTTGGTCGCTGTCTGGTGGAGGGCTTTCTCTGTTTGCTGGCCGCAAATGTTCTCTCGTTCTCTGATACAACCTACCATTCATCTCAACAATGTAGGTCCGTGGTTCTCTTGCTGGGTTTGGGCGGTTGAATACTTTTGCGGGCTCCCAAACACCTCTGATCGTGTTCCAGACAAGTACTGATTAGGAGTCGGCCAGCACCTCCTTGTCGCTTGAAGCCTTTCGGTTGTAGGATGCTGCTTGTCTTTCTTGTCTGTCCTGGTTCCTTTCTTGGTGGCTTTCTGTCTGTGGATGGCTTGATTGTAGACTCATCTTGCTGTTGGGTAACAGGGTCCTGGGTTTATGACCGGTTAAGAGCTCATAAGGTGATGGTAAGGTGTCGTCTATGGGTGTGGTCCTGTACATCCACACCGCAGTGTATGGGCAATGGTTGCTCTCTAGTGCTTTGGTCCATAAGGTCTTACAAATGCCAGTGGACTTTTCAGCTAGTCCATTTGTCTGGTGGTGGTAAGGTGAGCTGAATGACAGGTTGATGCCGCTTCTCTTGCAGGCAACTTTGAAGTCTTCACTGACAAACTGGCTTCCGAAATCTGTGATTATTGCATTTGGCAGGCCGTATTCGGCAAGGACGCTGGTGAAGTGGGCTGAGACTGTGCTTGCCTTCATGTCCTTCAGGAGCCTTATCACAGGAAACCTTGAATAGTAGTCTACTATCATCAGGTACTTTGAATCGTTAAACTGGAAGATGTCTGCCCCAAGCTTTTCCCATGGTCTTGTTGGCAGATCTGGCTGCAATATGGGTAGTTTTGGGGGGGCTGCTTGGTGCTTACTGCAGACATCACAGTCTTTGACGAGTTCCTTGATGTCCTTTGTCATGCCAGACCAGAAGATGGTCTGTCTAGCCAGAAGTAAACACTTTGATTCGCCTTGGTGGCCTACATGCGTTGTCTTTAGAACCTGCTTTCGGAGGGATTCAGGAATGACAACTCTGTCTCCTTTTAGGATGAGGCCATCCTCTAGCACAAGGTCACACCGGAAGTTCCAGTACTCCCATAGCTCTTCGGGACACTGGCTCCTATGGTCGGGCCATCCCTTGTAAATCGTATTCTTGAGCATCAGCATAGTAGGGTCATGAAAGGACTGCATTCCTCACGTTGTCGATGTCGATGGGGCAATTCTTGTCTGTTACAAAGTTTACGCTGTACTCTATTTTTTTTATTTCTTCACTCGGGCTTTCAACGTCATGTAGATCCTTGTTCATGCATACACGCGATAGGGCATCTGCGACAGGAATGGTTTGGCCACGCCTATATTTGACCTTGATGTCAAACTTCAAGCATCTGAGGATCATCCTTTGTAGCCTGGCTGGGGCCTCGGAGATGTTCTTCTTGAAGATCTGTTCGAGCGGTGAATGATCTGTCTCAACAAGGGTGTGCCTGCCGAGTAGGTAGTACTCGAATTTCTCCAAGGCGTACATCACAGCTAGGCACTCTCTTTCGATGTTAGAATATCTGGACTCTGTCTTAGTAAGTGTCCTTGATGTCATGGCAACGATTCGTTCAGTGCCTGTGTGGTCCATCTGCCTCAGCCATGCTCTGAGGCCTTGTTGGCTGGCATCACACTGTAGGATGGTGGTTGTTTCTGGGTTAGGGTCGTAGAATGATGCGACTCCTGCTGAACAGAGTTCCTGTTTAATGTTCTCTAATGCATTCTGGTGGTGTTGTTCCCACTTGAAGTGAATGTTCTTCTTCGTAAGGTCCCTGAAGGGTGCCGTGAGTTCCGCTAGTTTTGTTGAGAAACGGTTCAAGTAGGTGACCATGCTGAGTAACGACAGGAGCTCTTTGGTGTTTGAGGGTGCAGAGATGTTCTTGATTGCCTCGATCTTACTGGCTGTGGGTAATATTCCTTCTCTTGAGAGTGTGTAGCCATAGAAATTCACGGTTGGCTGCTTGAATTGTAGTTTACTCGAGTTGAGGCTCACATTGTTTGCCCGTGTGGCGTTCAGCATCTTGGCGAAGGCTATATCATGCTCTTGTTGTGTGGCTCCAGAAATTATGATGTCGTCTGCAATCCCTGTAACATCGATACCTCTATAGACCTCGTCTAGCTTGCGCTGAAATACATCCTGTGAGACGTTGATACCGAACGGTAATCGTTTGAATCAGTAGCGTCCGAATGGTGTGTTGAACGTGTACAGTAGACTGGACTCATGGTCCAGCTAGACATGCCAGTACCCCTTTGTTGTGTCTGCGATGGAGAAGAATTCATTACCATATAGTTGTGGTAGTACTTCCTCGATGGTTTGGGTGTAGTAGTGTTCGCGCCTGATGTTGTCGTTTAGGTCTTTAGGATCCAGGCACAGTCTTACTTTCTTCTTACCCTCTGGTGTTTCAGTGATGTTGCACACAATGGAGTTTACCCAGTCAGTCGGTTCTGTTACTTCCGTAATGATGTCGTCCTTGATCATGTGGTCAAGTTCCTGTTTGTATAATGGGAGGATGTGGACTGGTACTGATCTGGGTCGGTGGATAACAGGTTTTGGGTCATCAATAAGCTGGATGTGGTACTTCCAACCAGGGAATCTGCCGATCTTGTCAAAACAATCACTGTACTCCTCCAGGACCTGAGGTTTGGTCAACTTGCCTTGTTGAGCAGTTTGTTCTAACTTAGATGGTATTTTGTTGGTGGTGAGCTCCTGGATGTTGGCTGTTATTATTTCTAATTCTTGTGCTTGTCGACAACCAATCATAGATGGGTGGCCAGGGGCATCGACGATGTTGAAGGTGGCTGGTATTGACTTGTCTTTGAATGTTGCCTTGAGAGTTGTAGTTCCGAGGTTATTGATGTGGTTTCCCCCATAGGCCTTCAGTATGTTCTTGCAGGGTTTGATATCGAGGGACAGATCTAAGGCATGTAGGTCATCAGTGGTTAGGATGCATGTATCGGCACCTGTATTAATTTTCATCTTGAGGCTGCGTTTATCATTTATCTTGATGGTTGCAAATAGTTTGTCTGGATAACTATTTACAGTATCTACTGAGTGCTCGGACGAGACTGCGCCAACGATAACTGTTATCTGGTCAGTGTCGCTGCTGCTGTCATTATCATCACTGTCGGTCTGAGGCTCTTCTAAGTCACTATCATCTTGCAAGTAGATATCTTGACCCTTGTACTCTGGGCTCTGGACGATTTCATTTACTTGTTTGAGTCGTCGTTTCAGGCAGACTTTTTTGAAATGGCCCTTTTTACCACAGTGGTTACACTTTGCGTTGATAGCCGGGCATGGATCAGATTGGCTGTGCTTGCCACCACACCTGAAGCATCCATTGTACTTGAATTTGTATTTTGGTTTGGCGTCTCGATCACGCTTCTTGTGATATTTATCTTGTTTCGAGGTTGCTGAGTCTGGCAGAGATGGTTTGTACTTGGTTTTCACGCTGTATAGGGCTGCCTGTTGGTTTCCTTTAGTAATTGCTTGCATTTGTGCTTTAGTACTTTCTTCTGTTTTCGCAAGATCATACACACTCTGGAATGTTAGGCTGTTCCCCTTGGCAATTGCATCTTTCCGGACTTTGTCAGAGTTGATACCAAATATAAGGGTGTCTCTTAACATTTCTTCCTTCGTTACTCCACTGTATCCTGCATCATCTATTAGGGTTCTTGCTTTGGTTATGAATTCCTCTAAGGGCATCTCTCCTTGTTTTAAGCAGCGTAGTTGATACCTTGCTAGTATCTGGTTGCTCCGGGGCTTTGTGTACTGCTCAAATTTTTTAAATACTGGGTCTAATTTAAGCTGTTCATCCTCGTCTTCCCAGGTAGCTGTATTGTAGATTTCGAGACCTTTATCTCCTGACCACAGGAGCAACAGTCTTGTTTTCTTGTCTTCCTCTTCTTCTTCTAGTGGTCCATCGAAGATGAGTTGGCATTTCTGCTTGAATAACTTGAAGCGTTTGTGTAAGTCTCCTGGTGAAGACCAGTCCATGGTTGGCAGCGTAAATCTGTTTCCTTCCATTTATACTTGACTGTATTGAATGCTTCTCGAATTCCCGCCAAAACTGGGTTCGTAATCGAGTCTAAAAACTAGCCTGAAATCTCGCTTATTTGATCCGAGGGTTGAACTTAAAACTCTTTCGGTGTTCCACTTGTGTTTTGCTTCACTTTGATCCCACTTTCTTACACCATGTTAAAGTAATAATGGAGGCATTGACTCGAACAACAACAACTGGTGGCTGGGGTAGCCGCCATCTTTAATCAACACGAAAACTAGTTGCCAGTCTCCTGCGTCATCTGATATACAAAGGTATCCCATACTATGACAGGGTTATCAGTGGGTGGACCCACATCAAGGTCAACACTTTCATCAGAAATATCCTCATTGGTCTCAACAGTCAATAGGTCTGATGGTATTCCATTAATAGGCAATGACTCCACTGCAAGAACATTTATTTGTACATCTTTGTAATGAGGATTGTTCTGTGTAAGCCAGGTCAATGCATCAAGGACTTTTTGTCTTCTGACATTGAGATCTTTGAAAGTATTGTCTGTACCTTTGACTTTTACAATAATCACAGAGAGATCTTTTGGATACCTTGGCAATGAAGATGCAAGTTCATTGACATTTTGTGGAAGTTTAATACAATGTCCTGAATAATCTCTCTGTACACCTGGTTTGATATAAACTGTCATTATAGGGAGCGCACGGGCAATCAACATCTCTTCAATTTGAGTCAGACCCTGTAACTGAGGTGGAATTCGAGAAGGAATCATAGAATTTTCCTTTGAAAACGTTTTAGGGGATTTTTTGTCCCTGGAACATTGTAAACAGATATAAGTATTTGGTGACCTAGGTTTGGATTTCATGGGCCATGATTCTTGGCAAACAGTACATTGAGAAATCGAAAATTCAAGTGAAGCCTGGAACTTTGAAATATTGGACTTTGCCCAATCTTGTTCATGCAATTCACCATATTTGGTAAGATCAAATTCACTTAAATAGTCTTGTTGAGAAACAATTGTCTCAATTTTTTGAAGTTTTGTTTTCGTATTAGTTGCATCTGATCTCTTTCTCTTGCGTGATGCATTATCTTTCTCTAACCTGATTTGCATTTGGCATTGAGTTTGTGCTGATATTCTTCTCTTCTGACAGGCATTATTTTTTTTGTAACCTGATCTGTCTTTTGCTTTCATTTTCATTTGAATGTCTTTGCTTCACATATTCGTTGTGTTTTTTTAACCTGATTTTTCTTTCAATTTCAGTTTCTTCTAAGATCCTTCTCTTCTTGTATTCCCTGGCTTTTTGAAGCCTATTATTTTTTTGAGTTTTAGATTCATTTCGTTTATTTTTCTTTGAATTTGCTTTATTAGCAACATTACTTCCAATGGTAATAACTTCAAATGCAACCGGTACAATTTCAAACAATTCTGTATTCAATTCAAGTGAAAGAGAACATAAGTATTCCTCTAATTTAGAAATGTCAGCACATTTCATAACAACAGCAGTGCCATTACTATCAGGCATGCCAAAAGAGTTACGTGCATGAGAATCAAACACATAAATACAATCTGCAGTTTTAATTAGACCCATAATATAACCTTCTAATACTATAAATGCATAATTATTCTCACTGAAAGCATTCATCAAAGCTGAACGCAAAGCAAAGTATGGAGCCTCGTTTTGATGCTCCGCACAAGTGATTTCTCCTTGATAAAAATATTTGTAATTTATCAACCACAAAGGGTTATTATTTGCGGTTACCACAGGTAGATCAGTATTAGACACCCAAGCAAGTGACTTAGTATTGTTATCCGCCCAAATAAGCGGTTGCTTTGTTTGCCATTCTGCCCGAACAAGCGAATCTTTTGTTTTTGACGTAGTTGTCAAATTGTTGTTGTTGTTAGTCTCCATAGACCAACATGCTGTATTTGGCAGATAGTTCAGGGACAATGTTTCTGTGTCAGGAATTGATCTCCTTTCAAGAGCATCCAAATAAAGTTGATCTCCTTCCTCGAGAATGCGATCAACAACGGCGGCAGTCCACTCTTCCATTGCTAAACTCTGAGCACATAACAAGGCCGAAAAACTCATGAAAGAACACTGTCTTCCCCGTGAAACTTCACTAAAACGATCATCACCTTGATGAATACTTCCAGAGATGAATATATTTGGGTTTGACATAACTTTAGCAAAAATAATTCTTACCTAAATCAAGAGATTCCCAGTAGACAGCCCACGAGGAACACCAGAAAGCAGGATCGAAAACGTATGCATCTCATTATAAGCACGTGCAGTCCAGGATTACGCGAAGATAGCCAAGAATATTCCGAAATTTCCGAAAAGTATTTCGAGAAATGCTCGTGATCGCTCGCAATAAGAACGTGCTCGGACATTTTGCGAGTATCTCCTGAGAATACTCCGAAAAATCCTCAATGAAAGACAATTTTCGAAAAATCGAGATTTTTCATGGCATATACGACACAGGGATCCCATGACTTTAAAGATTGTTCCATTAGTGTGCTGCTCGCCTTCGGCTTCGCAGCAATTAGCCTTGTTGATATACCTTAAAGTTAAGCTCACTGGACAATACTTGGAAGAAATGAGCTTTATATATACAATATTTCCTTCATGATAAACGTCGGTTTTAGAATGTGGTATCTTAATGGTCATATAGTTTTTGTTAAACTCTAGATATTTAGGCAAAATCATTGATATTTCATTAAACCTTAGATACCCTGCAAAACCTAATGCGACTATAGTGGTAATCCTTAGGTCTTTTAGATTACATTCGGGACTTGCATATTTATCGATTATCTCCTTGACCACATCTGAAGGGATAGGCCCTGCTGAGAGTGTTGGCTAGGTACATGTGGGCTCCTTTCTTGTATGTTACGTGGAGGTCGTACTTTTGCAGTTTAAGCATCATTTGCTGGAGTCGTTTGGGTGCAGAAAGAATGCTTTTCTTGAGAATGGACTCGAGGGGCTTGTGGTCTGTCTCCACCTTTGTAGTGCGTCCGTATATGTACTGTTCGAACTTTTGAGTTCCGAAGAGAATGGCCAGCATTTCCTTTTCGATTTGCGCATACTGCTGCTCAGTCGACGTTAGGGATCTTCTAAGTTCATATAAGATATAATAATCATGTTCTTTACCAGCCAGAAGTCAAGATAGGGAAAAACTGGAATTTTTATTTCTACATTTTTTTACAGGTGATTTCAGGCATTGTATGATTCAATACTCAAAACTCAAATTAAGAAATATTTCCCCACATGATTATTCACTTAATATAGAATCAATAATGAAAGTACTGTCAATCTCGGGTTTTAGGTGAACTTTATATTTGATATACTTTAAAATTACCATTGAATTTCTTAATGATGACAGCAGTTCCCAATACCTTGCGACTTGCATTCATCACCTTCGCAACTTTACTGCAAAACAAAGGTCACAATAAGTTTAACAGTTATTAAGTTATTTCTATTTTATCCTATGGGGGGATGGCTGTTCTTTGATTTGAATATTACATTAATAATTATTCCTAATTTGCTTTTTTTATATGACAACCTTATCGCAGTATAAATCTACCAAATATAAACAAAGATGACGTTAGGCTGGGTTGAACATTAACTAATCTAATATACTGTGTAATCTATATACATACCATCTGTCATCATGCCTTCCACAGAGTACTGTGTGTCTATACTCGGCTCGAATAATGATCTTGTTTTCAGTGAACAGTAGTCCATCTTCCTCGGGAATGGAATGGAGGGGGCAATATGCATATAGGTCCAGAGGGAGGTTCCCTTTGTGCTTGGGCCATCCATTGCATGTGCGGTTTCGTAGCTTTGTGAGTGTTGGATCTTGTAGCTTTTCTGGAGTAGCTCGGAAGTTTCTTACTGCACTATGTATGTACAGCTCTGGCTCTGTCTGCGATGTCTTGTGGGCATACGGGCATATCTTGTCTCTGCATCTGTCAAAGCTCTGGATGTATAGTCTAATGGCTGGTTGTTCTGCACCCAGTCCCGTGGATGACGAATCTGCCCGTATTGTCACTGGTAGACTTGGGTCATACAGTCTTAGAAGTGGCTGACTGATAAGGATCTCTTTGACTTTGTCTAGTGCTGCTTTGTGTCCTGGCATCCATTTGAAAGGCACTCCTTCCTTCAGCGGGCTGCACAGTGGGCTGATGATGCTTGACTTGTTCAGGATGAAAGGCGAGAGAAAGTACACCATTCCAACTATACATCTGACTTCGTCCTTGTCTGTAGGCTCAGACATCTTACTGATAGCTTTGATCTTCGCTTTGTCTGCTTTTACTCCCTCAGTAGAAATTTTCATTCCTAGGTAAAGGACTTTCTAGCTTCTTGTATTGAATCTTGTTTCTGTTGAACTTTACATTGTATTGTCGTGCTCTGTCTAGCACTCTTCTGAGAGTGAGATCATGCTCCTCTTCTGTGTTAGCTGCAATCCGTATATCATCGTAAATCACGTGTCCATTGTTTATATCTCCAAATGTGTTGTATGCCATTTTCTGTAGTATCTCTGATGCACTCGAGATTCCAAATGGCATACGGCGAAACGTATACCTCCCAAAGGGGGTACTGAAGGTGCAGAACTCTCGTCATCAAGCTCCACTTGCCATAATAGATCCTTTCGGTCAAGAATGGTGAAGTATTTCTTTCCACCAAGCTGGATTGCAACTTCTTCAAATGTGGGTATCTGGTAATGTTCTCTACATATACTTTCATTTAGCTGCTTTGGATCAAGACACAATATCAGTCTGTTGGTTAATCAACTGGTTCAATGACTCGTTGCTGCACCATATCTACTAGCTTCTTCTTTAGTGGTTCATGTAGAGCTTGGGGTACTCTTCTTGGGGGCTGTATGGTTGGTCGTATGGTGTACTTCTCTGGGTACTTACCAAGGCATTTAAATACATCAGAGTATTCCTTTGTCATGGACTCTGGTGAGTGGAGGGACTTCTGGTTGTGCATTGACGGCATGGAGATCAGAATGGGGAAAGTAAAAATAATAATAATAATTTAATAACTTATAAAGCTCAAAACTCTGTGTACATATTCAATTGCGCTATAACTATTTACATTAGTATATTATAAATATATCAATGTAAGATAATGCAATTAAAATAAGATGTGTCGAAAATAGGTAAGTAATCACGATTTATAAATCATTCTAGCAACTATGGCTGTAACAAGGCCCTAGTAGTTCCCGTAATAACGAAGTAACATGACAGTATTTAGTAGCAAAAAGCACCTAGTGAGCCGAAACATTCAAAACGCGCTGTAATTTAAAGAGCTGGTAGTTAGGAAGTCGATAGTAAAGATTATTGCAATAACCAACCCTATTATCAAAGCATGAACTAGGGATATAGTACATTCCTTAGTTAAATATTTACGAATACCCTATTGTTATATAGGTAAAAGAACGCACTACTACAAGTTTTATTAATATCAGTCTTCATAGACAGTTCTGGGTCAAGCGAGGTACCGAGGTTACGAACAGTTGAGCTTGGTTTCACACTATCTTCTCCAACTTTGATGTCTTCGATGTTCCTCTTTGCCAGTTGTCGCCTGGATCCAACAAGCAAAACCTCAGTCTTGTGATCCTTAAACTTCAGCCTATTGGCAAGTATTCACTTCCAAATGTAACAGATGCAGTTCTCCACAGCTAAGATGGCATCAGCTTGATTGGAGCTGACACTCAGGCTGAATGACAAATAAATCTCAGTGTCATCAGCATAGGCGTGAGCGGTCGGGAGATGCGACTCAAGGATTTCAAACAGCTCACTCACATAGATTGCAAACAGGAGGGGGCCAAGACAGGACCCTTGGGTTACTCCACACTGAAGATGGAACTTTTGCAACAGCGTACCGTTGATAGAAATGTGCTGCGACCTCCCCTCTAGGTATGACGCAAACCAAGAAAGGGCAGTACCAAGGATACCAGTCATCATTTCTAGCTTATCCAGAAGAATTGAGTGGTCAACTGTGTCAAAAGCGGGGCTGAGTTCCAAAAGAATGAGAACAGTCACATGACCATTATTCATGTTCAGGAGAAGATCGTTCTTAACATTCAATAGTGCAGTTTCAGTGGAGTGATACTTACGATAAGCAGACTGTAAAGATGGAAAGAGCCCATTAGCATCCATGTGGTCAGAAATTTGACAAGCAACGGCCTTCTCTGTTAATTTTGACACAAATTACAAATTACTTATAGGACTGAAGTTCTTAAAGTCCTTAGGGTCAATACCAGCTTTCTTTAGCAGTGAACGAACGAGTGCATTCTTCCAAGATACTGCAAAAACTCCAGACTGCAATGAGAGGTTAATCATCTTTGTGATTACAGGCAGTAACTGTTCTACACAGGCTGAAAGAAGTTAGGATGGAAATGGATCTAGTAGGCAGCACTTATTGTTTGATGAAGCAATAAGCTCAGGTATCCCATAACTTACAACACAGGGATCCCAATATGTGACTTGGACAACCTTTATAAATTCAATATAAATCTCTCAAACTATGTAATTTATTGGTCAGTGAACAGCTAACCTCATTTAGAATCTTAGAATATGTTTCGTTACAAAGTTCAGATATATCCACAAAATCAATATAACAATAATAACAATAATGATAATTTATTTACTTAATATAGCGCTTTTCAACATTAAAATGATCAAGGGTGCTTTACATGAATAAGTTAATAGCATATAAATATATAAGATATGATTTACTATAAATGTTAATCTATAACAAAATCCAATACTAACAACAAAATACTAAGTTATAAATAGAAATATTCTAACTAAATACCAAATAACTAAGTTAAAGTCACTAAAAAAATAATGTATTGTCAAACCACAGGGAGCCCAATTTAGATAAAAGTAAAAGGTGAAAATAAAATCAGGAAAAAAATCGCGTTTAATTAATTTTTTTAATTCCAGGTCAAGATAATGTCCTCTATAATATGAACGAGCAAAAAAAATCCGTAAAAATGCACCAGAACATTTTTCTTCACGCGCCCCTTTGTTTTCCAATGTAATTTCCCTTTGGTATCCTACGTGTGGATTTCTGTTAATATAATTTAACAAGGGAGGAAAGTCAAGTCCCCATCTTGAACAACACAACACACTTTAAACCACGATTTCACCTTCTTTTAAACCACAAACTCCCGAAAAAACTTGACCAAAATGTTCCCTAGGATGGGGGATTCATTTTTTTAAAAGTATTTTTGATCTTCCTCACCGATTTCTCGAAACGAAATTTACGTGCAGAAAATTTTTCGCTTGCTGCAGATTTTCTGACTATGTTCTGTACGATTCGTTAAGTCAACGGGACTGGGGCAAGAACCAATTTCGACCTCACTACTCTCCCGCCTAGGCATTTTGTCATGTGTACACAACCCACATCAGCCACCCCACAGGGCTAGTTTTTGGTCTTCAGGTTGTCCGAAATTGAACGTCAATCAATGTCATGGATGGCCATGGATGGCACTATGTTGGATTCTCGGAAGAGATCACGCGTACCTTCGGCTAAACACATTTCTGTCTTGTATCGTCCAGCCGTCTTGACTACTAGACTCAATTTTGCTCTGAAATCTATCCAGGTTTTTGCTCAAAGATTTCACTCAAAACAGCGAAAGAAAACTAAGAAAACATACAGATAAGTACAATTTTCATTTGCTTGATACCAACTTGTTTGACGTTTATGAAACCTCGTGTTTTTTGCAAGATATTTTGCGTTAACAGTTGTGTAATTTTGCAGGTCGAGAGTAAATAAATAACTATTACTGTGATGATTAAGCTTACTGGACAGCAGCATCGATGCATGGAAATGGCCTCGAAAGTTCACAATTTTACGATTAATGGTCCAGCCGGTACCGGAAAATCAAGAGTTGTCGAGAGCATTTGTTTGAATCTACGACAAATTGGAAAGAAGAGTCAAGTGGTTTGCTCTACCGGTATTGCCTGCAAGGTCTTCAAAGGAAAAAACATTAACGGACCTCTGCCGAAGACGATCCATTCTTTCCTCGGAATAAAAACAGCAGAGGGATCTTTCCAGTCTGTCATTGAAAACGCACTGGACAATGATCTAGTTGTGCAGAGAATACGTGAAACTGATTGCTGCATTTGGGACGAGTGCTCGATGGGAAGCGCACGTCTATTGGAATTGTTCCAGTCTATAGTATCCAAGAATAGGGAATAATTTTCCATTTGGAGGATTGCAGGTAATTTTAGTTGGAAATTGGTTGCAGTTAAAACCTGTTCCTGGTAAGTTTGATATGGGCAGGCCTATGTTTTATTCTCCTATCTTCCCGAAGTTTCCTCACACAGTAGAGCTAGATGTCATCCACAGACAAAATAGCACAGAAGAACAATTTCTGATTATTCTCCATGATCTCAGAAAAGGACGTTGTA
Organism: Anthopleura sola; assembly: GCA_023349425.1. NCBI lineage: Eukaryota > Metazoa > Cnidaria > Anthozoa > Actiniaria > Actiniidae > Anthopleura > Anthopleura sola. Next base: position 11,568,596 of record JALHLI010000006.1, on the reverse strand, counting down.
ATGGAGGCACTGCACAAGCAATACGTTATCTTGTTCGACCCATTCCAGACCTGAACGATAAAGAAATGGTGCATTTGTTGTACAAGAACTTATATGTTGATACACATAATTCTATGGAGCTCACCAAATTACCAGGTGAACGTCTACAATTCACTGGAAAGATAGAGGGTAATGTGACTGGAATGAAGTATCCATCCCCAAAAGTGCTTTACTGCAAAGAAGGTGCTCCTGTGATATGCACGTACAGTGTTAATAGCAAGATTCACAATGGAACCAGGGGATATTTTGTATCGAAAACCTCTTCAGTTGAGGCAGTCATAAAAGTGAATGGTGGAAAGTATACGATAAAAGAAGTTACATGGTATAATATGAATGATGAAGGTCAAGTGATTGGTTCCTTTCGACAGATCCCTCTTAAGCTAAATTGGGCCTCCACAACACACAAAGCACAGGGTCTCCAGCTTCCTGCTATTAGCATTCACTCCTCTTACGAGTTCACAGGTGGTTTGATCTATACTGCCATGTCAAGGGTGAAATCACTAAATGACATTCAAGTGATGGACTCCACGCCTTGTATTAAACAGAGATGATGAAATCGAAGAGTTAAGAGAGCTAATACCCTTCACGCAATTTGATGATGACTTTGTAAACTGCTGTGCGATGTCAATAGATCCATTGCAGAGATGCAGTGATACATACAGTTCAATAACAGCAAACTGCAATGTATCAGTGATGGATGAGGATGGTGAACAATGTGAAGACATTAGTACAAATCAGTTAGATGACAGTGCCATTGAACAGTGAAAGGTGAGTTAAGGGCAGATTTGTTTGAAGAGGTTAATCAGCCAGATCAATGTAACAACAAGGACTACTTTGAATCAATAAATGCAACCATTGAAGACATTATTGAGACCTTGTCCAAAGGAGATGACCTTTGTCAACCACCAGATGATTTTGATTATGAACAGTTTTTCCAGTGTCTGATTGACAAATCAGTCATGAGAAATGGAGTACTATCAGAAAAAAAGAATGCAATAATTGCATTGGCAATTCAATACATTGAGGATTCTGTTTGTATAGTGAGACATGCATGGAACAAGATTTATTGTTTCATCAAAGACAAAGTTCCCGGAAAAAAAAAGGAAACCAGATTCACGACTGCCACAGCAAAGAAGTGGTATTGAAAGACAATGCTGATCATGAAAGAGAGTCTTGAATTCCGTATATTAGCAAGAAAGTTTCTTGACAGTAAACAACACAAGGAACATGGATCCATAGAATTCTCAGTGTGTGAGTATAGCCTGATGGCCAACATTTTAGAAGGTTTGTTTCAAAATCTTCTAATTGTTTTGGCAGTAACAGTCTCTGATGTTAAAAGAGAAGCTTATTGTACATTCAACGTTGATGACATGGATGAGCAGGGCAAAGGAAAAATAAGATTTATAGGAGGCTGGGTTGCATCAAGGTTGTTAAAAGCAAGCAGAAGTTACATTCATTCAAACATGAATTCAGAAGGTAAGGTTGTTTTGGAAAAAGTGAAGAAGGAGATAATCAAATTGATTGTGCTTGAGAATCTCATTGTAGTACCATACGACATCTTATGCAAGGAGACAAAATACCCAGAAACCCTGAATGTCACTGAAGAGAGGCAATATCGAACACATGGCCTGATCCATGTATCTGATGATTTTTATGAATTTTGCATTATACTTGAGAAAGAGAGACTGTCTTATTTAACAACAGGCATGTTTCAAAGATATGGTGATGATGTTGTAGAAGTTGCGAAAATGGCAATGGAAAACAGTGTGTGGTTATGGGAAGCATAAAACAAGCAATTGGTGGACATGAAGATTGAGGTAATTCATTTATCAATGCTTTATTATGCATACATTAATTTAAATATTACGGAGAGTTTGTAATTTATACAAGGGAATTTACTTATTTCATTATATATATTTCATAGATACAAATAATATTTTATTAATTCTTCAATATATAAGGTGGTATATTCAATTAATAACATATAATATGCATGTATGGAAGTAAGTTGGAAATTCCAGATGGGAAGGGGTATATTTTTGCAAACATCTCCATTATTGCTGGAGTATGTACATATCTTGGAACCACACATTACATTATTGTATCCCATTGATCATGACCCCAGTTCATTCCTCAATTCTGGAAAGTATAATTAACCATTTATGACCATATTTGTTAAGAAGAAATGGGTGAAATTGAAAAATTTCCAAAACTTCCTAAATAATTAACATATATGTTTATTCCATTTCTTTTGTAGGAAGAAACAAAAGAACATTTATTCAAGGATTTTATTAAGAAATATTTGAATGTTGGTACCAAGCAGTTCCTCAAGAATGTCAAGCACGACCGTCATGATGAGAAAAGAAAAAAAAAAGAGACCAGAGGAGCTAAAGTAACAATCAAACAGGCTTATGAAGACAAATCTCGAGGAAAGAGCTTTACTCACCAAAAGCTGCAGGTATTTTTGACAAAATATGGTGAGAATGCGTTGTGCGAGAACTACACAAGGGCAGAGTTAACAATCCTTTGTGCTGCTTATGGCAGTGAATGCAAGACAAGAATGAAAAAAGATGAAGTGGGAGGAAAACTTGCACTCAAAATTAACAGGATGCAATGTATTCCTAATCCATTCTTGCTCCTTGATAACAGGTACACATGAGTAGAACACTCGACAGATGCAAATAGTGTAGAACAGAGCTTGAACATTCGCATTGTCTGGGCACCTCATGCATAAATATACTATGTTCTCAATGGTTTGTGATATTTGTGTTTTTTTTCTTCTAATATAGTCATTTTGTGTTTGCATTTAAGTTCTGGCATAATGTGAAAAGTGTCGATTCAACTACCAGTCTATTAACTTGTAGTTGAGGCACAAAGTGTCGTTAGAACCTGAACATTCTCATGTTTGAGTGGTTCTGGCACAAATAGATGAGTGAGTGCCATTAGAACTATTTGTATTTTACTGTGTTTAGTAATTATATTTTGTGTTAAGGTGACTGACTAACTACTATTCCTTGTTCATTTTCATCCCATGATAGGCACAAAAGAAAAAATCAATTTAAAATGACAACATTTTCTAATTACTCCTTGCTTAAAGGGGAAGTCCGGTCTCGTACAACTCACATTGAAATAAAAGTTTAATATATCCTCAATGTTTCTGTGAAGTATTACCTTTGTAGATTCAAATGTGGCTGAGAAAGCATTTACGAAAGTCACGACGAAACGACGACTGGAATGCCGCCATCTTGGACAGTCATGTAAACACTGCGTTACTAATGGACAGCGGCTGGTGACGTCACTGCGCGGTTTTTCTAGCTTGGCGCGAAATCTAAATAAAACATTTCTCTATTGTTCATTTTTGTTGTATTTTATAAGCGTTTTTAATCTAAACATGCCTCATTGTATGGTACCAGGTTGTACCAATGGGTCAAAAACAACAAAGGGAAAAAAGATATTTCTTATCACAGACTACCAAAAGACAAAAAGTTAGCGAAAGTTTGGATCGGAAAGACAAAAAGGAAAAACCCTTGTAAACGCGAATCATGTTACGTCTGTAGACAGCACTTCGATCCTGAATGCTTTAAGCCATCATTTAAACCATTAGCTGGGCAAAAAGACAAAAAAACCTTGAAACCTGGAGCAATTCCAACTATTTTTAAACAAAGTGGCAAAGAAAAACGGCATCGTTTGTATTCAATAAAAAGAAGAGAAAAACGAGATAAAGAACAGGTAAGCTAAGTAAACAACAACATGAACTCAACATCTGGCTTTATTTATAAATAATAGCTTATAAACTAAGCGTGTTTGTCCATTCTAAAAATAACTAATAGAATAGCTTAATCTGTTAATCGTTGAGTATATATATTTTTTGTTTCAGGTAATAAAGCAAATTATAGAGAGTGAGTTTTCAAATTGTACTCCTGAAGAAGGCAGGATCTTGTCAGGATGCTGAAAATGCCATTCAAGTACGTGATGCTAGTACACAATATTGCCCTATTTCTTCAAATAGACGGAGTATTGGTACCCAAACGTTAAAACCTCGCCTAAAAAGAAAAAGGAATGAAGTCGATAGAAAATTCATTGAACATGTACAGTCTGAAGGTAGTAGCAATATTACAAATCCACTGGTTGACCACAATTATAGTACTGTAGTTCCTTCCTCTTGTATTTTACCTGATACCCCTCTGGAAGAAACAAACAAAAACCACACTACAATTCAACTGGATGAGGCAAATGAGTTAAAAGATCCTGAGAATGACAATGAGGAACAAAATGATAGTAGTACAAGTGAAGATAATTATTCTGATGATGAATTATATACATACCACAGCTCAGAAGAGAGCAGTGATGAGTCTGTAGCTGAAATAAGTTATCTTACTAAAAATGAAAAAACATTTATTGTATTTGAATCTAAACTTGATGAATTATTTAAGTTTTGTCAAGAATGCAAATCGCCAGTGTGTGAAGTGACAAAAACAACAAATGGCAGTATGGTGACATTACATACTTTGTGTCTGCAAAATCATGAATATACATGGCAATCACAACCAACTACCAGTAATCACATCCCTGCTGGAAATGTACTTATTCCAGCTGCAATTGTATGTACAGGGGGAACTTATCAAGACTTTTCAAATTTTGCAGATGCTTTAAATCTCAACTTTGTAGGCAAGTCATCTTTTTATCAAACGCAAAACAAAATTGTACTGCCCATTATAAACAAACAATATAAACAGAAGCAAAAAAATGTTATAAATGATATCAAAGGTGAAATGCCTGTTGATTTGTGTGGCGATGGAAGATCAGATAGCCCTGGTCATACAGCGAAATATGGATCGTACAGTTTAATGCATGAAAGGTCTGGAAGGATTGTAGACTTTTCACTGGTGCATGTATCAGAAGTATCTTCTTCAAATGCCATGGAATACGAAGGATGCAAGAGGTCACTGAATAATCTGTTGAAAAGAAAAATTTCAATTAGATGTTTGACAACAGATCGTCACACACAAGTAACAAGTCAATTACAGAAAAACTACCCATCCATTATACATCAATATGATGTTTGGCACTTAGCAAAGTGGGCAACAAAGAAGTTAACAAAAAAGGCCAAAACAAAGGCAAACATGGAACTCCAATCTTGGATCAAAAGTGTTTCTAATCATTTGTGGTGGAGTGCAAAAGAATGCAACAATGATCCAGATTTGCTTGTAAAGAACTGGGTTTCTGTTGTAAAGCACGTGGCTAACAAACACAGCTGGAAAGAAGGTAAAGCTACTGTAAAATGTAAGCACCCCAAGCTTTCTAGGCAAGAAAGAAAGGAGGTAGCCTGGCTAAAACCTGGATCATCTGCCCATGTTGCTTTGGAAGAAATAGTCTACAACAAGAAATTATTGAAAGATATCAGAATGATGACAGAATACCACCACACTGGCAATCTTGAAGTATTCCACTCACTTCTTCTAAAGTATGCGCCTAAGAGGAACCACTTCTCTTATCAAGGTATGATTGGCAGGACCCAACTGGCTATTATGGATCACAATGCCAATTGTGATCGACCACAAGCAACAACTACAAAGGGCGACAACAAAGGAGAAACCAGATACAAAGTGGTTTTTCCAAAGAACAGAAAAACATGGGTGGCCAAGCCAATACTGGAGAAGAAATCATTTACTTTTGTCAAAGAGCTGATTGATGAAGTAAGAGAGTGCAAGTCAGAACTACAAAGACAAAAAACACCAGCAAAAATTCCAAAAAATATTGCTACTGTCCCAAGGCCACCAAAGGAGGAGGTCATTAAGATGCACATCTCTAGAATAGTAAAAAAGAAACACAAACAATAAATGGTGAGTGTATAGTATTATAATTACCTTGTGCTTTGTACAGGGTAAGGTGGACCTCCAAAATATCTGAAAATAAAATGAATAATTAAGAAATGTTAGAGAAATACTATTAGGGACTAATATAAACAGAAGAAAAATTACCAAAACGAATCCATTTTGTTTTCACTACTTTACCTCGGAGTGCAGGCTAGAGTGCGGTTAGAAAATGTATATTAAAGGATTATTAACCGAGCGCGAGGTCTGTACGGGAAAATATCAGACCGAGGTCTTGACAGTACGGACCGAGCGCAGCGAGGTCCGTACAAAAAAGACCGAGGTCTGATATTTTCTCGTACAGACCGAGCAAGCGAGGTTAATAAATTGTTTATTATATGGCTGGGTTTTTTTTTAGCTGCGTCGATAAAAAACACGCGAACTTCCGGTATCGCGCGAATATCGATTGGCCAGGTATCGATCGTTTCCAACTAGCAAAACACATAAAGTCAAACTGCCAAATCTTGCGTTTATTACATCAGGAAACTGCTATTTTTTTACACAAAGAACTTTAAAGACCCTTCAGACCGATGTCACAGAAGTTCAAGCACTGATTTGAAATGTTTTTAAGTTGTTTTTTTTAAACAATCGTAATAAAACTAAGCTCATTCATCGAAGTGGAACAAACTAAACAAGAACTTGTTTAGCAGAGGAGCTGTGTTTTCATATTGTTGGTTTTCAATAATGTAGTCAAAGATGGATCAAGAAGTATTTTTTTCTTATTTTTGCAATGCGAAAAATACGTTTAATCGAAGTCATGTCTGTCTTAAAGTGAACAAAAACAATTTTTCGACTTTAGCGACTTGTTAAAGAAGATTTAGCGAGGGAAAGCGAGGGAAGATTCTTAATCTTACGATGAAGTTTATTGACTGAAAATTCAGTGAGAGAAAAAGTGGCCTGTAGACCAGAAAAACCTGATTATACTGCAAGAATGATATTTCAGTTCCGTAGAAAAACACTTCATATAAGGTAAATTCATTAATTTTAATTAATATTTCGTAAAAAAATCGACAAGAAATGTGTAAAACTAGCTGGAAAAACTCTCAGACAAGCCAAGGACGTTGGTTCGCCAAACATTGTCAGAAAAACTTGGATAGTTTGTCGTTTTTACTGCATTCTAGGTTTTTATCATCTTTTTCTTCTTTTTCATCTTTTTTCATCCAAAAACCGATATTTGAGGCTTTGATTTTTTGTTTTTGATCCAATTTCAAGAAAAAAGGCTAAGACAAAAAATATTTTTGACGGCCAGCGAACCTAAGTCAAAACAAGATTTTGATGTCCACTTCGAGCTTGTCAGGGTAGTAAAATTTGCTCGGAGAATGGTCCTCTTCGTAGCTCATCATTTCTTTGTTCGCTTTTTGTTTTATTTTGCTTATAAATTTCTTGTTTAACGAGAAAAAATGTCAAATTTCGCGACGTGAAAATTGTAAACAAACTCGCAAATTTGATATGTGATCCGGACCGATTGTCATGGTAACGGTCTGAGATGGGAAAATCTCAGACCGGAAATCAGCCAATCAGAGCGCGCGTACTATCGTAGCCATATAATAAACAGTTTTATTTCATGGATATATAGAATGCACTCTGTTATACTTAACAGACAATAGTAAACAAACAATCACATACAATTTCATAATCTCTCTTTATTTTATAACTGGTAATTATGTACATAAAAATATCAAACTATTGCGGTACTTATTATAGAGATATTTTGATATTCTCTAGACAGCGACACTCATAATGATATTATTATAATCATTGTTTTATAATAATACTATTATCAATCATTAGAATTATAAAAAGGTTGTTTATGTTAATCAAATACAGACTCAATAAGATGGTTAGAATTTTTTGTACTCAGGTAAAACAAAGCATGAAGCATTTTTGAGCCTGTGTTTTAATTGTCAGGAGCTTTAATACTATCGATCAGTAAATAAGTAGGATACTTGAATATTCAACAGATTGTTTACCTACCTGGTGTACTACTCATCTGCATAAAGAAACCCAACAAACTCAAAGTCTTCCTCAAGACCAGGAGGTGGAAAGTGAGCACGAATGCACATGACAGCACATGAAGGCAAAACTACTCTGATTTCCTTCCCTAAGACACCCCAGCAGCATCTAACCAACTGCCTATAGGCAATGTGCCGATTTCGTTTGTGTTGAGGTATGTTATTATTGGAGCCATATTGTTGTTGAAATTGGAACCAAGCTGCTTCGAGCACCCATTGGTTAAGGCATACGGCTTTAAACCCAGGATTGTCCGTAATACAATTAATCGTTAGATTTTCTTCTTCAGAAACTATCTGGTTTTTCTGGCGTATCTTATTGACCTCGTGACAGCAAAGACACTCGACATTTCGGTCCATTATTTGGCAGTGATCACATTCACACCTAAATATGTTTGTATCAATACTGGTCGAGATAAATTACGGAAATAAAGAATTTAATTTAAAAAATACTCATTCCTTACCAATCAGAATTTTGCAATCGAGTGTTGTAAGCTGACGAGTCAGAAGAAGAGAGATCTGACGATGAAGAACTATGTACAATCCTCGTTGGTTGAAACATGTAGCCTTGAATCTCTTCTCCATGATAACATTTATCCAAAAAGTCACTACTACTACTGCTGCTGTCACTCAATGAACTACTGCTAGTACTCATCACAACGATTTAGCAATAATTTATTTTAAAACAGGGGAAAAAACGAAGAAACAACTTGAAAACACTCGTCGAATGCTAGCTATTCTCGATCAGTACAATTGTGACCGCGCAGTGACGTCACCAGCCGCTGTCCATTAGTAACGCAGTGTTTACATGACTGTCCAAGATGGCGGCATTCCAGTCGTCGTTTCGTCGTGACTTTCGTAAATGCTTTCTCAGCCACAGTCGAATCTACAAAGGTAATACTTCACAGAAACATTGAGGATATATTAAACTTTTATTTCAATGTGAGTTGTACGAGACTGGACTTCCCCTTTAAGTAGTCAGTCAGGCAGGCAGGCAGGCAGGTATGTTTGTATGTACGTACGTACGTACGTACGTACGTACGTATGTATGTATGTATGTATGTATGTATGTATGTATGTAGGTTTGTATGTATGTAGGTATGTATGTATGTATGTATGTATGTGTGTATGTATGTATGTATTTATCCAAATATACAATATTGGTTTTAATTTCCTTCTTAGGATATATCCATTATGAGATGAAGAATGTGAACAAGCCTTGAAGTTACTGCCATACACTTTATTTAGATACAATCTTATGAATTAAATATGTAGACACAATTATTTTAGTTTTTTTATAATTGTATGCTATGACTTTTTTAAATTTTGTAGTTGTTGTCCCAAATATTATCCTAGTCGAAACAGTTTGTATTTTGGCCTTGGATTGTTGCTTGTCACTTGGTTTTCTCATGTTTGAAAACATTTATTGAAATATGTGAAATATGTTAAATTTAAGGAATAAAAAAAACAGTTTTCCATGTATTATACTCTGATAAAGACACGCGGGTCGTGGAGAGAACACAAGAGAAGCGTAGGAAACCACTACATATAGCAGAATGTTTTCCAGCTTGTGTCTTTATCATATTTCATTTTCTTACAATAATTTAACATAAATATATATGGTTATTTGAAATCTATATTTCTCACATAAATGGAAGATGTACTATTAACTTAAGTCATCAATAAGTTTCAAATATAAACAGAACATATTAGATGGTTTATTAACAGTTCAATAACAAGCAAAGGGAATGTGATGAGGTTTGTACTTTAATATATTTCAAATAATACTGAAAAAAATTGAAAACCATCTAATATCGATGTATTTAATTCCCTGCATCACATTTATATAATAAATCACATATTGATGACTGAAGTTAAAAACAAAGGTCATTCCATGAAATGTGTATCCACCTGTAAAAAAGAAGTAAATAAAATATAATTGTTTAGATGAAAAACACATTTATAAATACATAAAATTCATAAAATGTTGGTATCACTTTACCTTGTGATTGGGATGGCTCCCTAACATTTCTTCTGGAGGTGCACAGGTTAGCTCTGTGACCCCTCCCCCTACAGCTATAGCAAAAGGTGTGATCTACAGAAATATTAACAAAACCATTGTTATCACTGAGGTCATTTCCCAGGATATAAAAAAAGATTTATTCATAGAACAAAAAATAATTTAAAATAAATTGATGTATTTGAGACTATGATTAACATGATTTGTCATATGTTATTACATTACACGAAATTTTTGCAACACCTTTATTTCATGATTTCAAAACAAGGTGTCATGAAATCATTGCAAATCAAAAATCCATGAAATTAACAAGTCCCATGATAAATAATATACTCATAAAGATAATTCAATTGACATTGTTTGGTAAATTGGCCTATTTATCAGTTGCAATATTGACTTTTCTCTCACCATCCTCATGGGAGGGGCACTGGGCCAACCTGTGCCCTTTTCCATTACATTGGAAATATCTCGATCCTCTTGCTCCCCTTATTAGTCTTCGTCCTCTATTTTCTCTACCTCCTCTCCCTACTCTTCCTCCTCTATATCCTCTCCCTCCTATCCTTCCTCTTCCTCCCATCCATCCCCTCTCTCCTCTCCCTTCTAACCCTTCTCTCCCTTCTAACCCTCCTCTTCCTCCTCTCCCTCTCATCTCAGTTCCTCTACTATTGTCATCTGTTGATAAATAATCATCAATTTAACATTGGCCAATAAGAGTGTATGTATGTAATAATTATGCATTAATAAGAAAGAAAAAAAATTTTTTTTTTGAACATACAATACTAACCAACAGCTATTCCATTTGCAAATGGCAGTCCTGTTGATACAAAAAAAATATAAGTTATAATATATAATTTATACATGTTTATTCATCATTTCTCCATTATCTATATCAGATGTGATGGGTAACCTTTGTATATTAAAATTTAGATTTAAATTGATTATTTTGAGGGGGGTTGGCAATGGTAACTTTATTAAAATGTAGATTGATACAAATGGTAAAATTAATTATAGTTATATATTTTTGAAAAGATAAATTATTATTTATCTATTGATTTATTTATCTATTTATGTATATTTTATATAAAACCTTGTATGTTGTCAGCATAAGTTACTTGATCTGCCCTTTCATTAATTTGGGCCCGTTGCACTGGAAATACAAATAATGAAAATAAAAAAAAAAAAAAAAAAGCAAATAATGAACCAGATGACTTACAGGTATGTGCATGGCATATTATAAGTATGTAAGTGATATCGTATTGGTAATGTAAAAAAGGTATGTTATAAATATACAGTAAGTATATAGCTGGTAGTAACGATAGGTCAGTTACACACTTTCAACATCTCTTACATACAAAAACCCTCCATATGTGATATATATTAAGTATAAATACTAACTGTCTTCAGTCTCCATATCTTCGTTTTGACCAAATGGGGGTTGCAATACATCTGTTAACGAGCATATAATATTTAAAATAGGTAAGAATGGTTCCATTATTTACTGACTAGCAACTTTCAGTATATACTAATTTTCTCTTTCTGTCAATTTAAAGAAAATCAATGTTACTCATAATGAATAAATCTCTGCTTAAAATTGGTATTTATCTTCAAATACCATATAAATTAATAACTCAATGGTTCATTTTTTTTCCGTATTCAACAATTTCAGGCTGCATTCACTTACCGTTTATTTGTCTTACGACGTCGTCTACTGTGAATGTAACAATACAAAGTATAGTTAGTGAATTTGCAAATGTTATTGTTTGTGAGTTGCAATAAACAGAATTGCAAGATAAATATTTCAAAAGATATGCGGATTAAATTTAGCAATAACGAAAATATGTACGAGTATGAAAAACAAAACAAGAGAAAACAAAAAAAGTCTTGCATTTCACTCACCGGATGTGCTCTTATCACTCATATTTGTTTAGTATCTAAAGAGACAAATACAATTTCAGATGAATAAGGTTCGAAAATAACAAATTATCTGTATAATTTTTCCTTTTTTTATTGGTAATTTCTTGAGCCTGTCGAGTAAACATTCAAGAGTTGAAGAATTGAAGAATTGAATGCCTAACACTACCTTTCCAATTCTGCATGTACTGCAGAAAGTCTTTGGCCTTTTGTATCCTTGCGTCCATTACACTTTATATTAAGTTCTTGGAATGAAAAAGTGAAATCAGTTCACTTGTGTACTGCAGTAGTGTAATTGTCTCTTGTAATTCATCTGCCTTTTGATTCTTTCCCTTCTGTAGCAGACTTTTCTTGTATTCCTATAATGTAATAACAAATAGTTATTTGTCAAGTATAAGTAAGCGTGTGCTAATTATATAGTGCAGCAAATACAGATATCGAAATATGAATAATTTATCATTTCATCATGATTTGTGATTTTTTTAATGAGTGGGACAAGTTTTGTATAATGAATTAAAGAAAAAAATGAATGCGAACAGTATCATGTTAGTGGGGTATAGACTTCGCAATCTGAATGTTTTATTTATTTGAATTGGTTCATTGCCATTGTTATCAAAGTTAGAGGATTATGGTCAGGGTTGAATTGGGGCCAGCTGTTTTAACAGTTCTGTAATATGTACACTAAAATCATTCCATATTAATTACTGTTATGATATAATTTTCATATTTACCTGCATGAGAAACCACATCTTGCTATCGAGCACATCCTCTGCCAGGTGGTTTCTCATTCTTGAACTTGCATCAAGGTTGAAATGGCTATCTGTCAACTTTTCATGCAGAGGCATCGAGTGGTTCTTGATATCCCATGCATAAGCCTCTTTTCAATGACTGAAAAGGATGGGTCGTTCATTGTTTTTTTAAAATCGTGCACTTTTTGGATAACTGGAACTCTTTGATATGTTGTTCCTCATCTGGTGGGTGGGTGGGTGGGTGAGTGAGTGAATGAGTGAGTGAGTGAGTGGGTGAGTGAGTATTATACAAACCAGCAAGTCAGTAAGTATCAAACATACCTTAGGGTCAGCCATCACAACTAATTCCTTCCCTGTGTGTACGTTGAATGCCACAAATTTGTCCTTTACAGGGTCGTCACTGAAAAGCATTTTCATAAACAAGCGATTAGGCTCTCCTCCATCACACAGAACCCAATATACCCTGTAAACAAAATACATGAATATTGAGACACATTTCTACTGCAGTCAATATTGGATTGGAATATTCTTTCCGAATAACATGCTACTAATGAAAATAAATATATCTTACTGTCATATCTGTACTCTGCAGAGTAGAGTTGGATAATTATTACAGTACATTTGATTAGAACAGATGACCAAAACAGTCTGATGAATAAATGCATTTTTGAAGATGATTCTATAACTTACCAAAAATCTGCATTAAGACATGATTCCACGCCTTCCCAAAACTTCTCATACAGTGATGTAACAGGCATAACATCAACTGGAAAGTGAGCCAGTACAAATCGGAAACTTCATAACCTTCTTCGCCAACTCTATTTCCTGCCGAGGACCTGTAATCAATTTTATTGCAGTGAAATGAATGGTAATGCATACAAACAACTTATTTTCAAAAACATAATTAAAAAGGTGGTTCTGATATATCTCTCTTAATTTCTAAGTCTCTTGTAGAAACTGAAAAAAATTGACAATACTTCAATACAGTCTAGATATCAATTACTGACTGATAAATCTTGATTTAATGGCACAATATCTATTTCTGTATTTTTCTCAATCTAATTCAATATGTTAATAGCACAAGTTACATAGGACAAACAAAAACATGTATATATAAATCAAATATATACCTTTAGTTAGCATCATCATGTCATCATATGTCTTCCCAAGACCGACAGCTCCAACAACTTTATTCTTTCCATTAACTTTTACAAATTCAAGATCCTCCTGATACAAGAAACAAATTTAATCATTTCACATGAAGCAATCTGAAGTGATGTATTTGAATTACATAACAATTCTTTATGGGTTGTGATAGTTGATTGACAGGCCATTAGTTGGGTTGTATATAGGCTATTTAATTCATGCATATTCAAGTTGTGTGTATGCATTATCATTAATGTGACTGAACTAAAATTGATTATGGCATAAAGAAATATGTTCAATGCTTAACTGGGTGTATATGTCTTGTGCAACTAGACACTGCTTTTATGTTTGAGCAGCCTCATGCATGCATACATAATTGGAGATATGCACACTAATCATTGATCATTCCCTAACTGTGCTGCATGTACATATGTAGATGTACAAAACAAACCTGAATTGTCATCTCGTCAAAAATCAGACCACAGCACCATCGCTTTCTGTAAGTTTCAAAGAATCTGCTTCCTTCTTAGCCCACAACATGACCTCTGGATCCCAACCAGTGGACATTGGCACAGCATTCTTGTAGTATCTTATTGTCCTACTGCTTGGCAGAATCAAATGTCTCTTCAGTGTGTCAAAAGCCTTTGGTGAAGTGGAATAGATATCCAAGCACAACCTCATGACCCTGTCAATTGCAATCAAAATTAATAAATAATTATTGAAAGTATATGATTGTTTTTGTGCTTGTTAAATGAATAATATATTAAATTTATTTAATTAAATTACATCTAAACTATATGTAAATATTTTGATCATTATTAATTAATGATACAAACAATAATACAAAGATGAATTACGTTACATTAGGATTCTTACTTGGGGTGCCATCTATAGCCTTTAGAATTAGGTTTTTTGGAAAACCTTATTTGATCCTCAATAAGCAATTTCATTTCTTCAGACACCTTACTGCAGTCAACTCCTTGTAACATTGTTTCAAAATCTCCATTGTCTTCATCATCCACTTCCAGGCACGCATTATCAAATCTACTGTATTTGTCTTTCCAATACCTTTCTCTCATTTTCGCATTCTTGGTCATAGTCTTTTCGGATTCCATTTTCTGTTCCATTTCGTCCCTGTTCAAATGCTTGTTAGGCACTTTAGACGTCACACAGCAATCATGTGTTGTCTTCCTTCTTTTGATATTGTGCTGCAATTTTAAACACGAAGGGCAGTTGGAACCATTTATTTCAACGAACAAACGACAACCACTGGAGACAACTTTCACAATTTTAGGGCCATTTCCGTGTCTAATTGTTTGTCGAATGCACGTGTTGTCGACGTATGATCTCATAACTGATGGTATGTTGGTCCTCTTCAAAGCTGGTACACAGGTGGAAAGTGTTCAGATATTGGAGAATCAGCGCCATCGATTGTAGATCGCCTTTATGGACCTCTATTTCTTGACTGTTAAGACAAGAATCCTCATGTCCCGATACGTTGAATTGAGACAAATCCTTATGTATAACTAACTTCAACACGTATTCTGTACCATTTCGTTGAATTCCACTCAGTTTGGAAAATACAGCAGACTCTTCTTCATATCCTCTAAAAATCCAACCATAATATGCGACGCCAGGTGAATATGTTTCTGCGTTGGACTCGGGACAAATCAACCTGAGAGACAGATTTGTGGATATGGTTTCTCGTTCCCTTTGTGAGACTTTTCTCTGTATATCTCCAATGCCGTTGAATAGACTCGCAATTAATTGTCCCATATGATTTATAGGTGTTCCCTTCTTGGCTTTCGACGAAGTGTTGATAGATGTTTCGGATGCTTACTCCACTTAATCCAGATGATTTGTCAACAATTAACTGGTAATTCTTGAACAGCCTATTTGATTTGAGATCACAAGCAAAACAAAAAGTTCAAAAATTAGCGAACGATTACTGTGAAGCACTGTCGCATGGACGATAAATACTGATGGTGATAAATATAGCTAGTAGACCAACTTGAAAAATGACTTACCAAAGCTTTATTCGACATTTTTGTTCAAAACCGTAGCACAGCACACTTTCTATGTTATCTTCCTCTGATTCTTGAAGTGAAATATACACTTTAGTTATCATAATTAAGAGCTTAAGCTCAATGTTTAATATGAAGTTACTTAAGTCTAAATTAATTCTTTTGTTTAGTGTTTTAGTTGATCTTAATCTTATTATAGGTATAATCAAATCATCCACAATATTAATTAACGTAATAGTGGAATGTAGATGACAAAAAGTACCTGTCCAGTAAGCTTAATCGTCACAGTAATAGTTATTTATTTACTCTCGACCTGCAAAATCACACAACTGTTAACTCAAAATATCTCGCATAAAACACGAGGTTTCGTAAACGTCAAACAAGTTGAAATCAAGCAAATGAAAATTGTAATTATCTGTATGTTTTCTTAGTTTTCTTTCGCGGTTTTGAGTGAAATCTTTGAGCAAAAAGCTGGATAGATTTCAGAGCAAAATTGAGTCTAGTAGTCAAGACAGCTCGACGATACAAGACAGAAATGTGTTTAGCCGAAGGTACGCGTGATCTCTTCCGAGAATCCAACATAGTGCCATCCATGGCCATCCATGACATTGATTGACGTTCAATTTCGGACAACCTGAAGACCAAAAACTAGCCCTGTGGGGTGGCTGATGAGGGTTGTGTACATGTGACAAAATGCCTAGGCGGGAGAGTAGTGAGGTCGAAATTGGTTCTTGCCCCAGTCCGTTGACTTAACGAATCGCACAGAACATAGTCAGAAAATCTGCAGCAAGCGAAAAATTTTCTGCACGTAAATTTCGTTTCGAGAAATCGGTGAGGAAGATCAAAACGACTTTTAAAAAAATGAATCCCCCATCCTAGGGAACATTTTGGTCAAGTTTTTTCGGGAGTTTGTGGTTTAAAAGAAGGTGAAATCGTGGTTTAAAGTGTGTTGTGTTGCTCAAGATGGCGAATTGACTTTCCTCCCTCGTTAAATTATATTAACAGAAATCCACACGTAGGATACCATAGGGAAATTACATTGGAAAACAAACGCGCGCGCGAAAAAAAATGTTCTGGTGCACTTTTTACGGATTTTTTTGCTCGTTCGTATTATAGAGGACATTATCTTGACCTGGAATTAAAAAAATTAATAAAACGCGATTTTTTTCCGATTTTATTTTCACCTTTTACTTTTATCTAAATTGGGCTCCCTGTGGTCATACATAGTATTTATGTATACCTTAATATTCAAATAATCATTGTAGTTGTGGGCAAAATTCTAGTACCTGAAAAATTAAAAGCAGTGTGAATGTTAACTTAATGTTCCTTTGTAGAAAGTTGAGAATATGAAAAGCATAACACACACAGATTATAATGTGTAAGTGACATGTACAACATTTTATAAATAATTAATCTCATAAATGGATTATTTTATTATATTTAATTTGTATTGATTGCAATATTGACAAAACAGGTAGTTTCAATTACACTGTTAAAATTTCAAGCCATTAAGAATGTTTTTTTGATCATGTGATTGTCTAAAAATATTGTAAACACCTACGTCTTCATTCCTTTCTCCATTGGTCCACATTCCTTAGAAAATTGTGAGGAAGTAAATTATCCAAATGAAATGAAATTTCAAAAATAGGTTTTAACTGTGTAATTGAAACTCTACCTGTCTTGTTAGTAAACCCAGACATGAAAATATATTTTTCAAAATTGGCGATATAAATGTTGTAAAAGGTATATTCATTCATAATCTTGGGGGAAAGGGGACTAGTATAATAAATAACACTCTTCAAGGAGAATTAATGAAAAATACCACACGTAATATATGTATAGGAAATTACACCGTTCGAGAAGAATTAATGAAAAATACCGCGCGTATTTGATGAAAGTGAATTAATACCACGAGTGCGTAGCACGAGTGGTATTAAGAGCCTGTCCATGAGAGGACCAGGCAGACGTGATACATGCCATCTCTCCGATTTCAATGAAACTTGGCACAAAGAAAGGTTTCACTCAAAAACTCAACATGCCAAAATATTTCGAAATTCGGAATTATCGGGGGGGAGTTAGACCACCCCCCCTGCTTTTTTTCCAAAAATCTCAAAAAATTCACCCTGCAAAATGGAAAAAGTGAAGACCTCCCAAACTCTCAGAATTCAACAGATTTTATTTTAGCTGGACATGAGTATACGTACATCTTTTGTCAATCCATGACAGGAGTTTGCAGTGGTTTGATTGAAGCCTTGTCAATCAGCAGACGTTAATAATTAACCCTATAAAATAACATGCCAAAATAGGCCAATTTGATGATCAAATATCTCCAATGGCCAAGGCTATATTCAAATGACAACTCCATCACCGTTTAACTCTATGGTTGGTCTAAGGAATTCAAGAATAAAATTATTGGGACCTCTTAATTTCTTTGCGCAGGCCATGCTTGAAACCTGTCATTGAGAGCAATAATATTTTCTCCAAATCGTCAAACTACGATGGCAAGATGAGAAGTTTGGTGCATTTCCAACCGTTTTTCCAGCTCTTTTGCATGTTAACTTAATCATTGGACTCCCTGAGAGGTTCAAAAACAGTGAAACTCCGATATAATTAGAGATAAGGCCAATTTTTTTCGAAAAACAGCGTCAACTTATCACTTTGTAAATGATGATTCTTCCGAAAAAGCCCGATATTTTCGATATCTAAGTAGATAAATGAAATCGTTGAATATATGCCATAACTTAGCATTATAATAAAGATTTGTATTATATTTATTCTAAATTTTGGTCGGCTGGTGAAGGGTTGACAAGTACAGGTGAGTGAAAATCTACGCTTACGTGACAATGTTGACATTATGCATTTTGATGGCATTTGGCTTCGCATAACAATATCAAGAACGGCTTTCTAAAACTGTATAGTGGATTACTTCAGTAACATGGAAGCTGTTCCCTTGGATCAACTACGTATCAATCAATGAAAGTTTTTATACTTACGTCAGGCCCTCTTGCAGTGTGCTAAAGTGGCTGCTGTATTTCAAAGGACCGTCGGTCGTTCGATAGTCTTATAGCGAAGCATTCCTTTCGGCGAAGTGCAAAACAACACAACAATTGATGAATATACACATTATATATCTTCCTCTTTACTAACTAAGAAAATTACCGACCATATTCCTAGATTGCTTTGCTTTGCTATAAATTCCGAGCAAAATTCGAGCATCTCATGGCGTGACTGAGCCTGTGGTCAGCGGACGTCACACAGGAAACCCGCCGGTCAATGTGCATAAAAATCGCTTGTTATAGGGAAAACACGTGAGTTAGACTTAATGCATTTTAATGCATTTTAAAGCAATGTCTCAACTGTTATGTTCATTTGCAAGGCATTGTACTATTCAATGTAGTCTTTCATCTAGACAGTATCGAGGAGAACAAAATGTAATTGAGCTTCGCCCTCTGATTTCATGTTCTAGCAATCCTCATCTTAGACAATTGAAAGTTGCCCAAGGAAGCGTTTCCTTGAAAAGGAGCTAATACTTGCGCGAGTGGGCCTATTTGATGAAGACGGCACTGATCATGACTTAGCAATTTTGCCCAAAACACCGAGATGCAGGTAATTGGAAATATGCCATTTGTATTCTAACTACAAGGTATCAGGCTTTCTTTTGGTTAATTGATTTACCGTAAATCCCCTATTAAGTCCCTCGGGGGGCTTATTTATTTCAGGCACGTTCGAGAGGGGAGCTTATTGGAGAGGAGGGACTTAAAAGAGAGGGAGACTTAATAAATTTCTCCCTTTAAAAGGGGGGGGCGTATTTGAGGAGGGGCTTAATAGTGGATTTACGGTATATTTTCCTGAAAAGGCAACTCTGCTCTTTATGGGTTTCCTGTAGTTTGAGATCGGCCTGGTTTCTTTTTCTTCATATGGGGTCCCTGTGTTCTAAATATAATCTAACCCCGTCTTACAGCCACCCTGTCAATACGTCCACGCCGATAATAACCTCAATTTGCCCCAGCAACTGGAGATCTCACTTATGATGCGATTTTCACACTTATACAAGATAACCCATGGCGCACAGTGGCTATTGTTTCATGGACATTTCTCGTTAAGAAGATTTTAACTCAATTATGATTGTTGAATATTCATATGATACTGAGCTTATCGTTGATTGGTCAGGTATTTGGACTCTGGGGAATTTGGCTTTCTTTAACATAATGCCAATCAAAACTGAAATTTATGCAGATGTCAATCAAAATGACTTTGAAGCCAGTTTAGGTTTACATATCTGTCAATCATAAAGTATTACAAAAAAATGCTTAGTTGAATAAAGAAAACCATTAATTTAAAAAAAACCGATAGATGGAACATAGTGTTGTAAGCGAACGTAATAATGAAGCATTCTGTTTGTCAAAGCGCGAGGTTTGTTACGACAACCACCTTTACTCTAGTCGGACATAAACTTTACACCTCACTAAAAAAACTTTTAACTTTGATAATTTTGGACCCCATGTGAAGAAAAAGAAACCAGGCTGATCTCAAACTACAGGAAACCCATAAAGAGCAGAGTTGCCTTTTCAGGAAAATATACCGTAAATCCACTATTAAGCCCCTCCTCAAATACGCCCCCCCCCCCCTTTTAAAGGGAGAAATTTATTAAGTCCCCCTCTCTTTTAAGTCCCTCCTCTCCAATAAGCTCCCCTCTCGAACGTGCCTGAAATAAATAAGCCCCCCGAGGGACTTAATAGGGGATTTACGGTAAATCAATTAACCAAAAGAAAGCCTGATACCTTGTAGTTAGAATACAAATGGCATATTTCCAATTACCTGCATCTCGGTGTTTTGGGCAAAATTGCTAAGTCATGATCAGTGCCGTCTTCATCAAATAGGCCCACTCGCGCAAGTATTAGCTCCTTTTCAAGGAAACGCTTCCTTGGGCAACTTTCAATTGTCTAAGATGAGGATTGCTAGAACATGAAATCAGAGGGCGAAGCTCAATTACATTTTGTTCTCCTCGATACTGTCTAGATGAAAGACTACATTGAATAGTACAATGCCTTGCAAATGAACATAACAGTTGACATTGCTTTAAAATGCATTAAAATGCATTAAGTCTAACTCACGTGTTTTCCCTATAACAAGCGATTTTTATGCACATTGACCGGCGGGTTTCCTGTGTGACGTCCGCTGACCACAGGCTCAGTCACGCCATGAGATGCTCGAATTTTGCTCGGAATTTATAGCAAAGCAAAGCAATCTAGGAATATGGTCGGTAATTTTCTTAGTTAGTAAAGAGGAAGATATATAATGTGTATATTCATCAATTGTTGTGTTGTTTTGCACTTCGCCGAAAGGAATGCTTCGCTATAAGACTATCGAACGACCGACGGTCCTTTGAAATACAGCAGCCACTTTAGCACACTGCAAGAGGGCCTGACGTAAGTATAAAAACTTTCATTGATTGATACGTAGTTGATCCAAGGGAACAGCTTCCATGTTACTGAAGTAATCCACTATACAGTTTTAGAAAGCCGTTCTTGATATTGTTATGCGAAGCCAAATGCCATCAAAATGCATAATGTCAACATTGTCACGTAAGCGTAGATTTTCACTCACCTGTACTTGTCAACCCTTCACCAGCCGACCAAAATTTAGAATAAATATAATACAAATCTTTATTATAATGCTAAGTTATGGCATATATTCAACGATTTCATTTATCTACTTAGATATCGAAAATATCGGGCTTTTTCGGAAGAATCATCATTTACAAAGTGATAAGTTGACGCTGTTTTTCGAAAAAAATTGGCCTTATCTCTAATTATATCGGAGTTTCACTGTTTTTGAACCTCTCAGGGAGTCCAATGATTAAGTTAACATGCAAAAGAGCTGGAAAAACGGTTGGAAATGCACCAAACTTCTCATCTTGCCATCGTAGTTTGACGATTTGGAGAAAATATTATTGCTCTCAATGACAGGTTTCAAGCATGGCCTGCGCAAAGAAATTAAGATGTCCCAATAATTTTATTCTTGAATTCCTTAGACCAACCATAGAGTTAAACGGTGATGGAGTTGTCATTTGAATATAGCCTTGGCCATTGGAGATATTTGATCATCAAATTGGCCTATTTTGGCATGTTATTTTATAGGGTTAATTATTAACGTCTGCTGATTGACAAGGTTACAATCAAACCACTGCAAACTCCTGTCATGGATTGACAAAAGATGTACGTATACTCATGTCCAGCTAAAATAAAATCTGTTGAATTCTGAGAGTTTGGGAGGTCTTCACTTTTTCCATTTTGCAGGGTGAATTTTTTGAGATTTTTGGAAAAAAAGCAGGGGGGGTGGTCTAACTCCCCCCCGATAATTCCGAATTTCGAAATATTTTGGCATGTTGAGTTTTTGAGTGAAACCTTTCTTTGTGCCAAGTTTCATTGAAATCGAAGAGATGGCATGTATCACGTCTGCCTGGTCCTCTCATGGACAAGCTCTTAATTCACTTTTATCAAATACAAGCGGTATTTTTCATTAATTCTTCGAGAACATATGTGTAATTTCCTGTTAATACCAAATCTATAAAAAAATACGAGTTTCTGAGAATAAAAGTGCAGGGCAATAGAGTTATTCCGCGTTACACGCTTTCGATACGGTAGAGATGTAAATGTGCAAATGAAATCAATTAAAGTGTGAAGGTTTTGTTTTTAAAAACAATAGATAATCCTTTTTGTGTTAAAGTTGGTAAATACTATTTAAAGATCAAAAATGAAAGAGAAGAATAAGTAAAAGAAAATGAAAATTCTATAAATTCAAAAAAAAAAGAAAGTAAATTAGTTGAAAGCGTTTATATAACTAAATAGCGACTATAGCAGCTAATCAATACGATCGCCAAAAGTAATTATTTTCAATGTATTAATAAAGAAACTAAGCATCACCAATTCGTAAACTTCAGTTTGGCTTTTTATTTTTAATGAAACATAGCTCAACATGTACAACACTACGTGTCAGCAGTTTTCTATCGAGGTTCATAGTACTTTAATCCAACGATTTGTACATAAGTCATTCTAATTTCGTTCATGCAATAAACAAAGACTTAGATATTATCAAGAGAGTGGTGTTATTGTCAAAATCTCAAAATTATAAAGTAGAATAAAGTACGTACTAATATTAGAGTATCTATTAGTTTATTTACATATCGTCTAATTTATTGTCAAGTTTTTGTAAAATCCCTGTCATTAGGGTTAGGGTGCTTGAAGCCTGTTCGCACATCTTTGTGTGCACTGTTTGCGCCTCCAAGGCACTTTCTCTAGCAGACTTTTTCTTGCAGGCTGACGGCTTAGTACTTGATGCATCGTTGTCAGAGCCCGAACTGTCGAAGCTAAACGCTGCCAGTTTATCCTGTTTTCGCTCCTCTGGAGACTTTCTCTTGACGTATCGAAGCTGTTTTCCGGTGAATGTTTCTACTATGCCAACAGATGAAGACTGTGCACTTTCTTCTTCCAAGTCACTTTTACTGACAGAAACAGAGGACTCCTTTGCCGGCTCTTTTGAGGAATGTTTGTTGGTAGACTTATATATCTCAGCCGACACGCGTGAAAAACGTCTGTGCATGCTCTAAATCCGTATGCAAATTAGTCGAAAGCGTCTTCGTGCTATTGTAAAAATATTCAAATTTGACTTTCACACTTGCCTGAAGAATAGTCTTTACAAAATGCCAAAACTTAAGATCAGTTCTTGAAACTTAAGGCTAATTCTTTCATATTGTCTTTATTAACACATTATCTTGGTCTCACGAAAGTATACCCACGAAAGTTTTTGTATACTCGGAGAAAACAAGCATTTATTTTCTCACTAAAACTCTATAATTTCTTGGAAAGCGTGCTGAATGGCACGCATGCGCAAACGTTTTTCTCTAGTGTCATCTCAGCCTGCTTCTTTTGAACTTCACTAACTATTCGTTTCAATCTTCGGATTGAAACCGTGTCGTCTCCATCCAAATAGTATTTCACAATTGGCGAATTCACGGGAACGGCCGTTTGTATCTTTATTTTAACTTGATTTAGGACAG
Organism: Anthopleura sola; assembly: GCA_023349425.1. NCBI lineage: Eukaryota > Metazoa > Cnidaria > Anthozoa > Actiniaria > Actiniidae > Anthopleura > Anthopleura sola. The sequence continues at coordinate 11,544,766 of JALHLI010000006.1, read as the reverse complement.
CTTGCCAACCTTTGTGTGATACGTTAAAGTACACTTTCATAACCAAGCTGCTTTCTTGCTCTCCTACTTTAATTTTCTGCATATTTTTCTTTGCTGAGGCACATTCGGTTTCAGTACTAGTAGGACGGTCAACTGTCTCAACGTCAAATGGCCTCCAGAAAGACATGGTGGTACAATTAGGATGATGGTTACTGTGCTGGCTTTTCTAGTGTACCTTACAAAGTTTTACAATGCAATTATCACCAATTATCAATACCTACAAAGTATGAATGATCATGATAAAATGTGTTGATTATGTCAGTGTAGCTTTTCGTGAAGGTTTCAATAGTTTCAGGGATCTTTGACACCATTACAATGCTTCGACCTTTGCAGCTTCATTTCGCTTGATTTAGCACCGAATTGTCCACACAAAAACATTCGTAAACGCATATTTTTGTGCCCATCCACGCGAAAATGGTCATCATTTACCTATTGTTTTCACAAAGAGGGCTTTTAAAAATATTCTTTTACAGTGAGTAGTTTTCATCGTTCTCGTGTAGACGGAAGGTCTTATCCATTGCATAAGAATATATGCTTTTACGAGCGTTTTCGTCTTCGATCGCCTCCGAGTTGACGGCCTAAGAATTATCTAGGCTAGGTGCACGAAGCAGGAGACAATAGAAATCACAAGGAATCGGATAGTTCGAGCTCCAATTCACAGAAAAACACTGCTTAATCAACACCATATTGCAAACGTAACGCCCCAATATTACACTTTATAAACAAAACTTCAATCCGAAATTGTAACTTGTAGACATGAATATCAGACAGCTACGTTTAGTTCATACATCCATTTCAAATATGTTGCCCGTCGTTTATTTTATTGCCGTTATACCACCCCATCCATTGGTAACACCTGATGAGAATCATCACACTCTATTTATATTGGTCAACATTTTATTCCAGCTAATTCATTTGCTATCCACCACGCCTCCTTTAGTTTCTACAAATCTCACACTAAGGGATCGTCTTTTTCCTGATTTTCATGGTCACGACTTCCAAGGGTGCGATGTTTTTGATATGATCTACCAACAAAGGTACTTGTTCTGGTTAAACACTGGAGAGACTCCTGAGTCTATCTTAAATACTGTATATCAAGGAGGTCCTCATTTAGCTATATTGAATAGGCGTGGACATATCGGTAGATATAAATTAAGTAATGGTCCTAGTAAGAACTAGGCAGGCAAACGGCAATGGAATGCAGAAAGGTGCTAATTGTGTATTGTCTAATCCGTCCATCTCATTGGTTAAAACATGAAAATCTCTCATAATTTTAAAACTAAGCGGATTTTTTAATATTTTATTTGATATCTGATTCCCTTTTCATCTAAGATTTCCTGAGCCTTTATGTATGAAAATTTCTATGTGGGGAACATATCGAATTATAAACGTCTTTTGGCTATTGTTTTGAGCGCTTATGATTGGACGAGTTTTTTTAGTACAAAAGAAACTTTGTTCAAAAACAGAGTTTTTGCACATTTTATTTTTAAAATGTGTTACCTATAGGTTGATATACTTTCAGTCTGGAAACTAAGACATTCTTATGTGGGGAAGTTGCTATTGCCGCAGAACAATAGAGAGTTGCCTACTTCTTACACGCATTCTTACTTAAATATGGTGAACAGAATGTTACTTGTTTTTATATGGCTTCGAAAATATCCTCACCTTGACACTCTTGCGCTACTTTTTGACGTCAGTCCTCAGACAATACAGGCGTTACTATATCAAGAAATTCTTGCGTTGTGGAGGCACTCGACGAATGGTATCCTGGCCAACTGTTCAAGAGTGGAATGCTTTGCAAAACACGTGGGACGAATTTCCAGACGCTCTAGGCAGCATTGACGTGACTCCCCACGAAATAAACATTCCTTCTACAGAACCACAGAGACAATTTTACAACGGACACAGACACTACCACCTTCTAAATACCCAGCTAATTTGTGACAATCAAGGACATATACGTTATCTTCAGGCAGGTTTCTTAGGTAGCACTCACGATTCCCTAACTTTTCGTTTCATGGAACCAATAGGTCCTGGCTTATCCCTAGACTTCCCGGTAAATGCTTTTCTATTTGCTGATAAAGGCTACCCAGATGTCCAACCATTACTTACTCCATTTCGACAAGCGCAAATTCGCAGACTAGGACGAAGAGATCGACGTCGAGCTGTTCATTTTAACAGAGAACTGTCTCGAAAGCGTGTTAAAGTTGAACACATTTTCAAATACCTAAAAGACTACAACTGTGTAGCTGGGATATGGAGACAAGAAAGATGCCTCTTACCTATAATAGTAGAACTGTGTGTATTTTTAGCAGAAAGGCATATTACCTTATTTGAACAACTATAAGAACAACAATATTAAAACAGCAAACAAGCAAAATATAAACAATAATTTGTGATAATTTGTGACAAGTTAAGATTCAATGATCATTCCGCAGTTCATTAAAAGAAGCAAGCTTGATGATAATATTTACCAGGCAATGACGACCCGTCTCTTCGTGACGGAATTTAATTCATATAAATTTGCTTTTCAATCTCTTGTTTTTTTTTTTGTTACCACATTTCCTTTTTTTCTGTTTTGTTAACACGCACGTTTTTATTCAGCTTTATCGTTGTCGTTTGTTTGTTGCAATTGGCAAGGGCTTGTATCAATCAGGGCCAGAGTCTATCAATCATGTTGCGAGTAACATCTGACACCAATTTTGCTATAAGAATTAGTACTTTATAATTTTGAGATTTTGACAATAACACCACTCTCTTGATATCTAAGTCTTTGTTTATTGCAGGAACGAAATTAGAATGAATTATGTACAAATCGTTGGATTAAAGTACTATGAACTTCGATAGAAAACTGCTGACACGTAATGTTGTACATGTTGAGCTATGTTTCATTCAAAATAAAAAGCCAAACTGAAGTTTACGAATTGGTGATGCTTAGTTTCTTTATTAATACATTGAAAATAATTACTTTTGGCGATCGTATTGATTAGCTGCTATAGTAGCTATTTAGTTATATAAACGCTTTCAACTAATTTACTTTCTTTTTTTTTTGAATTTATAGAATTTTCATTTTCTTTTACTTATTCTTCTCTTTCATTTTTGATCTTTAAATAGTATTTACCAACTTTAACACAAAAAGGATTATCTATTGTTTTTAAAAACAAAACCTTCACACTTTAATTGATTTCATTTGCACATTTACATCTCTACGGTATCGAAAGCGTGTAACGCGGAATAACTCTAATGAACCAATTTGAAAGCAGCTCTTTCGCGCGAGTTGAGCAGTATGTGATAAAACATGCAACATTTGTTTACAACTATTTTATTTCTTATAGTACACTCAACAAAATTACTCGATTCTGATTGGTCTAGAGGAGTACAATTAGAGCGTTAATTGGTACTCTGTGGGAGTACCAATTAGGTCGCTATGGAAACGCTGCTAAACAGCAGCAAATTTGAGCGAAAACAACAATGGCCGACAGTCGTTTTGCCAATTTTGATGAAAACGCTATAGAAACGTTAAGAGAAAAAGCGAAAAATGTAAACACGAAAAAAAGTACACAAACCTGGTTGAATGTTTGGTATACCTGGGCTCTGGAGCGAAACGTAAATCCAGATATTGAACAACTTAAGCCAGAAATCCTTGACGAAATCCTCCAGCGCTTTTATGCAGAAGTACGAAACAAGAATGGTGATCATTATGAACCAGAAAGTCTTAAAGTGATGATGGCAAGTCTTGACCGACACCTACGAGATCAGAAATATCCATTTTCAATAATAAGAGACCGCCAATTCCACAAGTCAAAGCAAGTGCTTGAGGGAAGAGCAAAGCTACTTTGTGAAGAAGGGAAAGGCAAAAGGCCAAATGCCTCCAATGCAGTGTCGATGCTTGAGGAAGAAGAGCTATGGAAGAGAGAAAAACTTGGTTCAGGTAATCCAAAAACGCTCTGTCAGACCATGTGGTGGATTTTAACGCAGCATTTTGGTCTCAGAGAACGTCAAGAGCACCATTCAATGACTGTGGAGGATTTCAAAATATGTAGAGCTGACCAAGGCGTTGAGTACGTTATTTTCAACGAAAACCCAACTAAGACGAGGCAAGGCGGTTTAAACACAAAGCGAAGACAAGTCCGACCCAAAATGTTTGCCACTGGAGGTCCAAGATGTCCCGTTGGCCTTTTCAAAGAGTTCCTTAGCAGACGTCCTCCTGAACTTCTCGAAAGTGGTCCTTTTTACTTGGCTGTAATTGAAAAGCCTAAAACTGCCGTGTGGTACAAGAAACAGAGGCTCAGTGTGCATAGTATTGACCAGATGATGAAGGCTATAATAGATGAAACCTCTGTGGCTGTTTCTGGAAAAAGATTAACCAACCATTCAGCCAGAAAAACAGTGGTAAAAAAGCTTAGAGCCGCGAATGTTGAAAGGCAGTCGATCATTCAAATTACTGGCCATGCAAGCGAGCAATCGCTCCAAGATTACGATGAAGGGAACGAAGAAGAACAGAGAGCTCTTTCAAGTATCATTAGCAACAACCAGCAGCTGCCCTTGATCGCTGAAAAACAACTTAGTCCTCAGGGTTTTGCTGTAAATGCTTCTAGTACTTCGGCAGAATGGCTCTCGAGTCAAGCACATACTGTGAATAATTTTCAATAGTGTACTGTCACTTTCAACGTGGTTCAAGGCCAACAGATGCTTTCACCAGGACGCTCTTCCATCAAGTTCAGAAGAGTTAGAAAGATTGAATCAGACTCTGAATCTCAATAAGGATGGTTATCAGAAAAAAACATTTTTTTCGAACTGTTTTAAAGTGTCTTTGACTCTTCTAATGGTCGCTTTGTCACTGATTCAAAGTTCGTTTATAGTTTTCACACAGGTTTGAAAGTCGCTTCTTGATTCGCTGTTTAGCTGTCAAAAACTGTCTTCATAGTTGTAAACATAGAAACATTAAAATGGCTTTTTATTTGAAATGTAAAATTATTTAGTACTATTTTGTACTTACAAAACACATAAATAAAATACTAAAGCCTTAAGAACCAATGTTTTTATGTATTTCAGTTGTCCTTAATCATAATCTGTTGCAGAAAATCGGCAAAAGAGAGAGATGAACGCCTTCGCTTCGGCATACTTTTCTTTACAAAATTTTGTTGAGTGAACTATAAATAAGAAATCACACGATCTTCTCGTACAATTTGGAATTAATAGGCACTCGTAATGTTTTGAAAGTTCTTTAATTGCACTCGCCTAAAGGCTCGTGCAATTACAAGAACTTTCAAAACATTACTCGTACGATCGTGCGATTTCCTATACAAATTCAAAATAACATGCAAATTATAATCATGAAAGTCAAATACAAATTATTTCCTATACAAATTGATAAAGTATTACAAATTGCTAGTCAAATTCAAAAGTCAAATGCAAATTAAATAGATGAAGTATTACAAATTGCTAGTCGAAAAACGAGACGATAACAAACGATAACAGTTGTAAATTGATAAAATACTCAATTAATTAATTGTTTCGAAATTTAAAATTACAATTAAGGATCCAAATGGGAAAATATAGTCCAAGAATTCGATAAATTAAAAAAATTATCGTCAAATTAAAAGTTTCTTGTTCTTAACTTAACTCTTCATCGTCGCTGTCAATTTGGCGGATTCTTTTGAACTTCTTTGTTGGTACGTCGTGATTTTCTGGCTGGTTTACATTAATAGTAACAATTGCGTTGCTTCCAATTCCTGATAGGTTTATTGTGGGGCAATTTCTGTACCACTGTGATTGTTCTTGTGAAGAAAGAATTGAAAGAGAAACTGTGCTAGTCTCTGACTTGGTGGCTGACACTCCGCTGATTATGTTAGAAAGTTCCCGTGATTGTTTATGGTTCATAGAGTCTACATAATCGTCAAGCGACTTTTCACTTCTGTGTCCAGTGACAGCAACAATTTTATCCCGACTGACACAGGCATAGTCTAGCTTTTTGACGAGAGTTTTGCGACCGCTGTGGTTAGTCAACCTCTTAGTTCCCTCGATGCTTGTTCCTGCGACGATTCTCTTCATGATGTCGCCAATTCGGTTAACTCCCATCTTATGGTTTTTATACCAAACATCACCTTTAGGATTTGGAATTGCTGCAAGATAAAGTGGCCCTTTATCACGTAGATGTTCTGGTCGATGAGCCAAGTAGGTTTTGAAGATTCTTACAGGGCATCTTTCGGTGCCAGTGGCGTGCATACGTGGTCGTTGAGGACGACGCTTTGCACGAATGGCTCCTGGTCTTGTTTTCGTTGGTTTGCAATCGTTGTACTCGACATATTCGTTTTGATTTTCATCCAAACTGAATTGAAAATCCTGAATTTCAGCTATCTTATGCTCCTGACGGCCACGAAATCCCAGAGTTTGTGTGAGAAAGTGCCATAAAGTATGAATTAGTGTTTCGGGATCAGTCGTCCCCAATTTACCGCCATTCCACAGTACTTCTTCGTCTGAGTTTGTCAATGGCTTTGAAGCATTAGGTCTGCCGCCTTTACCGTTTTCCCTCAACACAGCAGCTTTACCCTTTGACGTTAGATTGGAAGAATAAAATTCTGTGCCTCGGACAATTGACGTTGGATATTGTCGTTCTTTGAGATATCGATCAATTGAAGCTTGCATGACGTCGAGACTTTTCGTATTCTGGATTGTTTTTTTTTTCGTATTTCCGCATAAGATTTCTCCAGAAGTAAATTTAGTTCTCTTGGAGGAATGTTCTCTATGTCTTGTCGCTCTTTTTTTTCCTCGGCCCAGCATTGAAAGGTGTTAATCCAAGTCTTTGTAGTTTTTGCTGTATTCGTATTTGTGGATTTGGCCTTGAGTGCGGAAATCTGTTCAATTGAGGCATTTTGAAAGCGCTTTTCTGGTTCGCTGAGTCTTGAATCAGCTTCGTTTTTGTTGTCAAAATTACTCGGTAAATCTTGAAAGTCAGGTAAGCTTAACTCGAAAAGATTCATTGAATATTCAGGCTCTTGATGCTCCTCAAAGTACTTCTCTAGGTCAAAAACATCCTCCATTTTACTGAAGTTTGTTTTTGTTCTTGAATGGATGTCAAGCATTCCGAAAGCAAAGTTCCCGGATGTGTGTAATTAATTACGCGCGAAGTTCCCGGATGTGTGCAATTAATTAATTGCACAGTATTAAGAAAAATTTCACAGTTCGTCAGCCAATCAGAATCGAGTATTTTTTATAGATGTGGTATTAATACATTAACTTACCTGTGAGTCAAACTTTTGCCATTGACTCTTGGAAATGGCTGAAAACATAAGACATCTTTTCCAGATTCCGTGTTTTGTCGCCGCAATCTTGATAACAAACTTGAATAAAATATTAATAGTTAAGTTTACATGTTAACGTAAGATTACATAAACTTATATAAACTGAATTAAGTGATATACTTATATGAGTAAGTAAATTCCTTTGATCTAAATATATAGTGCAATAAATACTTAAGTTTATGACATAAGACTGTTAATACTTACCATAATAATGTCATTAAGTAAAAACCTTTGGTACGATAGAATTGAAGATTTCACTATTATATCCTGCCGTTTAAAATACTTAATCAAATTTGACAAACAAATAGTACTAACCTTTTGGCTTAATTAAATTTAAAATAAATATAACTGTTCATTCAATTGAAAAGAAATACCTTAAGTAAGTAATAATTAAGCAATATAAATTTCAGAAAAGAATTATGCTTAAGCAGTTAATAAAATACATAGTGAACGCTTCCCTTGTCCGTGACAATCTTCTTTTTATATAACCAAAGAAACTGCTGCATGATAATATGCTTATATCACCTTAGATTAAATAGCCTATACTAAACCAGCATATATCCATTTCGATATTCTCCGTTCAAATCATTTCAACTTGAAAACACGAGTAGCTACGAAACACAGCCGACTCTAGATATGCAGCTACCAATACTTATACTCCACGCCCCCAATGTTTCATTGGAAAAATTACGTTACCAAGGTAACAAATGCATAATGGTAGGTTTGCATCCTGAAGAAACGAAACGAACAAATGAACAAACAAGTAGAAAAAACCAAATTAAATAAACCTGATTTTTTTAATAAATGAAAAGTGCTTTCATTTATTTATACTAAAAACAAAGATTTAAAATAAAATGTAGTAACTTATGCTACAGCCTTATTCACTCAACGCTCAGACCGTTGAGAAATTCTGATATTTTTGAAATGTGAAACAGAAGATAACTTACTAGCAAAAGTCAAATAAATAAGCTTCAGTCTTAAAATAATTCTCTATCAACTAAAAACAAAGATTTGAAATAAAATGTAGTAACTTAGGGTACAGCCTTATTCACTTACCTTTAAATATTTTTGTGCCACTGAGTCTTTCCCTCCCGACTTTTTGCGATTTAGCAATTCCTCAGCTGTGTAGCTGGGAGTTGACTGTACAGGCGGTTCGATCGGCGGATCAAAAGAAACTGGCACTGTCTCGCACCCCTAGGCCTCCCTCTTCCATTGCAATATAACACATGAGCTCATTTCTTTCACTATCGCTCAGACCGTTGGGAAATACTGATATTTTTGACATCTCAAACAGAAGATAATTTACTAGCAAAAGTCAAATAAATCGAAAGTGAGCGCGACAAAGACCAACTGCTTGTTTATTCCAGGATTGGATGAAAACCGAAGAAACTCTGCGCAAACGGCTTGGAGTAACGTAGTGTCACTTCTGGGATACAAGGGAGTTCTGTTAGGGGGGCTGTCTACATACATATTGGGGTCAAATGACGTATCACCACTAAATTCTTACTCCATGGAAGACTACGTATATCAACTTCATCGTTACTATCTTCACTAGTACAGCTGTCTGAAGTATAGGAATCAATGTCACAGTTTATATTGCCTGCAGATAAATTTCCTCGTCAGGGTCATATGGTCCATCAGTGTTCTTTTCAGAAAAGAAAAAGATTTACAGTTATTTACCAAGCTAGCAGTATGGTCGATTTTGTTTATATTTCTTCAATTCTTCAATTGTTTGTTTATTTACATACTGTGAATTGTAGTAAGGCCCACGCCATCAACAAGTGATAAGGAGAGAGATATTTAGGATTATTATGGTTAGGTAGCTATATGGAGCAAGATTTAGATGCACTTTGTAATTTTCCGTTAAAACTTGAAATTAATAAAACTAGTGTTATAGCTATATGGCAGGTGGTCTATTAGTAGGGTGATGATAACTAGCGGTAAGCTAGTGTGGGCTGCGTTGGTGTTTCTAATGAAACAGTATGGATAAAAAGTTAAATTTTACACCGTAAAAAATAAGAGATCACTTACTGACGTCTCGGACGCTAGTCCTTCGTCAGAGTAAAAGAGAGAATAAGAGTGGAAGGTATTGTATATATGATAAAGATAGAAAATAGATAACCAATGAGAGCAAGGTAGGCAAGGTTACAAGAAAAAAACAAGAAATAAAAAGACAAAATAATATATTAATTAAAAGCAAAGCGTTCATTCATCCCATTGGGATTATGAGTACCCAATAGGTGAATGAGGTTCATCTCTTTGGTTTTGCCACAATCATTGTTGCCGCTAACCAAAGACAAACCGAAAACAATGAAGTCGGAAAGTGAATGATTAGGTAAATTGAAATGGCGGGAAACTGGTTTGGTTTGATCGTGCTAAGTGGTAAATTCAAAATGATCAGTGATTTTGAGTGACGATTTGGGACCAACAATAGAAGTGTGAGAAATAATATGCGGACAAGTATAACAACGGTTACGAGAACAACGAAAAGTGCCAGGATCCTTATTAGAAGGAAGAATCCCTTTAACTAAGAAAGAGCGAAGGTTTCAATCACGCTTGTACGAGAAAAGAGGGCGGTCTTTAAAGATGTTAAAAGTGTTAGTGTCAGACTCAAGTAAAGAAAAGTTACGGTTGACAATAGGCTTAATAGAGTTATTGATAGGATGATAAGTGTGAAGGGATTGCGACTATTAGAAGCACGAGTATTAGGAGTGAGTGCAGTGTTACAATCAATATTAGAGACTTTACGAAGAGCTTGATCGATAACATGAGCAGGATAGTTACGATTAAGAAAAAAAGAACGCATCTCAATGCATTTGTTAGAGAAATCATCATCATTGCTGCATAAACGACGGAGACGAAGAAATTGCGAAAAAGGAATGGCATTTAGAGTGTGCTTAGGATGAGAGGAAGAATAAAGTAAATAAAAGTGGGAATCTACGGTGGCCCATAAGGGCAAAACACAAATTAAATTTATCCATGGTACAAAACAAACTTTCGAAGAACACAACAATGTTTCGCAGAACACAACAATGTTTCGCAGAACACAAAAATCTTTCGCAGAACACAAAAATCTTTCGCAGAACACAAAAATCTTTCGCAGAACACAAACATCTTTCGCAGGACACAAAAATCTTTCGCAGGACACAAAAATCTTTCGCAGGACACAACAATGTTTCGCAGAACACTGGTTACTCAGGCTGGCTGCATGTGGACGAATATGATTTATGGTTATGCAAACAGGCGAGCGAAGGTATTTTCATAATATTATTTAATTATGGCGTCCAGTCTCGATAATACTGTATCTGATGGCGAAGATGAATCGAGTTTAATCTCTTATTATTTCTCAAGAGGCTACAAATATGAGGCTATTGTAATTTTTTTGAAAAAGTACCATGGTATCAAGGTGTCTCTTAGAACCTTGAAAAATAGGCTAAAGAAATACAACCTAAAAAGGAAACTGCCAAATTATGACTTAGAAATGGTACGTGAACGAATCCGACATGAATTAGCTGGTCCAGGCTGTCAAAGAGGTTATCGAAGCATGTGGAATATGTTACGCTTACAAGACATTCAAGTTCCAAGGCAGATTGTAGCTGATATAATGAAGGAACTTGATCCTGAAGGCTGTCAGAAAAGAAAGGCACGTTCTCTTGAAAGACGAAGATACCTCTCCCCAGGACCAGATTATACATGGCATGTCGATGGTTATGACAAGCTAAAGCCCTATGGATTTCCAATCCATGGGTGTATAGATGGGTGGAGTCGAAAGATCATGTGGCTAAAAGTTACCAAGTCAAATAATAATCCAGACATCATTGCCAATTTTTACTTAGAGTGTGTATCAGACATGTGCGGTTGCCCAGTAAAATTAAGAACCGACTGTGGTACAGAAAATGGAGTGATGGCAGCTATGCACTGCACTTTTCAAGACGATGAGAATGCTCATAAATATGGGACCTCTCAAGCCAACCAAAGAATAGAGGGCTGGTGGGCATTTTACAGAAGGAGTAGATCTTCTTGGTGGACAGACTTTTTCAAAAACCTTGTGGAGCAGGATATAATTAATACAGCAAATGAGCTTCAAATGGAATGCCTGTGGTTATGTTTCTCCCAGCTTATTCAGGACGATCTTGACAATGGTCGAGTACACTGGAACACTCACGTAATAAGAGGTTCTAAACATGGTACTGTCAGTGGAAGACCAGATGAGCTGTATTATCTTCCAGAACTTCATGGAGGAGAGGATGATTTATTACTTCCCATCTCAGATGATTAAATAGAATCTATTGGTGAAAATTTGTCATATCAGGAAGAGAAAAGTTGCTATCAAGAATACTTTAAATATGTACTAGACAACACTGATTTCCAACTTCCCAGCAATGTTGAAGAGGCAATTGAACTTTATGAAAGACTCATTGAAATCCCCTGCAAAGAGGACTAAGTTATTAAAAAAAAGATTACGAGTTGGAACTGATACATGTTTATTAACTCAACTGCATCATGCTACAACTATGGCTAACTCAAAAATGAATATATAAAAAGCTAACATGTAACGACTATAAGCAAAACTGATAGTAAAACTTTTCTGAACTTGTTGGATGATTTCTAAACTATTGTCAAGTACTCTTTAAGTTTATCAAGGCCAACCAAAAACGTTTTGATTTCTAAGCAATAACATTTAGCATACTTAAACTATTGTAAATGACCATGCCTCCCTATTGTTCATGATACTGGCAAATTCCTCTGAAAGTTCATTGTATGATTGATATGTAGTGGGTAATTTCAGTGTGGGCCCACAGGTGTGTGCAATTGGTCTGCGCAAAGAACCGTTAGTTAGTGAAGGTAACTTGTATTGATGTAACTGTTACTAGATTACTACCAGTAGTAAATTGCATAAAACATCGTAAAGCATTTTCATTTAAAGATTTGATGTAGCGCTTTAGATAATCAAAGCAGTTACGTTGTGAATCATTTAAAGGATTGGCATCCAGTAACTTAATGACCTTCTTTGTCCTTGGCTTTTTTACTTCATAAAACTGTTTCAAAGTTTCCAATGAGGCAAACTCAGGTTGAACCCTTAATGATTCTAGAATGGGCTTCCAACAATTTGAAATATATTTGGGCTTTTGCACGAGCTCCTAGTGAGCAATTTCACATATCAGGTGCAAAATATTTTCTTTAGTTGGACGCCTATAACACTTATAGCTGCTTAATAGGTCAATTAGATCTTCATCACATTCGTCAAACTCACCCACTTTGCATTTATGTAACACTTCTGCCTCATTATTTGCAACATACCATGAGAAAGAATCGAAAAGAAAGTCTTCACTTATTTCATTCTCATCGAACAAGCAGCATCCTACGAAAACACCAGAAAGTTCAACCAGAAAGTGATTGGCCTTATGGTACCCATAAAGTAGAATCCTACCTATTGATTCCCATTCTTGTTTTTGGTAGTCATGTCTGACTGATGGTACTTTCTCTGTAGCACCCATTGACAGGGATGTAAAAAACTGGTTCCAAAAAAGACTTATGATCTCCCTTAAAACCCCTGAACCTCTACCTGCCTCTTCATTCCCACGCTCATCTACAATGATAAGATTTAAATCATATTTAAAAATTTCTTTATCTTTAAATTCTTCAATAAGGTCTTTCAACACATTACTTCGGTGAACCACCATATCTCTTAGTGGTAGTTTCCCCATAAAAAAAAAATAAAATACATGGTTTCAAAAAATACTCAGTTTTTATCTTCTGTGTGTGTTCCAATTCATATCCTATTTGAATATCAAGATACACATGCAAACAACAATCAGTATAAAGTATATGTTTGATATTTTGGGGGGCTACTTACCTAGCATGTTGAAAATTGTTATATCTTGGCCTTTATTCCGCATAACAAGAAAAACGCAAGATGGCGGTCGTTCTAACAACTATTTAATTCCATGTGCTTATGCTAATTATACCCATGCATAATATACTGGATGTGACGTGAAGCGGGGCCCGGAAGTAATCTCGTACAATTCCCCCCTTACAAATTTTGAAAAACTCAACAAATCATCTCTACGCAGTTCAGCCTAACATGTTCAGAGTTCAAAGTCCTTGAATCTAGAAGGTGTTCGCACCGTCCTCCCAGATCGGGTAGTCTTGAGCGCTGGCGGTGTCTCCTCCGGCACGATGGGTGCTTCCGCAGTTGCCGGGGCGTCTTGCTCTTGAGGAGCAACCTCTACCTGTGCTTGTTCTTCCCACCCGTATTTACGTTGGTGGTTGGAACGGTAACCGTTGGATCGGGTGGTGGTAGGATGCAGGATACAGGCTCGGCTTCACCAACATCTCTGTCCGTGGCCACTCTAGTCCGCAACTGATCAGCATGACGCTTCCAGACCATGCCCTTAGTGCTAACATGGTATAGCACCGGACCCAGCTGTCTTATGACTTTCCCCGGTACCCACTTGACTCCACCAGTGAAGTTTCTGGCCCAGACCTTGTCTCCTACGTTGAACACTTTCATGGACTTGGTTTCATTTGTGAAGAGCCTCTTGTCGACTCGTCTCTTCACGTCAGGCTTAAGCAGGTCGAGCCTTGTCTTTAGGTTCCTACCCATCAGTAGCTGAGCGGGACTCTGTTCTGTAGTCGCATGAGGCGCGACACGGTAAGCTATGAGGAATCGATCAAGCTTGTGCTGTAGGTTTCGATCGGATTGATCAGCCTTAACTGCGTGTTTGAAACTTTGAACTAGGCGCTCCGCTAGTCCGTTAGTTGCAGGATAGTATGGTGCCCCCATGATATGACGAATGCCGTTTGACTGCGCAAAACGTTTAAACACTTCAGAAGTGAACTGGGGCCCATTATCAGACACGATCTGCTCTGGCAGACCCATACGGGCTAGCAGCGTGCGCAAGGTTGACACTGTTTCTTCGGCGGTGGTATTCTTCATCAAGAATATCTCCGGCCATTTCGTGCTCGCGTCCACCACAACGAACAACATTCGACCTTGGAAGGGACCAGCAAAATCTATATGTAGACGTTGCCACGGTGAGGATGGATACTCCCAACGATGCAGTGGTGTTGTTGAGGGATTGTTGGCGACTCGTTGACATCCCTCGCACTCCTTCACCGTCCTCTCTATGTCCTTATCCATCTGTGGCCACCACGCATAGCTCCGGCCCAGCCCCTTCATCTTCGTCATGCCTAAGTGGCCTTCATGGAGTGTATCCAAGACCCTACTTCGCAGCTTGGGCGGAACTATCACTCGACCTCCCCACATGAGCACTCCGTTGTGAACAACTATCTCAACGCCATGCGAGGCGTATGGTGCGAGCTGTTCGCAGGCTTTGTAGGAGTCCCAGCCCTCCTCCACGAGTCAGACTACACGCGCAAGATCAGGATCCCTTCGGGTCTCGCGTCTCAAGTCCCTTTCGGTCACTGGGAGGGTGTTTATCACAGTAGTGTAGAAACAGCTGACACTATCCTCTCGATCCCTTGGGGTGACTGGGAGGGGTAGTCGGGACAACCCGTCACAGTTCGCATGTTCCTTTGTCCCTCGAAACACGATGTCATACGAGAATGCTCCTAAGAACAAACACCATCGTTGAATTCGGGCTGCGCTCGTCACTGGGATGGCTCTCTTTGGATCCATCAGGAACTTCAATGGTTGGTGATCGGTGATCAGCTTGAAGTGTCTACCCTCTAGATAGGACTGAAACTTTTTTACGCCCCAAATGATGCCAAGTGCCTCCTTTTCAATTTGGGAGTACTTCTTTTCCGCTGAAGATAAGGACCTCGAAGCATAGGCTATCGGCCTCTCGCTTCCGTCCGGTAGCTGATGCGATATCACTGCTCCTAACCCATATGATGAGCTATCGGTAGCTACAACCACTGGCAGGTCCGGGTCAAAATGGGTCAGAACGTGATCGTCGGCCAACATCTTCTTGACCTTTTGGAAACTCTTTTCCTCTTTTGGTCCCCAGGCCCATTTCTGACCTTTTACCAACAGGCGGTGCAGGGGACTAAGGTGAGTTGACAGGTCTGGTAAGAAGCGAGCATAGTACTGCACCATTCCCAGAAATGAACGTAGCTGGGAGACATCTTGTGGCACCGGCATATCAACGATAGCCTTCACCTTCTTCGGTGATTGTCGGAGGCCATCCGCCGTGATGATGTGGCCGCAGTACTCCACGGAGTCGGTGAGAAAGGTGCACTTGTGCTTATTCGCCTTGAGCCCATTCTCCTCCAGCCTGGTGAGGACTTGGTCCATGGTCTCTAAATGCTCTTCCTCGGTTCTGCCCGTCACGATGATGTCATCTATGTAGCATTGCACCCTGTTGAGCCCTTGCAAGACCTGATCCATGGCTCGTTGCCACAGGGCTGGTGCTGAAGCAATACCGTAGGGCAGCCTCTGATATTGGTAGAGACCTCGGTGGGTATTAATCGTCACGTAAGGCTTGCTGTCCTCATCCACTTCCATCTGTAAGTACGCTTGCTTCAGATCAATAACCGAGAAGATCTTACCACCGTTCAAGCTCCCATAGATATCCTCGATACGGGGTAATGGGTACACATCAATCTCAAGGTCAGAATTAACCGTAACCTTAAAGTCCCCACAGACCCGAACACTACCATCTTTCTTGATAGGGGTGACTATTGGGGCGGCCCACTCGCTGTGTGTGACCTTCTTTAGGATCCCCAGGGACTCTAATCGCTCGAGCTCTTTATCAACCGTTGCTTTCCGCGCTAAGGCTACAGGTCTTGGCTTCCAGAACCTGGGCTGCGCTCCCTCCTTCAGGGTGAACTTGGCTTTTATGTTCTTCAGACAACCCAAGTCATCTGAGAACACAGCCTTATGGCGCTCTAGCACGCTGTCCAGGTCTCTCGGACGGACCTCCATTTTCAGCAACCGCCAGTCCAAGGTTATCTCTCTTAGCCATTCCCTACCCAGGAGTGCAGGGCCACCTCTCTTTACAACATACAAGGGGAGCCTTTTCTCCTGCCCTTGATAGGTCACTGTTACAAGGCACTTTCCCAGGGGTTTAACAGTTTCACCGGTGTAGGTGTGCAACTGAAGACAAGTGTCTACTAGGGGAATGTGCCCCAGGCTATCCCGGTAACTAGCTTCACTCATAACCGTAACAGCGCGCCAGTATCAATTTCCATGCGAAAAAGGGTTCCTTCCAGAACTAAATCAACGCATATGGGCTTTCTCTTTTCAACAGTGGACAGATGGTTTAAATCTGAAGCGCTACTTTCGTCATCGCTACACTCTAGGGTTTTCACTGGGGTCTTCTTGGCAGCCCCAGAACGACACACCCTCTTGAGGTGCCCCACCTTCCCACATTGGAAACACTTTTCCTGTTTATATTTGCATGTCCTGGGGTCATGCTGCTCCCCACAGCGACTGCATTGCTGCCCTGATTTCTGGGTGCTATGTTCCGGCCTGCTAGGCTCTGGCTTTTATGAACCTCTACGCCTCTGCTTCCCCCAGGGTTTAGCATTTTTCAACGACAGGACCCTCTCCCTGGCATTTGGTTCAGCCACTCCCCCCTGTAGGGCATGAACATCTTTATTAGCTTGTTCATGGGCTATGCACTTCGTAACTGCTCTTTCGAATGTCAAGTCCTCCAACTTTTCTTTGAGCAAATCCCGTAGCATTTTATCATCGCGAATTCCAGACACCAAACGATCTCTCAGGCGCTCGTTTCTCATGGCATCACTAAATTTACACTCACTTGCGAGGTGCTTTAGTACAGCTACATAATCTTTCACTGACTCACCGTCCCTTCTTGACCGGTTGTCGAAGTCGAACCTGGCGACCAGAGCAGATTTCTCCGGCTTAACATGCTTCTTCAGGCGCTGGACAATCGCATCGTACGTTGTCTCTTCGTCTGTTAAGCTCCCTGGCATCATCAAATCTTTCACCAACTGATACATTTCCGGTGACAAATTTGCCAGCAGGATTGCCTTTTTTGTCTTGGGGTCTCCTATTTTATTCGCAATGAAGTAAAAATCCAGTTGTTTGGTGTACGTCTCCCAATCGGTACCCTTGTGGTATTTAGCTATTTTCCCATAGCTATAAACCGCCGAGCTCGCTGCATCTGCCTCTCCGCCCGGCATTTTTGACTCTTTGGATTTTCTCTCCCCAAGTTTAGGCTGGTTTTACCTCTATCCTTGTCGCCAATTTGTTATATCTTGGCCTTTATTCCGCATAACAAGAAAAACGCAAGATGGCGGTCGTTCTAACAACTATTTAATTCCATGTGCTTATGCTAATTATACCCATGCATAATATACTGGATGTGACGTGAAGCGGGGCCCGGAAGTAATCTCGTACAAAAATGTCACTAGGTGGCTCACCAGTTTGATGGTGCTCATTACTGTCACCTGTGAAATCAAAGTGAGACTAATCATTGGTATGCAGCATTTGTTCAGAAAATAAACCCCTGAATGTTGTTAGGTGAAGTGGATAAGTTTTGAGACTTCCTGGGATTATGTGAAAGTTCAACTGCCAACAGTTTTTTTCCAATTACAGATCATTCCAGGTATTTGTATAAATAATTCTGAAGGCAGGGTATACCATTGTACAATCAAAGTGCATAATTCTATTCTTGTGTGCTTGTTACCATTTTAACTTAGTTCTTTAGAGTCATGCTGCTTGCTTATTTCACAAAATATTGTAATCAAATACAGGTGTGACGCATTAATTCTACCATTACATTTTTTGGTGAGCACTAAGCATTTCAATTTAATATTACCTAAGTTTCGTTTCTAACATTTATTACAATTAAACTAATATTTATTACCTAGAATGTTGGAAATGTCACTCGTGGTGTCGACAGTAGCTTGGTGGGTTTCATTAGTGGCATCTGTGAAATCAAAGTAAAATGTTTTGAATGTCAGAAGTATTTTTAAAATTTCCCTAACATAATATACCCTTTTGGAGTTCATAAAATACTATTGTTTTCCTTGATTACAGAAGTCATTTGCTCAGGATTATAACCTTTTCAGTACTAAAATATCTCCAACTTCCATTGGTAAAGTAATGAATGTACAAATTGGGAATGGAAACACTAAATCCCATTTCTGTGTACCTAGTCCCCTAATATTTACCATTCGGGGGTGGAGTCTTTCTTTGCTGATATACTTACCTAGAAAGCTGGAAATGGTACTGGTTGTGTCAACAATAGATTGGTGGGTTTCATTACTGGCATCTGTGAAAATTTATGTCACTTTTATTATTTATAGAATCACATAAGCTGACATATTATGTGGTAGCATAAATGCTGTCTATTGATGTGCAGTTATCATCATCATATATTGGATTCTATTCCCTCCCACCCCCTTCTTGGGTTCTAAACAACTTATTTGTAATGTTTCTTTTTACCTTCCTCAGGATGTTTGTAAAAACATCTTGGACATTCAAATTCTTCTTTATCACTGTATATCTTCATAGCTCCATTATCACCAACATGTACTCCAGCAGAATGAAGCCCTTCGACTATCCTTCCACACAGTGGACATTCTTCATCAGATTTTACCCCCTGGCCATATTTTTCAACAAGTTCTAAAATTTAAAAATATTTATTTTGGTGACTAATGAGCATAATGTTCAATGTATTATTGTAAAATAAAATAGAAGCAAAATAATCTAATATTTATTGAAAGAGTAAAAAATATATTACTAACAGGTCATTAGATAAATAGTCTAGTGGCCAAACCCGGATTTTGGTGAGTTGGCTGCACCCCATGGGTGGCAAAGGTTTCTTGGTATCATTTTAAAGCTTGAACCATGCTGATTACGAATCTGCTTGTTACCACTCGAAAAAAGTGTCCAAAAGGCTTGGTAACCTGGCCTAAACTACCCACACTCCTTTGCAGCAAAAACTTCATTTTTAATGGATTCCTTGGAAAATGATTGACTTTATAACAATATATTTCCTCTTGAACAACTAAAATGTATTAGATACACATTATTATAGTATTTAATAACAATTTTTTTGGAAAACTACAAATAATTGTTAAATTTTGAGGCTTGTTTGCTTGTTTACAAATACTCAAGCATTGTTGGAAACTAAAATAGTTTTATACTGTCTCAAACTTTATCCAACATGACCTTTGCAAAATATTCTCTCTTTAATAACCTTGATTAACTATAGCAGAACAAGAAATGTCAAAAACATCATAAATTAGGCAAAGAAACAGACCGTTTTATACAAATTCAGAAACCGGAAGTTGATCGTAAAATCACTTCCGGTTTGAGATTTTTGGATTTTTCTTCTACAATGAAGCGGTCATATTTCGCAAAACATTATTTATGTTTAGTTGAACTTTGAAATCTGCATAAAAATGACTTTAAATTAGAGCTTTTCTATTAATTTTATTTTGTTCTGTGCTTCTGATACACAATTAGAAACATCTAAACCTCAAACTGATATAATTCCCTTGCATATAAAAATG
The DNA here is from genome assembly GCA_023349425.1 of Anthopleura sola. Classification (NCBI taxonomy): domain Eukaryota; kingdom Metazoa; phylum Cnidaria; class Anthozoa; order Actiniaria; family Actiniidae; genus Anthopleura; species Anthopleura sola. The sequence continues at coordinate 11,524,970 of JALHLI010000006.1, read as the reverse complement.
GGAATTTTGCACAAAAATGGGTATTAGACTAGTTAACTGTGTCCTCTTCTCCATCACTGTCATCCGACTCACTCTCCTGCTGGTATTCATTGGAAGGGTTGCTACAGCTATCTCCACATTGGCAAGCCTCAGTACAAGACAGACCATTGCGATTACAGGAGCAGTGACCGGTGACACATTGTCCTGTGCATGCACAGACGATCAAGTCAAGCAAAGCTTCTGGAGCAGGAGGAAGGGACATCCAGTCAATTGAAATATTGTTATCAGTTATCTGCCAACCATGGTTTTCAGGGCTGGGCAACTCTATTTCTGCTACGAGTGCATTGCGCCAAACTGCTGCTTGATAGTTTGAACGCTGCGTGTGCTTATAATTAATGAGAGCATCTTGGCATGGAGGAAGGGAATGAGACTGGGGATTTCTCATACAAAAGAACTGGTACCGGCACTCATTAACGCTGGTTTCACCTGAACCATACATCCTGCAGACAAACCTCTCAGCCTTTGCAAGCATGACAGAATCAACATCGAATGATCCTCCTAGCTGGGCCATGGCCTCACAATACTTCCTGTCAGTCAAGCATATCCTGAAAGGGCCTTTCTTTCCTTTGCCTACGAATGCGCTGGTGGAATCACAACCTGTGAACTCGTGGAACCCAGGAAGTGCGTCACACATACTGGATCCGACCTTCTCGACCATACTTGGGATGTCAAGAAAAAATGTGCGACTTTTCGTCTGCTTCAGCACAAGTAGAGTAGCAGGGATTCTTTCTTGGAAATGACAGGCTAGCATAATAACATCGGTATCAGGGGATCTGATAATCACTGTGGCTTCTCCGTTTTCAGCAGCATGTTTAGCATGAAGAAGCATTCGTGTGTCAGCCTCTTCATGAGAACATCTCAACTCGTCTATCTCTTCGCATACAACTCTTCCATTTATGACAAGGATCTTGATACAGCCATCACCGGAAGCAAAGTAGATAACTCTATTTCCAATGCGACCAGCATAGCTATTGCTGCACCACTGTTGTAAGAGAAATGCTGTCAAAACTGTCTTGTTTTCTCCATCACCCAGGAACTTTTTCCATTGCTTTGGACATCTTTGGCCTGGTCCTGTGATTTTGACCTTTACAGTCCCATGGCATGCACGTTTGGCTCTCCACGTTCTTGATGGAAATCTCTGGGTACGTGTCCGTCACAAAGTCGATTCTTGAAGTCATTCCTGTTCTTTGGACTACAGCATTAAAAACACTGACAGCCAAATTTAATCTCCAAATGTAGCCGGGATATCCCCTAGAGACTGTAACACTGCCATACCATCAACTACCCATGCGGCATTTGGAGGTACGTCTTCGACAGGTTCCACTTGGTCGACTAAGGGTTCCAGCAGCTTGGATTTGTCCGTCTTTGCCAACGAACCATCAGAAGCAGCTAGGGACCACGAGGGCCAAGTGAGTACTGCAAAACATCTCTCAAATTCAATTCTCTAGTTTGGGTGATCACCAATAGACGCGCAAAGAGGTGCCTGACTGCTTTAAGGGAGACATCTTTGCCTGAAATGCAAATCTTCTTGCTTGCGATATTAAACCCTCTGAGCTTCATTCTTGGTATCACTTCATAAACGGACACATTCTTGTCGATTAGCCGTTCCTTGATGTATGTCACTAGGGCTTGTTGACCTTTCTCTTTCGCAGCGAGGGTATCTTGTGCAGTGACATCAGATGCAAGCGCTCCTGAAGCCAGGTGATGTAAGTCATCTGATAGGTCAGAAGTAGCGAACAGATTAGTCCAACTGCTAAGAACAGACAAAACCTTCTTAACATCATCTTCATCTCTTGCAAGCCGTGCCTTGCCCATCTCCTTTATGGCTGCCTCATTCTTGACACACCCTGCCATTTAGCGGCATACTTGTGTAACAGCTGCGCGTTCGTGAGACGTCAGCACCCATCGCTGAACTGCTGCCTTGTTTACACTAAACCCGATAATACCACCCTTTGACTATGTATCACAGTTGATTGTTTGCTCGATGGTCTGGTCGACTGCAACCTGTCCAAACCCATTGCAAGAACTCCTTTGAACGACAAAGTCTCCAGCATTCATAGCCTGGTAAGCGTTAGGGTGTTTCTCCTCGAGTTGCAGCATGTCGCATAGGTACAAAGGCATATACCGTGCATAGTTCGTACGATCGTATGCAAACATCCATTTAAGCATATCTTTCACGCAAGCTAGATGTAAAGCCCAATTACCCTCTCTTGTGGCTCGGATAAAGCGAAGCAGCAGTGTGACCATCTCGATGTATGATCCCCAGAACTTGCTCATCTTACTTGATAGAGGGGATTCATTGAACTCTTGAAAAGATCTCAAAAGTTCTTTTACTTCATGGGACTGCGTGAATGCCTCGATGGAAGCTGGTGATAGCATTGCCCTCACATCTCTGATCAGTGGCTGGACAGTCTGTTCGGCCTGACTTCTCTCCATTTCAGCAGGGACTTCAGAATCTCTATACGCTTGCCAGTTCAGTCTCAATAAAGCCTCTAGAACTATCTTATGTATCCTGTAATCACAATGGTCTGTCTTGTGGCTTGCCAATGTGGAGATAGCTGTAGCAACCCTTCCAATGAATACCAGCAGGAGAGTGAGTCGGATGACAGTGATGGAGAAGAGGACACAGTTAACTAGTCTAATACCCATTTTTGTGCAAAATTCCCATTTTTATATGCAAGGGAATTATATCAGTTTGAGGTTTAGATGTTTCTAATTGTGTATCAGAAGCACAGAACAAAATAAAATTAATAGAAAAGCTCTAATTTAAAGTCATTTTTATGCAGATTTCAAAGTTCAACTAAACATAAATAATGTTTTGCGAAATATGACCGCTTCATTGTAGAAGAAAAATCCAAAAATCTCAAACCGGAAGTGATTTTACGATCAACTTCCGGTTTCTGAATTTGTATAAAACGGTCTGTTTCTTTGCCTAATTTATAATTTTTTTGACATTTCTTGTTCTGCTATAGTTAATCAAGGTTATTAAAGAGAGAATATTTTGCAAAGGTCATGTTGGATAAAGTTTGAGACAGTATAAAACTATTTTAGTTTCCAACAATGCTTGAGTATTTGTAAACAAGCAAACAAGCCTCAAAATTTAACAATTATTTGTAGTTTTCCAAAAAAATTGTTATTAAATACTATAATAATGTGTATCTAATACATTTTAGTTGTTCAAGAGGAAATATATTGTTATAAAGTCAATCATTTTCCAAGGAATCCATTAAAAATGAAGTTTTTGCTGCAAAGGAGTGTGGGTAGTTTAGGCCAGGTTACCAAGCCTTTTGGACACTTTTTTCGAGTGGTAACAAGCAGATTCGTAATCAGCATGGTTCAAGCTTTAAAATGATACCAAGAAACCTTTGCCACCCATGGGGTGCAGCCAACTCGAAAAATAGAGCTCTTTTGGGGGTTTGACCACTAGACTAAAAACACAACTATGCACGTTTCAAGTACCTGGCACCAAGTCAGGGGTAGTAGTAGGATCGTTTTCTTGATTGTTTCTTCGACACAGGTAAGCTAGTTTCAGGTACAAAACATGAGCCTGAAGGGGAAACTTTTACAGTTCAGCTGCTTTGACCGCACTTTGGACAAAATTTGTAGTCTTTTCTCAGGCAGGTTCCATAGAATTGATAAAACATGACGAGGATGATGGGTCACATGGAGGAATGAACGAAACTCGCCCTAGTCCTTCATCTGTTTAGAGTGATCGGTAGACCTAGTAACGAGTTTACCGAATTTGTGTTCTGCGAAAGATTTTTGTGTTCTGTGAAAGATTTTTGTGTTCTGCGAAAGATTTTTGTGTTCTGAGAAAGATTTTTGTGTTCTGCGAAAGATTTTTGTGTTCTGCGAAACGTTGTGTTCTTTGAAAGTTTGTTTTGTACCATGGATAAATTTAATTTGTGTTTTGCCCTTATGGGCCACAGTAGGAATCTGTGGGTTTATAATGAACACTAGTACTAAGATGATCGTCAGTAATGCTAAATAAGATGTCAAGGAAAGTGACTGACGTATCTTCTTCTTCTTCTTTTATTTCCCTTTGCTGGGGATTTAATAGTACTTCCTTATTGGCCATGTGCCAGTGATGCGCCGTAGGTTAGATAGTATAAAACGCCATCCCTTATCGTCATCAACCAGTTCCTCCTCATTTCTATCGTCCTTCACTCTCTTGTAACCTCCCTTCACCATTCTTCTCAAGAATCCATGCCATATAGTCTCAATCTTTGCTTGTTCTTTCTCTGTCAATGGCCATGTCTGTACGCTATAGAGTAGTCGAGATCTCGCGCATTCATTCAGGAATTTAACTGATGGGCATCTGTATATGGTGGTCTGTGAGAACATGCTTAAGTTCGTTCCACTTCTCAAACGCTGAGCCAATTCTCAGACCAAGAGACTTCGCATTCTCGTTTGTATTCGTGACTGTATAGCCTAGATATTGAAAGCTTCTCACGGTTTTTATGTTGGTGCCGTTTACTTGTAGAAGGGTCTCTCTGTTCTGAATATCTTCTTCAACGTTGAAAGCCATTGTTTCAGTTTTCGAGTATGACATTTGCAGGCCAAAGCGGGTGAATGTCTGATCATAAACCTTGAGGATTGTTTGCAGTTCCTCAATAGACTCGGCAAATATAGCTTGGTCGTCAGCATATAGGAGTTCTGTTATTTTGTTCTTACCTCTTGCTTTAGCTTTTCTCCAGAGATCCCTCGGAGAAACCTCTGGGGAATGCAATACTTAATTCTGAAGCCCATCTCTGGGTATAATCTTAGAACTTCGTGGCAGGCTATCCTAACGACGAAGTCCATATAGACATTGAAAAGAGTGGGAGATTCTATGGCTCCTTGTCTGCATCCGACCTGAATATCAAAACTCTTAGTTGAGTCTTTGATGAAGGCGTTGGTGTTAGTATATAGGGCTCTGAGGACTGGTATTATTTGAGGGCATTTAAACCTCATTTCAAGGCATTTTATTAGTGCATCCCGTCGTATTCAGTCATATGCAGCTTTCAAGTCAATGAAGGCTATAAACAGCGGACTTCTGGATTTGCGAGACTTCTCAAGAACATGGCGTAATATGTAGATTGCATCATTGGTTGATCTATTGGCACGGAAGCCGAACTTTGATGGCAATATAATGTATTCATAAGCATCGCATAGTCTGTCAACGATTATTGCAGATATAACCTTCGATAGAGTTGGAATTATACTAAGTCCTCTGTAATTTTCTGCTTGTGATTTCAACCCACGTTTGTACAGACATTGCTGTGAGCCACCGTGCAGGTACCCGTAGGCATGTCCACACCAGATTCACTAAGACTACAAGGTATGTCAGGAGGCATTCTGATGAAGCATATTTCAGATGTTCGGCATGAATTTTATCTGTTCCCATACATTTACCATTCTTAAGTCTCTTCATTTCCGCTTTGATTTCATCTCTATCTGGAACTGATATATCAATTTTGGGTAGGTCATTTGGTGGTAGTACATATGGTATCGCTGATTTCCCAAGTAAATTCTAAGGCAGGATGAAAAGAGTTAACGTAAGAAATAAGAGTCAAAGTCATCGCGAGAACAAGAAGTAGCACCAATACAATCATCAATATAGCGTCCAAAAAACTCGGGTTTAGGGCCGAAAGATTGTTGAAAGATGAGGTTCTCGATATAGCCAACAAACAAATTAGCATAACTGGGGCCCATTTTGGTATCTATAGCAACACCATTTACCTGTTTGAAATATCGATCATCGAAAGAGAAACAGTTAAGAGTGAGGACAAGTTCAGCTAAGAGTAGTAAAGTGGGAGTGCTGGGTTCAAGAACAGGACGGATATCAAAGAAATGTTGAAGGGCGCAAAGTCCTTGATCATTAGGAATGACAGTATACAAAGACTTAACGTCCATGGTGAATAAAAACTTACAAGAGTCATTAGAATTAGTGTCCTTAATGTAAGTGGGTAAAGATCGAACGATAGGTAGCATAAGAGAATCTAGATATCTGCGCGGGATTCCCTACCTACAAATGTCTCCATTCTTTCTTCACCTACCTGGAACCAAAAGTTGCAAAGCTGCAGTACTGGGATGGAAGAGACAAAGCAGACAGTAAAAGTTATCAAGCCGAAGGAAAAAAGAAACCAGGGAGAAAAAGAAAAATTGATCCTATTAATGAATTTTTTATGGTATTAGTACGATTGAGTAGGTTTGCTGGTAAAGGATTTATCAGATAGATTTTGTATATCAGCAGGACAATTTTCTAAACTTTTTTGCACGTGGATTAATTTTTTATATTTTGAATTGCATAATCTATTCCCTTTCCCATCTCAGCAAGATATAAGACAAAACATGCCATTGCAGTTTTCTTTGTATCCTACGACCAGAGTTATCATAGATTGCACAGAAGTATTCATCGAGGTTCCATCATCAATGCAAGCACAATCACAAACATGGTCAAACTATAAGCACCATAATACATTTAAAAATCTTGTGGGGATCTCCCCCAATGGTCAAGTTACTTTTGTTTCCAAATTATGGGGTGGGAGAGTTTCTGATAAGGTTATAACTTCACATTCTGGAATTCTAGATCTTTTAGAGGCAGGGGATAATGTAATGGCTGATCGGGGTTTCGACATTGGTGACATTCTTCCTCCTGGTGTTGGGTTAAACATTCCACCATTTAAGGGAACTAGAGATCAACTTACATCTGAAGAGGTAGAAGAGACTGTACATATTGCTTCAGTCAGAATACATGTAGAGAGAGCCATCACAAGGATGAAAAGTTTCCATATTTTGAAAGGTATTATCCCAATTAATATGGCACATTTGGGTGATCAGATATTTTTTGTCTGTGCATATCTTACTAATTTTTGGCCTCCCCTGCTTTGCCCAAAGGATGAGTAAAAATTAATATTACTGAAGGGGGACTATTAGTGTCCAACAGTCAAATGAAAAAGAAGAATTATTGCCAACAATTTTATTAAGGGTTCAAATATCCCTAATAATATGGTACAATAAATTAAGTTAAACTAGCTAATCATTGTATATTTTTTTAAATGGAAATAACAAATGTCAACAAAGCAATGCAATGTGGCTTACTATGATTCTTTAAATAAATACATCTTCTAGTAATTTGGTTTAAATATGATTATATTCTTTCGCTTGCTTGGATCTAGCCTTCAAGCATTTCCAACAGCAACAATCAATCAAAAATGATAAGTTCCTTTGGTCTATATTGAATTATATGGGTCTGCAATCCTTATGCCAAAATGTGAACCCTTTTGGAGGAATGTTTATTATATTATTAATGTCATTCAGGTTTTAAACTTCCCCAAAAATATTATAGTTATAGAAATAATAAATAACAATTAGAAATAATAAAGTTAAACTTGTAATGCAATATATTTATATGTGTTGAATGTTTTTCGAAAATATAGTGAAATATAAATACAACTATTAATTTGCTGTAAATTTGTTTTACTTGGACTTAGCCTGCAAGCATTAAATAACATGTTTGTAATTCCCAACAACAACAATAAATAAAGTTCCTTTTATCTTAATAAAATTAATTATGTGGATCTGCTATCCTTCATATGCTGTTTATAACTCTGCCAGCCATTGTGCTTATACAAATGTATGCCTCTCTTAACTCGTCGGGTGAACACCTCTGGAAGAAATGCACGCTTATAGAAGTAATCAAGCCGTGGTAAAGCCTCATTAAACCACCACTCCCTGTTAAAGGACAATCTTTCTTTCATAATACTATCTCCACCAAGCCAAACCACAAAATCTACCCATTCTAACTGGCACACACATACATCTGACCCTGTACCTGATAGTAATACTTGTGTCCTTCTTTCAATTTTGGAATTTTGTCTTTCATGATCATGTAAAATGAAGGATCCATGCAAGCCTCTTCTGGTGTTTGTCCTTGTTTGGAAATTGGACATTTCACTTCTAACCTTCCTATCTTTGAGCCACTAGCTGTTGGATCTATTACTTTTCTGTCCAAGCTAGCCCCTAACCCTGGCCTTTCTCTAGAAATCATTGTCCCTACTTCCCATACTTTTATGGCTAGGTTTCCACTTGCAATTTCTGACTTGATATAGCAGTCAACTGCATCCTTCTCATGCAGCTGTCCATACTGCAGTGATGCAATGGGTTTTTCATCAGTGTTGGACAAGTACATGATGGTTTTCAGTAGCTTGTCTGGCTCAGCTTTTCTTATAGATGCAGAATGGAAATTGGATGCTGTTAATTTATTTGCCTTCAGTTCTCGCCAAGCTGCATTATTACTTTGACCTCTGGTGATTCTTTCAATTTGCTGAATTTCAGTTTCTGTTATTGATTCTACATATGAATCCATCATTGATTTAAATGATGAAGACTTGATGTCATAATCATCATTGAAAGGGAGATCAGGTTCTTCCACATCTTGTGGAGGACTGCATACACTTCAGGTATGTCTTCACAGTAACTTTCAATCTCTACATTGTTGCTTTGAGTGTAGGTTGGTTTTACTTTGTGAAATAGAAAAAAGCTGCTACTCCCTACACTTGACGCCATACTTTCACAATGTGTCTTTAGAGCTTCATCATTGACAGTTCGGTCAGAAGGAGCTCTTGGGTCATACAAGCTACTTTTTGGTATGCTGCTTGAATCCTTTCCAAATCTGTATCTTGTAAACAGAATATCATCGACTGGCTTAGGCTGGACTTTCATATTGCGAGGGTCATTCCACTGGCATATTCTAGAAGTGCATGAAACAACTTCATTATGTTCTTTGAGTCCACGTCTGCAAAAGTCCTCAACTGCAAACAGGACTGAACCCACATGGTTGCAGTGGCCACATCCATCAACACCTCGCCTGAAATGAAAGATAAAAGCAAAATGTTAATAACTGAAAAATAAGGGAAATACTCCCTAAATCTCATACTCTCAAATCATGCTTTGCTTTGCTAATTTATGTTTTTTTTATTTATTTATTTTGGGATTACTTTTTTGACATACTTACCCTGCAGGACACTTGCAAGCAGCTTTCAAGACATTGCCATGGTGATCGAAAACAACAACAGCCAAATACTTGATTTGCTTCATAGAAGCTAGAACCTCTGCCTTGAGATACGACAGCCTTCCCACCGAACAAATTTGAAGATCTTTTATATGGCCTTCCTTGAAAAACTGAAAGGCCTTCAGCTTTTTATAACCTAGAGTCCTTATAGACTCTTGGTCATACTTCATGGTTCTTCTGACGAGATAGTCGTACAGTTCCACGAAGTCAAACTCAGGAATAGTTCGCAGGTCTTTCGTCCACTCGCCGTCCACCATTCCTCCTAAAATATTCTCCACAGTCACGTCTCCTCCATTCGCTTTTATATTGTTGATATTTTCTTGGTCCTTCAGAACTTTTCCTTCGTTTTTTATCTTGCCGAGAATAGTACAACATCTTAAAACCAAGTCATTCTTCTTGCCACTGACGGACTAATCGTAGTGTTCCAGAATCGTTTTAAGCTCTTTCACCTTTAACTTATTCACATCCTCAAACGAGGATAACTTTTGGAAGCATTCCATGAAGACTTTTCTTGTTTTTCTTCGTAAAAACCAGTAAACTTTTCGCTATAGAAACCATGTGTAGACAAACTCTTCTATAAAGACTAGTACTGTTTACATTCCAGCAGACTTAGCCTCGAACCCATGTAACAATCAGCGCCTGCCATACGAAGACTCAGCGGTTACCCGGGGAATTCGAAAAAGGGCTATTGTTAGATTTTCCTATAATTTTTCATTTAGTTTTTGAGATGGACAAAACAGAACAACAACAAAAATCGGGGGTCATCGAAATGTGACAATACCATAAAAAATATACGTAAACATCCCCGAATAGTGTATTATTCTGTTTCAGTCATTGTTATTAATGAGATATGAATAAATTATGGACACACCAACTCCTCCCTTCTCTACCACCAACTCGAAGACGCTTAATTACAAAACTTATTTTATTTATCATTTAGCGTTTAAACACATAATAAAGTCATATACCATAACTATAAAAGATGCTTCTCCCAATCCTTATACAAAAATTCCCTCCGAAAAAATAACAAATAAGAGGAACTTGCTTTTACGTTTATTCATATAACACAAACATTTATTCACACAAACGCCTTAGAAAAACCCTTCAGTTGATTTATGGTTCTGTATTCTAATCCTGTGTGCCTATCAAGATTAGCCAACTTCTGCGATGGTCCACCTGGACTAAGCACCTGTCATAATTTAATATTGGGGTTTCATATTGGTAATTAAAGCCCTGGATTAAAAGCAACAACATCTACAAAAAATTACACACGATCTGAGAGTAAACTTACCAAATTCATCGCATGGAATCATAGACAACGTTAGACGATTGTAGTCTTTCCCAAGTGCTTCTTTGTATGCACTTAATTTGAAAAGATCTTTGGTTCCAGGCACGTATTCGATTTCGCTGAAGTCTGGATAGAGAAGCTTGTAAGACACTGAGTCGTCAAACGTTTGGTCAAACTTAGAATGTTTTTCGAATGCTTTTTCAAGTATGTCAGCTTTTGTAGCGACGCTTTAGTTCAAATGGTTTGCGTCTTCCTCTTCGGTTCTTTATTACACCTTCACTACAATACGCTAAGGCGACCTTGATTTCAACCTCTTTGACCTCGGCTTTTTTCATCTCTGACTTTTGAGATTTAAACTATTTTTTTAGATTTCCCGTTTCGTGTAAAATTCCTCGAACGTCATCGTGTCGTTGGTCTTCGTGAAGCTGTTGCTACTGTTGTTTGAGCTATTTGGAGGGGCATTATTGATTCCACAACGACCAGAACTTGTGTTCAATAATGCTCGAGAGATTTTCTCTCGGACAGCCTTTCTTATTTTCTCTTTTAAGAGGTTTCAGCTTGCACTTTTACGTCCATGCTTCTCCATATTGGAATAAATTCGGCGGGGAAACCTTCGGTGAGCCCGCTATTCATGACAGCTGACATGCGCGCGCAGAGGTTTGGTCTTTTGTTTGCAGTGTGCGATTTCTTTCTGTTTGCAGTGTACAATTTTTTTTTTTTTTTTTGCAGTGTGCGATTTCTTTGTTTTTTGCAGTGTTCGATTTCTTTTTTTTTTTTGCAGTGTGTGATTTCTTTTTGTTTGCAGTTTTCTTTTATTTTAATTTGCAGTGTTATTTTTTTTGTTTGCAGTGTTTTTCTTATTGTTTGTTACTTTTGTTTCCAGTGTGTTTTTTTTTGTTTGCAGTGTTTTCTTTTTATTTGCAGTGATTTTATTTTTATTTGCAGTGATTTTATTTTTATTTGCAGTGCTATTTTTTTTGTTTGCAGTGTTTCTTTTTGTTTGTAATAGACGTTTTTGCTCTAACACTTGGCGTTAATTTGTGTTTTAGATGGTCAGATAACACGATATAGAACACAACCCATGCTAGGGTTTGCTTCACTTCTGTTGACTCTGTCCCCAAATTCTGCTGAAATTATACTTTGGTTTAGTTTGTTACGGGTGCTTCTTATTGTCTCAGAAAATCAACAGGACGAAATTTTTGTTCTCGAAAGACTGTTCTCGAATTTTGTTGGCCACAGGAATAGAGGACGAGATGTATGGTCTTACTTGGTGAATATAGGCCCTTTATTCTGGCATCTAACGGGCGAAACTCCCGAGACTTTTGAAGATTTGTTTCAACATTCCGAACCGTTAATAGTCCAACCTCGAGACCCTAGATTAAACAGAGGTCAACCAGGACGTATACGCCCTTGCTTGTTAACGCCAAGAAACCGATTACTTATGACGCTGATCTGGTTGAGGCAATACTGCCGAGAAGAGCTAGTGTGTTCCCTATTTGAAATAAGCCTATCAACGGTCAGTGACGAAGTTCACCATATACTGCCAATAATCTGGTATCTACTAAGAGACCAGATGCGGTGGCCCAATGTTGCACAGTGGTTACTCTTTCGAAATTCTTGGGGCTGTTTTCCAAATGCTTTGGGTGCAATTGATTGTACTATTCATAAGATATGGAGACCAAGCATCAGACAAGCTGACTACTATCGAGGTGATAAGAAAACACATTTTTTGTCAACAATAATCATCGTTAATCCAGATGGACTACCCGTTTACGTTAAAACCGGGTAAGTATAATGCAATTAATTATATTCACTTTGAACTTACTAGTGAATCCTGCAATCTGATTGGTTCCTTACAGCTTGATTTCAGACTAAATCATATAACCATTAAAAAATGTATTTCTTTAATTGAATGTCAGATTTCCCGGTCAGATATATTAGATATCTCTTCATAGAGTACATTTTCAGACTTGGTAATATAATATAATCTCGATGTTATTCTCTTTTTGGTCATAAGTTCTTTGATGATGCCTTAACAACTTGTTGATTTTTGTTAGTGCAAAACAGGCGAAGGTTCGCGGATTTCCATTGCTCGTCTATAAAATTATCAACAGTGGCGTCAAAGAGAGCAAATCTAGGTAGAATGTCATCCATGTTTGACAGCTACCGTGTTCACAAAGCTACCGCTCGTAATTCCCCGTACCAAATCTTTTCACTAGATCTACATGGTTCAGATTTGAATATGTCTAACTCTAACAGTTTAACCATGTAAAAAGAAAAAACAGTAGTATGGTATAGTTCAGTGTAAGCTACACTGTCCCTTTATTATAAGTTATAAACACAAAGAGGGTAGGGTACTTCCACCTGATAGTTGAATAATAAAATACATGTACATGAAGCAAATGAACTTCTTTTTTTTTTTTTTTTTGAAAGCCTATTGATTCAGAAGTTAGTTAAAAGGGAGACATCTTGAACTACTCAAAGGTAAATGTAACCATGTATATATATCTGTATAATATAGTGTTACAAATGCATGGCTTTCTTGAAAGCAAATAGTTCTTTGTACCATGATTAATATGTATGGTTTTTATTAATTTATGCAGATGTAATCAGATAAATGAAAAAAATAATATTAATAAAAGAGTTGAAATATTGTATACAAATATGCAAAAGCAGTGCCAAGGTGCTTTGTCATGAAATCCTCATTTGCATGTCTGGCTCTATCATGAACATATTGAACAACAAACAGGCTTGTAGCAGGGGGAGCGACCCAGAGGGCCAGGTCCTCCAATAATTTCAGATGTACTGTATATCACACTGAAATTTAGGTCTGTTTCTAATACATAGGGTGTTTTAGAATATAGAACCACAAATTCTTTTGACCTAGCACTCCCCTTCCCCCTATATTTTTGGTTTTGCTAAGGGCCTGACAAATGTACACACCGAATACAAACACAGTGTCTAATTCTACTGGCTGGCTGCATGTTTACATTGGAATACAAAAAGTGTCATGTATGAGAGGCCAGTAGGACTAACATGCTAGATATTCAGATTGGTCACATTTGTATTTGATATATGACTCGCCATACATTTTATATGTACATTTTATATGTAAACTAAGAACATCATGAACACCTAAAATCAAATTAAGTGTAAAATAATACAAAAATAAACTGAACATTTTATGCAATTTGAATCATTTAGGTTTTCATAGATCACCTAGTTTGACTGTTACTTCTAGTAGACAAAAGAAAAACTCTTTTAACTTCTTGTATTCATACTCAGTAGAGTTGTAAAAAATGTAATGGGGAAAATGTAAACACTACTATCTGTATAAAAACATTTTTTCCACATTTTCAGAAACACTAGTTAATAAAAAAGATTTGTAACTATTGGGAATAATTTTATGATTAATTTCAAGTGAATATAAATGTCTCTTCCTTGTAATTTAATATTCATAATCTGTTTCTTCAAATACTGTACATGTTCATTGTTGTCCAATTTTGAGTTATATATTTGTGCCTTCACAACAAGAAATAGCAGTAAATTGGACTTATGTAAATATATTTTTAAGTCAATAAATAATCATTATGTCTTGTAAGTAAACATAATCTCTTTTGAAACAGATGGTGTCCTTTGATTTATGTTGGCACTTATATTTTTGTCTGTACAACACAATAATAGCTATGAGGATCAGTCGGTTAAAGCGAAGAAGATGTAAATGAGGATGAGGAGAAGTTAGCACTATCTTACCAGTTTAATGGATGGAGAAGTTCAATAAAGCCATTCTTAAGAGATTACCATCTAGGTGCTAACACCACTTGATTTCATGTAGCAAAACCATCAAATGATTTGGATGAACAGTCTCAGTGTTGAAAGGTGCAGTTCATTTGGTTGGTGTGTGGCAATAAAAGCAAGAAGCTCATTGTCAAGGTTCACTTTTAAGAGTTTTTTGGATCTCTCGTGTGCTTAAGGGGCTTTCTACAGGTTCTTTGGTTTAATAGCCATAACATTTTGTTGGTTCTCTCCTGTGCCTCAAGGGTTTTATCTGGGTTCACTGGCTTTTATCCGACTTCAATAATTAAAAAAAAAAAAACAGATTTCACAATTCTATTAGAGATAATTCTCTCATAGCACAGTTATGTCGAGGAAATCCATGAATGTTCCATTCTCCATAATAAAATTGCAGCGACAGCTTTCCAGATGACTTCTTGTAAAAAAATCCAAAGTCTTTTGTGTCCTCGACAATGAGCTTCACTTTATGACCAGATCTGCTTGTACTTGAGAGTTTTCGGCTGAAGAATTTATTTACCTCTTGTGCTCATTCCAGAAAGCACAGAGAAAAGCTTTTGTAATGAGCAAAGAGAGGTAAATGAAATAACTTCAGCCTTTTTGTTCCTTGACTGGTAACAGGCTGGTTCCATGAAAGATTCATCATCAGCATTCTTTATGACACAGTTAATAACTGAAAAAATGTCATAAGGAATGCTGCGGATGAGTTCAGCAAAATATGGTCTTCTGACAGACACTTTCCCTGCCAGTCTCTTCATTATCATGATCAGCCATAATCTTGATTCTCTCATCAGCAAAGAACCAGCATTAACGTTTATGCATGACAACAGTTTTGCAGCTGAAACAGAAAACAAATTTGTTCATTAACATACACATGGATACTGTATGTAAGCTTAACTGATCTGTGAAATAATAGAGGTGGGTATTATACATATTTCATGTAGAACTTATATCAAAATCACTATGTTAATCTTAAGCTCTTCAAAAGCTATTACATTAATATTTGTATGTTGATTATTGAATTTACTGCAGGCTTAAAAATTAGCAATAAGAACATTGTTAAAGCTGATTTTTTAAGCCTGTAACTTTTAATCAGACTATTCAAGTAAAAAAAGACGGGAAATTTCTTATCTATTAATTTTCTGATCATGTCTAATATATTCAAGTAGATAGTGGAACATACCTTTCAACCTTTGGGGCTGTTCATCCAAAATATCTGACGGTTTTGCTACTTGGACAACAGGCAATAGCAAACCGATGGCATTCTCCTTGAATAAGGCGTTATTAAAACCTTTTCCTCCATTAAAACTATCAAGACAGCTCCTAACCTCTCTTCGTCCTCATTTAAATCCTCTTCGCTTTCAATTGACTGATCCTAGTCGCTATCCTTGTGTTGTACACGCTCAATAACTTTGTTGACGTTAAAACGAGCCGCCATCTTGGATTGTACCTTTATGCGCGAAACCGCTGATCATGACCAATGGCGAAATGAGTGATATCGAGGCTATTTATGCCAAGCGTGAGATAAATCAGATGAGGGGATAAGGCTAGCAGACCCTTTTGTTTCCCAGTCATGTGAAAACCGCTCAACTGTTATGAATCTTGTACTTTACCTTTTCTTTTTCGGCGGCTGTGTTTCATCGATTTCGTCCTCCTCAAGCTCCCTCTTTTCTCTCTCCTTCCTTTCTTTTTCATTTTTTGCTTTTGCTACTCGCATTATACTTTGTAGTTCTGAAGGACTAGATATTTTGCTAGTATCAAACACGTATCTTTGTTCTTTTTCCTTGATTAATCCGACCTGGTCAGGCTGTGTTTTGCTTAATGTCGCTGCACGCTGTTGACAGGTCAACGACGACGTATACTGTACATTAGTTGTAGCTGCTGTCGCTGGCCAAACCGCTTGTTGCATTATTGGTGCTTGTAGTATTGGTGGTACTCCGTGTGGGTCGCACTGAACCTATTCTTGTTCAATGGTTTTCCTAAAAAAGCGTTAAACTTATGACAACAAGTCACATGACTTTAAATAACTCTACAACAATGATAATATGAATGAAGAAACTTCAAGAGCAGCCCTTACCTGCTTTTCCAAAAGTGATTTTTGTCTTTTGTAAATTCTAGTTTTCTTTTGTTCGAACGACGAAGTCATGTAGAAGTTTTGAACACTTGGCGACAAAACGTGAATTCTTATGCTCATGTACTGTAGAATCGAAAAATAATATCCTCTCCTGTATAAATTAATTGCCTCTAGTATTAGGTTGTCTTCTTGTGGTGAAGACTTTAGGTAACCATGAGCTGACTCAGCCATCATATTCAAGCGTCGAGAGCAAATGAAAGAAAGGTCTAATTAGCTGAAACGTCCATGCGAGAGCAATCGTATTGTGGCACGATTTTATTTGTGTAGAGAACAAAAGAAATGCATATTCCGTACAATTTTCTTTCAGTCATTGTTTAAGCTTGCACGAAGTTCAAAAATAGTGTTAGAGCAAAAAGGTCTAATGTTTTCTTTTTGTTTGCAGTGTGTTTTTTTATTTGAAGCGTTGTCCCCTTTGGGCCACCGTACAAGTGCCCTTGAAATGAAGTTTCAAATTCCAGCACTTTTCAAGGAGTTCAAGGACGAACCCTCAGTGTGTTTACATGGTGTTCCCTGGAGAATTGTTCCTTTATTTTAATGAATTGTATTCGTTCATATTCATGTGAATATGAAAACATTATAAAGAAACGATTCTCCAGGGAACACCATGTATCATGTGGTTGGAATTCGGCAATTTACATATACAGGTGATTATCAAACTCATTAATAATTCATGACTTCATAGTCCAATCGGGTGCTTATTTTAGTATCACGTGCATACCCTTGGATACCATGATCCAACATCGGATGGTAATTAGATCCAAACCCATGGGTTTGGAATCATTAACATAAATTTGTTAGGCTTCTAAAATTTCACGCTCACTTCTTATAACTTATCTTTTTTTGGCCTTTATTCTCTTTTTTTCTCTTTCTCTTACTTCCTTCCAGTTTCGTGACAGTACCAGTTTCGTGACAGTACCAGTTTCGTGACAATTATATTTCGGAAAACGAAGAGAACCGAAAAAAAGCCCAACATTCAACTTCGGAATGATTGTTTTGGCGATCTCTTTAAAGAATGTGTTTGTCAAGGAGAAGCCATTTTTGTCAAGTGAGTGGAGTTGTCTCGACGAAAATCTTTGATTTTCACTGCGCAGCGAATTGCCCTGCGCTCAAAAACGATAGGCATTAAAGTTGCTTATTCTCAAAGAAACAACTTAATATTAGTACTTCAAATTTCACAACAAAATAAAGTTAAAGGTAAGAGAATATGTTTTTGATTTGTTTTATAGAATTTTATTGTGAATTACTTTGAAAACAATGCATTTTTACATGTCACGAAACTGGCCCACCTGCCACGAAACTGGCCACTTAAGTGGCCGTCGAAATATTCCTTTTATTTTATAAAATTAACAGATTCGACAAGAATCAGAAAACAGAAAATAACTACATCATAATGTTACCTGATACATTTGCCTTTATGTGACAAAATTTTATAGAATTATCTAATTCCGTAGAGAAGATAAAGTATTCACAACCTGAAGTGTCACGAAACTGGGCAACATACTGTAATCTTTATTTGACCTAATTAACTTTAATTTTATTTCATATTATTTTATTTTATTACAGTACTTCCCTCCATTGGCGTGTCTCAAACAGGTGACCTTTGGGTTTTGAGTCCAGTGCGTAACCAACTAAGCTAGTGATGATTTCGTTGAAAGTATTGGGTGTGACGTTTTGAACATTACATTTTTTTAAGATTGTTGTAATACACGTTCATAATGAATTATTAATTTGTTTGAGAAATCACATCAAAAACTCATGCTTCGTGTTTCATCAGGGGAATCCAAACACCTCGAAACAGATAAAAGCACTCTCGCTGATGAAACACTCGCACTCGTTTTTGATCTATTACTTCTAAAATCATCCAATCTCCGTTACATTATCGTCAGCCTGAAAAAGTGTTCCAAACTTTCTTCCTCGATGAAAGAAATGCTATTATTTTGCAGATTTCTGGGGGAAACGAGATGCGATGTCATGATATGATCAAGAACCCCCGTTATGTCAGAATTTATTAGGTGAGTTGGTGGCAAGCTGCAAGAAGAGATCTTATAGAATGATGAATCAGACATTTTTTGTCTTCAATCGGTAGACACCACTAGTATGGTTATTGACTACTGGCATGTTTGTCTAGCTTGGGCTCGTTCAAGAGCAAATCATTCACAAAAGTCAACAAAGTGCAAATGTAAGACACAACTTGAAAAATACAAATGTTTTCATATCCTATAGAATTCTAATGCTGTCTATTATAATTGATAATAGACACCATTACAATTCTGTAGGATGTCTATTATAATTGATAACTTGCTTATAAAGAAGTAACGCTGTAAATTTATCTTCATGTATTTTATTATATCTGAGTAACTAGATATGATTTATTATTCTTCACATACAATTCTGATACAAACTCTTTTCCTCTTGTGCCATCTTTTGTAATATTGTTAATTTCATTCCCTTGAAGATTCAACACACTTCAAAAAAGAACAATATCAATCAATCAATATCAATATCAATCAATATTTATTTAAAACCATCAGAATATGTGAAAATTACATATCATTTTGTACAATTTGAAATTTGTTCAGTATTATTTATATTACGTTTAGTACATAGAAGAATTGTTTTGTTTTTGTTTTTTTTTTTTACAAAAGAGTATTTGCAATGTTATTAATAATAAAGTTTGCTATTTACAAGATAATAGATTATAATAATAATAATAATATGAGAAAATTTAACATTCTGATGGTAAGGCAGTTTAAAAAGAAACCACATGGCTTATGACATTTAAACTGCCTTAGCTGTGTTAAACTTAATTATAGAGTTATAGATTTATAGATTCACTGATAAGAATCAGAGAGAGAAAAAAAAGAAAAAAGAAGAACAGAAAGGATATATAGCAAAGGTGAAAGTTTGTATTTTGGAAGAAAGAATCATTTAGTGCATTAACTAGGTTGTGAAAGGTCAACTAAATGTTTCTTTAAGTTTGCTTTGAAAGAGTTGTATGAATGAGTAGATTTTATTTCAGTAGGTAATGAGTTCCAAAGTTGAGGGCCTTGAAATACAATAGTGAATTTTTTAATATTTGTTCTACAAAAATGAGGTCTATAATCTTCAGCATGCCTAGTAGGGTATGAATGTATATGCGAATTTAATTCAAACATATTTTGAAACGATTTGGGGAGTAATTTGTTATGAAACTGATACATAAATATTCCAACTTGTTGAGAATTGATGTTCTTTAAATTGAGAAGCTTGTTTTTGAAAAAAAGAGGAGCAGTGTGGGCATCAAAGTTAGATTTTGTGATAATTCGTATGGCACGCTTTTGGACAATATTGAGTCTATCTAAAGTGGTAGGGTAGGTGGATCCCCAAACAATATTACCATAATATAGGTATGGATAAATAAGGGTGTAATATAATTTGTACAGAGAAGTTTGTGAGAGAAAAAATTTTGATTTGGATAGTATACCTATGGATCTAGCTACTTTACCAGAAATTATTTTCAGGTGTTGCTTCCAATTAAGATTTTCATCAATGAATACTCCTAAAAACTTAATATTTTGTTTTTGTTCTACAATATTGTTGTCAATTTTTAAACATAAATTTCCTAGTATTATTTTCTTTTGTCTAGCTTTAAATACTATAAAGTTAGTTTTTTTAACATTTATAGATAGCTTATTTGCAATTAGCCATTTTGATACTTTAGCAAGCTCATAATTTAGTGTTCCAAAAACATCAGAGATATATTTACTAGAATAAAAAACGCTTGTGTCATCAGCAAAAAGAATAAACTTTAGCAGATCAGAAGAGTAAGTAATATCATTTATATATAAGAGAAACCGAGGACCGAGGATACTGCCTTGAGGAACACCACATTTTACCGTCTGGTATTCAGAAGAAATATCTTTGTAATCAACATATTGTTTGTGATCATTCAAATAATTTTTAATCCAGTCAAGAGCTAAGCCCCTTATGCCATAATGATTAAGCTTGTTTAGTAGAATATTATGATTTACCGTATCAAATGCTTTAGAAAGATCTAAGAAGACTCCAGCACATGTTTCTTTGTTATCAATGGAAGAAGATATTTGATTTACAAGATGCAATAAAGCCAAACTTGTTGAGTGCTTAGGGCGAAAGCCATATTGATGTTTATAGATTATATCATGTTTCTCAATAAAATTAGTTATTCCTACTGCAATTGCTTTTTCAAAAAATTTTGAAAGGGCTGGTAGTATAGAAATTGGTCTATAATTATTAAAAAGGGATGCATTATCATTTTTATAAACAGGAATAATTCTGCCTATCTTATTGTCATTAGGAACTATACCTGAGGAAATTGATGTATTAAGAAGATGAGCAAGTGGAGCACTAAGCAAGTCAATATTTTCTTTTATTTCATCAATTTTGATATTATCATAGCCAGTAGCCTTACCTGATTTAAAGGATTTTGCAATGTTTAGAATTTCATTTTCAGACACTGGTCTTAAAAAGATGGTTTCATCTACATTGTTTCTGAGAAATGCTTCATGTGAAACTTCAGATTGTGGTAATTTCTTTGCAAGATTTGGGCCAATATTAGTGAAGAATTCACAGAATTTGTTGGCAATTTCTAGAGGATCCTTAATTTCATGATCATTGTGTATAAAGGATGAGGGCATTTTTGATCTAGTTTTTCTTTTGTTAATAACTTCATTAAGAAGTTTCCAAGTCTGCTTTACATTTCCTTTGGCATTTTCAAGTCTATCATCATAGTAATTTCTTTTAGAGATTTTTAGTAAGGTTGTAACTTATTTTTAAACTTCTTATTTACTCTCATTTACTGGTGATGGATATTTAAGGAGAGTCTTATATAATCTACTCTTGGTTTTAATTGATTTTTGAAGTCCCTTGGTGATCCAAGGTTTGGTAAATAATTTAGCTTTTCTTCGGGATATTGTTTTAAATGGAAAACATTTTTCATAGATGGCCTTATAAGATGTAATAAAGTATTCATATGCATTATTGGGATCATTAGAATTAAAAACATTTTCCCAATCACAGTCAGTTAATTCCTTATTAAATTTTTCTTTGGTATTAGAATTAATTAGACGTCGACTTAGCTTAATAGTGATTCAGAATGTCTGAGGAGAGTAAAAATTGGTAAGTGGTCTGAGATATCTGAAAATATCAGTCCACTAGTCATGTCACCATTAGGGAAATGGTTAGTGAATATATTGTCAATTAAAGAGGCAGTGTGTGATGTAATCCTTGTCGGATGATTAATTAGAGGTAGAAAAAAATGAGAAAACATAGTATCAAGGAAATCATTTGTGTATGTATGCTGCTCATATTTTAATAAATCAATATTGTAGTCACCGATTAGATAGCATGGTTTTTGTTCATTTGATATTTTGTCAAGTATTTCATTTAGTTTTGAGTTAAATGCTAAGAAATCACTTCCTGGGGGCCTATAAATGGTACCGATAATTATATTGTGTTCTTTTGGTCTTTCAATTTCTATGAAAATAGATTCAAAAATTTGATGATCAAAATAATCAAGATCATACCTATGTTTATGGTTCAGATTAGTATTAACAAAGATACCCACACCTCCACCTGATTTGTCGGATCTATAACTGTGGATGAAGTCATAGCCATCCAAATGAATGGAATGATCATCATTATTCTTAAGCCAAGTTTCACTAATTCCAATAACAGAAAAAGTCATATTAAGAGTAGTAAGTAATTCTGTGAGACTATGTAGGTTTTGGTTAATGCTGCGAACATTAAGATGCAGAACTGAAAAATCTGTATCAACAATCTGACATAGATCATTAAATTGGTCAGGGACATAATAGTCACTGTTATGATTGCAGTAAAACTGTTGATCAGGGTCAATGTCAAAAGAAGTTTGAGTGGTATAATTTGTGCTTAATGGGTTAAAGTAAAGAGATTCTAAGTGATCAGTATCAAAATTTATAGGTCCTTGGTTCAATTCGAAAATGGCAAGTCGAAATGTGTCATCATCAAGATGACAAAAGGGTAATATACCCTGTAAATTATCTGCCATCAGTACTATAGAGTAATGTTATTAAGATAGCCGAAGCATATATTACAAAATTTAAATAATAAATAGAAATCAAATATCAAATGCTTCTTGTCAAATATATCTATATAGTAAATTGGATAGAGAAATAATGAATACTTATCAGATGTGTAGAGTCGACAGTTCCAAGGTTTTTTATTTGTCCTGCAGGCAATGATTTTTTTTTTTTTGGTGCCTTAATTTGCTTGAAAAGAGCTGGTACATGGAACATCGTCTCAGAAGTGAATATGCAGAATCATCAGGATTAATAGTCGTGAGATCCATATTAACTCGGTTGATCTTCAGTAGGAAAGGACTGAGGTGCTTGACATCTAGTAGGAAAGCCAGTTGGTGCAGGAAATCGAGAACCTGGGAAAGGAGCAGCAAATCTTGGTCCGTTGACAACAAATGAGGCATTAGGGTCGTCAGCAGCCATGCGAAAGTAACTTGGATTTGGGATACCAGGAGGTCTTATGGGTGGGAAATCTTGTACGATTAGCTTGTCAAAACGCAGATAGGCCTTTTTCCCCTTTTTACGTTCTTCCATCATCTTTGGTATAAGATTGTTTCTCTTCTCGGCCACTCGTTCAGAATAGTCTTCCCTTACGAATACATTCGTACCTTTGAGATTTCTTTTCGCTTTGAAGACCATTTCTCTGTCTTTGTAGTCCAGGAATTTAGCTACAATAGCACGAGGCTTCTCTGAAGAGCTCTTTTTCGGACCAACCCGATGAGCTCGTTCTATATTGATGGCGTTGACGTCTAAGTCCATATGGTCAGAAATAATTTTCTTCACATGTGCTTCAGATTGGTTCCACGTTTCATTTTTGGCATTGGATTCAGCGATTCCCTCAAAGCAGAGATTATTTCTTCTTGATCGATTCTCTAGGTCATCAGTTTTCACAAGAAGTTTATCAATGTTAGCTTGGAGATCTTTGATTCTTTGATCACAGTTAGCTTTAGATAGCTCTTCAACTTGAGATTGGGTGAATTCAAGGCTGTACTTCAGATCCCTAACTTCGTTGGCAAGATTATCGACTCTAGAATTCGTTGAATTGATCATTGAACGAAAGAAACTTAAAATAGTTGACTCTTGAATCTTTAAGAGTTCTTTGAAAACGTTTAGGGGTATATTTTGACTTTCAAAATTGCTATCTTGATTCTTATCAGCAGGGACAGATTTCGAGCGTGTGTTCAACGCCATGGTCAGCGGTAACATGCCCATGTTATTAATATTTTTCCAAACACCGAATCCCCCATAGCACTCTTTCCCTATCCCTCAAATTGAAACAACAAGGAGAATTAAGAAGGAAGGACGATTACTAAAAAATATAGAGCTAATAAGAAAGGACTAACGAACGTACGAACAATAGAACAAACGAAGCTGGAAAAAGATTTGCTTCGCACATGATTTTCTCCCTATAGTCTAGGAGCAGATTTCAAAAAGAGGCCTAAAAAATAACTTACGTAACACCCCCACTACACAAAAGGTTTGACCTCATTTTTTGATAGCTAGATGATCATAGATTACGGATTGGATAAGCATTAACTCAAATTGTGGGGTCCATGACTTGCTACTCCACGAAATTTGAGGGGGGTGGGGTTTTTTGGAGGCTTCTGTTTCTAGCCTTCTAAGAGCTAATCGAGAGGTATAAAAAATCATATCTTCTTACTGCTTCAACCAAACTGCTTGAAACTTAGGGAACTTATGCTAATTAAAAAATTATTTACTTTAAGGTGAATCGCATGCTTTATTTCTGTTGTCATAGCAACGGTTGCTAATGAATTCCTTTGCGGATATGAGCTGAAAAAATCTATATAATGAATTTTTGAAGGAAAAAATGCATCTCTGACCCTTGAAATACTCATGGCAATTATATTACTGTATTAATATGTGCCCAGATTGCACCATTTTGACATCATCAGTGTCTTGTGATAAAAAAAGAAATTCGGCCATAATAGGAGTAAAGTTCAACTTCCACATAAGGTTCCAATTATCAAGTTGTTATGCAATCATATCTCAGAAATAAATCATCCTTTTCCAATGAATCTTGCATTTCTTGATTAAAAATTTGTGTACGGTTGCTCATTTAGAACTTATTTTTGTCTACAAGTGCGTTTCCATAGCAACGGTTGTTAAGACAACTGTTAAATTGGGTAAAATTCATATGCTAAGTGAAAACAATGCATATTCCAGAGAGCCTTTGGCTTTCTTTCTTACAACACTAGCTCAGTCGTTCTTGGAATTAATTTTCTCTCGGAATACTGGACAATTATTGCTCTATCTGTCTTAAGCGATTTTTTCCCATCATGCATCATACTATATTTAGCCCGTGATGCTTTGCGCTTGGTATATGGGCCCGCCATGTTTTTTTCAGTGAGCCACGAAAGAGCATTGTTTTGTTTAATGGAACAAAAAGGTATATTTGGTCTATTGGAAAAAAGCGTTAATATTTACTTGAATTCCGTTATGTTTACTTGTTTAAGGTATTTAGGACAAAATGTCAAAGAAATCACATTTTTAAAAACATTATTTCTCTTATTTAGCCTCTCTGTAAGTACTTAAGGGAAACCTGTTATCACTCTGTGAAATCTGAAGCTGTAATAAAAAGGTAATTCACAATTTAGCCTACACAAAATGACCTTTATTAAAAGTTTTAAGAGTGATTGTCGGAGAAAACCGGGCAGGTGCAAAAGATGGGGTTCCGCCGATTTCCACCAAACTTTCAGCGATAAAAGCCTATCTGAATAAATGATGAACTGTGGTATTTAGAGTTTCGACGGGCTTTTATCTTGGGAGTTAAACCACCCCCCTCGGTTTTTGACGGTAATTGGCCTTCGAGACACTAAAATCTGAGGCCAAAATTCATTTTGCTGTTTGCCAAAATTACTATTTCTTTTCAAGTTTTGATATATTGCATATGAAACCCATCATATGAAGGATAATTTCTGAAGTTTTGAGTCAAATCCGACGAGTTTTGAAATCTTGACCCGGACTTGAACTTTGCATACCAAACTCGCTCAATTTGCGATCTAAAAATTCATCAACTTTGAAGCAAATTTTCTCCAAACAGCGGCAGTCTATTTTTACAAGAGAACCATGTTTTAAAAGCCCTGTGTCTGATCTTCAAGTAACTGTAAAGTTACAATTGGTATCTAAAATTAAACGAACACGAGCAGCTTTCAAAGTTCGCAAAAATCGCATTCAGATATTAAGTGAGTGTTTACTTCCGGTCGACTCGAAGTCGCGGTACTGGCTCCGGGAATTGATTTAAATACGATCAAACCTTATTTTCAAGGAAGATTTGAATTAGAACTATGGTATTTAAACCAGAATAAAGTTTTCTTAAATTCAAAGCAGTTTCTAATCCTGTCAACAAGACCAATCTGAAGATCTTTCTCAGCAGCACATGGCAAGAAATTGCGAAGAGCAAGCTCAAGACTGATGAGAAATTGGTGTTGGAAGGATGTTTACAAGACAGCAGCGACTCCATCTTGATCACCAGAAACGCGGAGATTCCTTTGCAGCACAAGGTTTCTGATCATGAAGAAGCTGACACACGAATGCTTCTTCATGCTCAGGACTGTGTCCATGACCATGGCAGAATAATGGTGCAGTCTCCAGACACTGATGTTGCCGTTCTCTGTGTGTTTGTGTTTAATCTGATCAATCCCCAGCAGCTTTGGTTCCGCACTGGTGTTAAGGATAAGCTTTGGTTTATTCCGATTCATTATCTTGCTGAAAAGCTTGGGGAAGATGTCTGTAGAATCCTCCCAGCATTCCATGCTTTAACTGGATGCGATACTACGAGTGGTCTCTTCAAAATGGGAAAGCGGAAGGCCTGGAAAGCATAGATAGTACTCCACCGCTCAAGCAGCAAGATTAGATGAGGAGTTCATTAGTTCCCTTTATGCACCTCCATCACGAGCTGGATGCAGATGATGCCAGGTAAAATTACTGGACTAACTTTCATCTTTATTGCATTCCTTTAATCCTCATAAGTCACAATGTATAAAGCATACACATTTTGTGTGATCTCTAGGTACTAGGTGTTCTGCCAGAAAAGCCAGAAGATTGATGGCCTACCCCCTAGCTGTGACAGCCTTCAGTTGCACATTACCAGATCAAATTACCAGATTATGGTTTGGAAGCGCTCTCTTCAATCCCTTCAGCAGTTACCAAACATATAGCGGACTGGAACAAAAAAAGACGAGAACCGATTCAATACTAGATCAAGGATTGGTCTTACTTAATAAAGTTATGAGCTCATGATCAAATAGCTAGACTGCAAATCCCACCTATAATTTGGTACAAAAATGAGGTCAACTTTTATTCCATCAATAGTACTTCAATGATCAATTTTAACATGTCAAGGTTGTCTATCTAGTTCATTGAATAGATCGGCTGATAACCTGTGGTGAATATCGATGTAATTTTGTATTTTTAGTTAGATTAGCTAAAGTTTAAGTACATTTTGTAAATTATTTTTGCTTTTGCCCAAGCTTCATATTTACACATAACGTTTGTCTATCTTTGATCTTTTTCAACTGTAAGGGTTGCGGAGTTTGAAAAAATGTGTATGACTTATAATCGCTTTTTCACCATACCATACTTTGAATTGGTTGCTATTTAGCTGAATGGGAAGACAACTTCAAAAGAGCTTTCAGAAAATGTATACTTTTGTATAATAATATTGAAAAGGCAACTCAAAATTTGGCTCGCGCGTAAAGTAATCTCGAAGGCCTTGAACGTATCCTGAAACTCTTTTATGTTGTAAAATACTTTTTTCAATTATTTGATCCTGACAAGCAAAGCTTGGAAATGTATCCTGATCGGTACTCAACTACGGTGAAATCGCTGTCTAGTTGTCATTTTACAGGACTTCCACATCCACAACCTCCTCTTCATGTTTTATTGATACATTTGATATTTATATTCAAGAATTGCTATGTAAAAAGCCACCCAAATAAACCATTTTATCCAAATGCACTTTCTGTTTGCCTACATTTATACGTCTGCATACCAGCTATAATTATCATTAAAATATATTTTTGTGCGCATGCGTAGTACAAAATGCCTACGTGCTCAGTACTTCCACAAAAAGAACATCGTGACCCGATTGGAATCAAAAGAGTAAAGTAGACCAAGATAAAAAAAAAACTGTTACGAAACGAAACATACAACAATTGCAATTGCAAATCCTATAAAGTGTATCGATAATGCAAAATTACAGATTGACATTAGGCGTTCTAGATATATAGGCCATATTTTTCTGAATTTCATATACCACATGGGCGCTCTTCAAAATATTTAACTTTATAAGTACTGAACTATATTCTATATTTGGATATCACCAATATTCGAATACTAGGGCCCTTGTCAATTTAACAGCATCTTAAATTATCTTGCTTACTAGTACGGCTTAAATTATTCAAATTAAAAAACATAAGAAAAGCATAATCGATGTTTTTTATGATCAAAGCAATATGTACAAGCGCCTTTAAATGGTTAAGATAATGCGTAATGCATGCTATATACAGTTATTAGGGATAACTGCCCTATTTCACTATGACGTCATATTTATGGTTTAAATGCTAAGGATCATGGTTGCTAGAGGGAGACGAAACAGCAACAACACAGAGAAAATTGATATAAAATGCGTTTTATAGAACGAAGAAAAGCGTTAATAGCCATCAAATGCAGTAAAATTGTATTGTATTATGTTTGTAAAACCAAACTATTTGAGATTAAACTTTTCTTAGCAGAAGAAATTTTGTTCAAATTTCTATTGTCCTAGACGATTCTGTCCCCCTCATAAACAAACCGTGACGGCATAATGAAATAGGGCAATTGTTTATCCAATAAAAGAAATATATCAGTATAGGAGATTAAATTATTCAATATTTGATTTAGAGATAGTTCTAAGCATCCTTTTTCTAACTTATACAGATTTATCAAACTTTAATTGATTATCAAAGTGATGGTAAAATTTTACGGACTTATTATTATGTTGGTTTAGAAATTTTGCCTTATAGCCAGCTTATCATCAGCATGCGCATTTTAACGACTTTTGCATTCGAATTCATTACTGAGATCTATCTGCTCTTCTCGTGTTGTCTTCTTGACTTTTGATGGACATTTCATGACCTTCACCAAAGTTTAACACCTGGAGCACTGAGAGAACACATGTCAAGTCACATTTGGGGTTCTCTCTGATGGCTTTCATTGAGTGGTAAACACCGTACAGATAGCGAGCTGGAACACAAAGATGATGAAAACGTTTAGGTGACCCTAACCTTGATACTTATTGCTTATAAAATTCAAGATTTCAAAACCTTACCGACATATATCATAGATATTACGGCAATTATCGACTTACCTGCAATAATGATAACAACAAAGATATTGGCAAACACCAGCATTACAGCAAGGCCAAGAGAGTCATTCTCAACGTCCACCAAAGCTGACACTGTTTCTGCGGGAATCTTTAGCAGCATTGCCATGAACTGGTTGGCCATGGTAGCCATCAGAGAACCCAGATGGAGCCATTTGTCAAACAAATGTGGAATAGGCTGCGTATGAGCAAAATATACTGTGTAGAAACCAGACATGATCGCTGTCACCCCAAGAAATAATCGTCCCTCTTGACCAGAATACACAAGTACCGAGGTGAAGATGACCTTACGAATGAGCTCAATGACCTCCCAGTACCAACAATCTTCATTGTAGTTCTCGTAAATGAACCTCATCCCAGTGGATATTTCATGGCGAGCATCATTTTGAGTCTGCATCCTCTTTACTTTTGGGTGTATTTCGTCAGGTTTTTCAACTTCAATGTCCTTTTCTTTTGATCCATTGTTTCTGCAGTACTTCCACAACAAGAAGATCGTGACAAGAGGAAACCCAATTGGAATCAAAAGAGCAAAGTAGGCCAGGATGACAAATTTGTTATAGAAACTTGTGTAGCATTTCAGTGAATAGTCGGATTGAAGATACCATGAGCAATGTTGTTGATTATCACACACTTTATGACAACTCGATGGCAAAACCTGAAAAACTTTCTCACAGGTTGCAGGATAAGTAACAAAAAGGAACAGGAAAACTGCTCGATAGCAGTTTGCTTTACATTTGGAAAGGCTTCTGTCCCCACCATTGATATTTGTACAGGCTTTTTTAACGAAGAAATATACAAGGGCAATTAGAATGACTATAGCATCTAAGGAGATATAAACCACAAGACCAGCATATGGGGTCAACCTGATTGACTGTTTCAGACATTCCACTGGAACCAGTTTGAAAATGTTCAGTTGTATTACATCAGCAAACTTCATCAACTTGGTGAGTGCTGCTGGCCACTTGATGTACGAATAAGCGTTCAGGGTACCACTTGTCACTTGGTAGAATCCAATCACAATCTTAAAACTGCTGAAGATAGTGTCACTTACAGAACGTCTATTAGCATGATTAGACTTCTTGTCTTTGATTATAGCAAACAAAAGAATAGCAGCCACTACTGCTATAGCAAAGCACTGGCCAACAAAAAGATATAAAGTTGGGCATTTATTGCAGCCAGAGAACATCCTGTAATAGCCTTTAGAGCATATAGCACACAGGGGACCTTCGTATCCATCTGAACATTTTCCATCCATTCCTCCCTGAAATATCCACAAATATATGCACACTTCATATATAGGTAGTTCGATTTCAGAAGAATTTGCTTTAATAAATTTCAGTGTGTTGATTAATAATTTTGCTTGGAAAAAATACACTTTCATAAGATAAAAATTGCTATGTGTATCATATCATCGTCTTCCTCTTACCTTGCACGAACCAATAAATGGACAAGAATAGGCCTTTGGTATCGAACCATTGAATGTACGCCAGCTGTTGTTAAGGTTTTTGTGTTCTTCCTGTAGTTTGATGGAAAACGTGATATAATTCTGTTTGTTTTCTTCATCTTTCCAGATCCAGTAGAATTCAGGAAGTAAGTTGATGGTTTCGTTTTTGCATTGATATCCAATTGGACATTCTGTACATTTTCCAAAGCGATCCAGACGGTAGTGGTCATCAAGACAAGGACAGGCTCTGAATCCAGCTAGTCGTTTTAGGTTTGTACCTGAGGATGAAAGCTAGTATACGTCAGTGAAAAAAATGGATTAAGGTAAATCACGTCAGGATAGATTGTAGTTAATGCAATTTTTCATTACTGTACAGCTATACAAAGCATTGCATAGCGGTGCTCCTCCTAACGGTTGGGTTGGGTTGGGTTGGGTTGGGTTGGGTTGGGTTGGGTTGGGTTGGGTTGGGTTGGGTTGGGTTGGGTTGGGTTGGGTTGGGTTGGGTTGGGTTGGGTTAAGATAAGACTCCCCCTCCCTCTAGTCATATCACATAAAGCTCATGAATTTCGTACCTTCAAGACAAGCAGAACACGATTCCATTGTTTTCCCGGGAGCATTTTCTGGCTTAACGTAAGATCCTGCAGAACACTGTTTGCATCCGAGTCCGTACACGATCTCACCAACATGTGCAACCGCATCTTGATAAAAACCACCTATACGATGCAAAATATAAAACAATTTTATCTTTTTTCACTTCGGGTTTTCTAATAGTTATTCTTGAAAAGTAATTCAGTCGCGTAATCTTTCGCAGTGAATAGTCATAAGCACTATTGCTAGACGGATATACCAAAATAGGTGGTCCAAGCCATTATTATTTTTGGAAAATTTGAACCAGACAGGATTTCTCTTCTTGTTTATTTGTTTGATTCCTTTTTTATTATCAATTTTTACCTTTTACTTTTTTCCTTTTTTAACGGTGAAGATTTTCATAATAAACTGCATGTGTTCTTTGAAGAAAGTTAACTTAGAGTGGAGCTTGGATTTTGAGAACAGGAATTTCTGAAATATTTAGTTTTGTAACCTTCCATTGGGAAATCGTCCATAAAGTTTAAGTGATGTGCCTTTTTGTTGTGTTTTTTGTTTTGTTTCTTAAAACTTCGTTTTTTGGTAATCCATCCTATTTTATTTTACTCATTGCATTTTGATAATTTTGGTAAATCACATTTTTTTATTCCTGCCTCATACTGTATCATATACGAAAAAAGAAACGTACCTGGTGGGCATTCTTGACATTGAAGCTCGCCATAGACATTGGTTTTATAATGTCCCTGATCACATGGAATACACTGTTTGTATATAGCATCATATTGAATACATATGTACCCTGAACTTGTGAGAAAACTACGAATGTTCCAGATCGCCATGATTCCCGTTTCTATTTCTTTACTAGATCTGAGTCG
This sequence comes from Anthopleura sola, assembly GCA_023349425.1. Lineage (NCBI taxonomy): Eukaryota > Metazoa > Cnidaria > Anthozoa > Actiniaria > Actiniidae > Anthopleura > Anthopleura sola. The sequence goes on along the minus strand of JALHLI010000006.1, from coordinate 11,493,302 downwards.
AAAATGGGGGAAAAACAAGATATAAGTTATTATTCAATAAATCAATGAGCACACGAAATGAAATGAAAAGAATGAATGAGTCCGCACAGGTAAAAATTAAATCGAAGAAGATAATCGAAGACTCGATTCTTCGTTTATGATACTTCACAACTCGTGAATAAAAACAGTACGCTCGCACTTTCCATGAAGTAATCTCTATGAACGGAGCGAACAAACGAATGAACGAAAGAAAGAATGCATCTTTAAGGGCCACAAGTTTATTAGCCTTGGGCTATAATGTGCTACCCTTACCCAATAAAGTCATTATTATCATTATTATTATTATTATTATTATCATTATTATTATTATTATTATTAGCGGAGTTCCCTTGCGGGCCAAAGGCCCGCGCGAGCGAAGCACCATACTTAAGAAGAAATGGTAATCCATCGAGTTGATTTTTCATGGCTTCATTACGTCATTCTATTGACAATACATACATACACCTACTTGCAAGAACGTTGTCATACAACATTTGAACATTTGTAGTTTAGTGGATTAGGAATAAATTCAAAGTACAAAAGAAGATCATTGAAGCAGAACTCTTTCTTTTGTACTTTTAATTTATTCCTAATCTTGAAACTACAAATGTTCAAATGTTGTATGACAGCGTTTTTGCAATTAGGTGTACATATATACGTCCGTCCGTGTACCACTATGCACAGGGTTCCCGCGCTTTGCTTACTCACAAATACACAGAAATGTAGTCAAAGATGGATCAAAAAGTATTTTTTTCTCATTTTTGCAATACGAAAAAATACGTTTAATCGAAGTCATGTCTGTCTTAAAGTGAACAAAAACAATTTTTCAACTTAAGCGACTTCCTAAAGAAGATTTAGCGAGGGAAGATTCTTAATCTTAAGATGAAGTTTCGTGACTGAAACTTCAGTGAGAGAAAAAGTGGTCTGTAGACCAAAAAAAATGATTACACTGCAAGAATTATATTTCAGTTCCATAGAAAACACCTCATAGAAAAATTTATATTTAGGTTAATTTATTCATGTCAACTAATATTTCGTAAAAATAGGCAAAAAATGTGTAAACTAGCTGGAGAAACTCTCAGACAAGCCAAGGACGTTGCTTCGGCAAACCGTGACAGAAAAACATGGTAGTTGTTTGTCGTTTTTACTGCATTTTACATTTTTATCATCTTTTTCTTCATTACTTGTGAACCAGAAAAGCGATATTTGAAGCTTTTAATTTTTGTTTTTGATCACATTTCAAGAAAAAAGGCGAAGACTGAGTAAAAAGACTTAGTTCTTTGAAAAAATATATTTGAAAGCCAGCAAACCTCACGCGAGGAATTCTGATGTCAAAACAAGATTCCATATTTCATGATTATATGGATATTTTAACATTTTTTATAGATAATTTATTTTAATGTTGAATGAAATATAAAAAAGGAATACATATTACTCCCAATATTTGCTATTTATCGGGCTTTTCCAGCTATTATTATTACACAATCGCAAAAATGATGAGCTTCTGTTTTTTTTATGGATAAGCTTATGTTTTTGATATTTCGCTCGATAATATAGTTAAGAATAAATCTGAAAAAACTTCTCAAAGACCTACTTACTAACAAAGAAAGTTATTATTATATCTTGCATTAATGAATTGAATATGTCTCTTGTTCCACATGAAGTTCAAGAAAATGTAAGCCTAAGGTATCAGGATACGTTTGAGGCCTTCGAGATTACTTCACTCGCGACCATAATTTCGCGCTGCCTTTTCAATATTATTATATAAAAGTATACATTTTCTGAAAGCTAAATATACGTAGTTTTTTAAAAATCAATATGAAATGTTCTGTTTCGCGACACAAAAAATGTTATTGGCTTTCTCCGCAGTTTTTGTGTGACCAAAATATCGTTTTAAAAACATTGTAGCTCTTTCGGATTACATTGGATCGAACTGAAACTTTGGATTATGATAAATAACAATACGATCTAAAAACTAGTGTCTCAGATTTTTAAAACAGTTTTTTCATTCAAAATATATTGTCTTCTTTGCAATCATAACCACCGACATTTCAAACTTCCGGATTTAATGCGTCATTGCGCGCGATCTATAAAAGATATCAAAAATCTGAGACACAGTTTTGAAGCTCAATATCCACAGAGTATGCTAATGTAATTTTGATCGACATAGCGGTAATTCGGACCCTGCGGGAAGTCGTCGAATGAAGTGAGGTAGAATGCCACTTTGAACACAATTTTTTTTGTGTGTTCCAAAACAGACAATTATAAATAGATATTCGAAACCTACATTTATTTAGCTTTCAGAAAATGTATACTTTTATAGCAAAATATTGTAAAGCCCATGCGAAATTTGATGGTGGCGAGTATAGGGGTCCTAATCATATCCTGATACCTTAAGCTTATCAGTATTATTTTTCGACAAATTTCAGTGTAGTTAACTTTCCACCCAAAAAAATCTTATAACTTTACATTTGCTGAATAAAATCCTTTGTTCTATAGATATATGTGTTCCTATATTCTATAATCTATATTTTTTTCCTTCGAATTGAAAAGTTTTCTAATGCTTTTGAAGGCTTAAAATAATGGGTTTTCTTTCAGTTTTTTCTTCTGGGTTCTAGTAAAGAAGTGGTCACGCTGTAACCGGCGTTATTCCGCGTCACGCAATTGTCACGTTTTTAGCACTACATATGCTATTTGTGGGAGCTCCGCTTTTAGGCAGTGCCTAAATCTATATATTATAATTCATAGCTAGATGGATGAATGAATGTATAAATGGGCAAACTAATGAGTAAAAGAATGCATGGATGGATGAATTATTTTGTACTTATTAACTTGTAGGACAGAAAATGATGGAAAAGGTCATCTATAATACCGTTGAACAAGTCCATTGTTTCGGATATCCATGCCGTTGTTCATAGGCTTAACGTTTTGTGTGTTGTTTAAGAATGTTGCTTCTTCTTAAGGATTTTAAATTTTTGTAAGGGAGGTCAATCATTCTAATAAGCGTTTTGAATATGAATAGCAGAACAGATATTGGACTGCACTTTGGAATAATAACGTTCTTGCATGTTATCTTAAAGAACGCGTGGTATTAATTGAACTGAGGTTAAACCTGTTTACGATAATATTTTACACTTTTGTGTTGCTATTGGATTCATTGATTCCTTGAAATCCAAAGCAAAATTGATATGTTTATGTGAATTTCATTACTTACAAAACTACGCTTAAACGTCTTGCACTAAACGTTGAGCCCATGCCAATGGTATGAAGATTAGTTTCGATAAGATAGCTGAAAATTTAAAACAATTTTTAATGACATGATCATGTTTTCAGATACCTAAAATTACTTGAGATGACTACTATCTACTCGTCTACTGATTCAGAGTAATGAAAGTTCCATTTGAACCTATGATTTTAGAACTTACATAGCTTCTAAGTCTTTCATTGCCTTGAATGCTCCTTCCTCTATGACATTCAAAGGATTGTTGGTAAGACTTCTGAAAATATATATAGTGCCATGAACATCCATAAAGTAAAAAAAATGCAAGCATGCAAAATGCCAATGAATTGGGGCTACTGGTGTATGGAGAATGTTGTACCATCTAAGTTTGCCGTTTCAGTTTAATGCTCAGATATATGTTATTTAACTTACAAATATGCAAGATTTTTGGGTCCACTAAACATCAACCTTGTAATCCTTGTTAGCTTGTTTCCATCCAGGAATCTGTTAAACCATTACACCGTTATTTAATGAATGAACTATAATTTTTATCAAAAGATTCCATAAAACGGATAAAAAGTTATATTTAATCGTATCACATAAGATAACTTACATATAATATAGCCACGTCTTTTTCTGGAATGCTAAATCTTCGATTTGTTCAATATCAGAATTTGTAGCAAATCTGTCCCCAAAAAAAGTGTTCAATCAATCAATTATGTTGTTGTTGTTGTTAATGTTGTTGTTGTTGTTGTTATAGTAGCAGTAGCAGTAGCAGTAGCAGTAGCAGTAGCAGCAGCCGTGTCAGCGCAGTAGCAGCAGTAGAAGTAGTATTTCTTCGAGTATTGTATTTCATGGATTCCTTGTGTTGTGTGTGACCGAATGAGTCCGGCCACCTTATATCCATCATGAATCAGTGAGCTTTCAATAGGTGTAGTTAGCAGGCTAACAAATCTACATATGTCATGCCTTGACGTGAACGTATTTTGCTTGAAGCAGTGGTTTCTGTCAGATAAAGTGGTTGACAATAAACCTGTAGCAAACCGTAAATACGCGTTGCAAAGACAATAAAAAAGCAATTTCAATATTACGGTATGTCGTACAGTCGAAAGAGCTCCGTACCCTATATTTTTGTCCCTGCAGGATATCTAAATGATCGACAGGTTGTGTTAGATTACTACTATAGAGGCGTTAATGGGATTAGCGCAATGAAAAAGTCTAGGGGAAAAGTAAAATCGGAACCCACAGCAGAACTGAATCGTAGTTAGGGGAAAGAGACAAACATTTCAGACAACGCATCATACCCTTGAGTATCATTTCTTTGCTTAACAGCAGGGCATGAGAAGATACGCACAATAATATGGATATGACAAAGAATCTTCCCAATAGAGGCTTTGCACCATCATGTGATGGCAGCCATGACAGGATGCACAACAATATATTTTTTCCCTGGGAAACTGAACTCTTTCTCATGCAAATCAGATAAGACCAGATTCAATTGTTTCTGCCTCCTGTCATGGAATGTTTTTTTTCCACGCGAAATGCTTCTATTGATTGATCCTTCTTTTACTCATTAGCTCATTACTTTGTACATCAATTAACACATTCTTATGATGACTTACAAAAATATTAATATTTTCGCTTCCTTGAACATATCTTTGTGTATCTTTGATAAGTGATTGAAACTGATGTCCCTGGATATCGAAAACAGTTGAAAATAAAAACAATTAAGTCAGATAATTAATTTGAATAACAAATTATTCAAAAATATATGCATTCAGTCAATCAAAGTTTTATAAATATCCCATTGAAATGTTGACCTACGTTTTTTGGCCAACATTTGTGCGAAGCACGGGTGGCGTAGCGGTGAGATCAAACTAGCCAATTTTTAAGAGTGTTAGTTTCAAGAAGTTCCCTGAACACCAAAATTATTTCGACTAGGAAACGATTCACATCATTGTAAAGAGGACATATTGATCTCCAAAAAAGATGTTTCAGATTTTTTATAACCGCTTTGGTTGAGAAAATGTTTCTTCCCAAAGTTGATTGAGGTGATTTTTACCTCTTTTACGATACATCATGAAATAATTTTAAAACGAGACAAGATATCAATAAAACTGAGAAACGTTTCAGCAAAATCGATTGAAATTCGGCGTTCCAAGAACATTAGCTTCTTGAAAAAGAGCGGTCGAAAATTATAAAATTCGCACTTTTAGAAACCTGGTGTCTTAATTTTTTTTGTGTCAGTTTACTCACAAGTGATGTAACTCTGGCAGTGCACTCAACAATTCATATTTGCTATTCCAAAGAAGATTGTGACCAAGGGAACTAAAAAATAATCAGGCAAAATAAACACACTTAATAAAACTGATTTTCAGATCATGAATGTACCAAAAACAGAAGCTTGGATTTGAGCTTGTTAAAACATAACCAAAATACTTTCGTTGGGTGGGAGCTCGAGTGAGTGGTTTTTATTTGGGCCCCGATAAGGCGAATTTGAATGAATAACAATTCAGAGTTTTCACATACAATGTTGATTGGCCACGTTAAATGTATTTTCTGTTTATGTTAGGGCGTAGGAGGCGACCAGACGAAAGGGAATGATTATACGTTTGTTGGTTGGAAAAAAGGTATCTCCGGCTATCAATCCGCAACATACGAATTGGCAGGTAAAATTGTAGTGGAATCCGTGTTGCTCGCTACATGTAAGAAAACTTCGTTCTGTACTTCTGTCTAAGTGTCTTGAATTGTTATTCAGACAAGATACATAATATTTTACTTTTTGGAGGGGCATCCGTGATTAAACCTTTAAAATATTAGCTAGCATGAACATTTACTGACACATACAGAAAACCTAGAACTGGTTTGACAGAAAACTTCAAGGACACGTTTGTAAGATTGTTGTAACGCAAGTCCCTGCAAAAGACAACGAATCGTCGCTAAATAAAGAATGCTATATCAAAAAAGAAATGCAAACAAGGAAGTCATTGTCATATTTTATGTTTTACATGCCAAATTCAGTTCCTAAAGGAGCGATTTAAGGCTACACAAATTCAAGTTACACTGAATCCCGGGAGGGTGGATACTCCCTATAGTGGACTATACAAGGATGCTCCGCCCGAAAGGGGTACCTTTTAGGCCGGGGTATAGAAAAGGGTTGGGAATTAGTGGCTTTTGGTATAGAAGAGGGTTAGGAATTTCCAAGTTTAGGAATTGGAAAGGAAAGGGAAGCTAAAATTATTATCAGTTCAGAGACATGGAGCCGAACTTGCACGCCCTTTTACGCGATGATCAATATCTTCAAAGTTAAGGTATATGAAAGGGGTACATTTTCAGACACAAAAAGACATATGAAAGGGGTACGTTTTGCCAAAATTTGGTATATAAAAGGGAGAGTCTGGGCGGAGCAGGTTTAGGAGGACCCCCCTCCCCCCACCGGGGACTGAGTTAACCAAAGTGTGTGCCTAATGTACAATACAACTGCGAGAGTTTAAATACGCGAAGTGAATGTAATTGTGCAAGTCTAAAGGTCATAAACAGGGCTAGAGAGTCGAGTGCCCCTTCTTCTGATTTCATTTCACACCGATGTCTGCGATGCTTTACTTTTAGCAGCCAAGCACCACACGTGTTGGCAAGAAAACGTTGCTTGCTCGGTCCCAGGGAAAGGCACTGATTTCATTATTTAACTATATCATAATGATTAACACTTACAAAATATATAAATAATGCATCAGCTCAAATGTATTTTCCTCGATAAAACGAATGCTGTTGTTCCTCATATCACTGCAGTCGAAAAAAGAATAGATAAATACTAACAAAATAATAACAAGTAGTATTACATTTTTAGAGTGCAGTTAATCATAATAATGTTCAGCTGCGCTGATTAAGAATTATATAGTCAGGATGTTCATAAAAGTTCTATCAAGCAATGCAATTTATGATTATTATATCAAATTCTATAACTAAAATTAATGATATGCCTTTAGAAATAGATGCGTTTTCAAGTGTTTCTTGGAGGTTTCATAGTAGGTAATGTTAAAGGAAGTGCATTCCATTCTGATGGAACAGCTGAGGTGAATACTCTGGCACCAAGAGTCTTGAGAAGTTTGGTCGAGGGGACTGTTAGGAGACGTTCTTGGTTGGACCGTAGATTGTAGGAAGATTGTGTTTTGACTTTAATCAGATCGGAGATGTAGACCGGAGCGTGACCATGGATAGCTTCAAATGTGATGCAAAGTACTTTGAAGATTTTTCGTAATTAACAGGAAGCCAGTGAAGATCCACAAGAGATGATGTTATATATGCATATAACGAGATAATTCTGGCTGTGGCGTTTTGTATTCTCTGTAGTTTTGCTATCTGATAGGCAGGGAGGCCATAATACAAGCTGTTACAATAAAACAAGACGACATGTGATGAATGCATATACGTATCAGGGTGGCACAGACTTCAGATGTTAGGAACCTTCTGATTCTCCTTATGTTGCACTGATAGTAAAAGGATTTGAGGAATGCAGACCTTATTTTCTTGTCCTCTTGTGTCCTCTCATTCCAAGATGTTTTACTGAAGTGGCAGGTGAGATCGTAGAATTACCCACATATGACTGATCAATAAATTCCTTTACAAGCTGTTGACGCGTTCCAACGATAATGAACTGAGTTTTACCATCATTCATCTTCATTTTGTTTTTGACCAACCATTTTTGAATCCCATTAAAACATATTTGAATTTCCTTCTTGGCTTCAGATTCTGTGGTAGTATTCCCTGGTTTAAGAGAGAGATATAGCTGGATGTCCTCAGCACATGCATGGCATTGGGGCAGGTGCTGGTTTATGATGTAGAGTAGATCGCTTACATAGATGATAAATAACAAGGGACCTAGACAAGAACCTTGAGGTAGTCCACATGGAAGATTAAACGTTTTCGATATACCGCCATTTATTGAGACACGCTGACATCTTTGAGCCAGATAATCTTGAACCTATGCTAATGCAATGTCGGCTAATCCCAAGTTGGACTGGAGGCGACTCAATAGAATATGGTGATCAATCGTGTAAAATGCCACACTCAAGTCCAGGAACACTATCAGTGTGAGTTACTGTTTGTTCATACCAATTCCATTGGCTTTTATGAAAGATAGTAGAACTTTCTCACTCAGAAACTTTGCTCTTTCAGTTTTGGCATGGGAAATATACCCAACCATCGTTGCCAGTGAATTCAAGATGTGGAAGATCAACCACAACGTATTTAAATCGTCATTTTTTTAAGACTCTAATCAGAAGGTGGGTTATGAAATTGTGTGCAAGTATTTAAGGGTGGGTCGTGTTTATTTGATACTTCACAGAAGGTTGAGCCACTTAAATACTGTTTATAAAAAAAGTACGTTTTACCAACCCACCCACTCCACCTCTTTACTTTATTTCCAGTCTCTTAGTATATTAATATTACTAGAAATTGAGAAATCAATCACACGCGTGACTTACATCTTAAATAAGCTTTCTGACATCGCCACAACACTGGGGTTAAAAATCGTGGATAAAATTTGGTCAGTATTGTTCAAAAATATTTACAACCTTTTGAAAGCTTCTACCCATTCCAATTAAAACACAAGTATATGGAAGGATGTGGAAACTCATAAGAAGTTTCAAACGTGTGACACAGAAATAAAGTCTCTTATTATTATTATTATTATTATTATTATTATTATTATTGTTATTATTATTGTTATTATTATTATTATAATTAATATTATTATTATTATAATAAATATACGTAATACTTTATAGCCAAAGATAAATAACAATAATAATGGATCAATGAGAAATTTAAAATATACTTAATCCTAATACTAATACTTTAAAACTGAAGCTTATTACTAATATATATATATTATATAGAATTTAAAAAAAGGAAAAAATTATATAAAAAGAAAAATTTATATCATTATTTATATTATTATTATTATTACTATTACTTTAATTATTAATATTATTATTAATATTATTATTATTATCTTTATTATCATTATTATTTTAACCTTGCTCAGGAATATTCAGACATACAAATTAAAGTTTTTTGACCATATTTGGAATTTTAAGCTTGATTCAAGATGGCCGCTTCTATGACATTTAAGCTTCTCGCTGAATTTCCTGACTTTCAGAGGATATTTACTTTATCTGCCAATGGAACATACGGTATATCTATATTCAATTGAAGTCTGTGAGTTTTGAAGGTCGTGATTTAAGGGTAAGATCCAAGTGTTTGAATATTCTGGAGCAACGTTCCAACCCCCTTATGAGTTTCTCTTGACAGTCATGTTAATTCTCTTTTATTACTCATGTGTCTTGTTGTTTCTAATATATTTTTTAAATATCTTACAGTTTTTCAGCGTTGCCTGAAAACATCCTCGCTGTAACACGTAAGATCATGTTATTCGCTAAATTTCTAAAAAAGGAAGAAAAGACACACACAGGCAAATAATTAAGTTAATAAGTGCTGCATTGTCTTTTAATGGGTTGTCAGTATAGTATTTGTTTTTTTCTTTGTCTTTTGCAGAATAGGTTTTCCCAGGGCTTGTCGTTATAAACTAGGCTTTTATTCATTATCTTCCTGGCTCTTGTTTTACAAAGAACTCATGGATTCTTATGGATTTTTGCTCCATAAAATAGCGTTAAAATGCATTTTGGATGCTTCTAGAATTCACAAATTCACATTTAACCGAGCACCGTTCACTTACATTTTCTGCAACTTGTAAAATTGTTCCAAACTTTCCTCCTCGATGAAAGAAATGTCATTACTTTGTAGAATTCTGTAAATATACAAAGATTCGATATCACCCCATGTCTCACTTTTCCCGTCATGTAAGAATTTATTAGGTGAATTGATTAAACGGTGGAAAAAGCGGACATAGAATAATTTGTTTTCCAGGCATAAATATAGACTTTTTTTCTTAAAAAATTAGTGACTTAAACAAATTATCGTTCTATCAGTATTTATTATATTTGAGTAAAATAAATACGTACAATTCGTGAACAAACTCCTTTCCTCTTGTGCCATCTTTTGTTATGTTCGTAATTTCATTCCCTTGAAGGTTTAACGTACTTCAAGAAAAAAGCATAATATACCTATGTTATTAACACTCTCCACTTCCTCTCCACTTTCAAGCATTCGTTCCTTAAACCATAAGAGAGAGAAAAGGAAAGAAATTAAAAGAGGAAAGAAAAGAAGAAAAAATACCGTACCAAGAAAAATAGATAATAAGTAAAACAGTGATCATGAAAAGAAAAGGTGTGGAAATGTGTAAATATTTTAGCGTGGAAGGAAGGAACAAGCGAAGAAAACAAGAGATGGAAATGATTTGGCAAAAAAAAAAAAAAAAAAAAAAAATGAGCGAATGAAGATGGAAACGTATTTTATTTCCAAAATATGTGTTTATTTTCAATATATGTTCTTTCCCTATAAGGAAGAATATCATCCAACTACAACGTAGATTGTCCGAAGAATGGTATATAAGACACGCACCATCCAGTCTACGCCATCCGCTGATGAAGACTAGCAGCTTTTAGAAAAAAACCTACTAATGGTCTATCACCAATCGAGCCCTGTGATTGGCTGAGCTACTAGGGGTCTATTAATGATAGACCTCTAGTAGCGAAAAGCGCTGGTTTTGAAAACCAAAAAATATATATCTAAAGCAAAATCCAAAACTTTTTGCATCCTTTCATTGGACCGGTTAGTAGGTTTTTACTAAAACAATTAGACCTCTCGCCCTCATGGCCTATTAACTCGTAGACCATTCGGACTCGAGGACTAATTGTTCAGTAGTCGAAACGTGGCGGTCCTTTACAAATGACACTCAATCGTGAGACAAACGAATCAAATCAATTATTTATTACTATTCCAGGATGAATAATATTTTTCGTTATATTAAGGAAAAAGGGTTTTCTTTTCAAAGCTAGCTACTCAAATATTATCAAACAACCCAATCATTATTTCCACACAATCATTTCATGTGGTATAGTACTTACCTAGTAGATACGAAGCTAGTTATTTTTTCCCAATAGTCCTTTTCTTGCTCATTCAGAGCTGAAGAAATGTTTTTTAGTAAAATGCTGTCAAGAATGTAGAAATTAATTGATAATATTTTTTTCATTATTATCAAGTATATTAAATACAAGTAACCAGAGTGAAGCTGGTGTCAGATTTTTGAGTCAGAGTTTTGGATCTGTTGTCAGATTTTTTCCGGGGGGCGTTACATCAGTTGATTTACAAAGTGCTCTGTATTCTTAGCAATGTCTCGAATCTAGATAAAACCTTTACAACGCTTTAGATATTAGACAGTCCTTGGAAAAGGTGGTCTTTGGAGATCGAAGCAATCACTTAAAAGAAAACAAAGTGCGGTTTCAGATTTTTTTGGAGCTGTGTTATCTACTATCATGATCAACGAGACTTCGTGCCACGAATACTTTAGTAGTACTGCTTCCAAATATCAGGCTACAGCCCTTTTAATTCAACATAAATATACTTTGAACTATCTATAGTGAGAAAGAAATAACTGTGTACAAACGTTGAGATAGTATACTCATCAGTTACGTTATATAGAACAAATCAACGAGCCCGTATAAAGCAGTTTTTAAGCAAGCTGAATTGACTAGGTAACAAGACACCGTAACAATGAAAATACAATATTCGATAGTTCACACGCTATTCCTTTATTAAGGTAATCTGCCAGAGGTTACCTTATTTACGGTCCTTAGGGTTATCCATATCAAAACTAAAGTACCTACACAATTATACAGGTACAAAGAAATATCCCTGGGTGCAGTCAGATTTTTTGTGTCACGCCACTAACAGAGCATATCGTTACAGCAATTATGGCTCGATTATGAAATTCCCTTCCAAGCAGATATATTTTTAGGGACATTTACAGCTCTTAGAAAACACCAGTTCTACGTGATATTCACGGAAGCATTTGCTAAATATTATCTTCGCGCACAAAGAAATATAACTTGCTGTCAGGTTTGTGCGTCACAACGCGTCTTCTTGGCTTTAATTTCAAGAAAGAAAACTTAATTACAGAATATCCGCATAAGACAACAAGCCATGAGGGTTATCAAAAGTGACAAATTGACGTCACAAAGAGAACGTTTGAATAATGGCGGAAAGCGAAATCCGAAAAAATAGAACTTGTTTTGAGAACGTTCCCTTTATCACACCACAAAATGACTTTAATATATTAGTGTGAATGCAATGAGGATGTCAAAAATGTCAAAATATTAATTTCCTGGATTTCATCGTCGTCCCACTTTCCTTGTGTATGACAAAATGGCCTTGTTCTATCAAACCTCTACAGACTCACCTTGCATCGCCAAGCTTGGTCAGTTTCAAATCGTCAAATCGAATATCGGCAAGAGTATTTACTTTGTTTTTTTCTATAATTCTAAACAGGTAAAACGTTGTTAGACGTTGTAGCAAAGATATAATGGGATGAAGACCACTTTTAAGAGCAACGTAAATGAATAAACAGATAGCGCTATATGGGGCTATCCTTCTTAGTAAGACATTTATAAATGCAGAAATAAAAAGGGGTTGAGCTGTCTGTACAATATATAACGACTATTTTACGAGGCATTTTGTATCTAAAACATCAAAACTTTATTTATTAAGCGGATACGTTTTTCAAGGCTATGTCTAACGTTTTTACTCCTACAAACTCAAAATTTCATTTTTTTTTTTTTCAACTAAGCTTGAATAAGACTAGCTCCCTTCTCTCCTCATAGTTATTCGTTCTCTTTTCTAACAGCCATGCAAGGAGTGTCAAAGAATGATCCAAAATGGGAACTCTGGTCGAAGTAATTTCCTACAATTTCATCTCTTTTCTAAAACAACTTTAAAGTGCTTTCTTAATTATTTGAAAAGTATCCACACGATAATTAAAACTTCTACCCTTTAGTTTCATTTTGGTGAATGTTCTGTTTGAATATGAAAAAGGCATAGTACATAGAAATCGACTCGCAAAATGGTGGTCGTACGAGGAATTGGTAAATGAGCAAAAGTCACATTTGCTTTTCGGCGGATTTTCTCTTCGATTTTCTGAGTATTAGGCACATATCTTTTTATGAAACTGGTTAAGAAAAGTCCGCGTCACTGTTTCTCTTAAATTTTTTTCTTCTTATTTTTTTTCTTTTTCTAATAAACTTTCTGTGGTTTCATTTCATTAAAAAAACACATACAATGTGTAAGCTTAGAGCTAAAACTTTATGGTCTAGCTTATAACAAACTGCAAGCATTTGTCATCCTATTATTATTCCTTCAAAAAACCATTAGGGGATTAGCTGAACAATTAGCGCTTAATCAACATTCTAATGTAATCTCACACTTTTAGCGATCAATACTTTGACATGTAAAAGCAGTTGACAAAAACAAGTGAAATTGGACTTTAATAAATTAAAAATATCAAATATAGCGTACTTACATGTTCTCTAGTCCTATTTGCTTCATAAACAAATGTGCGTCGATCTTCTTTATATTTGTATTAGTAAGTGATCTGAAGATCGATATGTATAGTTAGTTACTTACTAGCCAAAAGTAAGTATGATGATGATATTAATAATGATAATATTAATAAAGATTTAATAAGACATATAGTTAGTTACCTGGATATTTAATATAGGTCGACGAAAATACGTATTTTTGTACTTACATTGACTTTAATAAGGGAAGATGATCAAAAGAGTAACTGTTGATGTTGCTCAAATCAATGTCAAATAAAGTCCTATGATAACAAAAGCAATGAGCATTATTCAAGGGGATGGCAAGTAAAATTGAAATGGCAAGGCATAACGTGACGTGCGACCTGAATGACACTTTTGGAAGTGAGGTTGTTAATTAATCAATTAATCAATAACAAATAATAATAATAATGATAATAATAACAACAACAACAACATCAACAACAAGAATTAATTATTCTGCTGGAATAAAACTACGAAGTGGTTTGCTATAAAAACGCACGTGCTGATGCATCATTAAATATATGGCTAAGTAAACATGCCTTAATTTTGAGTTTAAAGTTTGGTCTTTTTGAAATGAACATATGAGTTAAGGAATATCCCTTACAATGTTGTAGTATAATAGGGAAGGTCTTGCAGTAGGTGAATAGTGGCTGGGGGAACACACTTTACTTCATGGGAAAAATCCGTGGAAGTGCAGCTACAGTTGGCAGGACCTAGATATATAAACCATTGCAGTATCTTTAACATTAGAGGAAGATATGAGAGCATTAAAATTTATGTATATAACAATTGCTTACCTACTGTAAGAGTAAAGTGAAAGAGGAATTTCCGTGTAAAAATCCAAATATATAGATATATATAGATTTTCACTTACATGTTGCATTTCCACAAATGACGTTGAGCACCATTTCACTTGTACAAGTAAAACGTGCTATTTCTGATCTCTCGCAATCGAGAATGTTCTGTTCACTGCCGCTGCATTTCTTTATGGCAACCCAAGCACTGGTTAGCTTCTTATTTGGGAATTTCTTGATAGCAATACCCTTGCTACCCAGACCAAGTGATCGGCACACCACACTGGAAATATGGATACCTTTTTCGAATAAGTCAGTTCTACAGAGCGATGCCCAAGAGCCATTGACCAGCATCTGAATTTCGCCTTCTGATGACGATTTATGTATCAAGAAATTCTTTAAGCGCATTCTGGGTCCTTCATGGTAATAGAGATAAAATAGATACATCAACATGTTCTATAATCGAAGTAAACTTATTTATGATAAAAATGTACTTGCCATGACAAGCCACATTAAACCCAGACCACATTCCTGTTGGAAGACATTTTCGACTGGAAGATCCGATCACGTGACGAACATCATTACATTTAACATGACATGTGCTATTCACGTGATTTGCCATTGTACAGTTAATGGAGGCACTACCAGGAGCGTCTAATAGAGGACATTTATTTGCTGAAACAAAAAACAGAGGTAAATTTTAATAAATATTAAGGACGTTCGTGGGAAAATGCGAAACATGCGAAACTATGTTTTTTTTTGTTTTTTTGTTGTTTTTTTTTCTTAAAACTTCGCATGTTTAGATATTTTCATCATAAATCATTACCAATTGATGAACCATTAAACAAATGGTGGTCACCCAACTCGCAGGAAGTGGCGTAAGCACGAAAGAAGTGTGAAGAGAAGAACAAGTGCTTTATTACTGAACGGGGCACGGAAAAAAAAATTTTATTTGTTATATTATATAAAAAGGAAAAATTTGTGGTCGTTTTCAGTGCT
Organism: Anthopleura sola; assembly: GCA_023349425.1. Lineage (NCBI taxonomy): Eukaryota > Metazoa > Cnidaria > Anthozoa > Actiniaria > Actiniidae > Anthopleura > Anthopleura sola. Next base: position 11,477,757 of record JALHLI010000006.1, on the reverse strand, counting down.
GTTTTCTAATAATATAACCAGCCAAGACATTGACATAATCATGCACGCTAGAAAATCCCTCCTATTTGACAACGGTAACGCCTGGATAAAGAAAGACAACAAGAACATGTTCGACGTCACGATGGGAAGCTACGACGGAGCAGAAGTATGGCGAACTAGTTGGACTATTTATTCTCAACAACTTATGCGACAAATACGGAAAGGGCAACATAGGGCTGTACAGGGACGACGGACTTGCCATCTTTAAGAACACGACTGGACCACAAGCAGAAAGAATAAGAAAGGACATAACGAGACAGTTTAAGAAACACGGCCTTAATATCACCATACAAACCAACCTGAAAGCAGTAAACTACCTTGACGTCACATTCAACTTAACAAACGAATCCTACTACCCCTGACTGGAAGCAATGACGTGAAACGCATACCAAATTCGGCAATTTGTTCAGGATAAATTATATTATTAGCAGCAACACGCTTCTAAAATACGATTTTTTCTATTTATGGTGAAGAAAGTGGATATGTTTTACTAGAGCGAAAACACTAGAACCATGAAACAAAATCAAATTATTAGTGTGTAATAGTTCTTATTTAGCGACTATTAGTTACTATAAAAGACAAGTAAAGTTGTAATGAGGTATTGTTTCCTTTTGTATTTGTTCTTTCTGGTTGAGTGATATTGACTAAATAGTCACTAAATAAAAACTATTAGTTAGTAACTATTTTGTTTTTATTTCATGGTTCTAGTGTTTTCGCTCTATAGGTAAAAGAATATAGTTAGATCTGTATAATTTCTATATTAAATGTTAATAAAAAGAAATGAAGCGCAGTGCGATTTTGCAAGTAACCCGTCACATTTATTAGCTAACATTAGCGCGTATTGTAAAATTGCACCTAAATAGCGGTCTTTTACCACAAGATACGATTATCAGTCCGTATATATGCCACATAGCTATACAGTATCGGATGTGTGCTTACTCCTGTTTTTTTTTTTTTAATTCAAAAAGGTTACTTTAGATTTTTTGTTGCTGCTTCATAAGGGCTTGAAATTTTGTGAATATTGAATAGCAACTACATGACTCGAAAACTTGTTAAAAAGGAACATATATTATTATATTATATTATGATATATTATTATTTATTATATTATATTATATTATATTATTATATATTATAATAGGGCCTTGTGTATGTTTCAAATTTTCTACTTTATTCAATTTTGTCCTTCTTATCTATAAATCCTATATTTATAGAGCAAGAAGTATGTGTTGTCAGCTGAATTTAAAAGGCTTCAAAAAATATCTCCAATATTATATACAAATTGAATACAATATCGCTGTAAAAAATAATAATATGCATATCCATCTGACAAAATATAACAACTTAAGAAAAGCGTTAAACATTATGTGAAATTTAAACTTTTATTAATTGATCTCATTACATGTGAAAGTTAAATAAAGGCGGGAAAAAAGAAAGAAACAAGCATTAAGATAAGAATAGCGCGTTAAATATTTAGAAGGTATGGACTTAAAAAGTGATACTTTTTCTCTACAAATAACTGCATGCTTGCAAGCGCATTCTCGAGCCCATGAATGTTGTCGAAATCCTTTCAAATTAGATTTTACATTGTGAACTAGATATATAACTATGTAAAGAGGGTAAAGCAATGACGTCAATATATTGTCTATAGCAGGCGCTACACGTTTTACTATAAGTCGATCGCGATTTTACTGAGTTGTTTGTATGTTTGCTTATTACAGAAAGATTATGCGATCTGTGAACATATGAAGTTTATTTGTGATAAATATCTTATAAGTATTTCATGTTTAAATAGTAAATTTCACCGTCTGAAAAGAATAGCATGCTGAGTAATTACCAGGCCCCACGCAGTTATTATTAATTATAGCTATGTATAATGCAAATTACTTATCACATAAACAACAAAAATTGTAATTACGTTATTTCGTATCGATATCTATCATTTTATGACATAAATAGTACATATTTCATATTATCAAAAAAATCTTCCTTGTGACGCTATTGGGTGCCACCTCATTGCTTCCAGTCCCCTACAGAAGGCCAAACGACGAGCCACTGTATATCAACACGAAATCGAACCATCCACCTTCCATAATCAAACAGCTACCCGCAGCTATCAACCGCAGAATAACCGACATTTCATGCAACGAAGAAGCATTCAACGCAGCTAAGCCACTCTACGAAACAGCACTAAAAAACAGGGGATTCACAGAAACCCTCACATATAATAACCATAACACACCTGCACCACAAGGAAGAAACAGAAAGAGAAATATTATATGGTTTAACCCTCCATTCAGCAAAAACGTACAAACTAACGTAGAAAAAACCTTCCTTAACCTCATTCAGAAGCACTTCCCTAAAAATCACAAGTTCCTCTCCATTTCCAACAAGAACAACGTTAAAGTCAGCTACAGTTGCATGGAAAATATGACAAGCATAATCAACAAACACAACAAGAAAATAACTAGCAACAGTCCCGCAACCTCTTCACAGAACGACTGCAACTGCCGAAAAAAAGACCAATGCCCACTAGAAAACAACTACCTCACAACCAGCATAGTGTACAACGCACGAGTAACCGCAGAAGACGACATACCCGCAAAGAACTACATTTAAACAACGGTATACGCAACACAAGCTATCTTTCTGAAACAGAAAATACGCCAACAGGGCTGAACTATCAAAACACATCTGGACACTTCAAGACATCAAATGGTCAATCATCACCTGAGCAAAAGCCTACAATAATATTTCTAAGAAATGCAATATCTGCTTAGCAGAAAAATTGAACATTATTAAAGCAGATAAAGCCAACAAAAGATCTCAACAAAAGATCAGAACTTTTTACAAAATGCCGCCACGAAAACAAATATTACTTAAGCCGGATAACGTAAATTATCGCACCTTGATAGAACAATAGCACTATTGTAAATACATAACAATACTACAATTATAGGCTACAACAATAGATTATACTACAATTATAGCGCCTCAGGTACCAGGTGATCTGAGGAAAAGCGATTAGCCAATCAGATTGCGAATCGTGATACCCGAAAAAGAATCAATCCCATACGTCTTTTCGAGCTTAATCATGAATAAACAGAGGGAAATCAAAACAAAACCAAATAGCATACAAATACAATAATGCTAGGAAAAGTGTCATTTAGCCGAATATTTAAGGCTAAAAATGTTTCTGCTTCAAAGAATATGTTGTCTAGATGAGACTAAGAATATATTTCCATCGGTTAGGTTAATATTGATGGTGTTTTATGAAAGAATTACCGTTGAAACGATCTCGAAGAAGCTGCCGAAAAGCTTTCTCGATTCCTTGGCAGGATTTAACTAAAATTTCCACACTTTACGCTGCTCTTTTGTCCTTGGCCATCTCCAGGATGCTTTGAACCTTAAGAAAATCCTTTTATCTCTTATTTATAGTGTCTCGTTTTCAATAAGAAAATACTTATTGGCGAGAAAGTCGCTCATAATTAGCCTATTTTCGAGATGGCCGCCATTAAAAACTCAAGTGAATTGAGCATGCGGTGGATGATGGGATTGATGATGATGGTATTGATAAAATGTCAAAGTTTTAGGGATTCGGTGTATATATATATATATATATATATATATATATATATATATATATATATATATATATATATATATATATATATATATATATATATATACACCGAATCCCTAAAAGTTTGACATTTTTGCGATATATGTGCATATGTGTTTGAGTGCTATTTTTGTTGAAAAATAAAAAGTAAACAAGAAGAAAATCAACTGCAAACATGTTAAAAATCCTCATTAGGTATTCTACAACAACAACTGAAATCGCTGTCTTTCATATATATGTATATATATCGCAAAAGTGTCAAAGTTTTAGGGATTCGGTGTATATATATATATATATATGTATATATATATATATATATATATATATATATATATATATATATATATATATATATATATAGATTATGGATTGTAGATAGATCAAAGACAAGACATAACTTTTGCTGTTACTCGGAGTTTCACGCTTACGCGATCTTCAGACAGTCTTTAATCTGACTGTCTGAAGACTGTCTGAAGATCGCGTAAGCGTGAAACTCCGAGTAACAGCAAAAGTTATGTCTTGTCTTTGATCTATCTACAATCCATAATCTATAACGCTCTACATGTCAATGTATTGAGCACTTTACCGTCAGAATAGACACATCCAGATATATATATATATATATATATACAGCTTTTTGCAAAAATTATGGCCGTTTCAAGTATATATACAAGTATATCAAAAGTATATTAAAAATTATGGGATATCATCCCTGATATTTTTTTCAGAAAGCCCTAGTGATAGACAACTTGAAAAAAATATCAGGGATGATATCCATAATTTGTGATATACTTTTGATATACTTGTATATATACTTGAAGTGGCCATATTTTTTGCAAAAGGCTGTATATATATATATATATATATATATATATATATAAATGTAATAACGAAGAGGCAAGATTTGCTGTTACTCCGAGTTTCGTGCTTTCGCACTCGTCAGACAGTATTTAATGAAAGACATTTCTATCAACTAGATATAAATACATGCTAAGAAAATAGGCTAAGTGCTATATTACGATAGGTGATAGTTATACTAAATACAATAGGTGAGAAGTTAAAAATTACAAAGAAGAGTATATAATAGGGGTGGGTACAATAGGCTATAGAATATCAAAGCGTCAAGTGTTCTTCAAGTAGAATTTGTTCTCGTGTCGGCATTTGGAAATAAGTTCGGATCTTTTGTTTAGGAGGTTGTCGTTGCTGTGTTTAATAATCATCAGTTTTTCTGTAAGACAGAGGTCGCATCGTTTGGAGATGTTGTTGTAGGGTCTTGCGCGGCTAATTATTGTCCATTTGATGTTGAATTCTTGTTTATTGTCTTGTAGTTGCCAGATGTGTTTAGAAAGTTCGGTGCTGTTGGTGTGTTTTCTGTGTTTAAATGTAGATTTATGCTGCGTGAATCTTTGTTTGAATGTTCCTTCTGTCAGTCCGATGTAGTTCTTGGTTGCGTTGTTGGTTGTAATTTGTGCGTTGTAGATTACACTGGAAGTCAGGCATTTGTTGTCTAGCGGGCATAGTTCTTTTTTACGGCAGTTGCATTGTTCTCCGGTGCTTGCGTTGACGTTGTTGTCGGCGTTTGTTATTTTCATGTTGTGTTTGTTGATTACAGTTTTCATGTTGTCCATACAGCTGTAACTGACTTTAACATTGTTTTTGTTGAAGAGGCTGTGGAATTTGTGCTGGTTCGGGAAGTGTTTAGTTATAAGCTTGAGAAATGTTCTGTCGATGTTAGTCTTTACGTTATTACTAAATGGGGGGTTGTACCATATAATGTTTCTTTGTCTGTTGCGTCGTGGGCGTGCTGGTTGATTGTCTTTGTTGTAGATTAATGTTTCTGTGTATCCGCTGGCTTTCAAAGCAGTTTCGTAGATTGGTTTGGCCTTGTCGAATTCGTGTTCGTTGCATGAGTTGTCGGATATACGGCGATTTATGGATGCTGGAAGTTGCTTTATTATGTTAGGCGGGTGGTTAGACTTTGTGTTGATGTACTGTGGTTCGTCGTTAGGCTTTCTGTAGGGGCAGTAAGTACCATTTGTTAGGTCAAAGGTGACGTCCAGGTAGTTAACAATTTTCATGTTAGTCTGTATGGTAATGTTAAGTCCATATGTCTTGAAGCGTCTTGTTATGTCTTTCCTAGTACGTTCTGCTTGTGGACCGGAGGTGTTTTTAAAGATGGCGAGTCCGTCGTCTCTGTAAAGTCCAATGTTTTCTTTCCCGTATGTGTTACAGAGGTCGTTGAGAATAAGTAAGCCCACAAGCTCGCATACTTCCGCTCCGTCGTAGCTGCCCATAGTAACGTCGAATGAGCCGTTGTTTTTCTTGATCCAGGCGGTGTTATTGTCGAAGAGAAGGGATTTTCGTGAATGCATGATAATGTCGATGTCGCGGTCTGTAATGGTAGTGAATTGTTTGGCGAAGTTGATTGCGTCTGTGAGAAGTTTCTCAGTAATGGAAGGGTAGAAGTTTTCAATGTCAAATACGGCGAAGGTGTGTTGATCTTTGTGTTGTATAGAGGAGAACCAGTTGATGACGGATGATGAGTTTTTCCATTGGTTTAGGCCAGTCTTCTGTCTCACTGTCGTGTTAATGTTCGCGAGTATTTCTTTGCTGATACGTCCGATCTCACTTTTTGCAGGGTTAATAAGTCTACATGTAGACTTATTAACACAGAAACATTAATCTACAACAAAGACAATCAACCAGCACGCCCACGACGCAACAGACAAAGAAACATTATATGGTATAACCCCCATATAGTAATAACGTAAAGACTAACATCGACAGAACATTTCTCAAGCTTATAACTAAACACTTCCCGAACCAGCACAAATTCCACAGCCTCTTCAACAAAAACAATGTTAAAGTCAGTTACAGCTGTATGGACAACATGAAAACTGTAATCAACAAACACAACATGAAAATAACAAACGCCGACAACAACGTCAACGCAAGCACCGGAGAACAATGCAACTGCCGTAAAAAAGAACTATGCCCGCTAGACAACAAATGCCTGACTTCCAGTGTAATCTACAACGCACAAATTACAACCAACAACGCAACCAAGAACTACATCGGACTGACAGAAGGAACATTCAAACAAAGATTCACGCAGCATAAATCTACATTTAAACACAGAAAACACACCAACAGCACCGAACTTTCTAAACACATCTGGCAACTACAAGACAATAAACAAGAATTCAACATCAAATGGACAATAATTAGCCGCGCAAGACCCTACAACAACATCTCCAAACGATGCGACCTCTGTCTTACAGAAAAACTGATGATTATTAAACACAGCAACGACAACCTCCTAAACAAAAGATCCGAACTTATTTCCAAATGCCGACACGAGAACAAATTCTACTTGAAGAACACTTGACGCTTTGATATTCTATAGCCTATTGTACCCACCCCTATTATATACTCTTCTTTGTAATTTTTAACTTCTCACCTATTGTATTTAGTATAACTATCACCTATCGTAATATAGCACTTAGTCTATTGTCTTAGCATGTATTTATATCTAGTTGATAGAAATGTCTTTCACCAAATACTGTCTGACGAGTGCGAAAGCACGAAACTCGGAGTAACAGCAAATCTTGCCTCTTCGTTATTACATTTATACTTTGCTCTACACCATATGTGTATTGAGCACTCTTTAATGGGATCAGCTACTTCCTCATATGATTATATATATATATACATACATATGTATAATTGTACATGTATACTGAACTACTTGCTGGTCAATGAAAAATACTTTATTTAGGTAAACGTTTCGGTTACTTCGGCCTTCTTCAGTACTTTATAATAGCTGGAAGATGGTAATATAATTATACTCACCATATACTCCAATGAATCTAAGATCGTCTACAGCGATTATTCCTCGGGTAGCACCAAAGACTGTTAAGCTTTCTATCGTTATCTAACATGAAACAAATACGACAATATCAGTTGCTTTTGGCTTCGTTTAAGAAGCTTCTTAGACGAGGCCTTACATTTTCTGTTTATGAATATTACGTATAAAACTTGAAGAATTCATATAAATTGATGAATTTAAGTTGTAAGACCATTTCAGTGTTTTAAGCCCGGTTTTCACTACGTTACAAGCGCAAGCACAAGCACAAGCACAAGCACAAGCACAAGCACAAGCACAAGCACAAGCACAAGCACAAGCACAAGCACGTGAAAACCAGGCTTAATGGACATTTAAAATATGCAATGAGAAGAGGGGGTCACCATTATCGTTATAGTACTACTAAGTAGATGCTATTCAAATATATCCAATTTAAAGCGAAAGTACTAGTGTGGTTGCAACCGGAAGTCGTAAACTTTGACCATCGGTTCGAAGTACTTCCTTACATACGTACATATAATTCGAAGTTTACTAGTTAAGCTGTACTACTAACTTTATCAAAGTAATTGATGACTATAATTGTTAAAGCGTTAGTCGGAAACATTCTAGTATGTGCGCCTGTACGACGAACGTCCAGAAATCGCACCCTTAACTATTCTCATCAATCATCACCGATTCGATTTGATTAAAAACTTCAAAAATAAAAATAGGGGTCATCATTCTCGATTTCGAAAACTTTTGCAAAACTCAAAATAATTAAAATCCGAATGGAGACCGGGGCGAGTTTTAGAAAAATAACTATTTTTCGATTAAAAAAAGAGAATGGAAAAGGGAAATTTAATTTTGAATAGAATTCATATTTTACTTCTTATATGAACAGGGAAATTGGCGAAACTGTGTAATTTCAATGCTTTTAGCCCTATGCACAGAAAAATGCGCAGTGCATTACAAGTAAAAATTCCTTTAACCTGACCATTACTAACCGTTTCTGAGCTTGAATTTATCGAAACAATGCTGTGGTGCCATTCACAAATTTCATAGTCACTGGTTTCTGGTTGAAGCCTCAAGACTCTTTTCTTCCCGACCATCAGATTTAGCTGAATATACCTGCCAGATATACAAACCGAGAAGGACAGAAATCCTGAGCCAGTAAAGTTTGGGTAAATCATCTCTACAGTAAGTGGAAATGATAACCATCCAGTGTAACTACCAATGTAAGGGTTAGCTGAAACAAAAAAAGTTTTTTTTTCATGATAAGCGATGATGAAATTGATATTTTCGAAAGTGAGAAGTCAATTGCACTTAATTATGGGGTATGGATGTCATAACTTTTAGCAATATCTATTTTCTAAATTATTGGACAAGTTCAGGGATACGATTTGTCAAGACAATCGATTGCTTTCAGGTTCAGTACGGATCCTTAAACTGGTCACTTTTAGGAATTTTGGTGGGATTTTTTGGGGGAATTTTATGTAACTTTTATGTAACCACTAGACACTTTCTTAAAATCCTTGTGACAGCTTTTATTTGCAAAACTAGCCGCAAAGCTGCCAAACACGGAAATGACGTCAACGTTACTGAATGTACCACTCAGACCCCGGATAAAGCCGGGTGTAATGTCATTTGATTAATTAAAGAGTTGTGTACTTTATCATATTGATAACCTCATGGGGCTGAGAAAATTAAAAGATAATTTGATCAAGAATATGTTTTCAAGCCGTTGCATTCATATTTCTGGTGTTGGGGGTAGTTTCTGAATCTATGAAATTCATTTTTAGATTCTTTTTTTCGGCTTGAGAATCAGAATAAAGGGTTCCCCATTCACAGCCAACCCCCCCCCCCCCCCCACGTATGACTAACTGAACCAGTATGGATAAAAAGTTAAATTCTACACCGTAAAAAATAAGAGAGATCACTTACTGACGTTTCGGATGCTAGTCCTTCGTCGGAGTAAAAGCTTTTACTCCGACGAAGGACTAGCGTCCGAAACGTCAGTAAGTGATCTCTCTTATTTTTTACGGTGTAAAATTTAACTTTTTATCCATACTGTTTCATTAGAAACACCGACGCAGCTCACACTAGCTTACCGCTAGTTATCATCTCTTTATGACTAACTCAACTTTGCCCACTTTGTAAATATATATAGATTACTTCATAGAAAGTGCGGCGTACGGGGTTATATTCACGAGTTGTTTGTGTAAAACATGAACGAGCGAGTCTTCGAGCGAGTGAGTGTTTTTACACAAACAACGAGTGAATATAGCCCCGTACAAAGCACTTTCTATGATGTTTTCTCTTTATTATATATATAACTAGAATTCGCATACAAACACGTTTATTTTGATTGAATAAAAATGACAAATTTTGTCGAAACTTATAAGTTAAAATGTCATGTAACTGTACATAATTAAATTGAAGAACTCCTCATGTCAGTTTATAAAAGGAAAATGAATATACAAAAAGTCAATATAAATATCAAAAATGTACTGTTTTTCATAATTAGTGGCTGTCTGGCGAATCCAAGATGCAATAACGGCGGCACTTTGTTGTTGTTTCTTCACGCTCGTCTAAATCTCTTGGCTGGATTTCTTCCAGGTTTTGCTGCACATTTTTTGTTTCAAGATATGTAGTCAATAAAGCCAGGTCTCTCTTCGTCTTGCTTACTGTGTTTTTGTTTTCTTGGTTTTGAATAAACTCATCTACCGGCACATCTAGTGACACAAAACGACTCGCCATTTTGTTCACATCAACAAAGCTACAGAAAACACAACTTTGCTTTGGCGGGAAGCCATTCAAATGTCACAATTGCTCGTTTTATGATTGGTTGGTTTGGTCAACTCTAAATTTTGATTGGTTATATTTTTACACAGTGAAAAGCTGTACGCGATGCTAATTGGTCGTATTGCATTTTTCACCAGTGAAATATAAAGCATAGAGATTTTTATGATAGAGATTTATTGTATGAAATTCTAGTTATATATATAATAAATATTAATACTGAATGAATAGAAAGGTATTGTAAGTGAAGTGAATGAAATTGGGCCAAATCTAAAACTGTTGAATTTGCTGACAAACTGCATAGTAAAAAAAAAGACTACTCACTGCTTTCATTGTAAAGTACCCATGACTTCAATGAGCCTTCTGGAAATTTCCATCCACACAATCCATCCTCGAATGAACAGGACAAGGAATTTGCACCTGTATTAATTAAGAATATATATTAGTATATATTGCGAAAAAAGATCTTAATAATATTCCTTCACTTTTTCAAAGAACGCTATTGTATATGGTTAAGCGGAAAAACAATTCCTCGGTGCAGTAAAGGAGTACTAAAAAATTGTTCGTATTTCAAAGAAAATCAATTGTTTTCATCAAAAGCAAATATGAAATGGTATTAATCGCTTTTCAAGCTCAAATGAAAAAGCTATCACTTTTTAGTAATCATTTCAATTTATTATATTTTTCCTGGCTTCTGCGCTCTTACTGTTGATATAGCATTGCCATTTGCCTCAGAAGACCCCGTATTGCACAGCAAAAGAAAGGTTGCATTTTGGTTTTATTAAAAAAGCGTGCGTAGAAAAGAAGAGTTTCAAAAATAATCAAAACATTTTAAACTAATGACATTACTCTATGAGGAAATATGATATAATTCTTAATTTTCAAACTTCAAAATCTGCATACGCCTGCTCGCTTGGATTTAATCTAACCCAACAGAAAGAATGACTTAGTTTGTTTAAAGTTGATTAAATGTTTTGGTTAATCAAGGTTAACCCTAAAATCCCATAATCTAAAACAAAGAAAAAGCTATCCGAAAAACACAAACAGAAACATTGAAATATAGATGAATTCGCTTTTGATAGCTACTGGAGATTAGCCGAAATATTCAAAAGTAAAACAATATTTAACCTTCTCGTTTTAGCTTTCTTATAACTATGAATATATTCTATTTGAATACTTCGAAAGCATCGATTTTCACTGGCTATTCTTTGCTACGTTTAAAACTAGAAAACAGTTCAAATCAATAACGTCAAAAATTAAACTTTGAGAAACTATTGCTTATTTTTGATACCATAACCACACAAAATTGTATACAAAATTGTGAACGATATGTAATTTACCTTTGACAAACCATGTGAGCACCAAACAAAGAGCGAACAGTCTCTTAAAAGTCTTGAATTTCTCCATCACAAGACTTTTCATGATCAGCTCTCATTTCAGGAATGAATGGTTTCAATAACCACTCGATGATAAAACGTCAATAGGGAAACACCTGTTCTAACAAACAAAGGCCATGGATATTCATTTAAAGTAATGTCGTGGGGAGCTGTCAGTGTTTAAAATGAAAGTGTTTGGTGATATTAGTTTTGAAAAATATATATTCGGAGAAAGTTTAATTGCTATTCTCACTTGGGGAATCCGAGCTCAGTCAAAGCCCAAACCCACAATATTAACAACATTGTAGATTATCAACGATGATCCCGTGTTCCTGTGGCATCTACTATCGTCATATCATTAAACTCGTTTCCCTACGCGGAGACGAAAAGAGTGAGCAAAACGTCCGCCATATCCCTGTAGCAATAGAACTGCCTAATACCCTGTCTGACACATCAGCTAGCTGTTCACAAAGCCTCGGGCTGATTTTTTCCCATATCTAATCCCTCCTCTGTTCGGTGCTTTGTGTGCGAATTCCCCTAGTAAAAATATATCACTATAATTTGAAGGGGCAACTGTACGAAAATCGATGAAAATTTAAAATGAACTGAAACTTGGTATATCTTATCTATTTGGCCCCAATAGTAGTCAAGCAACATATTGTTTTCACCGGCGTCAAAAGGTGACAGATTGGTAAAGTCATTGATTGGATGGAAATATTCAGTTAAATGCAATATTCAGTTGATCTCTCGGTAAGGCTTGTATTAGTTACTCAATCGATCTTATTACTACACTTTTTTTCATCATCGTGGAGGGTTGCAGCTATACTCAATGTGAAAGGTAAACTAGGATTTTCAATAATTATCTTTATCTTTAGACTGTTTTGCATATAACATGAGGTTGTATTTCAGTGATAACAAATTATAGCACCACTCTGACACATATACTTTAAAAAACACATGTACATGCGACAATACATTAAAGTAAAAAATCATTCCATTTTCTGCTGAAAACAAAACGATTGACAATTTCCACCTAAAACTGTTTAAGAATTATACACTATTTCTTGTTCGTTTAGGACTCAAAGGATGGAAAGTACGTTCGTACAGTACAAGACTAAATGAATATATGAAAGAATATATGTAAAGAGTAGTAAACACCAAACATATAGCGGACTGCAACAAAATAAGATGAAAACCGATTCAATACTTGATCAAGGATTGGTCTTACTTAATAAGGGAATGAGCTCATGCTCAAATAGCTAGACTGCAAATCTTACCTATAATTTGGTACAAAAATTAGATTAACTTTAGCTGAATGGCGAGACAACTTCAAAAGAGCTTTCAGAAAATGTTTACTTTTGTATGATAATATTGAAAAGGCAGCACGGAATTTGGCTCGCGCGTAAAGTAATCTCGAAGGCCTCGAACGTATCCTGATTCCTTAAAACTCTTTTATGTTGAAAAATACTTTTTTCAATTGTTTGATCTTTTTGTTGTGTACTTGTGTTGGTTCCTGACAAGCAAAGCTTGGAAATGTATCCTGATCTGTACTCAGCTACGCTGAAATCGCTGTCTAATTGTCATTCTACAGGACTTCTACATATTCCACAACCGTCTCTCGATGTCTTATTGATACATTTGATATTTTTATACGAGAATTGCTATGTAAAAAGCCACCCAAATAAACCATTTAATCCAAATGCACTTGTTGTTTGCCTACATTTATACATCTGCATGCCAGCGGTAATTATCATTAAAATAGATTTTTGTGCGCATGCGTAGTACAAAATGCCTACGTGTTCAGTACTTCCACAAAAAGAACATCGTGACAAGGGGAAACCCGATGGGAATCAAAAGAGTAAAGTAGACCAAGATAAAAAAATATGTTACGAAACGAAACATACAACAATTGGAATTGCAAGTCTTATAAAGTGTATCGATAATGCAAAATTACAGATTGACATTAGGCGTTCTAGATAGGCCATATTTTTCTGAATTTCATATACCACATGGGCGCTCTTCAAAATATTTAACTTTACAAGTACTGAACTATATTCTATATTTGGATATCACCAATATTCGAATACTAGGGCCCTTATAAATTTAACAGGATCTTTTAATTTAAAAATTATCTTGCTTAGTAGTACGGCTCAAATTATTCAAATTAAAAAACATAAGAAAAGCATAATGGATACTTTTTACAATCAAAGCAATATGTACAAGCGCCTTTAAATGATTAAGATAATGCGTAATGCATGCTATATACAGTTATTAGGGATAACTGCCCTATTTCAATATGAAGTCATATTTATTGTTTAAATGCTAAGGATCATGGTTGCTAGAGGGAGACGAAACAGCAACACAAAGAAAATTGATATAAAATGCGTTTTATAGAACGAAGAAAAGCGTTAACAGCCATCAAATGCAGTAAAATTGTATTTTATTATATTCGTAAAACCAAACTATTTGAGATTAAACTTTTCTTAGCAGAAGAAATAATGTTCAAATTTCTATTGTTCTAGACGATTCTGTCCCCCTCATAAACAAACCGTGACGTCATAATAAAATAGGGCAATTGTTTATCCAATAAAAGAAATATATCAGTGTAGGAGATTAAATTATTCAATATTTGGTTTAGAGATAGTTCTAAGCATCTTTATCTAATTTATACAGATTTATCAAACTGTAATTGATTATCAAAGTGATGGTAAAAATTTACGGACTTATTATTATGTTGGTTTAGAAATTTTGCCTTATAGCCAGCTTATCATCAGTATGCGCATTTTAACGACTTTTGCATTCCATTCATTACTGAGATCTATCTGCTCTTCTCGTGTTGTCTTCTTGACTTTTGATGGACATTTCATGACCTTCACCAAAGTTTAACACCTGGAGCACTGAGAGAACACATGTCAAGTCACATTTGGGGTTCTCTCTGATGGCTTTCATTGAGTGGTAAACACCGTACAGATAGCGAGCTGGAACACAAAGATGATGCAAACGTTTAGGTGTCCCTAACCTTGATACTTATTGCTTATAAAATTCAAGATTTCAAAACCTTACCAACATTTATCATAGTTATTATGGCAATTATCGACTTACCTGCAATAATGATAACAACGAAGATATTGGCAAACACCAGCATTACAGCAAGGCCAAGAGAGTCATTCTCAACGTCCACCAAAGCTGACGCTGTTTCTGCGGGAATCTTTAGCAGCATTGCCATGAACTGGTTGGCCATGGTAGCCATCAGAGAACCCAGATGGAGCCATTTGTCAAACAAATGTGGAATAGGCTGCGTATGAGCAAAATATACTGTGTAGAAACCAGACATGATCGCTGTCACCCCAAGAAATAATCGTCCCTCTTGACCAGAATACACAAGTACCGAGGTGAAGATGACCTTACGAATGAGCTCAATGACCTCCCAGTACCAACAATCTTCACTGTAGTTCTCGTAAATGAACCTCATCCCAGTGGATATTTCATGGCGATTATCATTTTGAGTCTGCATCCTCTTTACTTTTGGGTGTATTTCGTCAGGTTTTTCATCTTCAATGTCCTTTTCTTTTGATCCATTGTTTCTGCAGTACTTCCACAACAAGAAGATCGTGACAAGAGGAAATCCAATTGGAATCAAAAGAGCAAAGTAGGCCAGGATGACAAATTTGTTATAGAAACTTGTGTAGCATTTCAGTGAATAGTCGGATTGAAGATACCATGAGCAATGTTGTTGATTATCACACACTTTATGACAACTCGATGGCAAAACCTGAAAAACTTTCTCACAGGTTGCAGGATAAGTGACAAACAGGAACAGGAAAACTGCTCGATAGCAGTTTGCTTTACATTTGGAAAGGCTTCTGTCCCCACCATTGATATTTGTACAGGCTTTTTTAACGAAGAAATATACAAGGGCAATTAGAATGACTATAGCATCTAAGGAGATATAAACCACAAGACCAGCGTATGGGGTCAACCTGATTGACTGTTTCAGACATTCCACTGGAACCAGTTTGAAAATGTTCAGTTGTATTACATCAGCAAACTTCATCAACTTGGTGAGTGCTGCTGGCCACTTGATGTACGAATAAGCGTTCAGGGTACCACTTGTCACTTGGTAGAATCCAATCACAATCTTAAAACTGCTGAAGATAGTGTCACTTACAGAACGTCTATTAGCATGATTAGACTTCTTGTCTTTGATTATAGCAAACAAAAGAATAGCAGCCACTACTGCTATAGCAAAGCACTGGCCAATAAAAAGATATAAAGATGGGCATTTATTGCAGCCAGAGAACATCCTGTAATAACCTTTAGAGCATATAGCACACAGGGGACCTTCGTATCCATCTGAACATTTGCCATCCATTCCTCCCTGAAATATCCACAAATATATGTACACTTCATATATAGGTAGTTCAATTTCAGAAGAATTTGCTTTACTAAATTTGTGTGTTCAATAATTTTGCTTGGAGAAAATGCAGTTTCATGAGATAATAATTCAAAACTGCTAAGTGTATCATATCATCGTCTTCCTCTTACCTTGCACGAACCAATAAATGGACAAGAATAGGCCTTTGGTATCGAACCATTGAATGTACGGCAGCTGTTGTTGAGGTTTTTGTTTTCTTCCTGTAGTTTGATGGAAAACGTGATATAATTCTGTTTGTTTTCTTCATCTTTCCAGATCCAGTAGAATTCAGGAAGTAAGTTGATGGTTTCGTTTTTGCATTGATATCCAATTGGACATTCGGTACATTTGCCAAAGCGATCCAGACGGTAGTGGTCATCAAGACAAGGACAGGCTCTGAATCCAGCTAGTCGTTTTAGGTTTGTACCTGAGGATGTAAGCTAGTATACGTCAGTGAAAAAAATGGATTAAGGTAAATCACGTCAGGATAGATTGTAGTTAATTCAATTTTTCATTACTATACAGCTATACAAAGCATTGCATAGCGGTGCTCCTCCTAAGGGTCGGGTTGGGTTGGGTTGGGTTGGGTTGGGTTGGGTTGGGTTGGGTTGGGTTGGGTTGGGTTGGGTTGGGTTGGGTTGGGTTGGGTTGGGCTCCCCATCCTTCTAGTCATGTCATATAAAGCTCATGAATTTCGTACCTTCAAGACAAGCAGAACACGATTCCATTGTTTTCCCGGGAGCATTTTCTGGCGTAACGTAAGATCCTGCAGGACACTGTTTGCATCCGAGTCCGTACACGATCTCACCAACGTGTGCAATCGCATCTTGATAAAAACCACCTATACGATGCAAAATATAAAACAGTTTTATCTTTTTTCACTTCGGGTTTTCTAATAGTTATTCTTGAAAAGTAATTCAGTCGTGTAATCTTTCGCAGTGAATAGTCATAAGCACTATTGCTAGACGGATATACCAAAATAGGTGGTCCAAGCCATTATTATTTTTGGAAAATTTGAACCGGACAGGATTTCGCTTCTTGTTTATTTGTTTGATTCCTTTTTTATTATCAATTTTTACCTTTTCCTTTTTTCCTTTTTTAACAGTGAAGAATTTCTTAATAAACTGCATGTGTTCTGCATGTGTTCTTTGAAGAAAGTTAACTTATAGTAGAGCTTGGATTTTGAGAACAGGAATTTCTAAAATATTTAGTTTTGTAACCTTCCATTGGGAAATCGTCCAAAAAAAATAAGTGATGTGCCTTTTTGTTGTGCTTTTTGTTTCTTAAAACTTCGCTTTTTGGTAATCCATCCCATTTTATTTTACTCATTGCATTTTGATAATTTTGGTAAATCACATTTTTTTATTCCTGCCTCATACTGTATAATGTACGAAAAAAGAAACGTACCCGGTGGGCATTCTTGACATTGAAGCTCGTCATAGACATTAGTTTTATAATGTCCCTGATCACATGGAATACACTGGTTGTATATAGCATCATATTGAATACATATGTACCCTGAACTTGTGAGAAAACTACGAATGTTCCAGATCGCCATGATTCCCGTTCCTATTTCCTTACTAGATCTGAGTCGAAAATGGGGGAAAAAGAAGATAAAAGTTATTATTCAATAAATCAATGAGCACACGAAATGAAATGAAAAGAATGAATGAGTCCGCACAGGTAAAAACTAAATCGAAGAAGATAATCGAAGACTCGCTTCTTCATTTATGATACTTCACAACTCGTGAATAAAAACAGTACGTGCGCACTTTCCATGAAGTAATCTCTATGAACGGAGAGAACAAACCAATGAACGAAAGAAAGAATGCATCTTTGAGGGCCACAAGTTTATTAGCTTTGGGCTATTATGTGCTACCCTTACCCAATAAAGTCATTATTATCTTTATTATTATTATTATTATTATTATTATTATTATTATTATTATTATTACTATTATTATTATTATTATTATTATTATTATTATTATTATTAGCGGAGCTCCCGTGCGGGCCGAAGGCCCGTGCGAGCGAAGCACCATACTTAAGAAAAAATGGTAATCCATCGAGTTGATTTTTCATGGCTTCATTACGTCATTCTATTGTCAATACAGACATACATATATACGTCCGTCCGTGTACCACTATGCACAGGGTTCCCGCGCGCTTTGCTTACTCACAAATACACAGAAATGTAGATGGATCAAAAAATATTTTTCTCTCATTTTTGCAATACGAAAAAATACGTTTAATCGAAGTCATGTCTGTCTTAAAGTGAACAAAAACAATTTTTCGACTTCCTAAAGAAGATTTAGCGAGGGAAGATTCTTAATCTTACAATGAAGTTTCGTGACTGAAACTTCAGTGAGAGAAAAAGTGGTCTGTAGACCAAAAAAAAATGATTACACTGCAAGAATTATATTTCAGTTCCATAGAAAACACTTCATAGAAGGTAAAGGACGTTGCTTCGGCAAACCTTGACAGAAAAACTTGGTAGTTGTTTGTCGTTTTTACTGCATTTTACATTTTTATGATCTTTTTCTTCATTACTTGTGAACCAGATATTTGCAGCGATATTTGAAGCTTTGAATTTTTGTTTTTGATCCCATTTCAAAAAAAAGGCTAAGACTTAGTAAAAAGACTTAGTTCTTTGAAAAAATATATTTGAAAGCCAGCAAACCTCACGCGAGGAATTCTGATGTCAAAACAAGATTCCATATTTCATGATTATATGGATATTTTGACATTTTTTATAGATAATTTATTTTAATGTTGAATGAAATATAAAAAAGGAATACATATTACTCCCAATATTCGCTATTTATCGGGCTTTTCCAGCTATTATTATTACACAATCGCAGAAATGATGAGCTTCTGTGTTTTTTTTTTATGGATAAGGTTATGTTTTTGTAAGATATTTCGCTCGATAATAAAGTTAAGAATAAATCTGAAAAAACTTCTCAAAGACCAACTTTCTAACAAAGAAAGTTATTATTATATCTTGCATTAATGAATAGAATGTCTCTTGTTCCACATGAAGTTCAAGAAAATGTAAGCCTAAGGTATCAGGATACGTTTGAGGCCTTCGAGATTACTTTACTCGCGACCATAATTTCGCGCTGCCTTTTCAATATTATTATATAAAGGTATACATTTTCTGAAAGCTAAATATACGTAGTTTCTTAAAAATCAATATGAAATTTTCTGTTTCGCGACACAAAAAAAAGTTATTGGTTTTCTCTGCCGTTTTTGTGTGACCAAAATATCGTTTTAAAAACATTGTAGCTCTTTCGGATTATATTGGATCGAACTGAAAGTTTGGATTATGATAAATAACAATACGATCTAAAAACGAGTGTCTCAGATTTTTGAAAAAGTTTTTCCATTCAAAATATATTGTCTATTTTGCAATCATAACCACCGACATTTCAAGCTTCCGGATTTAATGCATCATTGCACGCGATCTATAAAAGATATCAAAAATCTGAGACACCATGTTGAAGCTCATTATCTACAGAGTATGGTAATGTAATTTTGATCGACATAGCGGTAATTCTGACCCTGCGGGAAGTCGTCGAATGAAGTGAGGTAGAATACTACTTTGAACACAATTGTTTTTTGTGTGTTCTAAAACAGACAATTATAAATAGATATTTGAAACCTACATTTATTTAGCTTTCAGAAAATGTATACTTTTATGGTAAAACATTGTAAAGCCCGTGCGAAATTTGAGGTAGCGAGTATAGGGGTCCTAATCATATCCTGATACCTTAAGCTTATCAGTAATATTTTTCGACAAATTTCAGTTTAGTCAACTTTCCACCCAAAAAAATCTTATAAATTTACATTTGCTGAATAAAATCCTTTGTTCTATACATATATGTGTTGCTATATTCTATAATCTATATTTTTTTCTTTGAATTGAAAAGTTTTCTAATGCTTTTGAAAGCTTAAAATAATGGGTTTTCTTTCAGTTTTTTCTTCTGGGTTCTGGTAAAGAAGTGGTCACGCTGTAACCGGCGTTATTCCGCGTCACGCAATATTCACGTTTTTAGTACTACATATGCTATTTGTGGGAGCTCCGCTTTTAGGCAGTGCCTAAATCTATATATTATAATGCATAGCTAGATGGATGAATGAATGTATAAATGGGCAAACTAATGAGTAAAAGAATGCATGGATGGATGGATTGATGGATTGATAAATTTATTAAAATTTATATTTATATTTATTTAAATTTATATTTACTTATTAACTTGTAGGACACAAAGTGATGGAAAAGGTCGTCTATAATACCGTTGAACAAGTCCATTGTTTCGCATATCCATGCCGTTGTTCATAAGTTTCACGTTTTGTGTGTTGTTTAAGAATGTTGCTTCTTCTTAGGGATTTTACATTTTTGTTAGGGAGGTCAATCATTCTAATAAGCGTTTTGAATATGAATAGCAGAACAGATATTGGACAGCACTTGTCTTAAAGAACGCATGGTATTAATTAAACTGAGGTTAAACCTGTTTACGATAATATTTTACACTTTTGTGTTGCTATTGGATTCATTGATTCCTTGAAATCCAAAGCAAAATTGATATGTTTATGTGAATTTCATTACTTACAAAACTACGCTTAAACGTCTTGCACTAAACGTTGAGCCCATGCCAATGGTATGAAGATTAGTTTTGATAAGATAGCTGAAAATTTAAAACCATTTTTAATGGTTTGATCATGTTTTCAGAGAAGCTCAAATTACTTGAGATGACGACTATCTACTTGTCTACTGATTCAGAGTAATTAAAGTTCCATTTGAACCTATGATTTTAGAACTTACATAGCTTCTAAGTATTTTGTTGCCTTGAATGCTTCTTCCTCTATGACATTCAAAGGATTGTTGGTAAGACTTCTGAAAAATATATATAGTGCCATGAACATCCATAAAGTACAAAAAAAAAATGCAAGCATGCAAAATGCCAATGAATTGGAGAAACTGGTGTATGGAGAATGTTGTACCATCTAAGTTTGCCGTTTCAGTTCAATGCTCAAATATATGTTATTTAACTTACAAATACGCAAGATTTTTGGGTCCACTAAACATCAACCTTGTAATCCTTGTTAGCTTGTTTCCATCCAGGAATCTGTTAAACCATGTCACCGTAATTTAATGAATGAACTATAATTTTTATCAAAAGATTCCATAAAACGGATAAAAAGTTATATCTAATCGTATCACATAAGATAACTTACATATAATATAGCCACGTCTTTTTCTGGAATGCTAAATCTTCGATTTGTTCAATATCAGAATTTGTAGCAAATCTGTCCAAAAAAAATGTTCAATCAATCAATTATGTTGTTGTTGTTATTAATGTTGTTGTTGTCATAGTAGCAGTAGCAGTAGCAGTAGCAGTAGCAGTAGCAGTAGCAGTAGCAGTAGCAGTAGCAGTAGCAGTAGTATTTCTTCGAGTATTGTATTTCATGGATTCCTTGTGTTGTGTGTGACCGAATGAGTCCGGCCACCTTATATCCATCATGAATCAGTGAGCTTTCAATAGGTGTAGTTAGCAGGCTAACAAATCTACATATGTCATGCCTTGACGTGAACGTATTTTGCTTGAAGCAGTGGTTTCTGTCAGAAAAAGTGGTTGACAATAAACCTGTAGCAAACCGTAAATACGCGTTGCAAAGACAATAAAAAAGCAATTTCAATATTACGGTATGTCGTACAGTCAAAAGAGCTCCGTACCCTATATTTTTGTCCCTGCAGGATATCTAAATGATCGACAGTTTGTGTTAGATTACTACTATAGAGGCGTTAATGGGATTAGCGCAATGAAAAAGTCTAGGGGAAAAGTAAAATCTGAACCCACAGCAGAACTGAATCGTAGTTAGGAGAAAGAGACAAACATTTCAGACAACGCATCATACCCTTGAGTATCATTTCTTTGCTTAACAGCAGGGCATGAGAAGATACGCACAATAATATGGATACGACAAAGAATCTTCCCAATAGAGGCTTTGCACCATCATGTGATGGCAGCCATGACAGGATGCACAACAATATATTTTTTCCCTGGGAAACTGAACTCTTTCTCATGCAAATCAGATAAGACCAGATTCAATTGTTTCTGCCTCCTGTCATGGGATGTTTTTTTTCCATGCGAAATGCTTCTATTGATTGATCCTTCTTTTACTCAATAGCTCATTACTTTGAACATCAATTAACACATTCTTATGACTTACAAAAATATTATTTTTTTCGCTTCCTTGAACATATCTTTGTGTATCTTTGATAAGTGATTGAAACTGATGTCCCTGGATATCGAAAACAGTTGAAAATAAAAACAATTAAGTCAGATAATTAATTTGAATAACAAATTATTCAAAAATATATGCATTCAGTCAATCAAAGTTTTATAAATATCCCATTGAAATGTTGACCTACGTTTTTTGGCCAACATTTGTGCGAAGCACGGGTGGCGTAGCGGTGAGATCAAACTAGCCAATTTTTAAGAGTGTTAGTTTCAAGAAGTTCCCTGAACACCAAAATTATTTCGACTAGGAAACGATTCACATCATTGTAAAGAGGACATATTGATCTCCAAAAAAGATGTTTCAGATTTTTTATAACCGCTTTGGTTGAGAAAATGTTTCTTCCCAAAGTTGATTGAGGTGATTTTTACCTCTTTTACGATACATCATGAAATAATTTTAAAACGAGACAAGATATCAATAAAACTGAGAAACGTTTCAGCAAAATCGATTGAAATTCGGCGTTCCAAGAACATTAGCTTCTTGAAAAAGAGCGGTCGAAAATTATAAAATTCGCACTTTTAGAAACCTGGTCTCTTAACTTTTTTGTGTCAGTTTACTCACAAATGATGTAACTTTGGCAGTGCACTCAACAATTCATATTTGCTATTCCAAAGGAGATTGTGACCAAGGTAACTAAAAAATAATCAGGCAGAATAAACACACTTAATAAACCTGATTTTCAGATCATGAATATACCAAAAAAAGAAGCTTGGATTTGTTGGGTGGGAGCTCGAGTGAGTTCAGAGTTTTCACATACAATGTTGATTGGTCACGTTAAATGTATTTTCTGGTCAAATGACATACACATTTCCATGCTGTTATGTTAGGGCGTAGGAGGCGACCAGACGAAAGGGAATGATTATACGTTTGTTGGTTGGAAAAAAACTATCTCCGGCTATCAATCCGCAACATACGAATTGGCAGGTAAAATTGTAGTGGAATCCGTTTTGCTCCCTACATGCAAGAAAACTGTCGTTCTGTAGTTCTGTCTAAGTGTCTTAAATTGTTATTCAGACAAGATACAAAATATTTTACTTTTTGGAGGGGCATCAGTGATAAAACCTTTAAAATATTAGCTAGCATGAACATTTACTGACACATACAGAGCATTTAGAACTGGTTTGACAGCAAACTTCAAGGAAACGTTTGTAAGATTGTTGTAACGCAAGTCCCTGCAAAAGACAACGAATCGTCGCTAAATAAAGAATGCTATATCAAAAAAGAAATGCAAACAAGGAGGTCATTGTCATATTTTATGTTTTACATGGCAAATTCAGTTCCTTACGGAGCGATTTAAGGCTACACAAATTCAAGTTACACTGAATCCTGGGAAGGTGGATACTCCCTATAGTGGACTATACGGGGATGCTCCGCCCGAAAGGGATACCTTTTAGGCCGGGGTATAGAAAAGGGTTGGGAATTAGTGGGTTTTGGTATAGAAGAGGGTTAGGAATTTCCAAGTTTAGGAATTGGAAAGGAAAGGGAAGCTAAAATTGTTATCAGTTCAGAGAAATGGAGCCGAACTTGCACGCCCTTTTACGCGATGATCAATATCTTCAAAGTTAAGGTATATGAAAGGGGTACATTTTCAGACACAAAAAGACATATGAAAGGGGTACGTTTTTGCCGAAATTTGGTATATAAAAGTGAGAGTCTGGGCGGAGCACGTTTAGGAGGAGCCCCCTCCCCCCACCGGGGACTGAGTTAACCAAAGTGTGTGCCTAATGTACAAAACAACTGCGAGAGTTTAAATACGCGAAGTGAATGTAATTGTGCAAGTCTAAAGGTCATAAACAGGGCTAGAGAGTCGAGTGCCCCTTCTTCTGATTTCATTTCACACCGATGTCTGCGATGCTTTGCTTTTAGCAGCCAAGCACCACACGTGTTGGCAAAAAAACGTTGCTTGCTTGGTCCCAGGGAAAGGCACTGATTTCATTATTTAACTATATCATAATGATTAACACTTACAAAATATTTAAATTATGCATCAGCTCAAATGTATTTTCCTCGATAAAACGAATGATGTTGTTCCTCATATCACTGCAGTCGAAAAAAGAATAGGTAAATACTAACAAAATAATAACTAGTATTACATTTTTAGAGTGCAGTTAATCATAATAATGTTCAGCTGCGCTGATTAAGAATTATATAGTCAGGATGTTCATAAAAGTTCTATCAAGCAATGCAATTTATGATTATTATATCAAATTCTATAACTAAAATTAATGATATGCCTTTAGAAATAGATGCGTTTTCAAATGTTTCTTGGAAGTTTGATAGTAGGTAATGTTAAAGGAAGTGCATTCCATTCTGATGGAACAGCTAAGGTGAATACTCTGGCACCAAGAGTCTTGAGAAGTTTGGTCGAGGGGACTGTTAGGAGACGTTTTTGGTCGGACCGTAGATTGTAGGAAGATTGTGTTTTGACTTTAATCAGATCGGAGATGTAGACCGGAGCGTGACCATGGATAGCTTCAAATGTGATGCAAAGTACTTTGAAGATTTTTCGTAATTAACAGGAAGCCAGTGAAGATCCACAAGAGATGGTGTTATATATGCATATAACGAGATAATTCTGGCTGTGACGTTTTGTATTCTCTGTAGTTTTGCTATCTGATAGGCAGGGAGGCCATAATACAAGCTGTTACAATAATCAAGACGACATGTGATGAATGCATATATGTATCAGGGTGGCACAGACTTCAGATGTTAGGAACCTTCTGATTCTCCTTATGTTGCACTGATAGTAAAAGGATTTGAAGACTGGCAGACCTTATTTTCTTGTCCTCTTGTGTCCTCTCATTCCAAGATTTTTTACTGAAGTGGCAGGTGAGATCGTAGAATTACCCACAGATGACTGATCAATAAATTCCTTTACAAGCTGTTGACGCGTTCCAACGATAATGAACTGAGTTTTACCATCATTCATCTTCATTTTGTTTTTGACCAACCATTTTTGAATCTCATTAAAACATATTTGCATTTCCTTCTTGGCTTCAGATTCTGTGGTAGTATTCCCTGGTTTAAGAGAGAGATATAGCTTGATGTCATCAGCACATGCATGGCATTGGGGCAGATGCTGGTTTATGATGTAGAGTAGATCGCTTACATTGATGATAAATAACAATGGACCTAGGCAAGAACCCTGAGGTAGTCCACATGGAAGATTAAACGTTTTCGATATACCGCCATTTATTGAGACACGCTGACATCTTTGAGCCAGATAATCTTGAACCTATGCTAATGCATTGTCGGCTAATCCCAAGTTGGAATGGAGGCGACTCAATAGAATATGGTGATCAATCGTGTCAAATGCCACACTCAAGTCCAGGAAAACTATCAGTGTGAGTTACTGTTTGCTCATACCAATTCCATTGGCTTTTATGAAAGATAGTAGAACTTTCTCAATCAGAAACTTTGGTCTTTCAGTGTTGGCATGCGAAATATACCCAACCATCGTTGCCAGTGAATTCAAGATGTGGAAAATCAACCACAACGTATTTAAATCGTAATTTTTTTAAGACTCTGATCAGAAGGTGGGTTATGAAATTGTGTGCAAGTATTTTAAAAGGGTGGGCCGTGTTTATTTGATACTTCACAGAAGGTTGAGCCACTTAAATACTGTTTATAAAAAAAATACATTTTACCAGCCCACCCACCCCCCCCCCCCCCCCCCCGCTCTTTACTTTATTTCCAGTCTCTTAGTATATTAATATTACTAGAAATTGAGAAATCAATCACACGCATGACTTACATCTTAAATAAGCTTCCTGACATCGCCACAACACTGGGGTTAAAAATCGTGGATAAAAACTGGTCAGTACTGTTCAAAAATATTTACAACCTTTTGAAAGCTTCTACCCATTTCAATTAAAACACAAGTATATGAAAGGATGTGGAAACTCATAAGAAGTTTCAAACGTGTGACACAGAAATAAAGTCTCTTCTTCTTCTTCTTCTTCTTTTATTATTATTATCATTATTATTATTATTATTATTATTATTATAAGAAATATAAGTAATACTTTATTGCCAAAGATAAATAACAATAATAATGGATCAATGAGAAATTTAAAATATACTTAATCCTAATACTAATACTTTAAAACTGAAAAAATTATATAAAACGAAAAATTTATATCACTATTTATATTATTATTATTATTACTATTACTATTATTATTATTATTATTATTATTATTATTATTATTAATATTATTATTAATATTATTATTAATATTATTGTTAATATTATTATTAATGTTTTTATTAATATTATTATTAATACTATTATTAATATTATTATTATTATTATCATTATTATTATTATAACCTTCCTCTGGAATATTGAGACATACAAATTAGAGTTTTTTGACCATATTTGGAATTTTTTTCTCACTGAATTTCCTGACTTTCAGAGGATATTTACTTTATCTTGCAATGGAACATACGGTATATCTATATTCAATTAAAGTCTGAGAGTTTCGAAGGCCGTGATTTAAGGGTAAGATCCAAGTGTTTGAATATTCCGGAGCAACGAAAAGGATGAACATTCCACAGCAAATGTATGGCTATTACACGTTCCAACCCCCTTATGAGTTTCTCTTGACAGTCATATTCATTCTCTTTTATTGCTCATGTGTCTTGTTGTTTCTAATATATTTTTTAAATATCTTACAATTTTTCAGCGTTGCCTGAAAACATCCTCGCTGTAACACGTAAGATCATGTTATCCGCTAAATTTCTAAAAAAGGAGGAAAAGACACACACAGGCAAATAATAAAGTTAATAAGTTGTACATTGTCTTTCAATGAGTTGTCAGTATAGTATTTGTTTTTGTTTTTTTTCTTTGTCTTTTGCAGCATAAGTTTTCCCAGGGTTTGTTCATTATTAACAAGACTTTTATTTATTATCTTCCTAGCTATACAAAGAACTCATGGATTTTTATGGATTTTTGCTCCATGAAACAGCGTTAAAATGCATTTCGGATGCTACTAGAATTGGCTCAAATTCACAATTATCCGAGCACCATTCCCTTACATTCTCTGCAACTTGTAAAATTGTTCCAAACTTCCTTCCTCGATGAAAGAAATGTCATTATTTTGTAGAATTCTGTAAATAAACAGAGATTCTATATCATCCCATGTCTCACTTTTCCCGTCATGTCAAAATTTATTAGGTAAATTGATTAAACGGTGGAAAAAGCGGACCTAGAGTAACTTTTTTCAGACATAAATATAGATATTTTTTTCTTAAAAAGTGACTTAAACAAATTATCGTTCTATCAGTATTTATTATATTTGAGTAAAATAAATACGTACAATTCGATAACAAACTCCTTTCCTCTTGTGCCATCTTTTGTTATGTTCTTAATTTCATTCCCTTGAAGGTTTAACGTACTTCAAGAAAAAGCATAATATATCTATGTTATTAACACTCTCCATTCCCTCTCCACTTCCAAGCATTCGTTCCTTAAACCATAAGACAGAGACAAGGAAAGAAATTAAAAGAGGAAAGAAAAGAAGAAAAAATACCGTACCAAGAAAAAAAATAATAATAAGTAAAAGAGTGAAAAGAAAAGGTGTAGAAATGTGGAAATATTTGAGCGTGGAAGGAAGGAGCAAGCGAAGAAAACAAGAGATGGAAATGATTTGGCAAACAAAAACAAAACAAAAAAAATAAAACAAAAAATAAAAATAAAAAAAAAACCAAATGAACGAATGAAGATGGAAACGTATTTTGTTTCCAAAATATGTGTTTGTTTTCAATATATGTTCTTTCCTTATAAGGAAGAATATCATCCAACTACAGCGTAGATTGTCCGAGAGACGCACCATCCAGTCTACGCCATCACCTGATGAAGACTAGCAGCTTTTAGAAAAAACCTACTAATGGTCTATCACCAATCGAGCCCTGTGATTGGCTGAGATCCTAGGGGCCTATTAGTGATAGACCTCTAGTAGCGAAAAGCGCCGGTTTTGAAAACCAAAAAATATATATCTAAAGCAAAATCCAAAACTTTTTGCATCCTTTTAGTAGGTTTTTACTAAAACAATTAGACCTCTCGCCCTCATGACCTACAAGTTAATAGCCCATTCGGCCTTCGGCCTCATGGGCTATTGACTCGTACACCATTCGGACTCGAGGACTAATTGTTCAGTAGTCGAAACGTGGCGGTCCTCTACAAATGACACTCAATTGTGAGACAAACGAATCAAATCAATTATTTATTACTATTCTACGATGAATAATATTTTTCGTTATATTAAGGAAAAAGGGTTTTCTTTTCAAAGCTAGCTACTCAAATATTATCAAACAACCCAGTCATTATTTCCACACAATCATTTCATGTGGTATAGTACTTACCTAGTAGATACGAATCTAGTTATTTGTTCCCAATAGTCCTTTCCTTGCAGTTGCTCATTCAGAGCTGAAGAAATGTTTTTTAGGAAAATGCTGTCAAGAATGGAGAAATTAATTGATAATATTTTTTTCATTATTATCAAGTATATTAGATACAAGTAACCAGAGTGAAGCTGGTGTTAGATTTTTGAGTCAGATTTTTGGATCTGTTGTCAGATTTTTTCCGGGGGACGTTACATAAGTTGATTTACAAAGTGCTCTGTATTCTTAGCAATGTCTCGAATCTAGATAAAACCTTTACAAGGCTTTAGATATAAGACAGTCTTTAGAAAAGGTGGTCTTTGGAAGCAATCACTTAAAAGAAAACAAAGTGCGGTTTCAGATTTTTTTGGAGCTGTGTTATCTACTATCATGATCAACGAGACTTCGTGCCACGAATACTTTAGTAGTACTGCTTCCAAATATCAGGCTACAGCCCTTTTAATTCAACATAAATATACTTTGAACTATCTATAGTGAGAAAGAAATAACTGTGTACAAACGTTGAGATAGTATACTCATCAGTTACGTTATATAGAACAAATCCACGAGCCCGTATAGAGTAGTTTTTAAGCAAGCTGGATTGACTAGGTAACAAGAGGTAATTTGTTAAGGTAATCTGCCAGAAGTTACCTTATTTACGGTCCTTAGGGTTATCCATATCAAAACTGAAGTACCTACACAATTATACAGGTACAAAGAAATATCCCTGGGTGCAGTCAGATTTTTTGTGTCACGCCACTAACAGAGCATATCGTTACAGCAATTATGGCTCGATTATGAAATTCCCTTCCAAGCAGATATATTTTTAGGGACATTTGCAGCTCTTAGAAAACACCAGTTCTACGTGATATTCACGGAAGCATTTGCTAAATATTATCTTCGCGCACAAAGAAATATAACTTGCTGTCAGGTTTGTGCGTCACAACACGTCTTCTTGGCTTTAATTTCAAGAAAGAAACCTTAATTACAGAATATCCGCATAAGACAACAAGCCATGAGGGTTATCAAAAGTGACAAATTGACGTCACAAAGAGAACGTTTGAATAATGGCGGAAAGCGAAATCCGAAAAAATAGAACTTGTTTTGAGAACGTTCCCTTTATCGCACCACAAAATGGCTTTGATATATTAGTGTGAATGCTATGAGGATGTCAAAAACTTCAAAATATTAATTTTGTGGATTTCATCGTCGTCCCACTTTCCTTGCGTATGACAAAAT
The DNA here is from genome assembly GCA_023349425.1 of Anthopleura sola. Taxonomy (NCBI): domain Eukaryota; kingdom Metazoa; phylum Cnidaria; class Anthozoa; order Actiniaria; family Actiniidae; genus Anthopleura; species Anthopleura sola. Next base: position 11,447,734 of record JALHLI010000006.1, on the reverse strand, counting down.
GGCCTTGTTCTATCAAACCTCTACAGACTCACCTTGCATCGCCAAACTTGGTCAGTTTCAAATCGTCCAGACGAATATCGGCAAGAGTATTTACTTTGTTTTTCTCTATAATTCTAAACAGGTAAAACGTTGTTAGATGTTGTAGCTAAGATATGATGGGGCGAAGACCACTTTTCAGAGAAACGTAAATGAATAAGCAGAAAGCGCTATATGTGGCTATCCTTCTTAGTAGGACATTTATAAATGTAGAAATAAAAAAGGGGTTGAGCTGTCTGTACAATATACAAACGGCTATTTTACGAGGCATTTTGTATCTAAAACATCAAAACTTTATTTATTAAGCGGATACGTTTTTCAAGGCTATGTCTAACGTTTTTACTCCTACAAGCTCAAAATTTCATTGTATTTTTTTTCAACTAAGCTTGAATAAGACTAGCTCCCTACTCTCCTCATAGTTATTCCTTCTCTTTTCTAACAGCCAAGGAGTGTCAAAGAATGATCCAAAATGGGAACTCTGGCCGACGTAATCTCCTATAATTTCATCTCTTTTCTAAAACAACTTTAAAGTGCTTTCTTAATTATTTTAAAAGTATCCACACCATAATTAAAACTTCTACCCTTTAGTTTCATTTTGATGAATGTTCTGTTTGAATATGAAAAAAGGCATACTACGTAGAAATCGATGAGCAAAAGTCATTTGCTTTTCGGCGGATTTTCTCTTCGATTTTCTGAGTATTAGGTACATATCTTTTTATGAAACTGGTTAAGAAAAGTCCACGTCACTGTTTCTCTTATTTTTTTTTTTTTATTTATTTTTTTTTATTTTTTTCTAATAAACTTTCTGTGGTTTAATTTCATTAAAAAACACATACAATGTGTAAGCTTAGAGCTAAAACTTTATGGTCTAGCTAATAACAAACTGGAAGCATTTGTCGTCCTGTTATCATTCCTTCAAAACACCATTAGGGGATTAGCTGAACAATTACGCTTAATCAACATTCTAATGTAATCTCACATTTTTAGCGAACGATACTTTGACATGTAAAAGCAGTTGACCAAAAACAAGTGAAATTGGACTTTAACAAATTAAAAATATTAAATATAACGTACTTACATGTTCTCTAGTCCTATTTGTTTCTTAAACAAATGTGCGTCGATCTTCTTTATATTTGTATTAGTAAATGATCTGAAGATCGACATGTATAGTTAGTTAGTTACTAGCCAAAAGCGTTGTCTATGCGATAACATGTACGTACGCAGAAATATTTCAGAAGAGTTATAACCAATTTTATGATAATAATAATAATAATAATAATAATGGTGATGGTGATGATGATGGTGGTGGAGGTGGTGGTGAAAATGATGATCATGATGATCATGATGATCATGATGATCATGATGATCATGATGATCATGATGATCATGATGATGATGATGATCATGATCATGATGATGATCATGGCGATCATGATCATGATCATGATCATGATGATCATGATGATCATGATGATCATGATTATGATGATGATGATGATGATGATCATGATGATGATGATGATGATCATGATGATGATCATGATGATGATAATCATGATCATGATGATGATGCTCATGATCATGATCATCATGATGCTCATGATGAGGATAACATTAATAATCATAATATTAATAAAGATTTAATAAGATATATATTTAGTTAACTGAATATCTAATATAGGTAGACGAAAATACGTATTTTTGTACTTACATTGACTTTAATAAGGGAAGATGATCAAAAGAGTAACTGTTGATGTTGCTCAAATCAATGTCAAATAAAGTCCTATGATAACAAATGCAATAAAGATTAGAGATGAGGTTGTCAATAAAACAGTTAATCAATAACAAATAATAATAATGCTATAAAAACGCACGTGCTGATGCATCATTAAATATATGGCTAAGTAAACATGACTTAATTTTGAGTTTAAAGTTTGGTCTTTTTGAAATGAACATATGAGTTAAGGAATATCCCTTACAATGTTGTAGTATAATAGGGAAGGTCTTGCAGTAGGTGAATAGTGGCTGGGGGACCACACTTTACTTCATGGGAAAAATCTGTGGAAGTGCAGCTACAGTTGGCAGGACCTAGATATATAAACCATTGCAGTATCTTTAACATTAAAGGAAGATATGAGAGCATTTAGAAAAAAATATGTATATAACAATTGCTTACCTACTGTAAGAGTAAAGTGAAAGAGGAATTTCCGTGTAAAAAATCCAAATATATAGATATATATATAGATTTTCACTTACATGATGCATTTCCACAAATTACGTTGAGCACGATTTCACTTGCACAAGTAAAACGTGCTATTTCTGATCTCTCGCAATCGAGAATGTTCTGTTCACTGCCGTTGCATTTCTTTATGACAACCCAAGCACTGGTTAGCTTCTTATTTGGGAATTTCTTGATAGCAATACCCTTGCTACTCAGACCAAGTGATCGGCACACCACACCGGAAATATGGATACCTTTTTCGAATAAGTCAGTTTTACAGAGCGATGCCCAAGAGCCATTGACCAGCATCTGAATTTCGCCTTCTGATGACGATTTATTTATCAAGAAATTCTTTAAGCGCATTCTGGGTCCTTCATGGGAATAGAGATAAAAGAGATGCATCAAGATCTTCTATAATCGAAGTAAACTTATTTATGATAAGAATGTACTTGCCATGACAAGCCATATTAAGCCCAGACCACATTCCTGTTGGAAGACATTTTCGACTGGAAGATCCGATCACGTGACGAATATCATTACATTTAACATGACATGTGCTATTCACGTGATTTGCCATTGTACAGTTAATGGAGCCACTACCAGGAGCGTCTAATAGAGGACATTTATTTGCTGAAACAAAAAACAATAAATGTTAATAAATTTTAGTACATTTTAATAATTATTAAGGACGTTCGCGGGAAAATGCGTTAACTATGTTTTTTTTTTGTTTTTGTTTTTCTTAAAACTTCTTTTTTCGAAGTAACAATATTTCTCGAAGAGACAATATTTGTATAATGATCATCCGGGTGGATGTAGTCCTGAGAAGGACTGTTTGATGTGACTGACGTTTCGACAACCTGTGCGGAAGTCATCTTCAGAGTCCAGTGAAGAAAAAGTCAGATATGGGTCTTATTTATACTGCCACAATAAACAATAGAACAATAGAACAATAGGTAAGGTTGTGAAAAGATGCGCGTCGCTGACTTGGCGTCGCTTCAGTTTCTGTTTAATAGTCTGTTGTATGGCGTGGGTAGTTTAATTGAGCGGTTGAGTGGATTCTGCTCAAACTTAGTAAACCAACTCTCAAGTACGAGGCGTTGCTTTTTATTGTTACAATAAGAAAGACATTCACTAGATTCCCAATTAACTGCATGGCCAGTCTTGGTATGATGCATGGCAATGTTGTTACGATTATCCTGTTTCATAACTGCACTTTGATGTTCAACACGCCTGGTATTGAACGATCTACCAGTTTCTCCGATATACGTAGCCTCACAATCATTGCATGAAATTTTATAAATAGCACCGACTCGATCGTTTGGGCTATCACGATCTTTGACCTTGGTCAAGACCTTACGTAGAGTGGATATAGGTCGATGAGCGACGCGAATCCCATGTGGTTGTAAAATACGTGATATGGTCTCTGACGTACCTTTAATGTATGGTAATGAGATAAAGGTTTTTGGTGTATCAACTGTCTCGTTGGAGTTGTTGTTAGGTCTACTTGGCTTATGAGTGTTGCTATTAATAAATTTGTCACTGTAATTGTTCTTGAGGAAAATACGTCTAAGTTTATCGTTCTCATGAGATAAACTGTCTGGAGAGTCACATACAATTTGGGCACGCCTGGTTAGAGTTTTGATGGTCGTAGCTTTGTGCATAGTTGGATTATAGGATGACTGATCAAGTAACCTGTCGGTATTCGTAGGTTTACGATATACGGTTGTGTGTGAAGCGTTGTTGTGGCGGCTCACTAGGCAATCTAGGAATGGTATCTTCCCGTCTTCCTCTAACTCTCTAGTAAACTGAATGTGAGGATTTTGTTGATTTAAGTGCTCATGAAACGCGTCAATGTGTTCAAAGGGTAACGCGGTTATGGTATCATCTACGTAACGGAGCCAAAATGGCAGTGGATTGTTATAAGATGCAAGGGCTTGTTTCTCGATGTGTTGCATTCGAGGCCTTAATAAATGATACTAATGACGATACCACACTTCCAATGCCCACTGGTGAGATCATGAGTCTCCTTAAGTTATGTCTTGAATCTACATTTTTCCAATTTATTGGGAAACACTATAAACAGCTTCATGGCACAGCAATGGGTTCTCCTGTTTCTGTTGTTGTCGCAGAGATTGTGATGCAACACATCGAGAAACAAGCCCTTGCATCTTATAACAATCTAGCTGCACATTTGCTGACATATATATATAGCCTTTTGCAAAAATTATGGCCGCTCCAAGTATATATACAAGTATATCAAAAGTATATCAGAAATTATGGGATATCATCGCTGATATTTTTTTTCGGGTTGCCTATCACTAGAGCTTTCTGAAAAAAATATCAGACATATGACATCCCATAATTTCTGATGCACTTTTGATATACTTGTCTATATACTTGAAGCGGCCATATTTTGTGCAAAAAGCTGTATATATATATGTATACTTGTACATGTATACTGAACTCCTTGCTGGTCAATGAAAAATACTTTATTTAGGTAAACGTTTCGGTTACTTCGGCCTTCTTCAGTACTTTACAATAGCTGGAAGATGCTAATATAACTATACTCACCATATACTCCAATGAATCTAAGATCGTCTACAGCGATTATTCCTCGGGTAGCACCAAAGACTGTTAAGCTTTCTATTGTTATCTAACATGAAACAAATAGGACAATATCAGTTGCTTTTGGCTACGTTTAAGAAGCTTCTTAGACGAGGCTTTACATTTTCTGTTTATAATTATTACGTATAAAACTTGAAGAATTCATATAAATTGATGAATTTAAGTTGTAAGACCATTTCAGTGTTTTAAGCCCAGTTTTCACTACGTTACAAGCACAAGCGCAAGCACAAGCACAAGCACAAGCACAAGCACGCTTAATGGACATTTAAAATATGCAATGAGAAGATTATCGTTATCGTACTACTAAGTAGATGCTATTCAAATATATCCAATTTAAAGCGAAAGTACTAGTGTGGTTGCAACCGGAAGTCGTAAACTTTGACCATCGGTTCGAAGTACTTCCTTACATACGTACATATAATTCGAAGTTTAATAGTTAAGCTATACTACTAACTTTATCAAAGTAATTGATGACGATAATTGTTGAAGCGTTAGTCGGAAACATTCTAGTATGTGCGCCTGTACGACGAACGTCTTCAAATCGCACCCTTCAACTAGTATGGTGGCTTAGCGACAAAAAAGGGCCGTTTTGTGCACTTTTGAGTACAAGCACCAAACTTGGCACAGATGTTCCTTGGGTCATGCCAAACAGATTCAGAAGGGGTGCCAAAAAATCGGGCACTCAGGGGGGAGGGGAGGGGCAATTTTGTCAAAGCACCATAATCCCTCAAGGCAAAAGGAAAAAGAGACAGGAAAATATTTATTTTGCTTAGTAAAATTAGTTTAAAACATTTTAACAAGATATTGGTTAATTTTATGGTATTTTATCGGGGAGGGGAGGGGTATGGGCGTCAACCAAGCCAGTAGGGAGAGGAGGCAGGTGGGATATACTTATTTTTAAATAAACCCTTATAAGACTATTTTGCAACATGTCTATTTAAATAATACTCTACCGATTGAATGTTGTGCTTGTTAACATTCGAGTTGAGATATCGAAGAGTTGGAGAAGAGCTTCCTTGAGATTTTGGCGGGAACACGACGTGTAACAGGCTGGATGAAAGCAGGGACTTTTGAATGTCCGATTGCTATTAAACACTTCGCAATTTATTCCGACTTCGATTTAAAAAGCCTTGTAAGCTGTTTTATCCTTATTTGAAGAAAGGTGTGATGTTTCTGCGAGGCTCGGATACGGTGTACAGGTACACTCTATTACGGTGTACAGTCTGTCTTATCACCCGGCCTTAACCCGAGATTGTGGATCGCCTTTGGCACGGAAAAACATTGTTTGATGATCAACACCACTTTGCGAAGCCTTGGGACCTAGAGAAGTGATGACGCTTCCACTATTCTATGCCATCACCGGCTGCGATACCACATCGCCGTCCTTCGAAGGAAGAGGAGAAAGTCTGTGTGGGATGCTTGGAATGAAGCTTTTCTGAGGGTTCTACATGGAAAATACACCGCTTTACATACCGACTCTGTGGCATTTACTGGTGATTAAGTGATTTGTTGTTATTTATGACAAAATAGTTCTGAACGCAAGGTTAACGCCACACGAAGAGAGAGCTTCACCAAAAAGGGTGGTAACTTTAAAGTATTCCACCAACGCAGGTATGTTTGAGTTTGACATAGAGTATGAATTCTTTATAGCCAGGTTTCTACACAGCTTTTCCCAGTCTCTATCATCTGGTTCCTTTTCCCCCTCGCTTTTTCAGGACGCTCTTCTACATCACTATAACAGAGTAGCGTGTACCAGACGACCATCTAGATGACTTTAGAAAACCAGCAGAGGATTCCTGCACCAAACGGGTTCGGCTGCATGGGAGATGAGAAACAACCGCTGGCAGCCAGTTTGGACAAGACTCGATCCCAGAAGCGTCTAAAGCCTGCAGTGAATTGCTGAAGTGTGGATGCAAGAGTGCCGGATGTTCCAGCTATCCGTTGCAAATGCTTAAAGGCAAACATTCCCTGCACAGAGCTTTGCAACCGTACTGAAGTTTGCCAGAATTCCGACACTTAGGAATATATTGCTTGAATTATATTGTTTAGGACTTTTACGTGAGGGCCAAAACCATTTAGCTTAGAAATCAATGTGACCGGATCTTGGCTATTTTTGAGAGCCTGATTAAGTAAATTGAGTTATGTTGATCACGATATGACTCTAATGTATAGCCTAATTTACTGATAGAATGATCCTTATCAAGAAGAACTTGAACGATGTCTCGCAACTATATTACCTACTTGCCAAACCGTGACTCCTCTTGATATTCAAAATTATTTTCTACCATTTTCGTATTGTAAATAACATTTGAACAGATATTGGTTTGATTGGCAGTTCAAAATTTTACCAGTTATCTCTATATTTCTGCTATTTGACATAACGACACAACGGCCTCGTGGTTTCGTGAAAATCACAGATTAAGAAAACTTTTCCGAACTTTTCGATACCTTCATGATAAGCTCGACATTCAATCAGGAGAGTATTAATTAACTCTAGAAATTTTTTCAAGATAGTTTTATAAGGGTTTATTTAAAAATAAGTATATCCCATCCGCCCCCTCCCCCCTCTTAGTTCTTGCTTGGTTGGTGCCCTTACCCCTCCCCTCCCATATAAAGTACCTTGAAATTAACCAATATCTTGTTAAAATGTTTTAAACTAACTTTACTAAGCAAAATAAATATTTTCCTGTCTCTTTTTCCTTTTGTCTTGAGGGATTATGGTGCTTTGACAAAATTGCCCCTCCCCTCCCCCCTGAGTGTCCGATTTTTTGGCACCCCTTCTGAATCTGTTTGGCATGACCCAAGGAACATCCGTGCCAAGTTTGGTGCTTGTACTCAAAAGTGCACAAAACAATCATTAAGCCACCCTACTAAACTATTCTCATCAATCATCATCGATTCGATTTGATTAAAAACTTCAAAAATAAAAATAGGGGTCATCATTCTCGAATAACTATTTTTCGATTAAAAAAAGAGAATGGAAAAGTGAAATTTAATTTTGAATAGAATTCATATTTTACTTCTCATATGAACAGGGAAATTGGCGAAACTGTGTAATTTCAATGCTTTTAGCCCTATGCACAGAAAAATGCGCAGTGCATTACAAGTAAAAATTCCTTTAACCTGACCATTACTAACCGTTTCTGAGCTTGAATTTATCGAAACAATGCTGTGGTGCCATTCACAAATTTCATAGTCACTGGTTTCTGGTTGAAGCCTCAAGACTCTTTTCTTCCCGACCATCAGATTTAGCTGAATATACCTGCCAGATATACAAACCGAGAAGGACAGAAATCCTGAGCCAGTAAAGTTTGGGTAAATCATCTCTACAGTAAGTGGAAATGATAACCATCCAGTGTAACTAGCAATGTAAGGGTTAGCTGAAACGAAAAAAAAAATTTTTTTCAGTAATATTTCAACAACGAGTACGAGTGTTTCATTAGGGTTTCTAAACACGAGAAAACATTTGAAAGCACGAGGCCGCAGGCCGAGTGCTTTTATTGTTTTCGAGTGTTTGGAAACCCTAATGAAACACGAAGCACGAGTTTTTGGAATTACTTCTCAATCGAGTAAATAATCAATTATGCAGGAATGGAGATAGTTCTTTATACCATTGTACGTCATTCATTATGTTGCCTGGGATTATAAGAGTTCTTTTGAATTCCTCTCGTGCGGAATTTAGTTGATTTCGAAATACTGTAGGGCTTATAACAAGTGTTACGGAGTGCTCACTGGAGTGAAGCAGTTGTGTTCTCTTCAAGACATGGCTTGGAAAATGTTCCTTTATGTGTGGGCAATATTTCAAATTGTACTCTAAACATAACCTGTAACTACCAACAAAAGTAGTTTTTTCTTCTTTTTATTTGGAGAATATTCCAAATTGTCAATTGAATATCAATTGTAACTTCTGTGCTTTAAATAATGATCGAAACTTTGAACAAAATTAAAGGGATCATTTAAGGTGTGAATAAGTTCATTCATTTCTGTTAGTACTTGACGTCAGTGTAACTACTGATCAACATATGCAGAGTATTTGGTGGCGTGGGAATAAAACTTTTGTTCAACACTAGTTTGCCAACGAATTCACCAATAGCTCAGCTGGTATAACGAGGGACTTCAACTCCAAGGGTCGCAGGTTCGATACTCGGTTAAGTCGGGAAAAAATAAGTAAAAAAAATGTAAATTAGGTAGTTTGATAGTAGACAGAAAGATAGAGGAAAGCATAGGGAGAATACAGAGGGAAGTTGGTAACTAAAGGATAGTAAGGGGATAATTGTTTTGAGATTTCCCAGCACTAAGTAGGTTTAGAAATATTTTCATCACTAGTGATTAAAATATTTTAAACACCGGCCAACCTAGAATCGTGTTTCATTGGGGTTTCAAACCCATGCACGTGGTACGAATGGTGCGCTCACATTGGTGGATTAGCCATGAATTATTAATGAGTTTGAGAATGATATGTGATGATGAAATTGATATTTTCGAAATTGAGAAATCAATAGGCTTCTTGCAGCTAATGATCACATGACTGTAACTGGAGAGCAAAAAAATCCCATTTCAATTATCCAAAACAATTTTCATTAAATTTTTAATGCCTTGGATAAAGCCTTTTTCAAAATGCTTTTATACCCTCAAAGCATGCTTTTGATCTTAAGATATTAAGCTTTAAAAGTTTGTTTGCCTTCCAGTTGAGCCTTTCCCAAGGGACCGTGAGTTCAATCTATTCGCTATTGAAGTGATATATCATCACATGACTGTTAGCTGCAAAAGGCCTATTGCACTTAAGTATGGGGTATGAATGTCATACCTTTTAGCAATATCTATTTTCAGTTCTAAATTATTGGACAAGTTCAGGGATACGATTTGTCAAGACAATCGATTGCTTTCAGGTTCAGTACGGATCCTTAAACTGGTAACTTTTAGGATTTTTGGTGGGATTTTTTGGGGGACTTTTATGTAACTGTTTGAACCACTAGACACTTTCTTAAAATCCTTGTGACAGCTTTTATTTGCAAAACTAGCTGCAAAGCTGTCAAACACGGAAATGACTTCAACGTTACTGAATGTACCACTCAGACCCCGGATGAAGACGGATGTAATGTCATTTTGATTAATTAAAGAGTTGTGTACTTTATCATATTGATAACCTCATGGGGCTGAGTAAATTAAAAGATGATTTGATCAAGAATATGTTTTCAAACGTTGCATTCATATTTCTGGTGTTGGGGGTAGTTTCTGAATCTTTGAAATTTATTTTTAGATTCTTTTTTTCGGCTTGAGAATCAGAATAAAGGGTTCCCCATTCACAGCCAACCCCTCGTATGACTAACTGAACTTTGCCCACTTTGTACATATGTATTAATACTGAATGAATAGAAAGGTATTGTAAGTGAAGTGAATGAAATTGGGCCAAATCTAAAACTGTGGAATTTGCTGACAAACTGCATAGTAAAAAAAAAGACTACTCACTGCTTTCATTGTAAAGTACCCATGACTTCAATGAGCCTTCTGGAAATTTCCATCCACACAATCCATCCTCAAAGGAACAGGACAAGGAATTTGCACCTGTATTAATTAAGAATACATATTAGTATATATTTCGAAAAAAGATCTTAATAATATTCCTTCACTTTTTCAAAGAACGCTATCGTATATGGTTCAGCGGAAAAGCAATTCCTCGGTGCAGTAAAGGAGTACTATTAGTAAATATTCCGTATTTCAAAGAAAATCAATTATTTTCTTCAAAAGCAAATATGAAATGATATAAAACGCTTTTCAAGCTCAAATGAAAAAGCTATCACTCATTTCAATTTATTATATTTTTCCTGGCTTCTGCGCTCTTACTGTTGATATAGCATTGCCATTTGCCCGAGAAAACTCATACTTTTTCTCAAAAAAATAATTCCGTAGTGCATAGGAAAAGAAAGGTTGCATTTTGGTTTCATAAAAAAAAGCGTGCGTAGAAAAGAACTAATAAAATTACTCTATTTTCTTTGCCTTAAAAAATATTTTTGATTTACATACATATATTTTTAAAGGCTGGCTATGGTTCCCGATGGCTTTTTAAATATTAAATCGACACTATGTTAAGTTTATAAAAAGGTTAAAAACGTTTTTACCATTCCCTTTCCTTTTTTCACTATTATTCTTCCTTTTATTTTTCCCCCTTCCTTCCTTCCTTCTTTCTTTCTTTTCTTTCCTTCCTTCTCTCTTTTTTTCTTTCTTTCTTTCTTTCTTTCTTTCTTCCATTTCTTTCTCTCTTTCTTTCTTTCTTTTTCAAAGAATCACTTAGAAGTGCTAATACCAACACATTGTAGTATATCCTAGGTAGCAACTTACCTTCCTTTAAGTAAAATATGAGCACACAATATTTTATGATAAGGGGGTATATTTCGAACATTGCTCTTGCCAAAACCAGAAGTCAAGACTAAGGCGCCTGGACAGCCACTGATAAGTAAAGTGATTTCGTTAAATTAAAAAGCCTCGAAGCAGTTGCATTGGACATCGACGGGCTGCAAGTTTAATTAAATTTTATTTTATTTCTATTAATTTTCATCAAGTCATGTAAACTCATTCATTTGGATATATAATTTGACTGAAAATAGTATTAGGAGAAGTTGAAGCATTCTTCGTACGCGGAGAAATTGAGATTAATATTTTAATATTTTGATCAGAATCCACTGCTCATCATCAGAATAAAATGACAGATAATATAATTCTATTTACTGTGATTCGTGATGGTAAAGAAAATAAAGAACGTGAGCTCATGAATAGCATGTTTGTGGTGTAATTATACCATATAATTTTCGTGAAAAATACTAGTTGATCGCAATTTTATTTTCATACTTTATTATCTGTAGATTTAAAATATTTCTTTTCGCAAGAACCTCGGTTTCCTAAGTGGATACCTGCTTAACTAAATTCTATTATTCAAATTAAAGCTAAAGCAAGAGAACTATGTCTGTTGACCATTTTTTTGTGTAAGCAAAACACACCATTTTAGTGATTCAATCGTAAACGACCAGGTGTTTACTTTACGATGAACAAAAATCATTATAAAAATGCTTATATTTCGCTTGGCAGCGCCTTCATTCAGTGTGCTTGACAAATCGCCTTTTTTAATAGCTTCTGGTAAATCTTGAATTAAATTTTATGATTTGGGTAAGTTTTTAAACTTACAAGTATTAAAAAACTGCATTTTTGCAGCTGCTTTTCTTCATTTTCAAAGGAAACCATTCTGTTAGCCAATCGAAAGCCGCGACAAACTCGCTAAATCAAACAGTAATAAAAAGTGGTTTTTGAGTTGACGAAAAATCAGGCTCGGACTCATGAGCATGAAACCGGGTCGAAAATAATGAGGTTCAAAGCGTTTTTGTTTTTTGGAGATGGAAATGAGCACGGTTTTTGTATAGATAGAAAACGACAAGGCAAACTTGTAGCTGTACCGTAGCACGTCCCACTCAATCGATTATTATTATTATTATTATTATTATTATTATCGTTTATTCAATTCAAGCGAGCGAAATAATTAGGAGCGAATAAACACGCATAGGAAGGGCACAGAGAACCCAACCTCCGAACTGTGCAAGTAATTTCATAAGATCTAATTCCACAAGTTCACCAAAAGCGCCTTTCATTCTGTTATGTACTTATGAATCTTGGTCTTTTTTTTTTTACAGGAATTACCTGGAATGAAGGAATACTTAGCTTCTCAAGAGGCCAGTGTTCGTCCAATCAGGAACAAAATGTCCAAGTGGTGAACCAAGTTCATTGCAAGGCCTAACAACTAAGCACAACAACGATAAACAGAATGTGTTTATTGATTTATTTATTCATGGATATAAAACGGCCGTGTTTCATTGACCCCTTTCAAAAGCATGCTAACAGGAAAATGCAAAACAAATTGCACAAATTCAATCGAGTTATCAACAAAATAATATTATCGAAAACATTTGTATTTTATAACTCTTAACGTTTCGTTGTGATTTGAAATTCGCTAATGATGACACGACTGATCACATACCGAATTTGAAGTTAACTTTATACAGGGTAGCCCGTTCAGCCATAGGCTGGTATCCATAGGGGCCCTGTTAATAACTTGGTTCCCCACTTGGCCATTTCATAATTAATAACAAATTTACTACTCTTCCTAAAAGATACAAAGATTTTCCTCAGGGATTATTATAAGTAATAGCATGACTTGAGGGTGATTAGTGATTAAATGTCCCCGAAAGCCGAGGGAGGTTTTGTTGAAGTCCCGACGCCGAAGGCGGAGGGACTTTAACTAAACCTCCCGAGGCTTGAGGGGACATTTAATCACTAATCACCCGAAATTTCATGCTATTAGTTTGTAATATTATGATTACCAAGGAATAAAACTGCTCTTAGGAAATATGTTAGCTTTCGTACGATGCATAAATTACAAAGTTTTACAAAGCTGTTGATATGCGGCATACTTAAGGGAATTTGCCTTTGTTAAATGCGACAATGGCGAATTGAACCAGCATTCATTCATTCGTGCTGCTTTATTCTAATTCACTTTGGTTGGCCTAGAGCGGTATTAATGAAGTGTTTTAAAACCGTCTTGATTACGTCACAAATAGTAAGAAAAATTATCGGCTAGTCAACGTATGCGCAAAAATTATTCAATGGATCCCACAAGTGCTGGGGTGTTCAATAGTGTGTAGTCCAGAGTCATTGCGCAAAATTTTCGATTGGGTGAATGCTACCCAGCCATGGTCCCGGTGATTATCATATGAGGGACTATGCCTCATGAATAGTGATGAGGGATATTTAGTTACTAAATATCCCTCATGATTATATTCATGAGGGATATTTAGTCTAAATATCCCTCATGATTATATTCATGAGGGATATTTAGACTAAATATCCCTCATCACTATTCATCCAGGGGGATGTTAGACCTTAAACATCCCTCTGGAAACAATGGATCCCGAGGTAATCATGATATTATTATAAGTAATAGCATGACTTGAGGGTGATTAGTGATTAAATGTCCCCGAAAGCCGAGGGAGGTTTTGTTGAAGTCCCAACGCCGAAGGCGGAGGGACTTTAACTAAACCTCCCGAGGCTTGAGGGGACATTTAATCACTAATCACCCGAAATTTCATGCTATTAGTTTGTAATATTATGATTACCAAGGAATAAAACTGCTCTTAGGAAATATGTTAGCTTTCTGGTACGATGCATAAATTACAAAGTTTTACAAAGCTGTTGATATGCGGCATACTTAAGGGAATTTGCCTTTGTTAAATGCGACAATGGCGAATTGAACCAGCATTCATTCATTCGTGCTGCTTTATTCTAATTCACTTTGGTTGGCCTAGAGCGGTATTAATGAAGTGTTTTAAAACCGTCTTGATTACGTCACAAATAGTAAGAAAAATTATCGGCTAGTCAACGTATGCGCAAAGATTGTTCAACGGATCCCACAAGTGCTGGGGTGTTCAATAGTGTGTAGTCCAGAGTCATTGCGCAAAATTTTCGATTGGGTGAATGCTACCCAGCCATGGTCCCGGTGATTGTCATATGAGGGACCATGCCTCATGATTAGTGATTACTAAATATCCCTCATGATTATATTCATGAGGGATATTTAGTCTAAATATCCCTCATGATTATATTCATGAGGGATATTTAGACTAAATATCCTCATCACTATTCATCCAGGGGGATGTTAGACCTTAAACATCCCTCTGGAAACAATGGATCCCGAGGTAATCATGATATTACTTCAAATATGATGAACCAGAGCCTTGTTAACGTGCTTAACAAACAAAATTATTCAGAAATAAATGAACCGCCTATTAGGAATTGGTAAATTAGATTATTACAGGAGCCCATTATCCCTCCCATCGCTATGTCATTGCCTGTATCTATCTATATTCAAAGCTTCGACATAAAAGGAGAGCAGTAATCAAAATAAATCACAACATTACAGGTTCATGAATTGCAAAATGTCAAAGGAAAAGAAACGAATTTACGTGGAAGACTCCACGAAAGCGGCATAGATTTGCTCGTTATTTGCATCGTTAAGAATAACTTATCGGGGAAAAAACCTAAGCTTCATTTAGATTTTATTAGTGTATTAGTAATCAAATTGTACGGAAATATACGTGTATTTCATAAGATTCAACGTTTAATTTTTCAAAGAAAGAAAAGAGAAAACACAACAACATGACAACATTTCTTCGGATCGAAAATCCTGATTTTTGATTGGTGCATATCGTGGACCAATCAGAAGGCTAAAGAACACAAACGGACATACCTATTTTAATAATATAGATATAGAAATAAAGGATATAGATAAAAGATTAAAACATATAATTAACATATAGATATAGTTAAGATATTTAGTTTTGAATTCAATTTTGGGTTTGTAACAAAAGAGTTTTTATGTGCCAAGAAAATGATATCTATCTTTGCTCGAAGCCAGGTCTCTTGTTGTCTTACAATCCAAACAATAGGCCATGTTCGATATTTTAAAATTCAGACTTGATTGCCAGGCTTTAGTCGTGGATCACCAAATACATATATTGGTACGAAATGAAATAATGTACCATATAGTACGTTCCTACATTTCTACAATAATAACAAAAAAATTGGTAGAAATGCTACTCAGTTCACTACTCAACAACGTTACAATCGACTTTATAAAACTCATGAATAATTATTGAGGAAAACACAATAGAAATCATTGTCCGTGGAGGACGTTGTATATCTGATACAAAATCGTCCTGATTTGCATAAAATTTAACTCCAATTTTCTAAGCTAAATTTAATTTTATCTTTAAAATTTTAGTAGAACATGAATGTATACACCTAGACGTTTCATAAGTAATATACAATATTCGTGTCCATGTTGTATCAGATATACAATCACTCGCCTTCGGCTCGTGGTTGTATATCTGATACAACAAGGCCACTCATTTCGGCCAATCATAAAAACAATAAACACAACAACCGCAAGGTGTTTTGACCACAAATAATCAAAAAGAAAAAAAAGAAACGAAGGAAGAAGGAAGACAGAAAAATGCAATAGATGCTTCCATGCAACTCTCGTAAATAATCAGGTCGTTTTCATTTCGCATCTTACTTCCTAAACTATTATTACAAATGGCCATAAATATGTATTTTAAAATCGATAACAACATGATCAAACGGGGATTGAAGTGTCTAGGTCAAAGGCGTACTTGCGTTGACGTCAGTTGCCTTTCAAGGAAGGAAAAATAAAGGAAGAAAGTAAGAAAAATGCAATAGTTGCCGCCATGCAACACACAATCATGGCCATATGTAAATAATCAGCTTGTTTTCATTTCGCGTCTTAACTGCAAAAAATTTAACTTTTATTAGAAATGGCCATAAATGTGCATTTGGAGACGATGAAAACATAGTCAAACGTGCGTGTTTCTCGGTCAAAATTAGGCATTGATCCACGTTGGCACACACAGAATCAATACAAACACTATGCTATCACAACACATTCAAGATTCACGTAATCTAAAGAATGTTCACTTTTAGCAATTTCTAGTCATTATTATAGAGAGTAAGAGTAAAATCTAATTTGGCAAACACTGGTATAGCGATACTTGGTGTTTACAGATATTAACAGTGTGATTTTAGTATGCCAACTGTTTTAACAAAATCTCTTCTCAAGTGTCTTTGTTTGATCAGCCATTTGATCCCTGGTTGGCATGAATAACAAAGAGTTACGTTCAACGTCAACTATCCCTATTGGATAGTGGGCCGTCCATTGCATTGCTACAAATGGCCAGGCTCTTGTAGATGAGTCACTCTTCTCATACACAGCGAGCTAGAGCATTCAAAACACTGGTTAGATACGAAGGTAAGGTTTTAACATTTTGAACCCAATCCAGTCTAACATGACTCATTGTATTTGACGTTACTCATCTTTAGTCTCGAATTTCCATTTTATACAAGTTAAAAAAGTTTCTTTTTTTTTAGGTCATTACGTATTTCGTTTTCGTATTAAGAGTTTTTTTTAGGTCATTACCACTTTACCATGAATTCGAAGGGACTGTTTGTTTTTGGTTTGTGCATAGTCCTTATGTTGACCTTGGTGGAAAGTGGAGAGTTGAAGATACGACGTAAAAAAGACATCCTTCCTCCTTCTTTTAAGGTAAAACAACTTGTGTATCAACTTGTGAAAAGTGTATCATAGGAGATCACTTCCCTCGCACCAAGTTGATCCGAGTTGGAGCCCCGCTGTACTCGGTGTCGTATGTGAGTAGAGTTGTTTGTTGGTTCTCTCCTGTGCTTGGAGGGTTTTTCCGGGTTCTCCGGTTTTTTCTCCCTCCTCAAAAATCAACTTCTAAATTCCAATTGGAATGCAGTGGAGTAAGAGCCACTCTGTGGATTATTTATTTATTGGTTTATTAATTTTTTTTCTTTTTAATTCCCCTTGCAGCACTCCATGGCCAAAATTCTGCAAAATTCAGAGGACAAGCCAATTTGGAGAGGAAAAGGAAAGCCAGCTCGATACTGAAAATTGTAACATGAAGCTGAAGATAAATAAAATCTAGGCATAAAATGAAAGCTATAAGAATTTACGAGTTGTTATTTATTTATAATGTTATTATTGTCATTATCATATTCGTTATCGTCAAGGAAGATGCACAAAACAAGGATACCCATTACTTCGAATTCATCAGATAGTAAAGATCTTACAAAAAAGGAATAACTGTGAAAAATCACGCCTATTGATCTTCTAAACGGTGAAAATTAGCTCAAAAATACCATATTGATAATCAGTAGTTTACCCGAATAAAACCAGGTATAAGGGGATTCTGGTTAATAATCTGACAGCTTTAATTTTCTGTCCGGTAATTCCCCAAAAGGTTTTCTTCCAATGTCTTAACAAGCTGGCTCAAGAGTACCTTTCCAACAAGTTGAAGAACTGAAAGATTCCAAGAGAAGAATTACGAGAGGAGTTCTAGGAACGAGAAGCTGGTTCAGCCTCGCAATTCAGAAGAAATTAGAGAAAAATAGGCGAATGCATTACAATGTTTTGGTAGGAATTTTGCTCCTAATATTGTGATTACCTTTGTATCCTACCAGACGTGAGGTTTTTTCAGTGCTCTTACTCTCTGTGATGATTAATAGATAGTGTTATTATGGTAACTTTTCTTTTTTTATTACTATTTCGTCTTCTTGGAAAATTGATAAAAAACTTGGTATTTTTTTTTTTTTTTCTTTCAAAAGGAGCAAAATTTTGCATTCCAAATTGAAAAAGCCCTTAGTTTTTAGTAAATATATATTTTTCTTTGTTCCTAAACCCCCCTACGGCATATTTCATTTTACCTGGTACTTCAAATATTAATAAGTCTCCTCGTACAAGTACAGACGCAACCAGATTGTCTGAATCTTATTTTTAGTACCTGTAACAACAATGAAAATAAGAGATGGCGATAACAAGATTCTCTCTAATTGTTATGTTTACGTATTCTTTTATTAGTAAAGAGTCTAGCCCGTGTTTTTCTCTGAAAAGTGGTTTGGTAACAAAGATACTACGTTTTACAAGAACAAGGCACTTCGTCTGAAACGTTGTCCAAATTACCTTTACAATCACTATATTTAAACGTCAGTTAAAGACATATCTTTATAGATTAGGTTATTGTTAGTTCCTTTCTGATTAATTATTAGTTATTATTATCGTTGATATTATTATCATTTCCTAGAATCTTCTTCCATCATTAGATTTTTTATAAGTTTTTATCTTTTTGTGTTTTAAACTATATAAAGATATATAAGTGGATATTACATTTCTATAATTATTATTATTATTATTATTATCATCATCATGCTTGGTGTGTCTGCGAGGATCCAGGACAATAAAAAGAGCACAATGTGATATTGAAAACATTGACATTGAAATAATAGAGAGTGGCATTAGTATAAATTTTTAACCATTTTTTTTTTTTTTTTTAGGTAGTTTATTTATTTATTTATTTTTAATTCTATAATAGATACTATTAGGATTTATATATTAGATATGATTAAGATTTAAGATAGATCAGTTTTGAATTTACCTATAAGATATAAGATATATTAGATACAAGATATAGGGCATAAGATATAAGGAATTAGATATTACACACTAGGTCTTTGTTTTATATATATATATAAATGTAATAACGAAGAGACAAGATTTGCTGTTACTCCGAGTTTCGTGCTTACGCACTCGTCAGACAGTATTTAATGAAAGACATTCCTATCAACTAGATATGAATACATGCTAAGACAATAGGCTAAGTGCTATATTACAATAGGTGATAGTTATACTAAATACAATAGGTGAGAAGTTAAAAATTACAAAGAAGAGTATATATGGGTGGGTACAATAGGCTATAGAATATCAAAGCGTCAAGCGTTCTTCAAGTAGAATTTGTTCTCGTGTCGGCATTTGGAAATAAGTTCGGATCTTTTGTTTAGGAGGTTGTCGTTGCTGTGTTTAATAATCATCAGTTTTTCTGTAAGACAGAGGTCGCATCGTTTGGAGATGTTGTTGTAGGGTCTTGCGCGGCTAATTATTGTCCATTTGATGTTGAATTCTTGTTTATTGTCTTGTAGTTGCCAGATGTGTTTAGAAAGTTCGGTGCTGTTGGTGTGTTTTCTGTGTTTAAATGTAGATTTATGCTGCGTGAATCTTTGTTTGAATGTTCCTTCTGTCAGTCCGATGTAGTTCTTGGTTGTGTTGTTGGTTGTAATTTGTGCGTTGTAGATTACACTGGAAGTCAGGCATTTGTTGTCTAGCGGGCATAGTTCTTTTTTACGGCAGTTGCATTGTTCTCCGGTGCTTGCGTTGACGTTGTTGTCATACACCATATGTGTATTGAGCACTCTTTAATGGGATCAGCTACTTCCTCATATGATTATATATATATATATATATATATATATATATAGATATATATAGATAGATAGATAGATAGATAGATAGATAGATAGATAGATAGATAGATAGATAGATAGATAGATAGATAGATAGATAGATAGATAGATAGATAGATAGATAGATAGATAGATAGATAGATAGATAGATAGATAGATAGATAGATAAGATAACTTTATTGGCATGACCTATGAATTTACAGGTATTGCTAAAGTATTGTGATATAACATAAACTCTATAGATAATTACAAATTGATTGAATTACAATAATTGACTAAAATATATCAATATGATTTTGCTTTTGAACTTCGAACTAATCATATTTACCATGAATAAATTCTGATTAAATTATATTATTTTTTAACATCATTTTGCGTTTTGCTATTTCTAAGTTCAAAAGCTTTCAAAATGAATTTAGATACATAATAAAGAGCTTGATTTTTAGAACTTAGTAAAGTTGAAATATCTAAATTATTTATATCTATTAGGTCAGTCAACTTGTTGCATAGATTTGATCTTAAATTTGAATACAGAGAACATAGATATAACATAGAGAGATAGATAGATAGATAGATAGATAGATAGATAGATAGATAGATAGATAGATAGATAGATAGATAGATAGATAGATAGATAGATAGTAGATAGATAGATAGATAGATAGATAGATAGATAGATAGATAGATAGATAGATAGATAGATAGATATTTACTTATTAACTTATATTATACGACGAGTTACTATTAGGTTTTATTCTACTTTCTACTATATTATTATTACTAGTCATTATTATCATCATCATTATTATTGTTATTATTATTATTATTATTATTATTATTATTATTATTATTATTATTATTATTTATGTTTTTCCCCGCCAATCAATGATTATTTTAAAATAATTGAATGTTGCTTTTCCTGAAGCTCGTTTACGGGGCAAAGGTAATAATCACAACAACACTGATATGGACTGAAATGGCTATGGGCAACTTCCCATAGCCGATTTATTAAAATTTAAAAATTATCAAACTGATTTAACTGATAACAGTTCATAATTAAGCTTGCCCCAGTAAAGGTGAGGGCCAAAACATGCACCATACAGGCAAAGAGGAGGAGAGAGGGGGGGGGGGGGGGGCGGGCCAAAACGTTGTTAGTTTCAACGCCAAGGTTGATGTCAGAAAGACCACGCCGTCACGCCACGCTGCCCCAGAGGGGGGTTAGGATAATAACTTCGGAAATTGACCCCCTCTTAAATACCCGTATGATGCACTGATTACATAACAATATTCTTAGTAGTAGTATTAATCATACCATTAAATCAAGACAAACAGATTAGCCAGGGAAAACATAAAATTCCTATTTGCAAGCAAATATTTTTATTTTAAATCATAAAGCAGTAGACCTTTATCTTCGATGCTTGTTGTGGCCATTTCAGACCTTGTGATGCCACACTTTAGAGTTGATTCTTTCATGTGTAAATATTTTAATGAAAGAAGATTTCTCAAGGCAATTTCATGTGGTTTGAAATAGGCAATTTGCATACGAAAGTAAAGAGTTCTATTCAAGTAGAATTTACTGAAAGTCCTTCTTTGTTTTTTCTTGCGACTTCCAATTGCTGTGACATTTTCAAGTGCATACTTCAAATGTATTCCCATTCTAAATTATAGCTCTTCTCTCGCAAGTACGATGCAAAACCAACACGACCTGAAACATGTGCATATAAATATATATCATATAATATCTGTATTTTAAATAAGAGTTTTCGTATTAGGGTTTTGAGTTTTGTTTTCCCACGGAGTGTAGTCTTAGCATGGGTACTTAGTTTCCCCCTAACTGCCCTCTTGTAACAACTTGCTCTAATTATTTATTGATTTTCTTTTGCAATTGGTTACAAATAGTGATTCAATTTTTAAAATTCCATTATATTGGATTGCATTTCTTTCCTTTCGGTACTTGTGACGGCAACATTTAATCCCTTCTTTTACACGCGCTTTATTTGTACTAAGGTTCCATATTCTAGCGTTACACAATCGAAGCGTTCAAAGACATCCCAAAGGCGTCCAACGTGGAGCAGTCAAACGTTCCAAAAACGTTTCAAAGCGGTTTATCAACTATAAGAGCGTACACATCAATGTATGAGATCATATATCATAAATATAACACAAAACGACAAAAAACGTACGGATAGTGAGCCTTCGTTGCAATCACATTGATTTCCTATTTACCACTCTATGCTCCACGGCCCAGTCTCTCTAAAACTTATGCGCGGTCCAATTGGAATCATAAAAGCAATAAACACGCCAACCGCAAGGTGTTTCGACCACAAATAGTCAAAAGAAAAGAAAGAAAAAGAAAGGAAGGAAGGAAGACAGAAAAAAGCAATAGATTCCTCCATGCAACTCTTGCCAATCATGGCCATATGTAACTGATCAGGTCGTTTTCATTTCGCATCTTACTTGCTAAACTATTATAAGAAATGGCCATAAATATGTATTTGGAGTCGATAACAACATGATCAAACGGGGATGGAGTTGTTTATGTCAAAGGCGTACTTGCGTTGACGTCAGTTGCCTTTCAAGGAAGGAAAAATAAAGGAAGAAAGACAGAAAAATGCAATAGATGCCGCCATGCAACACTTGCCAATCATGGCCATATGTAAATAATCAGCTTGGTTTCATTTCGCGTCTTAACTGCAAAAACGTAACTTTTATTAGAAATGGCTATAAATATGGATTTGGAGACGATGAAAACATAGTCAAACGTGGGTGTTTCTCGGTCAAAATTAGGCATGAATCGACGTTGGCACATACAGAATCAATACAAACACTATGCTATCACAACACATGCAAGTTTCAGGGAATCTAAAGAATGTTCACTTTTAGCAAATTCTAGTCCATATTTTAGAGAGTAAAAGTTAAATCAAATTTGGCAAACACTGGTATAGCGATACTTGGTGTTTACAAATATTAACAGTGTGATTTTAATATGCCAACTATTTTAACAAAAGCTCTTCACAAGTTTCTTTGTTTGATCAGCCAATCGATCGCTGGTTCGCATGAATAACAAAGAGTTACGTTCAACGTCAACTATCCCTATTGGATAGTGGGCGGTCCATTGCATTGCTACATAAGGCCAGGGTCTTGTACATGAGTCACTCTTCTCATACACAGCGAGCTAGAGCATTCAAAACACTGGTTGGATACGAAGGTAAGGTTTTAACATTTTGAACCCGATCCAGTCTAACATGACTCATTGTATTTGACGTTACTCATCTTTAGTCTCGAATTTCCATTTTATACAAGTTAAAAAAAGTTGTTTTTTTTTTTAGGTCATTACCACTTTACCATGAATTCGAAGGCACTGTTTGTTCTTGGTTTGTGCATAGTCCTTATGTTGACCTTGGTGGAAAGTGGAGAGTTGAAGATACAACGTAAAAAAGACATCCTTCCTCCTTCTTTTAAGGTAAAACAACTTGTGTATCAACTTGTGAAAAGTGTATCATAGGAGATCGCTTTTGATCCGAGTTCGAGCCCCGCTGAGCTCGGTGTCGTATGTGAGTAGAGTTGTTTGTTGGTTCTCTCCTGTGCTTGGAGGGTTTTTCCAGGTTCTCCGGTTTTTTCTCCCTCCTCAAAAATCAACTTCTAAATTCCAATTGGAATGCAGTGGAGTAAGAGCCACTCTGTGGATTTTTTATTTATTGGTTTATGAATTTTTTTTTCTTTTTAATTCCCCTTGCAGCACTCTATGGCCAAAATTTCATCAAAATTCATAGGACAAGCCAATTTGGAGAGGAAAAGGAAAGCCAGCTCGATACTGAAAATTGTAACATGAAGCTGAAGATAAATAAAATCTAAACATAAAATGAAAGCTATAAGAAGTTACGAGTTGTTATTTATTTATAATTTTACTTATTGTCATTATCATATTCGTCATCGTCAAGGAAGATACACAAAACAAGGATACCCAATTGCTTCGAATTCATCAGATAGTAAAGATCTAAAAAAAGGAATAGCTGTGAAAAATCAAGCATATCGATCTTCTAAACGATGAAAATTAGCTCAAAAATACCATATTGATAATCAGTAGTTTACCCGAATAAAACCAGGTATAAGGGGATTCTGGTTGATAATCTGACAGCTTTAATTTTCTGTCCGGTAATTCCCCAAAAGGTTTTCTTCCAATATCTTAACAACCTGGCTCAAGAGTACCTTTCCAACAAGTTTAAGAACTCAAAGATTCCAGGAGAAGAATTACGAGAGGAGTTCTAGGAACGAGAAGCTGGTTCAGCCTCGCAATTCAGAAGGAATTAGAGAAAAATAGGCGAATGCATTACAATGTTTTGGTAGGAATTTTGCTCCTAATATTGTGATTACCTTTGTATCCTACCAGACGTGAGGTTTTTTCAGTGCTCTTGATCTCTGTGATGATTAATAGATAGTGTTATTATAGTAACTTTTCTTTTTTTATTACTATTTCGTCTTCTTGGAAAATTGATAAAAAACTTGGTTTTTTTTTTTTTTTTTTTCTTTCAAAAGGAGCAAAATTTTGCATTGAAAAAGCCCTTAGTTTTTAGTAAATATATTTTTCTTTGTTCCTAAACCCCCCTACGGCATATTTCAATTTACCTGGTACTCCAAATATTAATAAGTCTCCTCGTACAAGTACAGACGCAACCAGATTGTCTGAATCTTATTTTTAGTACCTGTAACAACAATGAAAATAAGAGATGGCGATAACAAGATTCTCTCTAATTGTTATGTTTACGTATTCTTTTATTAGTAAAAAGTCTAGCCCGTGTTTTTCTCTGAAAAGTGGTTGGGTAACAAAGATACTACATTTTACTAGAACAAGGCACTTCGTCTGAAACGTTGTCCAAATTACCTTTACAATCACTATATTTAAACGTCAGTTAAAGACATATCTTTATAGATTAGGTTATTGTTAGTTCCTTTCTGATTAATTATTAGTTATTATTATCGTTGATATTATTATCATTTCCTAGAATCTTCTTCTATCATTAGATTTTTTATAAGTTTTTATCTTTTTGTGTTTTAAACTATATAAAGATATATAAGTGGATATTACATTTCTATGATTATTATTATTATTATTATCATCATCATCATGCTTGGTGTGTCTGCGAGGATCCAGGACAATAAAAAGAGCACAATGTGATATTAAAAACATTGACATTGAAATAATAGAGAGTGGTATTAGTATAAATTTTTAGCTAGTGTTTTTTTTTTTAGGTAGTTTATTTATTTATTTATTTTTAATTCTATAATAGATACTATTAGGATTTATATATTATATATTACATATGATTAAGATTTAAGATAGATCAGTTTTGAATTTACCTATAAGATATAAGATATATTACATACAAGATATAGGGCATAAGATATAAGGAATTAGATATTACACACTAGGTCTTTGTATATATATAGATAGATAGATAGATAGATAGATAGATAGATAGATAGATAGATAGATAGATAGATAGATAGATAGATAGATAGATAGATAGATAGATAGATAGATAGATAGATAGATATATGGATGGATGGATGGATGGATGGATGGATGGATGGATGGTTGGATAGATAGATAGATAGATAGATTTACTTATTAACTTATATTATACGACGAGTTACTATTAGGTTTTATTCTACTTTCTACTATATTATTATTACTAGTCATTATTATCATCATTATTATTATTATTATTATTATTATTATTATTTATGTTTTTCCCCGCCAATCAATGATTATTTTAAAATAATTGAATGTTGCTTTTCCTGAAGCTCGTTTACGGGGCAAAGGTAATAAACACAACAACACTGATATGTACGGTGGCCCATAGGGGACATGCAGCAAGTTAGATGAGTTGCTGCAAATAAAACGAGTTGCTGCATATAATAAACGAGTTGCTGCAAATAAAACGAGTTGCTGCATATAATAAACGAGTTGCTGCAAATAAGACGAGTTGCTGCATATAATGAACGAGTTGCTGCATATAATAAACGAGTTGCTGCAAATAAGACGAGTTGCTGCATATAATGAACGAGTTGCTGCATATAAACGAGTTGCTGCATGTTATTCGAAAAACGCTGCGCGCGCACTTTACTGATTGGGACTGGGTTCTAGAAGAGCCTCGTGGTTTGTTGTTGTTGTCGATCACCATCGGTTCTGCTTGACAAGACGCTTGAAAAAGTAGACAGAACAAGCCACTTTAAAACCAGTTCGAGTAAAAGACAGAAGCTTAAAGCCCCCATACAGGATGTCACGATACAGATTGGTTTAGTAGTGGCCAGGGATGGTGATCTTACAGTAAAACGCGAGTCATCCTTGACTTGAGTTGTTTAGGTCAAAGGCGTACTTGCGTTGACGTCAGTTGCCTTTCAAGGAAGGAAAAATAAAGGAAGAAAGACAGAAAAATGCAATAAATGCCGCCATGCAACACACAATCATGGCCATATGTAAATAATCAGCTTGGTTTCATTACGCGTCTTAACTGCAAAAATGTAACTTTTATTAGAAATGGCTATAAATATGGATTTGGAGACGATGAAAACATAGTCAAACGTGGGTGTTTCTTAGCAAATTCTAGTCCATATTTTAGAGAGTAAAAGTAAAATCAAATTTAGCAAACACTGGTATATCGCTACTTGGTGTTTACAAATATTAACAGTGTGATTTTAGTATGCCAACTATTTTAACAAAAGCTCTTCACAAGCTTCTTTGTTTGATCAGCCAATCGATCGCTGGTTGGTATTAATAACAAAGAGTTACGTTCAACGTCAACTATCCCTATTGGATAGTGGGCGGTCCATTGCATTGCTACATAGGGCCAGGCTCTTGTAGATGAGTCACTCTTCTCATACACAGCGAGCTAGAGCATTGAAAACACTGGTTAGATACGAAGGTAAGGTTTTAACATTTTGAACCCGATCGAGTCTAACATGACTCATTGTATTTGACGTTACTCATCTTTAGTCTCGAATTTCCATTTTATACAAGTTAAAAAAGTTTTTTTTTTTTAGGTCATTACGTATTTCGTTTTCGTATTAAGAGTTTTCTTTTCGTATTAAGAGTTTTTTTTAGGTCATTACCACTTTACCATGAATTCGAAGGGACTGTTTGTTTTTGGTTTGTGTATAGTCCTTATGTTTGCCTTGGTGGAAAGTGGAGAGTTGAAGATACGACATAAAAAAGACATCCTTCCTCCTTCTTTTAAGGTAAAACAACTTGTGTATCAACTTGTGAAAAGTGTATCATAGGAGATCACTTCCCTCGCACCAAGTTGATCCGAGTCTCCGGTTTTTTCTCCCTCCTCAAAAATCAACTTCTAAATTGCAATTGGAATGCAGTCGAGAGAGAGCCACTCTGTGGATTATTTATTTATTGGTTTATTAATTTTTTTCTCTTTAATTCCCCTTGCAGCACTCCATGGCCAAAATTCTGCAAAATTCAGAGGACA
Organism: Anthopleura sola; assembly: GCA_023349425.1. NCBI lineage: Eukaryota > Metazoa > Cnidaria > Anthozoa > Actiniaria > Actiniidae > Anthopleura > Anthopleura sola. Next base: position 11,420,440 of record JALHLI010000006.1, on the reverse strand, counting down.
AGCCAATTTGGAGAGGAAAAGGAAAGCCAGCTCGATACTGAAAATTGTAACATGAAGCTGAAGATAAATAAAATCTAGGCATAAAATGAAAGCTATAAGAATTTACGAGTTGTTATTTATTTATAATGTTATTATTGTCATTATCATATTCGTTATCGTCAAGGAAGATGCACAAAACAAGGATACCCATTACTTCGAATTCATTAGATAGTAAAGATCTTACAAAAAAGGAATAACTGTGAAAAATCACGCCTATTGATCTTCTAAACGTCCAAAATTAGCTCAAAAATACCAAATTGATAATCAGTAGTTTACCCGAATAAAACCAGGTAAATTGGGATTCTGGTTGATAATCTGTCAGCTTTAATTTTCTGTCCGGTAATTCCCCAAAAGGTTTTCTTCCAATGTCTTAACAACCTAGCTCCAGATTACCTTTCCAACAAGTTTAAGAACTCAAAGATTCCAGGAGAAGAATTACAAGAGGAGTTCTACGAACGAGAAACTGGTTCAGCCTCGCAATTCAGAAGGAATTAGAGAAAAATAGGCGAATGCCTAACAATATTTTGGTAGGAATGTTGCTCCTCATATTGTGGTTACTTTTCAATCCTACCAGACGTGAGACTTTTTCAGTGCTCTTGCAATCTGTGATGATTAATAGATAGTGTTATTATGGTAACTTTTCTTTTTCTATAACTATTTCGTCTTCTTGGAAAATTGATAAACAACTTGGTTTTTTTTTTTTTTCTTTCAAAAGGAGCAAAATTTTGCATTCCAAATTGAAAAAGCCCTTAGTTTTTAGTAAATATATTTTTCTTTGTTCATAAATCCCCCTACGGCATATTTCATTTTATCTGGTACTTCTAATATTAATACCTCTCCTCGTACAAGTACAGACGCAACCAGATTGTCTGAAGTTTTTTTTAGTGCCTGTAACAATGAAAAAAAGAGAGTATCACACACATGGCGATGAGAAGATTCCCTCTAATTGTTATGTTTACGTATTCTTTTATTAGTAAAAAGTCTAGCCCGTGTTTTTCTCTGAAAAGTGGTTTGGTAACAAAGATACCACGTTTTACAAGAACAAGGCACTTGGTCTGGAACGTTGTCCAAATTACCTTTACAATCACTATATTTAAACGTCAGTTAAAGACATATCTTTTTAGATTAGCTTATTGTTAGTCGCTTTCAGATTAATTATTAGTTTTTATTATCGTTAATATTGCTATCATTTTCTAGAATCTTCTTCTATCATTAGAATTTTTAAACGTTTTTATCTTTTTGTCTTTTAAACTATATAATATCCCAAAGGCGTCCAACGTGGAGCAGTTAAACGTTCCAAAAACGTTTCAAAGCGCTCTCAAAAGCCTTTCCAAAGCGTTCCCAAAAGCGATTCCAAAGTGGTTTATCATTAATTATTAGTTATTAATATGCAAACTTCGTACGCTGAACAAAATTCAAGCAGCTCATTGGCTAAAATCGATCACGTGATATCGATGTATTTGAGGACAAAGCGCTTGTCGTGATGTTATAAAGTTTATTGCACGCTTCGAGTGCATTATAAGAAAATGGATTTAGAAAATGAAAGATTCGAAGAGCTAAACGATAAGGAAATTGAAGGATTTATAGATGGAGCCATTCCAATTGCTACCAAGCGACAAACAAAGTGGGGAATTTCCCTTTTCAAAGGTAAAACCATACAACTGTACATTTGTAATTCAAAACAAAACATTTTTTTGTAGCTTTGTCGATAGCTAGCTTTCAACTGATGAATGAGAATTTTTTTGTTTGAAGCGTTAACTTAAAAATAATACCTTTATTTTGTTTTTCAATGCAGAATGGCTTCATAAGAGATATAAAGAAGAAATTCTGGAAAACTTAGAAAAAGAAATCATAGCGGAAAGGCTGAAAAAGTTCTACCAAGAACTTAAATACTTTTTGATTCAATACGTTCAAATTCGTAAATGACACTTAAAAAATGTCGCGCCGTCTGCTCTTCAGCGTACTCAGTTTGCATATTAAAAGGGTTAGAGACTTGTAGTTCGTGTTTTGTTGGAGAATAAATGCACTTGCTTACTGTATAATGAACTCGAAATTTCTCATACTGCACTCGGCTTCGCCTCGTGCAGTATTAAAATTTCTCGTTCATTATACAGTCAGCGCGTGCATTTATTCTCCAACAAAACACTCACATCAGTCTCTAACCCCTAATTATTATCGTTGATATTATTATCATTTTCTAGAATCTTCTTCTATCATTAGATTTTTTATAAGTTTTTTTGTGTGTTTTAACCTACCTAATATATATATATATATATATATATACATATATATATATATATATATATAGATTATGGATTGTAGATAGATCAAAGACAAGACATAACTTTTGCTGTTACTCGGAGTTTCACGCTTACGCGATCTTCAGACAGTCTTTAAAGACTGTCTGAAGATCGCGTAAGCGTGAAACTCCGAGTAACAGCAAAAGTTATGTCTTGTCTTTGATCTATCTACAATCCATAATCTATAACGCTCTACATGTCAATGTATTGAGCACTTTACCGTCAGAATAGACACATCCAGATATATATATATATATATATATATATATATATATATATATATATATATATATATATATATATATATATATATATATATATATATATATATAAGTCGATATTACATTTACGATATGTTATACGCGATTGACCATTTTTATGAATATCAGGCAGTATAAGTGATTAAATATTATTATTATTATTATTATTATTATTTTAAATCATAAAGCAGTAGACCTTTATCTTCGATGTTTGTTGTGCCCATTTCAGACCTTGTGATGCCACACTTTGGAGTTGATTCTTTCATGTGTAAATATTTTAATGAAAGAAGATTTTCTCAAGGCGATTTCATGTGGTTTGCATTTGCATACGAAAGTAAAGAGTTTTATTCAAGAAAAATTTACTGAAAGTCGTTCTTTGTGTTTCTTGCGACTTCCAATTGTTGTGACATTTTCAACTGCATGCTTCAAATGCATTCCCATTCTAAATTATAGCTCTTTTCTCGCAAGTACGATGCAAAACGAACACAACCTGAGACATGAGCATATAAATATCTATCATATAATATCTGTATTTTAAATAAGAGTTTTCGTATTTAGAGGTTTTTTTTCCCCCGGAGTGTAGTCTTAGCATGGGTACTTAGTTTCCCCCTAACTGCCCTCTTGTAACAACTTGCTCTAATTATTTAATAATTTTCTTTTGCAATTGGTTACAAATAGTGATTCAATTTTTAAAAAATCATTATATTGCATTGCATTTCTTTCCTTTCGGTACTTGTGACAGCAACACTTAATCCCTTCTTTTACACGCGCTTTATTTGTACTAAGGTTCTATATTCTAGCGTTACACAATCGAAGCGTTCAAAGACATCCCAAAGGCGTCCAACGTGGAGCAGTTTAACGTTCCAAAAACGTTTCAAAGCCCTCTCAAAAGCCTTTCCAAAGCGTTCCTAAAACCGATTCCAAAGCGGTTTATGAACTATAAGAGCGCAGAGATCTATGTATGAGATCCTATATCATAAATATAACACAAAACGACAAAAAACGTACGGATAGTGAGCCTTCGTTGCAATCACATTGATTTCCTATTTACCACTCTACGCTCCTCGGCCCAATCTCTCTAAAACTTATGCGCGGTCGCATTGGAATCATAAAAACAATAAACACACGAACCGCAAGGTGTTTCGACCACAAATAATCATAAGAAAAGAAAGAAAAAGAAAGGAAGGAAGGAAGACAGAAAAATGGCCATATGTAAATAATCAGGTCGTTTTCATTTCGCATCTTCCTTGCTAAACTATTATTAGAAATGGCCATAAATATGTATTTGGCGTCGATAACAACCTGATCAAACGGGGATGGAAGTGTCTAGGTCAAAGGCGTACTTGCGTTGACGTCAGTTGCCTTTCAAGGAAGGAAAAATAAAGGAAGGAAGACAGAAAAATGCAATAGACGCCGCCATGCAACACTTGCCAGTCATGGCCATATCTAAATAATCAGCTTGTTTTCATTTCGCGTCTTAACTGCAAAAATGGCCATCAATATGGACGTTAGCACACACAGAATCAATACAAACATACTATCACAACACATGCAAGTTTCAGGGAATCTAAAGAATGTTCACACTTTAGCAAATTCTAGTCCATATTTTAGAGAGTAAAAGTTTTAACTTTTTAAAATAATTAAAATTCAAATTTGGCAAACACTGGTATAGTGCTACTTGGTTTTGACAAATATTAACAGTGTGATTTTAATATGCCAACTATTTTAACAAAAGCTCTTCACAAGTTTCTTTGTTTGATCAGCCAATCGATCGCTGGTTGGCATGAATAACAAAGAGTTACGTTCAACGCCAACTATCCCTATTGGATAGTGGGCGGTCAATTGCATTGCTACATAGTGCCGGGCTCTTGTAGATGAGTCACTCTTCTAATACACAGCGAGCTAGAGCATTGAAAACACTGGTTGGTTACGAAGGTAAGGTTTTAACTTTTTGAACCCGATCCAGTCTAACATGACTCATTGTATTTGACGTTACTCATCTTTAGTCTCGAATTTCGATTTTATACAAGTTAAAAAACGTTTTTTTTTTTTTAGGTCATTACCAATTTACCATGAATTCGAAGGGATTGGTTGTTCTTGGTTTGTGCATTGTCCCTATGCTTGCCTTGGTTGAGAGTGGAGAGTTTAAGGTAAAACGTAAAAAAGACATCCTTCCTCCTTTTGGTCTAGGTAAAGTAATTGCTACCAGGCCTGCATGCAATCCTCCAAAGTTGTTAGCCCTTTGTAATATCATGATTACCTCGGGATCCATTGTTTCCAGAGGGATGTTTAAGGTCTAACATCCCCCTGGATGAATAGAGATGAGGGATATTTAGTCTAAATATCCCTCATGAATATAATCATGAGGGATATTTAGACTAAATATCCCTCATGAATATAATCATGAGGGATATTTAGACTAAATATCCCTCATGAATATAATCATGAGGGATATTTAGTCTAAATATCCCTCATCACTATCCATGAGGCATGGTCCCTCATATGACAATCACCGGGACCATGGCTGGGTAGCATCGACCCAATCGAAACTTTTGCGCAATGACTCTGGACTACACACTATTGAACACCCCAGCACTTGTGGGATCCATTGAATAATCTTTGCGCATACGTTGACTAGCCGAGAATTTTTCTTACTATTTGTGACGTAATCAAGACGGTTTCAAAACACTTCATTAATACCGCTCTAGGCCGACCAAAGTGAATTAGAATAAAGCACCACGAATGAATGAATGCTGGTTCAATTCGCCATTGTCGCATTTAACAAAGGCGAATTCCCTTAAGTATGCCGCATATCAACAGCTTTGTAAAACTTTGTAATTTATGCATCGTACGAAAGCTAACATATTTCCTAAGAGCAGTTTTATTCCTTGGTAATCATAATATTACAAACTAATAGCATGAAATTTCGGGTGATTAGTGATTAAATGTCCCCTCAAGCCTCGGGAGGTTTAGTTAAAGTCCCTCCGCCTTCGGCGTCGGGACTTCAACAAAACCTCCCTCGGCTTTCGGGGACATTTAATCACTAATCACCCTCAAGTCATGCTATTACTTATAATAATATCATGATTACCTCGAGATCCATTGTTTCCAGAGGGATGTTTAAGGTCTAACATCCCCCTGGATGAATAGTGATGAGGGATATTTAGTCTAAATATCCCTCATGAATATAATCATGAGGGATATTTAGACTAAACATCCCTCATGATTATTTTCATGAGGGATATTTAGTCTAAATATCCCTCACAACTATTCATGAGGCAAGGTCCCTCATATGACAATCACCGGGACCATGGCTGGGTCGCATTGACCCAAACGGAAATTTTGAGCAATGACTCTGCGCTACACACTATTCAACACCCCAGTACTTGTGGGACCCATTGAGTAATCTTTGCGCATGCGTTGACTAGCCGAGAGTTTTTCTTACTATTTGTGACGTAATCAAGACGGTTTGAAAAAACTTCATTAATACCGCTCTAGGCCAACCAAAGTGAATTAGAATAAAGCACCACGAATGAATGAATGCTGGTTCAATTCCCTATTGTCGCATTTAACAAAGGCAAATTCCCTTAAGTATGCCGCATATCAACAGCTTTGTAAAACTTGTAATTTATGCATCGTACGAAAGCTAACATATTTCCTAAGAGCAGTTTTATCCCTCGGTAAAATAATATTACAAACTAATAGCATGACACTTCGGGCGATTAGTGATTAAATGTCCCCTCAAGCCTCGGGAGGTTTAGTTAAAGTCCCTCCGCCTTCGGCGTCGGGACTTCAACAAAACCTCCCTCGGCTTTCGGGGACATTTAATCTCTAATCACCCTCAAGTCATGCTATTACTTATAATAAGCATTTAGCCCGTGCATTTTAATTTTACAATCCGTCATTGTGCGAAAATATAAACAAACTTAAGGGAAACCCAACAACTCTCCTTCGCTTCTTTAGTAAATTTAAAAGAATTCCAAAAAAAATAGACAAGTGTTGAAAAGCTTGCAGCCACTGAAACATTCGCATTATGTATTTCTACACCTATCAAGATATTCCCAAGCTTCCTATTTCTAGAGTTAAAGTGATAACTGTTAAAAAATACTGTTTGAATATGTTAATTCATGGATCATGTTATAAAGCGGCCGGTCAAAATAAGGCATACCGTATAATATTCACATAAGCTTAGCATCTATACGAACAAGTAAGTAGTATTTGAATTTTGTTAAGTTCCCTTCAAATAGAATTCTCCACATTTCAGTTTTATTATTCAGTATTATGAGAATTCATATCAGCTGAATTATTTGTCAGCAACTCAAACTTACTCGATTAGAGCAGCACAACTCGCGTCGCTAGAACTCGGAAGAATCCAAAGCCTGTCAAAATGATTTAACATGGCTAATATTGAGATACTACGGCTAAAACTTCGTTTTAGTTTTTCTATAAACTTCGTGTTCACGAGCTCCTTTGACAAAGTAAAACCCGCATCCAATTATCAAATCAAAGGAGGGGAGCCTGAACATTTTCTCGAAGCTCGTTCTAGCTCTCGAATTTGAAAGAAAAAGTAATTTTATTGATAATAACTGTTCAGTATTTTAGAAACACTGGATCCTGCGTTTGTAATGAGAGAAATTTGAATTCTAGTTCCAATTTTGTTTATACCGAAAAACATTTGCCGTGTCCTACCCTACTAAGGCAGTCATTGTTGTGCAATTTTTTCCCGTCGTGGGTTATGCTAACAACTTAAGCTTGTTAGCTTCGCGCTGATTAACTAGTTACATTTTCTTGTATCGCCTAGGTGGTTATTAGAAAATCAATAATGCCTTTGGTTCTTCAAAGACCCCGAAACGAGAAGGTAAAACAACTTTGTTGAAAAGTGTATCATAGGAGATCATTATAGGGAAGCACGGGTGGCGTAGCGGTGACAGCGCTTCCCTCTCACCGAGGCGACCCGAGTTCGAGCCCCGCTAGGCTCGGTATCGTATGTGAGAAGAGTTGTTTGTTGGTACTCTCCTGTACTTCGAGGGTTTTTCTGGGTTCTCCGGTTTTTCCTCCCTCCTCAAAAATCAACTTATAGTAATGCTTTAATAGGTGATAAACAACTTTGCAAATGCTCCAGGAACAATTGAATTGCGTCGTTTTTTACACAACATTGTGGATATATACATATGGGGCGAAAATAACTATTGTAATATATGATATAATGAATACATCAAAATATAATACGAATATTTGCATGTGTCATTTAGTGAAAGGTAAAAGTGAGTTCAATGTTTATTAAAAAATGTCAAATTGCGAATGTAATAAAACTGTTCTTATAACATTCTGTACGACATTTTATCAGAGGATACTTTTTCTTAAGTCTTAAGTCATAGCTATGTGAAGTGTTACTATCAGAAAGTAGATCGTACATTTCGCTGTTGTCAGGCGATATGCCAAAGAAAAAGTTCTTGCAGAGGTTGTCTCTTCCTACTTAGAGAGGTTCCAACTTCTAAATTCCAATTGGAATGCAGTGGAATGAGAGCCACTCTGTGGATTCCACTGTTAATTCGCATTCATTCATTCATTCATTCATTCATTCATTCATTCATTCATTCATTCATTCATTCATTCATTCATTCATTCATTCATTCATTCATTCATTCATTCATTCATTCATTCATTCATTCATTCATTCATTCATTCATTCATTTATTTATTTTATTTATTGGTTTATTAATTTATTCTTTTTAATTCCCCTTGCAGCACTCCATGCCCAGAATTCTGCAAAATTCAGAGGACAAGCCAATTTGGAGAGGAAAAGGAAAGCCAGCTCGCTACTGAAAATCGTAACATGAAGCTGAAGATAAATAAAATCTAGACATAAAATTACAGCTATAAGAAGTTACGAGTTGTTATTTATTTATAATTTTACTTATTATCATTATCATATTCGTTATCGTCAAGGAAGATGCACAAAACAAGGATATCCAATTGTTTCGAATTCATCAGATAGTAAACACTTAAAAAAAAAGAAGGAATAACTGTGAAAAATCATGCCTATTGATCTTCTAAACGATCAAAATTAGCTCAAAAATACAATATTGATAATCAGTAGTATACCTGAATAAAACCAGGTATAAGGGGATTCTGGTTGATAATCTGACAGCTTTCATTTTCTGTCCGATAATTTCCCAAAAGGTTTTCTTCCAATGTCTTAACAACCTGGCTCCAGATTACCTTTCCAACAAGTTTAAGAACTCAAAGATTCCAGAAAAAGAATTACGAGAGGAGTTCTAGAGAAAAATGAGAAAATCATTCCAATATTTTGTTACGAATGTTGCTCCTCATATTGTGGTTACCTTTGCATTCAACCAGATGTGAGTGTATTCATTGCTCTTCCTCTCTGTGATGATTAATAGATAGTGTTATTATGGTAACTTTTCTTTTTCTATAACTATTTCGTCTTCTTGGAAAATTGATAAACAACTTGTTTCATTTTTCTTTGAAAAAGATAAAAATTTTGCATTCCAAATTGAAAAAGCCCTTAGTTTTTAGTAAATATATTTTTCTTTGTTCCTAAACCCCCCCTACGGCATATTTCATTTTACCTGGTACTCACAATATTAATACCTCTCCTCGTACAAGTACAGACGCAACCAGATGGTCTGAAGTATTTTTTTAGTACCTGTAACAGCAATGAAAATAAGAGAGTACCCCACACATGGCGATGACAAGATCCACTCTAATTGTTATGTTTACGTATTCTTTTATTATTTAAGAGTCTAGCCCGTGTTTTTCTCTGAAAAGTGGTTTGGTAACAAAGATACTACGTTTTACAAGAACAAGGCACTTCGTCTGAAACGTTGTCTAAATTACCTTTACAATCACTATATTTGAACGTCAGTTAAAGACATATCTTTTTAGATTGGCTTACTGTTAGTCGCTTTCAGATTAATTATTAGTTTTTATTATTGTTAATATTATTATCATTTTCTAGAATCTTCTTCTATCATTAGATTTTTTATAACTTTTTATCTTTTTGTGTTTTAAACCATATAATATATATATATATATATATATATATATAAGTCGATATTACATTTACGATATGTTATACGAGATTGACCATTTTTATTAATATCGCGCATTATAAGTGATTAAAATTTTTTTTATTATTATTATTATTATCATCATCATCACTATTATTATTATTATTATTATTATTATTATTAATATTATTATTATAGAAAATACATAAGAAAATTACTTGATTCTGATTGGCTGATGAACAGTGCATTTTAGGTAATTTAGTGCAAAAATCTGTAACACAGTGCAAAAAAGTGTAACAGTGCAAATTACCATTTCCGAAAACGGTCTTGAATCCATTTTTTTATTTTTTTATTTTGTTCTTGATAACATTATTAAGCATCAAGACTATGCATTTTCCGATCGTGAAGGAACAAGTTTAAGCAGTGGAAATGGCTAAAAAAATGGTGCTTTTCTTTGTTTTTGAATAATTTTTTGTCGGTTTCAGTTGAAGAGCGCGCGCTGCTGACGCTATCTCACGTCATTGAGCGCGCCCTCAGAGTTTTTCTTGCGTTTTTCAATGTCGGACGGTAAAGTTTGTAAGATTTTTCATGTATATTATTAACATTATTATTACGGTCTCGTGCAATTTGAACTCTTTGAAAAACACACTCGTGCAAATTGATCCCAAATTGAACGAGAAACCATATTATTACCTATACTAATAGTAATAATAATGAAACTAATAATAGAAATTATAATAATAATGATGATGAAATTAATAGTAATGATAAAAAACATAAATACTAATAATAATGAGAATAATGATGAAAAAATAAAAAGAAGAATATTATTAATAATAAGTATAGGAAATCGCACAACCTCGAGTACAATTTGGAAATTAATAGGTACGAGTAATGTTTTGAAAGTTCTTTTAATTGCACGCACCTTTACGCGAGTGCAATTAAAGAACTTTCAAAACATAACGAACTTTCAAAACATTACGAGTTTGCCGGTAAGATTTGATCTTAACTATTTTCAAAACAAAAAACGAGCCTCTACTCGCTGTGTTTTTTCGCTAAACGGAAAGAAATTTGCTTTAAAACTATTGTTAGCTGTTTTCTAAATATTGTACAATTGTAGATGTGGTGTTGAATTTATTTTTTTCGAGAAAACCACAGACGATAACAGGTAATAAAACGAGAACATTCAAAGCTCCAACCCAAATTGTTTGTTCTTACTATGCGCATGTTTATTCCAGTTTTTCCTTTTTTATTTTTTCCTTTCAATGAATGTCGTAAGGTTGTTAAGGTTAAAAAAAAAAAAAAAAAAAAAAAAAAAAAAACCCAAGACTTCCTTTTTGAGTTCCCCCAAGTCTGCGCGTTAAAATTAAATTTTCCATATAAACGTCACCGATAGGTTTCTCAAAACGCATCCCACATGGAAAGGATTGTCTACTTGAGATTAGTGCTCAACGACACAAGTGAATTATCGGGTGTGCTGTTCATAGCAAGGGGTTAATCATCTACGGTCTAGGGGCCGACTAACCTCTCCCTTAGGCTTCGGCCGAGCTTCCTGATCAGTCTGTAAATCCAGGGATAACGGTGTCGGGGTCGAAATCTCCGGCTTAGCCGTAAATGCTTCGCGCTGCCATACTGAGCTTCAGCACTACGTTTGGAGGTATGGTCCTTAATTAATAAATAATGATAATTGATGGAAAAGAAAAAAAGAAAAAGTGCACAAAGAAATCTCGTTAGGAAATGAACTGTGAAAAATAGATCAATTTTGCAAAATGAAGGCTGTCGAAGAAAATGATTCAAGATACGACGAAGAAACTTCAAGCGAAGATGAAATTGCTAGTAGTGTCGAGGAAGATCTAGACACGAGTGAATCAGAGTCAAATGATACTGAAGATGATGAGGATGATGATGATGAAAACCAGCCTTCAGATGACTGCTGGTCACCGTTGATAAACGAAGCCATGGATCGTCACGAAACGGAACTAGAAACTCTAGAAAACGAATACATGGAAAGAGGCGAATCTAAAGAATGGGCAAAAGTGCATGCGTACAATAAGATGATATCCGTATTTAGAAATGAACTGAGAAACGTATTGTTTGAAAAATTTAAATGGATTCACGCGTTTAAAAAAGATCCTTATTATCGTAAAATAATGAGAACCCGACAAGATTTACTAGACAAGGGGGATTACGACTGGATGGAAGCAACCCAGGTTGCTATTGATCATCGTAAATTTCTCTTGAACAATTTATTCGCTGTCCAAGAGTTACAAACACAAGATACAGCAGAAGACATGGAATAAGAATCTACACCAAGGAACAATAGTTATCACAGACAAACTGTAGTGGACTTATTAAGCCGGGATAATAATCGGCTTAAGTGCAAATAATGGTGCCTGTCAACACAACTGATATGCCCTGTTGGAGCTAGCTAGAAATTATATCGAACATGTACATTGATTACTAAGAGACCAAACATCTGCATAGTAACAATCTCATTACTTTATTTTACTTTTTAATAAAAGCTATAGTATTACAGAAACGAAATTTTCTTTTATTTTATGCTTTCTGTGTTATTGAATTAATATCGGTACGTATCACTACATTTCAGATCCCCAGCTGGGTACCTGGTGCTGCACAGCCAACCCTTGCTGTTCCCCTGTCAGTTCCATTTCCGGACCGAGAGCTTCAAAAATAGAGTTTAATTCAGAAGTGTTGAAAGTTCTAGGTAAATAGTCTTTTTCCTGTTCCTCGTAATTTTGCGCATTGCCATTGTGCTGAAGGATTTGAAATGATCCGCAAAATGGAGGCTTCTGATGAACATTAGTATTCTGAGACTGAGTTAAGAATTGTGACTCGTCTTTGGACACCGACTCCGGTGACTCTTCCATGCTGGTTACCTTCTGCAATTCCATATCTATTGCTCTAATTGCCGACTTTAGTGTTGTCCATTCGTCCAACGTCAAAGACATTCCTGAATTGGTAAGAACAGTTTTGCCACTTGATACATCTTTCTTTTGCTTGCGAAAATATATTTTCTTCTCATTTCGAAACTCCTTCACAAAAATAACGTATCCTCGGACTCCTAGGTTTATTGCTTTTCCAGAAGACATGTTCGCTAATAATTTTTGTCTTTACTCTTAACTATCGGATTGCAACTGGGACTAATCGAACTGTCGTATCGCAATTTATTTTATTTGTCTTTAACTATTCTAATGACATCACATAAACCTCTATCCTACATTGCTTTCATCCTCTAAAGTATTTTTCCTCTTCAAGACCACCCCTCCCCTCACATTCTTAAGAGGATTTCAGCTGACCACCCCTCCCCCTCTAGGCGCCATAACGGGGGTCTAAACTACTAATAGGTAAGTCCCCCCTTAAGGACCTGCACGGACCCTGTATATATAATAATTGGAGTTATAACCCAGCGATGAATTTTCGCGCACTGTCATTGGTTCAAATGGGTCACGTGCAGGACGGGTATCAGGCGATATCCTCCGTCCGAAGTGATATTCGTCCAGCAGAAGGCAAAAAACGTTAAAAAAGAAAGAAAAAACACGGAAAACAATGAAACTCGGTTTTTACAAAAGAGTGAGAGTAAAATACAAAGACTGGTTGAGAAAACTACGCCAGGAAACACGAAAAAATCAACAAAATATGCTGTAAATGTCTTCAATGGTAAGCATCCATGTTTCGTGAATAAAGTTTTTGGTTTGTTTTCGAAATTATTTTTATAAACTACTAAAATCCAACAAAGAATTCGACAACTAATGTCAAACAATAGAATAATTAAATGTCAAACAGCTTTCATTTACCAAAATAATTGTTTTTATATCCAGCTTGGAGAAGAGAGAATTATTTTTTGAAAACTCTGGAGATGATGAGTCAATGCAGTTTGCTGAATCTATTCCAGTGAAGTCGTTGGGTTACCAAATAAATAAACCCTCTCTGGCTCACTGGAATATCGGCTGATAATATCCTTGGATGAGAAATGGTCCTCAAAATATCACATTCGACCTCAAAGCTTCGCTTCTCTGCCAAATGTTCTTTTTTCGGACCATTTCTCATCCTCGGATATTATCAGGCGATATCCCAGCCGCCAGGAGGGGTTTATTTACCAATTATAACTTAAAACTTAGAGTTGCATGTCCTCATAACTAGAGGACAAAAGGTTTTTTGTTTTTTTTGCTCTTTCCCCTCAACATTAGCTGAGGTTCGGACTCCATACTGGGCACTAACTCGCTGGCAACAGATCACCAGCAAATTAGCGAACTTTCCTGTAACGATCTGCGAAACTAGCTTAGAGGTGATAGGTGAGTATATCCCGGGCCTACTACGAAAAGCTGAAGGAAATAGTCATAAGGGGAGCTACTGTGTTCGGAACTTTTGCTGTGAAGCAGAAGCTGCACTCGTGGCATATCATACACTCGCAGTCAATTCGCCAGCTAACGGTGGCGGTTGTATGTAGGCTTAGAATGAGTGATAAAAAAACACGGTACAACCCCAAGCGACCTACCTCCAAGGGCAACAAGCTGATTTATCACAGTAGAGGGGCCAAACTGTGCAGCAATTCATTGGTTCTGGAGGCAAGAGCGTTCAGCGTGGCTCAACCATTGCATTGATTTGAAGAGAAGATCTGCTCGCCATTGCACGACCCACTGCCAGCTGAATAGTTGCAATAATTTGGGACGACAACTGCATTTGAGATGCTGAAATCGTTGAAATGATCTAGTTAGTTGACGAACTAATTCTTTTCTGTCGACACTGACTCCTTACTCATCTTAAAACTGACCAAAAGAGTGCAATAAAGAGACCAAAAAACGATTTTTGTTCGTCGGCAACCGAAAACTTCCACAACTGACAAAGCTGCCAGTGACTCCTGTTATCACACCGGGTCCCCCCGCAGCAGATCGACAAGGGGAAGACCGCCAGTGGGCCGCAACGACTCGGTTTTTAACTTAGCCTAAATTGCATTCAGGCCCATTTAAAATGCAAAATTATGATTACTAAAAAAATTCAGTAATTAATAAATCATGTTTTGTAGTAGAAAGTCGTTTTTTCTTTCTATAGTTTTCGCCAGACAATTTGAGTTGGAGCTTTGAATGTTCTCGTTTGTTAAGGTAATGCGATCGCGCATTTTTTTTCCATGAATTTTTTTAAAATTTGGCACAAATATTCCTTTTGAGCTGTAGTGTGAAAATATGAAATAAAAAATGGGGGTACCCGAATCCGTTCGGAAGAGATAAATTTTCAAAGACAATACTTGCGGTCGTGTTTTCGGGGAAAATAAGACAAAGTAAACTAGAAGCTATCGTAGTCCATATGGCTTCAAAAAGTAGCATAAACGATTTCAAATGATACATACCTTAACACATTATGATTAAAACCCCAAAATTGTTCATTTTATTGTGTTCAGAATGAGTTCTCGATGTTTAAATGTCCAAAACAGTACATTTTGACTGTACTTTACGATCCGAATTTCCGGACATTTTCGCGATTTGCTCAAAACTTAGTGGAATTATCTACCTTCATTTTTTGATATATTGTAGCCTAAGTTGTTCTGGACTCACAGTAGAAAAATCAGGGTAGGTAACCGTGTAAAATGTTTAGATATTCAATAAAGCGCAGGAAAGATGCGCACGAATGCACGATCGCATTACCTTAATACCTGTTGTCTTTAGTGGTTTTCTCAAAAAAATAAATTCAAAACCACATCTACAATATGTTCATAGAAAACAGCAAACAAAAGCTTTAAAGAAAATTTCTTTCCGTTCAGCAAAAAGAAAAAAAAAAAGGAAAGAAAAACACAGCGAGTAGGAGACTCGTTTTTCGTTTAAAAATAGTTAAAAGATCAAATCTTACCGGCAAACTGTCGAGTAGTTGTAGAGAGACAAATTCATCTATTTATCACAAGTTAATTGATCCTAAGTTGTCAATCCAGTCTTGAGATAATTAAATCTTCAGATAATTCACCATTCAAAGAAAATAGCAGTGAAATTTTTCAAGCTACAGGAGGGAATAATATCCAAAGCACATGGTCTGATCACTGGCGACTCGTTCACGGCAAGCTGTACTTCAAAACTCTTAACTTGGACGACATATATAGTTGCCGCTTTTATCCCTTTTGATGTTGTCCAGCGAACTTGTTTTAAAAGAAAGTATTTTTGAAATGTGTTTTTGAAGTTATTAGCAAATGCTAAAAGGAAAAAAACATATTTTAGCGAAATGTAAAAATCTCAACTTTCGCTTAGTTTTCACACTGCAGTACGTTTTCAAAGAAAAGTCTCTTTTTGATTCGCTGTTTAGCTGTCAGTGCTGTCATTCAACAGTTAAAAATATCCAATAAAATGGCTTTTTACTAGAGATGTAAAACTATTTTCTAGTACTTCGTAGCTCAAATCATACATAAAATATTAATTTAAAAAGCTTTTTACAACAACTATTTCTATGCTGTTCTTGACTTAGCTTTCTTGAAGGGTCGGTTAATTATTAACATTATTATTACGGTCTCGTGCAATTTGAACTCTTTGAAAAACACACTCGTGCAAATTGATCCCAAATTGAACGAGAAACCATATTATTACCTATACTAATAGTAATAATAATGAAACTAATAATAGAAATTATAATAATAATGATGATGAAATTAATAGTAATGATAAAAAACATAAATACTAATAATAATGAGAATAATGATGAAAAAATAAAAAGAAGAATATTATTAATAATAAGTATAGGAAATCGCACAACCTCGAGTACAATTTGGAAATTAATAGGTACGAGTAATGTTTTGAAAGTTCTTTTAATTGCACGCACCTTTACGCGAGTGCAATTAAAGAACTTTCAAAACATAACGAACTTTCAAAACATTACGAGTTTGCCGGTAAGATTTGATCTTAACTATTTTCAAAACAAAAAACGAGCCTCTACTCGCTGTGTTTTTTCGCTAAACGGAAAGAAATTTGCTTTAAAACTATTGTTAGCTGTTTTCTAAATATTGTACAATTGTAGATGTGGTGTTGAATTTATTTTTTTTCGAGAAAACCACAGACGATAACAGGTAATAAAACGAGAACATTCAAAGCTCCAACCCAAATTGTTTGTTCTTACTATGCGCATGTTTATTCCAGTTTTTCCTTTTTTTATTTTTTCCTTTCAATGAATGTCGTAAGGTTGTTAAGGTTAAAAAAAAATAAATAAAAAATAAAAACCCAAGACTTCCTTTTTGAGTTCCCCCAAGTCTGCGCGTTAAAATTAAATTTTCCATATAAACGTCACCGATAGGTTTCTCAAAACGCATCCCACATGGTAAGGATTGTCTACTTGAGATTAGTGCTCAACGACACAAGTGAATTATCGGGTGTGCTGTTCATAGCAAGGGGTTAATCATCTACGGTCTAGGGGCCGACTAACCTCTCCCTTAGGCTTCGGCCGAGCTTCCTGATCAGTCTGTAAATCCAGGGATAACGGTGTCGGGGTCGAAATCTCCGGCTTAGCCGTAAATGCTTCGCGCTGCCATACTGAGCTTCAGCACTACGTTTGGAGGTATGGTCCTTAATTAATAAATAATGATAATTGATGGAAAAGAAAAAAAGAAAAAGTGCACAAAGAAATCTCGTTAGGAAATGAACTGTGAAAAATAGATCAATTTTGCAAAATGAACGCTGTCGAAGAAAATGATTCAAGATACGACGAAGAAACTTCAAGCGAAGATGAAATTGCTAGTAGTGTCGAGGAAGATCTAGACACGAGTGAATCAGAGTCAAATGATACTGAAGATGATGAGGATGATGATGATGAAAACCAGCCTTCAGATGACTGCTGGTCACCGTTGATAAACGAAGCCATGGATCGTCACGAAACGGAACTAGAAACTCTAGAAAACGAATACATGGAAAGAGGCGAATCTAAAGAATGGGCAAAAGTGCATGCGTACAATAAGATGATATCCGTATTTAGAAATGAACTGAGAAACGTATTGTTTGAAAAATTTAAATGGATTCACGCGTTTAAAAAAGATCCTTATTATCGTAAAATAATGAGAACCCGACAAGATTTACTAGACAAGGGGGATTACGACTGGATGGAAGCAACCCAGGTTGCTATTGATCATCGTAAATTTCTCTTGAACAATTTATTCGCTGTCCAAGAGTTACAAACACAAGATACAGCAGAAGACATGGAATAAGAATCTACACCAAGGAACAATAGTTATCACAGACAAACTGTAGTGGACTTATTAAGCCGGGATAATAATCGGCTTAAGTGCAAATAATGGTGCCTGTCAACACAACTGATATGCCCTGTTGGAGCTAGCTAGAAATTATATCGAACATGTACATTGATTACTAAGAGACCAAACATCTGCATAGTAACAATCTCATTACTTTATTTTACTTTTTAATAAAAGCTATAGTATTACAGAAACGAAATTTTTTTTTATTTTATGCTTTCTGTGTTATTGAATTAATATCGGTACGTATCACTACATTTCAGATCCCCAGCTGGGTACCTGGTGCTGCACAGCCAACCCTTGCTGTTCCCCTGTCAGTTCCATTTCCGGACCGAGAGCTTCAAAAATAGAGTTTAATTCAGAAGTGTTGAAAGTTCTAGGTATATAGTCTTTTTCCTGTTCCTCGTAATTTTGCGCATTGCCATTGTGCTGAAGGATTTGAAATGATCCGCAAAATGGAGGCTTCTGATGAACATTGGTATTCTGAGACTGAGTTAAGAATTGTGACTCGTCTTTGGACACCGACTCCGGTGACTCTTCCATGCTGGTTACCTTCTGCAATTCCATATCTATTGCTCTAATTGCCGACTTTAGTGTTGTCCATTCGTCCAACGTCAAAGACATTCCTGAATTGGTAAGAACAGTTTTGCCACTTGATACATCTTTCTTTTGCTTGCGAAAATATATTTTCTTCTCATTTCGAAACTCCTTCACAAAAATAACGTATCCTCGGACTCCTAGGTTTATTGCTTTTCCAGAAGACATGTTCGCTAATAATTTTTGTCTTTACTCTTAACTATCGGATTGCAACTGGGACTAATCGAACTGTCGTATCGTAATTTATTTTATTTGTCTTTAACTATTCTAATGACATCACATAAACCTCTATCCTACATTGCTTTCATCCTCTAAAGTATTTTTCCTCTTCGAGACCACTTCTCCCCTCACATTCTTAAGAGGATTTCAGCTGACCACCCCTCCCCCTCTAGGCGCTATAACGGGGGTCTAAACTACTAATAGGTAAGTCCCCCCTTAAGGACCTGCACGGACCCTGTATATATAATAATTGGAGTTATAACCCAACGATGAATTTTCGCGCACTGTCATTGGTTCAAATGGGTCACGTGCAGGACGGGTATCAGGCGATATCCTCCGTCCGAAGTGATATTCGTCCAGCAGAAGGCAAAAAACGTTAAAAAAGAAAGAAAAAACACGGAAAACAATGAAACTCGGTTTTTACAAAAGAGTGAGAGTAAAATACAAAGACTGGTTGAGAAAACTACGCCAGGAAACACGAAAAAATCAACAAAATATGCTGTAAATGTCTTCAATGGTAAGCATCCATGTTTCGTGAATAAAGTTTTTGGTTTGTTTTCGAAATTATTTTTATAAACTACTAAAATCCAACAAAGAATTCGACAACTAATGTCAAACAATAGAATAATTAAATGTCAAACAGCTTTCATTTACCAAAATAATTGTTTTTATATCCAGCTTGGAGAAGAGAGAATTATTTTTTGAAAACTCTGGAGATGATGAGTCAATGCAGTTTGCTGAATCTATTCCAGTGAAGTCGTTGGGTTACTAAATAAATAAACCCTCTCTGGCTCACTGGAATATCGGCTGATAATATCCTTGGATGAGAAATGGTCCTCAAAATATCACATTCGACCTCGAAGCTTCGCTTCTCTGCCAAATTTCTTTTTTCGGACCATTTCTCATCCTCGGATATTATCAGGCGATATCCCAGCCGCCAGGAGGGGTTTATTTACTAATTATAACTTAAAACTTAGAGTTGCATGTCCTCATAACTAGAGGACAAAAGGTTTTTTTTTTTTTTTTGCTCTTTCCCCTCAACATTAGCTGAGGTTCGGACTCCATACTGGGCACTAACTCGCTGGCAACAGATCACCAGCAAGTTAGCGAACTTTCCTGTAACGATCTGCGAAACTAGCTTAGAGGTGATAGGTGAGTATATCCCGGGCCCACTACGAAAAGCTGAAGGAAATAGTCATAAGGGGAGCTACTGTGTTCGGAACATTTGCTGTGAAGCAGAAGCTGCACTCGTGGCATTTCATACACTCGCAGTCAATTCGCCAGCTAACGGTGGCGGTTGTATGTAGGCTTAGAATGAGTGATAAAAAAAACACGGTACAACCCCAAGCGACCTACCTCCAAGGGCAAAAGGCTGATTTATCACAGTAGAGGGGCCAAACTGTGCAGCAATTCATTGGTTCTGGAGGCAAGATCGTTGAGTGTGGCTCAACCATTACATTGATTTGAAGAGAAGATCTGCTCGCCATTGCACGACCCACTGCTAGCTGAAAAGCTGCAATAATTTCGGACGACAACTGCATTTGAGATGCTGAAATCATTGAAATCATCGGGTTAGTTGACGAACTAATTCTTTTCTGTCGACACTAACTCCTTGCTCATCTTAAAACTTACCAAAAGAGTGCAATAAAGAGACCAAAAAACGATTTTTGTTCGTCGGCACCCGAAAACTTCCAAACTGACAAAGCTGCCAGTTACTCCTGCTTTCACACTGGGTCCCCCCGCAGCAGATCGACTTGGGGAAGACCGCCAGTGGGCCGCAACGACTCGGTTTTTAACTTTGCCTAAATTGCATTCAGGTCCATTTAAAATGCAAAATTTTGCTTACTAAAAAAATTCAGTAATTGATAAATCATGTTTTGTAGTAGAAAGTCGTTTTTTCTTTCTAGTTTTCACCAGACAATTTGAGCTTTGAATGTTCTCGTTTGTTATTACCTGTTGTCTTCTGTGGTTTTCTCAACAACAAAAAATTCAAAACCACATCTACAATATATAGAAAACAGCTAACAATAGCTTTAAAGCAAATTTCTTTCCGTTCGGAAAAAAAAAATAAATAAATAAATAATAAAAAAAAAACAAAACAACGGCAGCGAGTAGGATCGAGGCTCGTTTTTTGTTCAAAAATAGTTAAAATCAAATCTTACCGGCTAACTGTCTATTAGTTGAGAGACGAATTCAGCTATTTATCACAAGTTAATTGATCCTAAGTTGTCAATCCAGACTTCAGATAATTCACCATTCAAAGAAAATAGCAGTGAAATTTTTCAAGCTACAGGAGGGAATAATATCCAAAGCACATGGTCTGATCACTGGCTACTCGTTTACGGCAAGCTGTACTTCAAAACTTTTAACTTGAACGACATATTTGTCGCTTTTATCCCTTTTGATGTTGTCCAGCGAACTTGTTTTAAAAGAAAGTATTTTTGAAATGTGTTTTTGCAGTTATTAGCAAATGCTAAGAGGAAAAAAAACATATTTTAGCGAAATGTAAAAATCTCAACTTTCGCTTAGTTTTCACACAGTACGTTTTCAAAGAAAAGTCTCTTTTTGATTCGCTGTTTAGCTGTCAGTGCTGTCATTCAACAGTTAAAAATATGCAATAAAATGGCTTTTTACTAGAGATGTAAAACTATTTTCTAGTACTTTGTAGCTCAAATCATACATAAAATATTAATTTAAAAAGCTTTTTACAACAACTATTTCTATGCTGTTCTTGACTTAGCTTTCTTGAAGGGTCGGTTATAGCAAAGGTTGGCAATGAAGATGGATGAATGCCTTCGTTTCGCATTTTTCATAAACATTTTTGAGTGAACTACAAATAAAAAATCGCACGACCTTCCCTTACAATTTGGAATTAATAGGCACTATTACAAGAAGTTTCAAAACATTACTCGTACGCGTAATTGTACTCGAGGCGATTTCCTATACCAATTAATAATGATAATAAATGGACTTTTTCTTGGTATCTGGATTTCTTTCGTATTGCATTTTTCTGGAGATTTGACAGTACATATAGGCAACTTACCAGATGAAGTAGAGATGGAGTAGGAGATCAGGACGGATCTGACAGACCAGTAATGACGGAGGGGCTAATGTCACCAGGAAGATCAGCCTACAAAACAGAAGATTTAGCAGCTTGTAGGGCCTACGCAAGAGAACATGCAGTAGCCGAGCGTAGGGAGGGGGGACGGGGGGCATGTGCCACCCAAAATCAGTTTTGCTAATTAGGTAATTGTTTTTTTTTTGTTTTTGTTTTTTTGTTTTTTACGAGTAGGAAGTGTGTTATTTATGTAACGAATGGTAAAATTGAATATGTTTTTGGGTAAGTTAGATTGAGCAGAAGACGACCATATAGAGTTAGAGCAATTTTGATTTGAGTGGGAAACGATACGGGAAATTCGTAGCCGTACTGTAGCCGTACAGTATCTTTCCGTTGCCTCAAGTAAGCGTTGTGATCAGGTGAATTACTGGAAGCCAATAGGAAGCCATTTCAGTGTTACAGCATGTCGTACCGTGTGCTTGCTGAAGTCAGTGCCATAGGTTTCCCACTCATACGAAAACCGCTCTAGCTTGTGATAGGGAGTATTCTGAAACATTGGAGAAGAAAGAACTTTGGGAGATCAGGTGGTTTTGGAGCCTGTCCTCTCGCTCAGCACGGAAATCTTTAAGAACATATTTCGTGTTTTTATAGCTGTCATATTGGAGATTAGTGTTGTAGTTTGTTGACTTCCAGAGATCTCTGATAGCCTTAGAAACGAATTAATCGAATGACGAAAGGCTGGACAAAAAACTATAGGAGCTACTTTACAGATGGAAATTCCTCAGACAGACTATACGATTAAAATATGCTTTAAATGTGCTGGGCGCTTTTTTTTAAAAAATGGGGTCGTGAGGGCGTAAAGACTTTTTCTTTATGAAAATAAATTGTTCTTCTCTATAATTATCCGCCTTATTTTGAAGAACCTGAAGTTTATTCATGAGGGTAACATTACTTTTGTCACCCCAAATGATATCTGCATAATCATTTAGCGGGATAATCAATAGTAACAAGTGACTTCAAGCGATATTTATGACTTTTTCATGAAGGCGTAATTTGCCTTACTTTTAGATGATGTAGGAAGGATCGTTTTAAAGTGTAGATTCTCTGAAGAAGAAAAAACCAAAGAAAGGCGTGATGTATATGTGAATATGGCTGCCATTGATCTTACCGGGGGACCCGACTCCGATGTAGAAGGGACAGGGATGCTCGACATACTATTTAGGGGTTAGTATCTGGTAAACGAAAAACTAATTAAAATCAGTATCAGTATCAGTATCATTCAGTATATGAGGAACCAAAGTTCTGCCTTAAAAGTCCATTGAAGACTTGTCTGTCTTTTGTGGATTTATTTAGCCTGTTCTTTGTCAACATTACTGCGATTCTCAATATTCAGCGAACGCGGTAGTTGCGAGTTTCCCGTTGGAATTTGGTTTTTCGCTGCCGCCAGTCAAAAATATAAAAGGTACCGACTGATTAGTTTTGATTGACGGCAGCGAAAAACCAATTTTACAAAAAGCCATTGAAATGTCTGAGTTTGCAGAATATTGAGAATCCCAGTACTAAGAAGTTGACTTATCTTGATCCAAGGATATCTTACATATTAGCCGTTGGGTTCACGAACAATTGTTTCGTTAGATTGGAAATAGGGCTAGGTCGTCTACATATATACGCGATATACTTCAGATATCTCATATATACTATATAATCACGTAATGCAAGAATTCCCACTATTTTCTCCAAGTCTACGTTGCTATATTTGAAGGCAAGCGTATCTTCTCCGTCATTAATCGTTTTCCTTTTCCAACCATTTCGTACCATTCTTCCCAGACAACCAAACAAACAGGATTCTAACTTCCTCAATTCATCTACAGTTGGTAATTGAGCCTCAGTGCAGTAAGTGGCTGTGAGTCTGGATCTGATACAAGACTCTAAGAGTTTTCTTCGGGTACCCATTGATACTTTGTAATCAGTTAGTTCTAGACTGTGAACAGTCCCTCTTTTCCCTCCTAACTCAGTCGAATCGGGTTTTTTCCTGCCTTGGACGCACGGAGAACGGGGGCGAGTTTGAAGCGGCACGCGGAAGAGGAAAAGCAGGCCCTTACGCTGTAATGATGCTCGTCGTACCTCTTAGGGGTAAGTTTTTGTTCCCTTTTAGGATGTTCAAATGAAAAACTAGTAAAAATGCTCTAAAACTAGCATCATTCGGTACCATTTAGGGCTGAAACTAAGTTGCGATTATGACTATGAGAAAGATAATTTTCATACCTCTTATGGGTCCTTTTCAAAATTTTCCATGAGCATACCCACCCTTCTAAATATGGGAGTTCCCCCTGTGATTTTTAGCAATAAAAACAAAGAAAGAACAAGAAAAACAGGTATTTTTGGAAATTTTTTTTCTTTCAACAAAATTCCAATGAAGTGATTCAAAATTACAAATATTTGTGTGTTCAGTCAACCGAAGACTGGCAAGCCTTGTTCTGGTGTTTTCACTTTTAAATTCTCATAAATTCTCAAGAACATAATATTTTACATCAAAAATCTTAAACTTTGTTAACAACATTCTAATCTATAAAACTATGCTTCTCAGTTGAACTTGGAAGGACCAAAGTATGTTGTCAGGTGCAATGTCAAAAGCATTGAACTGTATAGTGTGGGAAAAATTCAATAGCTTAATTGCCGCCACGGTGACGTCAGCATCATGCTTGATTCCTATTGAATACCTTTGACGTTGCTCCTGACAACATGTTCTTTTCAACGACAAAACTTTGTGACAAAGCTTCGGTTGTTCCAAGCTCAACTGAGAAGCGAAAATATGAATTTAAATATTTTGTCAGGTCTGTTAGCGACAGAAATAGCAAAGTTCGTGCACATTTGAGTACGAGCACCAAACTTGGCACAAATTTTTCTTAAATTATTATTAAACAAATTTAGGGGTGGGTGGAGGCACGCCAAACTCTAAATTACATGGTTAAATTACATCAAATTTATATGAAGTGAAACACTTTCCTTCAAGTTTTAACTCTAACATGGAATGAGTTGTTTTAAAAAAGTCAGAATGGCGTTTACAGTTTGCTGATATCTCTGTTTGTTGCACATTCATTATAAAATGTTCTATATTCAAACAGATGGAAATATCACCCTTTTAAAGCATTCTCGTCAAAGGTTTGAGATCCTTCATGATTTTTGACTGCTTTTTTAACTCTGGTGTACCATGGTTTGATAGAAGTGTTTGCCATTAAATCTTTAAACATGTCCAGATCTTCCAGACCACTTAGAACACCATACATTGCCTGAAATAATGGAATTACTATTTAAAATACTGCTTACCGTAAACAATAATACTTTAAATCAAAGGAACGCTAGACTGCAATTGAATGAATGAATGA
The DNA here is from genome assembly GCA_023349425.1 of Anthopleura sola. Lineage (NCBI taxonomy): Eukaryota > Metazoa > Cnidaria > Anthozoa > Actiniaria > Actiniidae > Anthopleura > Anthopleura sola. The sequence goes on along the minus strand of JALHLI010000006.1, from coordinate 11,395,314 downwards.
ATGAATGAATGAATGAATGAATGAATGAATGAATGAATGAATGAATGAATGAATGAATGAATGAATGAATGAATGAATGAATGAATGAATGAATGAATGAATGAATGAATGAATGAATGAATGAATGAATGAATGAATGAATGAATGAATGAATGAATGAATGAAAAAAAGGAAGGTAGCGAGGAAGAAATATGAAGAAAACTCACCAAGTCAGCTAAGTTAGGTGATGAGCCACCCAGGAATTTCCTTTTTCCAACAGCCTTCATCCATTTTTCAGCTTCTTCATAAAGAGACTCTCTTACATCATCCTTCAGTCTGTACCTATTTTACCAAAAAGTAATCATCACAGATATGCTCACAAGAAAATAAAACAGTTACTGTATGAGTTGCTTTGGTCTCTTTCTGTGGTTTCTCCTGTTTCTACAATCAATGTGCTAGGCATCATGACTGGTGAGTCAGCGGTGGTGGAAGCTGAAAATCATGGGGGGGGGGGGGGGGGGGGCACTACAATTGGTTTTTACAAAATACAAAATACAAATGCCTTTAAAAATATTCATGATTTATAGTTTATGAATTATCCGAACTGCATTTGGGGGGGGGGGGGGGGGGGCTTTACCCCTCTCCCCCAAATAAATAAGTGGGGGGCCAGTGCCCACTGCTTCTGCCGCCCCTGTGAGTGCTGTTATTGTGACATCATTCATCACTGTGGATGCTTCTTGGTTCTAGTCACATCACAGTCATGAGCATAAATGGCATGGAAAAACCTTTATCACCACAAGACGCATCACTCAAACTATAAAATGTTTTGGGCCCAATAACAGCTCACCTCACGTAGAATCTATACTGAAAATATTGGCAGATGTGTCATAAGCACTTTAACCACTGTCAGTTGACACTAGAGAAAAACGTTTGCACATGCATGCCTTTCAGCATGATTTCCAAGAATTTATAGAGTTTTAGTGAGAAAATAAATGCTTGTTTTCTCCAAGTATACAAAACAATTTGTGGGTATACTTTTGTGAGACCAAGATACTGTGTTAATAAAGACAATATGAAAGAATTAGCCTTAAGTTTCAAGAACTGATCTTAAGTTTTGGCATTTTGTAAAGTCTATTCTTCAGGCAAGTGTGAAAGTCAAATTTGCATATTTTTACAATAGCACGAAGACGCTTTCAACTAATTTGCATACGGACTTACAGCATGCGCAGACGTTTTTCATGCATGTCCTGCCAGTTACTAAATGCTAATCTCTAAAACAAGAGTAGTCTAAAAATATAAACTCATCCATGAATATTTATTTTACATTATAACTTGATATACTGTAACAGTTTGATTTGACAGTCTTACCTTTTTTTTAGATGTTTCCCCAAGATATACATTACAACTGACCCACAGTATTTTACGGCATATCTCTCTACAGTGCTAAAGTTACCAACAGTAGAGAAGTATTCAAATGCTTGATTGGCTTCTGCAGCTGTCCGATAAATATTAGGGGACAGTGTATGTACAAATATGTTATCAACCCATTTCCTCCACTGGCGTTCTTCCCTGTAAGTCACATTGAAACAAATATGAGATGGGGCACATAAAATGCAAAACAAAAAATTAACTTTAATGAATTTTTCCCCTGTTTTATTCAAATGTGAGGTATAGACCCCTTGCAGCACATTGGAATACTTGTACAGCTCAATTTGTAGGACAAAACAACAGGTTTCTGCTATATTATACTACAGTAGTTAATTTATGTTAATGTACGCATGACATGCGCAGATGGTGGTTGGGAGTCAGCCATGTTGGAATAGCTAGTAAAAGTACTTGAAAACGAAGAACACATATTTTGGATCTGGTTTCTACACTTAATATATTACAGTTTCAATTCTCAGGAGATTGAAATTCTTTTGTTTTGTCCTCCAAATTGAGCTGCTTTGATGTCACAAGCAATTGGTCTATATTGTGTATTATATCATCATTGGGTCAGTTTCTTTTGTTCACTTGTGGTCTTTATCCTTCATATTCACCCAACGGCAGCTTACCAGGTTGATATCTAGTTATCAACTCCATGATTAAGAAGCTTCCCCAATGATGATATAAGGCAGTTATATACAACCTTTATATACACCGATTCCGAACATGGTGGACACAAACGGACGGCCTGGATCGAGGGGGCAAAAACGAGGCTAGCTAGTAATTCATTATCTGTGTGCAAGCTTCATCTATGTTACTGGTGTTACATGGTGTTTACATGGTGTTTACATCCATTAAGAATCGTTTTTAGTGATGTCTAAGGGAAAAGCCAGCTTTCCACAGATCACGGATGACTGACTAGCCTTGTTTTCGCCTCCTCGATCCAGGAAAACCGCGTATGTCTGCCATGTTGGAATCAGTGTATACCTCAGTGGATATGAGATATATCAACCCACAGCTTTGCCTCGGGTTGATATATCTCGTATCCACCTTGGTAACAGTAAATATTTAACCTTTACATGTTATCCTTACATCAACTCTTTTTGTCTGTTCTTGTCTACTCCAGTCAGGTGCATTACAGCATGTCTGTTAGCATACTCAATTACTTCTTTGCCATCATCATTAGTGGACTTCATTTCTGGGTAGTAGGTCAGAATTGTTTCTAGAGTTTGTTCTCCCAGTAGATATGACCTCAGAACACTGGTAATAACTGATGAATCATTGATCTGGGAAGTAAAGTAGATGCAAAATAATGGATTTATTTTCAAAATTGTAATACCAATACTCTTAAATCTCCTAGAGATTATAACATGACAGCATAGAAAAGGTTGATCATGACAGCATAGAAAAGCAGTCATCCTATCTCACCAATGCAAAGTTTGTGGGAAGCAGCCTCGATGAAGAAGAAGCACAATCGATGCGTTGTTCTCTCCTATCTTGACCCCTATGTTAAAAGTGGTTTTCTCCACGTGATATACATGTATCCTTTTATTTACCACAATATGAGGTAAAAAGTTGGTCAAAATGTTATGCACCCACGAAGCATATCCAAGTTTGTATACACTGTTCAACTTGATTCTCTCAAAACTAGCATAATAGTTCTTACTTTAAGGTCCTCAGATAAGAGATCATAAGTTTCTTAGAGTATAATCTCATATCTGGGGACTAAAATAAGAACATTTTACTAGTTTTGAGAGAATCTAGGAGAACCAAGTTTTAGAGTGATTTCAAAGAAACCGTGTAATATTCTTTCTTTAATAATATATATATTATTATTATATATTATATATATATATATATATATCAGGATAATAGTGATGTAATGTAGTGAACTAACCTGCACACCATTAACAACTGTGATTGGTACTTTTTTGTACTGAGAGAACTTGATTTCTTTCCTAGTTAAAGGATTGACTTCAACAATCGAATGCTCAAGGCCATAATACTCTAAGAAAGCGCGAGCTTTACAGCAGAATGGACATGTTTGATACTGGTATAACGTGATAGAAGGAACCTTGGATTTACTAGACAGTTGTTGTTTATTTTCCGTGTTGTTTGTGAACTCGCTAGCATGCTGTTCTTTGAAGGCCAACAAGGTTCCAATACCAACACCTCCAAATATGCCAAAAATACTGAGTAATCGACTGTTACTGACTTTCGTTTTAGTATAACCGTAGAATTGTCTTGAAGCTGTTTTAATAACTTGATGGGAATTAGCTTGTCTTTGGAATAAAATGCCTCGTAAACAAGGAACACGAAACACACTTCGACTGGCAGCCATCTTGGATTGTTATGCAATATTGGGTCCCAGGAACGTCTGCGTTAGGTTTGAAATTATTTAAAAAAAAAATATTTTCATAAATGTTACGTTAGAGGACGACATTATTTTGATAAATTATTATTATTAAAACAAATTTATTAGCTAAAATCACGTTTTTAAGACGTTTTCTTTTCTCTTGATTGTGAGTAAGTGCTAAAAATAGAAATTTCCTGTGTGGGTACCCTGTGTGGTTTCCCATGGTGCTGTGTTCAATGGAGAAGTGAACACGACTAAGAAGAAGAAGTACATGAAATATCTTCAAGTGATTTCATCATTTTCTTCTAAATTAAGATCGGCCTTCCTTATTCCAAGACTACCAGTTAGATTGATTCATTCTTGCACCATGGATGGCAAAGAAAACGTAACTGAAGCCCCGTCTAACGGCACATGTGCTAACAACGAACAAGGGGCTGAGGGAACCGTGCAAAAAACTGCCGCACAGCTGAAGAAAGAAGCCAAACGACAAGCTAAACTAGAGAAATTTGCTAAAAAACAAAGTCAGTCGGCTTCTAATAAAGACGGTGCTTCAAATGAGGTATGAACCCTAGTTGATAATTTTTTTTCAAGAAATTCGCCGGTAGAGAAGGTCACGTGATTTAGTCATTTAATAATTATATTTAAGACTTAAAATTACGTTTTATTTGTTTACAAGTACAGTTTTGTTAAGTTCTTATTGTAACAATACTACAACTATACCTGACTATTAACATATCGTGTGGCAATCTAGCTTATTAAAGGCTAGCTAAGAACATAACAGACACAGTTAAGTACTTATTAGAGTGAATTTAGTCACATTGGTGAATAGTTTTTTTGCCATCGTTTTGGCTTTTCAAAACTGGCCTTTTTTGCTACTAGTGGTCTATCAATAATAGACCAATAGTAGCTCAGCCAATCAGAGAGCAGGATTTGTGATAGACCATTAGTAGGTCTATAGTAATATTATTTAGGTCATTTGATATATTGTTAGGCGATGGTGAAAAATGTTTATATCCTCGGACAAGCATGTAATCCTATTGCAGATTAATTATATCATCACCACCAATAGGATATTATTTATTAGAAAAAACCTACTAATGGTCTATCACCAATCGAGCCCTGTGATTGGCTGAGCTACTAGGGGTCTATTAGTGATAGACCTCTAGTAGCGAAAAGCGTTGGTTTTGAAAACCAAAAAATATATATTTAAAGCAAAATCCAAAACTTTTTGCATCCTTTTATTGGACTGATTATTAGGTTTTTACTAAAACAATTAGACCTCTCGCCCTCATGGCCTACGAGTCAATAGCCCATTCGGCCTTCGGCCTCATGGGCTATTGACTCGTAGACCATTCGGACTCGAGGACTAATTGTTAATTATTATACATTTTACTTAGCTCTTGATTGGTCGAGAGCCCTCAGGCAATTCCTGGTATCGTGTGAACTCGACATGATAAATGTATTATCTGTAGCAGACAATACATTTATCATGTTGAGTTCACACAATGGAAATGAAAATACATTTGCTTTTTTTTCAACAGCAGAATTAAATCTTTATTCGTAGTTTACAAAATGTATAATAAAACAATTATCAAATTCGGTTTTCACATGATATTGTAATATCAAGACCTCGGCTGTTTTATCCGCCTCAGCCTACAGCTTCAGCAGATAGCGCAGCCTTGGTCTTGATAATTTACGATATCATGCTCAACCTCATCTAATAATTGTTTAGTATTTAATTATCTTGTTGCCTCCTCTTGATAATATTTATTCACTGAAAATAACCATTGTTTCATCATTAATTAATTTTATCAGAAGAAAGAAAAGAAAAAGAAAGAGTCATCCAAAAAAGTGTTTGTGTATGACAAGCCTACATTACCAGGAGAGAAAAAAGGTATTTACCTTCCAAGTGCTTACACTAGTCTGTTGTAAAATTATGACAGACCTCTTAGGGCACTTTCCAGTAGTCTGAACTGGCCAGCCAGACAGGTCCATTCTTATAGAGAATTCTGTTATTAATAATTCTGAACTGTCCAGCCAGATAAATTGATTCTTAATTTGTATCCACTATTATGATGGAATGTATATAACTAATGGCCTTTTGCCTTTGAAATTAACCAGTCTGGCCAGTCAGCTCAAACTTATAGAAAGTGCCCCTAATCTTGTTCATGGCCATAGCTTCCAGTACGATTGGTCTTTGTCCTGTTTTAACCAGACCAATTTTTACCCTCAGAACCATAAAAAACACACATAAAGTATCAGTATTCTTTCCTTAATTTTCTAAATAAAGTCATATTTCTTCGGGTTAATTTCCATTCAAACACACGACTTAAATGAATTCCAAATGGTTTGATTGATGGAAGAGAATCGGCAAACTTGCACAACAATAACAACAAAGTTGGGCGTGTAGCAATGAAATTGGTGGTAAATTGACCTTGTTTGAGGTGTGGGTTGTTGGTTATTGATACATAGTTTATTGAAATAATCATATGTAATACCTCTAGATATTTTACTCAACATTACATGCTATACATGTCAACTATATATATCCATTATTTCCTAGATGTAAGTGGTGCTATGCCTGACAGCTACAGCCCAACTTATGTAGAAGCAGCATGGTATTCATGGTGGGAAAAACAGGGATTTTTCAAGCCAGAATATAGTGTGAGTACAAGAAATGAAAGCAAAATATATTTAAAAAAATAATTTAGCTAACAACCCTGGTACAAATCCTACACCAGAATCCTACTCAGGATCTTGTACAGGATCTAGCAGCTTATTCTACTCTGTTCTACTGTAGCATCCAGACTTAAAGGCAGGATCTGATGGACTGTTCATGATGTGTATTCCACCACCCAATGTGACAGGCTCACTTCATCTTGGTCATGCTCTTACTAATGCTATTGAGGATTGTTTAACAAGATGGTAAATAAAGTACTACATCAAAGTGCATATAATTATAGACCGAATGCCAATATGGCCGCCACTTTATTATCATAATTTTTTTAATTCATATTCTAGTTGACCACTACATTAAAATTATAGATTAGAATGACATCAACAAAGTTAGAAAGTTTGAACCAAAAATACTAAATTCTTGAAAAGCTATGAGAGTTTTTAAAATGAGAAAACACCACAACGAGGCTAGCAAGGAAACAGATCACTGAACACATACAAACCTCTGTAATTTTGATTCCAAATAGCTTCACTGGAATTCTATTTATAGCAATGAAACTTTCCAAAAATACATAATTTCTGCTTGCTCTTTCTGATGGTGGTGCTTATTTTTTAAGATTAGGTTTTTATTTCTGATAGTCAATGGTGGCCATATTGGCATTCGGTCTATTGCTTGACCAGTAAATGGTATTGAGCCAAGTGTTGATTTATCTTGACTGTTATTGAACTAGTTTTCTGACAATAACCGGACTTTCATGCAGGAGGTCATGGGTTCAAGCCCCGGCTGGACCAACACTCAGGGTCTTAAAATAACTGAGGAGAAGGTGCTGCCTTTGTAATTACATCTACAAATGGTTAGACCTTCACCTGGCTTGGATGATCACGTAAAATGGCAGTCCCATCTCGATCTCCACACTACCTAACCCTGCATCGTAAAAGAACCACTGAGGGCGTAAAGAAACCCTGGCAGTGACAACCCTCAGTGTCTGGATGGGTATGGGAGTTTTAAGGGTTTTAAGGGACCCTGTGTTCTATTGTACAGCACCAGCCTGTGGGCAAATCTCAAATAAATTAAATAAAGAACAACAAAGAAATACTAAAACCCCTTTTCGTGTGAGGGACAGTGGTAGTAATTATGAAAATAATTATTATTTTCTTCAGGAATCGTCAAAATGGCAAAATGAGTTTGTGGAACCCAGGTTGTGATCATGCTGGCATTGCCACTCAGGTATCTAAAATCATAGTTCTTTTCTATATTCATTTACTTTCAATTGCCTGTTTTCTATACCTTTGTCATCTTTCTTAGGTTGTTGTAGAAAAGAAGTTAATGAGAGAGAGTGGACTCTCCAGGCATGACTTGGGTAGAGAAAAGTTTGTTCAGAAAGTCTGGGACTGGAAAAATGAGTAAGCCTTAGGACATTTTATTGTTGTTGTTTTTGGTAAAAAAAAATTGAATAAACTTGTTTTTAAACTACAATTTTTAAATTGAAATTTATTACTGATTCCGAATATGAAAAATAATCAGCATTCTCTGGATGCCTATACCAGGGGTGGTGGAAGCGGGGGGCTTGGGGGGCATTGGCCCCCCACTTATTTTTAGGGGGGGACAAAAAAATTGTCGTTTGGATAAATCATAAACTATAAATCATAATTATTTCTAAAGGCATTTGTATTTTGTATTTTGTAAAGAAAAATGATAATTGTAGTGCCCCCCCCCCCCCCCCAATGATTTTCAGCTTCTGCCACCGCTGTATGCGCAAGTTTTTGAAGCAAATATTGTGTCACTGATCAGGGAAGGTCAGGAAAAAAATTACAACTCATATTAAGATAATACTTATTTGCAGACTATATAATGCACAAACCACAGCTAGTGAATTATTTTACAATTCCACATGAATATTTTTGAATGTGTATGGTTTCTCAATAAAATTTCGTATTTTATTCAGCGGTTTTTGTGCGTGCATACATTGTGAGCTCAAATCGCTGTTCAAAAGTAGGCAGTTGCCTTAAACTAAGTAATCTTTAATATTTTTTGGGAATGATAACAAATAACACAACAGCTGTGAACATAAAGCATGTACATGGCTGTTGTTTCAAAATAAAGGAAGTAATGTAACATCCTTAATGCTACTTTCTACTTCTTTAAAAATACAGTTTCAAAGAGTCAAAGGATACTGATTATACCAGAGATTAAGCTCTGACTACTCTGATATTATAAATATTTAAGGCAGCAAAATTGCTTTTTTTTTTAGAATTAATCCATGAATTAAGTTTCAAAATATTGTCTGAAATGTAACATCCATAACGAAGAACTGCTCTAAAGATAAATTAAGTAATAATGTACAGAGGTGTACAAATAGACTCCTTGCAGCACGTCAGAATACAGCTCAAATTGGAGGGCAAAACAAAATAATTTTAATCTCCTGAGAATTGGAACCTATTGTTTTGCCATCCAAATTGAGCTGCATTCTGACATGCTACAAGGGGCCTATTGCCAACAACAACTGACAACAATCAACAACACAGAGTCTGATGTTATTTGATATTTAAATAGGAAAGGTGATACCATTTATCATCAGCAGAGGACCATGGGAATTGCTGTAGATTGGGAAAGAGCATGCTTTACTATGGATCCAGTAAGTCAACACCTCATATTCTAAATACAAGCAAAAATATTCCTTTATTTGAGTGGAGTGCCACAGGGAGCCCAATTTAGATAAAAGTAAAAGGTGAAATAGGGAAAAAAATCGTGTTTAATTAATTTTTTTTATTCCAGGTCAGATAATGTCCTCTATAATGCGATCAAGCAAAAAACTCTGTAAAAAATGCACTAGAACATTGTTTTTCATGCACACCTTTGTTTTCCTATATAATTTCCCTATGGTATCCTAGGTGTGGATTTGTGTCAATATAGTCTAACAAGCTTGTTTTTTGCTTGATCGTGGTGTAGAGGACATTATCTTGACCTGGAATAAAAATAATTAATTAAACGCGATTTTTTTTTCACTTATTTTATTTTCACCTTTTACTTTTATCTGAATTGGGCTCCCTGTGGGAGAACAAGAAGTTTTCCTCTATGGTTATCCTTTTTTCATTGTTAGCAGTAACATTTTTGTTAACATTTAACATTTTTTATTGTGTAAAACACCACATTTCACTGAGTTTTTGAGAGAAAAATACAATATGCTTGTCAATGAGTGGGATAGATGGTTTTGATTGTTTGTTTTATCTTATTAATTACTTCTATTAATTATTATTTCTCCTAAAATTCCAGAAACTTTCTAAAGCTGTAAAAGAGGCGTTTGTGTGTCTTCATGATGAAGGTTTGATCTACCGCAGCAAGCGTCTTGTCAACTGGTCTTGCACTTTAAACTCCGCTATATCTGACATCGAGGTAAAGTATGGCAAGCCGATGGTAGCAATATTTAGTCCAGTGATAATTTATTTAAACACTCTTAAAAAAATATTTAAACTGCCAATTAAATATTTAATTCTTAGATAAATCATTTAAACCACTCGAAAAAATATCTAAACAGCCATATTAAATATTTAATTCTTAAATGAATATTTAAATGCTAAGTGAATTTCACTCACTAATTTTTATTTAATCCCACGAAAGAAAAAAATGTAAATTTAAAAGCCTTTTCAACTGCTTGAACATTTGGTGCTCGGGGTTATTCTTTCAACTTTAAAATCTATATTTAAACTTATACGTAAAATTGATTTAATATTCCTGGGGCGAGCTCGGTCAATTTTGTCCGAGCAATCTGGGTAAAAGATCGATCGATTCGATCTCTAAAGTAAAATATCTTGATGACTTACTCGTACATTTGGATTTACTCGATTAAACGGTAATGGTTGTATGGTTGACAATGATAGTACACACGGTACAGTGGTTTGAGTATTTGTAGCTTCATTGTCAAAATGTTTCTGACATTCTTGCTCTATTTCTTTGCCAAGCCTTCAAGTCATCAGGGTCTGTTATTAAGTTGGCAATTGTGGATAAGAGTTTTACCGTTTAATCGAGTAAATCCAAATGTACGAGTAAGTCATCAAGATATTTTACTTTAGAGATCGAAGCGTCTTTTAATCTCCACAGCTCTTCTGATCTACGAATCACATCAGTCAGGAATACTAAGATTTCTTCTCCAATTTTTGTCCCTTCAATGTTGTCAAAGCCAGCCATCTTGGATCTTTTACCCAGATTGCTCGGACAAAATTGACCGAGCTCGCCCCAGGAATATTAAATCAATTTTACGTATAAGTTTAAATATAGATTTTAAAGTTGAAAGAATAACCCCGAGCACCAAATGTTCAAGCAGTTGAAAAGGCTTTTAAATTTACATTTTTTTCTTTCGTGGGATTAAATAAAAATTAGTGAGTGAAATAGGTTAATAAAGAAGCATTTAAATATTCATTTAAGAATTAAATATTTAATATGGCTGTTTAGATATTTTTTCGAGTGGTTTAAATGATTTATCTAAGAATTAAATATTTAATTGGCAGTTTAAATATTTTTTTAAGAGTGTTTAAATAAATTATCACTGGACTAAATATTGCTACCATCGGCTTGCCATAGTAAAGCTGTTTAAAATATTTAATTAAATATTTAATTGGCAGTTTAAATATTTTTTTAAGAGTGTTTAAATAAATTATCACTGGACTAAATATTGCTACCATCGGCTTGCCATAGTAAAGCTGTTAATACGAATTTTCAGCTCTTGGTAAAATTGTTTTCTTAACTTCAAAGTTATTGTTTCATCAGGTTGACAAGAAAGAGCTGACTGGTCGCACCATGTTACAAGTGCCTGGTTATGAACATAAAGTAGAGTTTGGTGTTCTTGTTCATTTTGCTTATCCCATCCAGGATTCAGGTATATGTTGGAGTATAAAGAAAGGAAATTCTTACTATATAATATTTTTTCTTTTGAAATCCAGTAGGGCTTGTATGAAATAATGGCTGGTCATCAGACAATTGTCTACGTATTTGTGTGCCGACAAACATCAATGTTTTAGTCTACGTTCCTTTTTCCCCAGGTCGGCATCCTTTTGATAATTTTTCTTCTCTACAACTCATCAGAAGTATGCTGACCCGTGGAGAAAAAAATGAAGGCTAAGACCTTGATGTTTATCGGCAGAGTGGTAAATGCCTGGCACACAAATATGCCGACGATTTTTTTAGCCTGCCACACTTTGGTGAAATCCGTACTAACTGGTCCAGTGAAATCTTTGCCTTGCCACTGAGTCATTTTGCCCAGTAACATAGTCCCAGAAACAAGGTATTACCAAGCTAAAAAAAATTGGCTGGTCGTCATGACCAGCAATTCACCAGCCATTATTCCAAGTCCTGTCCAGTGCTAAAAGTAATGAGATGTTCCTGCACAATGCTTTCCATTTTATAATTCTCTCAGGTCATGCAATGTTTACATTTAACTTGTAAAACAAACTTGGGTTTCCTAACTGGAATCAATTAAGCACTAAAAGAAATTTGATTATTTTCAGATGAGAAAGTCATTGTTGCTACAACACGTCTGGAGACAATGTTGGGTGATACGGCGATTGCAGTCCATCCTGAAGACAAACGATATCAAGTAATAATAATAATAATGATGATAATAATACTTTTAATTAGACAGGATACCCTGGTCTGTACAAGTACTGCTATCAATTGCTGGCTTTCATGTGACATCAAAAACTCAAAATCTAAACTACATAACGCATAATAACATTTCTAAAATATGTTTTAGAAATCAGTGATATAAGTCACAGGAAAAAGTTTCGAGTCATTTTAATGTTTGGTTCCCGAGTTATGAAGGTTGAATTTGTGTCACGCAATACCGTCACGTGTATCTGAAGAACGATAAAAATAAAAAAATTTTTTACCCTAGGTGAAAGATTTTGCTTTTTTGTACATTTATAATCTCTATTTCAAGTGTATTTCTGCTCTATTCAGTTGGTTACCAGACGTTGTTGCAATACTATTCCACACAACATCACAGTACTCCATGATAGGCAGAACCACTGCACTGTATATTATGTTGGCTGCAGCAGCTACTGTAATATCCTTACAAATTCTCCAAATAATGCAATATGCCAAATTAATCTCTGTCAAGCTTTGGAATTTATTTTCATAAACATTGTATGATACTATAGAAATGAACTTCATATTTAATGTAATTTTTTCCCTTATATTTCACAGCACCTTCATGGCAAGTTTGCAATTCATCCATTCTGTAGTCGTAAGCTTCCTATTGTGTGTGATGATATGGTGGACCCTGAATTTGGAACAGGTGAGTCTTGTTAACCAATACTGGTAAGGATATGCAAGAACAAGCACTTACAGCAGTGTTCAATATTACTAGGTAGCTGCATGTTGCCTGAGTGTGGCTTTTCACAGGTTTTTGGTACCTTGTATATTTTCATCAAAAATATATAAGGTAAATAAAATAAATAAATGCAAATTAACAGTTGAATCAACAGAGTGGCTCTTACTCCACTGCCTTTTAGTTGGAATTTAGAAGTTGATTTTTGAGAAGGGAGGAAAAAAACCGGAGAACCCGGAAAAACCCTCTGAATATCAAGCATCAACAAAAGTCTCACAGCTTGAAGGTGCTAAGTTTGAGTAATATTTACAACCATATATATTGATAAATAAATGTGACTATGTTGTACTAAAGCTTTATCGATACTCCTGGCAACTCAATCACTCAGAAAGAAAATAAAATTGCTAGGCACTGGACTGCGAGCAAGTCCTTGTGTTTCCCTTGGTCAGTACCTGGTGTCCAGTGTTTGACACCATGGCCAAGAGTCAGGTTGGCTGACCCAGGACATCCATGAATCTTCCCTAATCCTCATTTGCCAACAGCAAAGAAATTACCTGTTAAAAGACCAATGGTAACACTGGGCTGCTCACAGTCTGGTAGTTGCAAGATATTATGTAGATATGAAGGGGTTTCAATACAGTAGAAGGCAGCTACTGGCAGTTGATGGCAGGTTACTTAACTTCATACCACTGGCTACTTTACGAATCAGTCTCAATAACTATGAAGTAAAATTAGTGGAAACAGATGCCTACATTTGAATCCCATCGGTCTACTTCAAATATTATTGAAATGCCTGAGTAATGTCTTTCTTCTCTTTCTTTAAGGTGCTGTAAAGATTACCCCAGCCCATGATCATAATGATTATGCTGTTGGTGAAAGGCATGATCTGCGTTACATCAACATGATGGATGATAATGGTCTGATTTGTGATATGAATGACTTCCTCCCAGAATACAAGAAATTTGTGGTAAGATATGTTATCAGTTGACATTTTCAAAGTTTTAAGTCTTAATGTTTGAATTGTATCAATTGTAAAAAAAAAATATTATAGTTTAATTATAGTTTAGGTGGACTACCTGTAAACTAGCATTTTAGCTAAGAGTAAGTTCCACTTTAAATAAAGTATTGTATTGCATTGCATTGCATTGCATTGCATTGTAATGCTTGTGTCTTGGGCATCACTTATTTAAATAATTTGAAAAACTATGTAAAATTAATCTTTTAATAATTGTATGCCCACAGATAATCTTTAATTTATTTTATTTTAATTTAATTTTATCACCTGTGAAAAGTTATTATTACAGTGCCTCAAAAAGCTGAAATTATAGCATTTTACTCATTACAATGGGCTGATTTGTTTTATCTTTTTAAGGCATATGTATAGTGCTATTGCATTTAAACTGATTGAATGTGTCTACTTTGCACTACAATTTACAGGGCTTGAAGCGGTTTAGTGCAAGGAAAGACATTCAACTTGCACTACAAGAGAAAGGGCTGTACATCAAAACAGAAGAAAACCCAATGGTAGTGCCGACATGCAGGTCAGTAGTTGTTAGTTTAAGGTGGGCCAAAGATACTCTGACCTCCCTTGGGGAGTTATTTTCTGTCTGTATTGGATAACTAGTACTTGTAGGAGCTCGTGAGTATCACAAGGATCTTGGTGTGCAGGATCGGATGAGCCAGCTAATGAAGTCCTTAAACTGAATTGCTCATATGACATTAGGCACAGCTTATATTACTATTAACCCAGGCCTCGAAATAGGAAACAATTATAGCCTGCCAGTCCAGTAAATTTTGCCTGCCTTTTTATTATTTTTATTTTTGATTTGGCAGTTCACCGTTATTTTTGCCTGCCAAACCTTAAGTTTTGCCTGGCTTTTGGCCATTGGCAGGCCACTATTTCGAGCCCTGTAACCTCAGGCATGGACTTATTCTGAGATAAGGAACATGGTACATTGTGTTCTAGCTTCAGTACAAACATCTTTAAATTGTTAACAAGTTTATCATGTCATATACTGTATGGTATTGTTTGTACCAAAGCTAGACCACAATGCATCCTATTTTTCAAATTCAGAAAAGACCTGTGGGGTTACAGACCTACCTTCACCAGTAAGTGGTGTACCACTTGTAGATAAACACTCAAATAACATACAAATGACTGCCTAAAAGCTGACCTTTTTGATTAAAGTAGTAGAGTTGATGTACTAGATGGTTTCTGCTCTGTCCATTTCACAGTTATATGGTACAATCATATACACATTTCATTCCATCATCAAATGCATATCCTGTTAAGCACATATTTCCTTAGACATTTCTGTGACTCTAGCATAAACAGTATGTTTGTCACAATATATCCACACTAACAACCGCCAATCGCCATTAGAGTCTCCTGTAGCTCAGTGGCAGAGCGTCTGACTAGTATATGGAGGGTCGTGGGTTCGATTTCCATCTGGGGCTCAGAAATATTTTCACAGTATTGTACCATCATATACAGTCACATAATTTCAGATGGTTTCTGTGCTGGCCAGGATGCTGGGGAAGTGCTCTCACTCCATAAAGAACAGCTGTAATTAAATATTGTCATTGTTGTTTTCAGCCGATCTAAAGACATAGTTGAACCTTTAATCAAACCTCAGTGGTATGTTGACTGTAAAGACATGGCTGAGATGGCAGTCAAGGTAATATTACTTTAGACACTGGTGCTCCTATTTCTGCTCTTTCTGTTGTATTTTCTTTGCATTTTTTGTTGCTATTATACAATGTCCATGTATTTTTTATAGGCTGTTCGTGAGGGGGAGTTGAAGCTCATTCCAAGTATCCATGAAAAGACTTGGTACAACTGGCTGGAAAACTGCAGGTAGTACACTTTACTGTATACATGTATGCTGATTCTAAAAATGGCAATGTTTCACTTCTCTATTCGAACTTCATCAATCAAAATTTTTTATCAGTACATCACTTTTACCTGAATGATCTTCGAAAAGTGAGTAAGCAGGAAAAGTTTGAATGCTGTGGCATTTTTTCTTTTAAGTTATTACGGAATAAATTTACAGATATAAGTATGAGATTTTGCTGATCAATACTGACTAGCCTTGCTTTGGTGTCATTTACACAATTTACACTGCAGTAACTCCTAAAATAATCACTTTTTTGTCTCAGCGTTTTCACAGACTGAATCCTTATTTATATTAAATCTTCTTTCAATTAACATGTTGTGTTTCTCTTGAGACATTAAACGAAAAAGAAAATATACTAGTCATATTAAGTGGTTGTTAATTGTAATCTCACCATGATAATCTCAACTTTTTAAGGGATTGGTGCATATCTCGGCAGCTTTGGTGGGGTCATCGTATTCCTGCATACTTTATCCAAATTAATGATGCTGCCGTGCCTGCAGGAGAGGTATAGTAATCATAATTTATAATATGCCATATAACAACTATTATTAATGATAATTTATTTATTACATTATATCTGACCAATGCTGTAACTGCTTGATTCACAGGATATAGACGGGAAATACTGGGTCAGGTAAGAAAGATGGAAAGATAAGATAAAAATATATCTGACAATAATATTTGAATAAATGGTAAAACACAAGAACAACACCCTTGATGCTACCATGTCAACCAACAGTTAACTGACTGTCAGCCATTTGGCATTCATTCAATGGTCATTTGTCAACTGTTAGCTGGCCATTGTATGGCATGGTAGGCTATCAGCCATGTAATGGTGGACTGATGAAGAGGTGTCAGTGAGTTAAAGACACTTTCGGATATCTGTCTGTCAAACATTTCATAGTCTCCTTTGCAACCGTTCTTAGTGTAGGTCTCAAAATTCCTCCCCACTAACGGCTGCTTACTGCAGCCAGGCATTCCATTCCAACGGCTCAGCCAATCATGGATCTAGTTCTAAGATCGAAAACTGAATCATTATTTTGAATGTTAGAGAAAAGCAGTCGGCTCATTGTTTATCATATTTGGTGAGAAATCACAAGGGTGGCCTGTCACGGTCCTGTCTCCTGATTGGCTTAAATCAAACAATTGGAATTGAATGTCTCACTGCAGTAAGCAGCAGTTAGTGGGAGGGGTTTTTGAGACCGACATTAAGAACGGCTGTAAAGGAGACTAACCATTTCATGGCTATGAATAGTTGATTATTTTAGAGAGAGCAGAGTAGCTAGCCAAGTCAGGACAAAAGTGTTTAGTATTCTGTATTTTATCTCAGTGGAAAAACGGAAGAAGAAGCAAGGAAAAAAGCTGCAGAAAGATTTGGTGTTGCAGAGGACAAAATCCAGCTTAGACAAGGTTAGACTTCTAGCAGTCATAATGATGTACCATGAATTCAAAGTGGATGTCAGATGGCCAGTGTGCACATAAAGTCCCCTCTCATGCAAACATTCATACTCATTGCCTGTCAGGAACTCATACGTAAATCTTGTGCATAGGCGGCGCACTAGGGTGGGCACCCCCACTTGAGATGTGTGGGGGGCTGAGCACCCCCATTTTTTAAGGGTGATTCTGAATCCCCCCATCCATGGGATCTCTATTTCTTTTTTTTTTTTTTTTGGCTTCTGTGATTTGGACAGGGTTTTTTCTTGTTTTAGTTGTTTTTCCTTTTCGTTGCAATTTTGGCGATAACAGCCCCCCAGTTTTTATGTCCTTCCACCGTGCCTATGTTGCGATTAACAAATTGCAGCCCATGTTTGCCATGCAATTATTGTTATCATGTGTAGCCATTACCACTATCATTCTGAGCATGCATGCATGTTTTCGAGAAAGCCATTTTCAATCTAAATACAGCCAATAGCCGGAAAGTAATGGTTGTAAATGTGTACATTGTTTCAAAAATGGACCTAATATTTTTTCTGAAATATTTAATAATTATTAATAGTAAAATAGTTTGAGATTTTAATTTTTTATTTAAGATGAGGATGTGCTGGACACTTGGTTTTCTTCAGCTATGTTTCCATTCTCCATATTTGGATGGCCAGACAAGGTAATGTAAAACTATCATTTCATGGTATTTTGACATATTTTTTAGACATTATCAATCACTTCATTCACTACTTGCTGCTCTAAAAATCTCTTGACAGACAAAAGATCTAGAGGCATTTTATCCAGGAACACTTTTAGAGACTGGCCATGATATCCTGTTCTTCTGGGTGGCTCGTATGGTTAAGATGGGCCTAAAACTGACTGGCAAACTACCTTTTAAAGAGGTCTACCTTCATGCTATGGTCAGGGATGCACACGGAAGGAAGATGAGTAAATCTCTTGGGAATGTCATTGATCCTGTAGATGTCATCAAGGGAATTACTCTGGAGGTAGGTTAAATGATGAACAGATGGAATGGCACTCACTGAACCAGTGAAACATTTTGAACAATCTAATAAAAAAACTCAAACTTCCAATGAATGGAAGTTTCATTAACCCTTTGACTCCTACAACGTCCGAAACTGCCCGTAAAAAATGTCTGAATAAAAATTCCAGCTTCAACAATTTTGATCAAGTTGACCTAAATACCTGTCTAAAATTTTAACTAGGAAACAGTACAACTTTCAAAATCAAAAAACCTGCAAAAATGTCCAAAATTATAGCAAAAAAACTTTAAACATTTTTGGAAAACCAAAAATGATGACTGTTTTGACATTTCCATTTCCATTTCGGAGAGCCAAAAATCACGCTTTTTCATCGCATCTTTTTTCCTTCATTTTTTATTCCTACTCAAAAAATACTCTTACACAGTAAAGTTTGGACCTTTTTCTTAGATTAAAATTTAAAACTCCACCCAGTCCCTTGCTCATTTCCAATTCAGCCAATAGAATTTAACATTTCTTTTTTTTACTTGACTTAAGAATCTACATAAGCTGCTGGAAAACAGTAATTTAGATCCGAAGGAAGTTCAACGTGCCAAGAAGGGCCAGGTTAGTAGAACCAATTGAAAGTCTGTTTCAGCTTAATTCCATACATTCTATATTTTCATTTTAGTAGCAATCCTATTATGTCCCATTCTTTATCATGAATAAAAAAAAAGAAAAGAAAAAAACTTGTCATAGCTAATCACCACCCCAAGTACAGCAGTGGTGCAGCTCAAAGGGGTCGAACTGAAAGCATGAGAGGGTGCCTCTGGCAGCCGCTATACAGTCCATGTATGACCCCGGAGCACAGCTCTAACCAGTTTGAATAGACCAATTTCAAGATGCGCAAGCGCTTTCAAAAACATCGCAGACGCAGACATGATATCGAGGCATTTTCAGGCAGAGTCAATAGCGTGCGTGATCTTGTCCGAAAATGCCTCTTTTTCACATCTGCGCCTGCAATGTTTTTGAAAGCAATTGTGCATCTCGAAAATGGTTTGAATGGAGTAAGTAATTGAATGTTAATGATGGATTCTTTCTTCAGAAAGAGGATTACCCTGATGGTATACCAGAGTGTGGTACAGATGCTCTCAGGTTTGCTTTATGTGCCTATACTGCTCAAGGTATGTTAAACTACTTTCTTTGACTAATAACATAAACCAACAACAGCAACTTTATTTGCACTCTCAGTATAATAGTCTAGGAGCTGCACAGGGAGCCCAGCTTTCCTTTGCTGCATTCATTATTCTTTACGTAATTGCTTTTTATGGGTTTCCTGTGGTTTACGATCGGCTTCCTTTGGTTTGGGATCAGTTATGGTTACACAAGCTATAATCAGATCTGTACTGTAAATTGATCGCCTATTAAGTTGAAATCAATAACTGTTGGTAAAGCACTCTCTATAAAGCATTCAAAAGAAAAGAAGGGACAAAACTAAGCGAGTGTATCCTGATATTATGATCACCTCCAGTTGCTTGGACCAGCTACTTTAGTGAAGTCAGCGGGTAGTCTAACCACTAAGAAAAAAATTTATTAGAAGTGTTTTAAAGCATCAGAAAGTGGTTGGTGCACAGTGTGCCTTAGTTTGTAATCTTACCTCAGTGCATAGTTACTGCTCAGTGTTTCAATCACACTCTTTTAGTCAGCACGTTTTACAGTGTACATGTTGATACACTTTGAACACTTTCAAATTAAGATGCTTTTTCTACCCATCCTCAAACTACATCATCACCACATGTGTTAAACATCCATACAATCATATACATTCGATCATAGCCTTCATATAACATTTAGTAAAAACACAAAATGTTTTTCTGATTTAAATTACTGTTAATATCATGTCATTGAGATTAAAATTTTAAAAAAGTTGAATAGTTTTAAGCCAATAAAATTCCTAATTTGATTCCTAATTAATCTTTCATTTCTGATGTTTTTGATTGTTTCTATTCCATATTAATTATAAATAAATGAATAACCAGATGTTTTGACTGATGTTATTTTCTGCAGGCAGAGATATCAATTTAGATGTGCTTCGTGTCCAGGGTTACAGACATTTTTGTAACAAGCTTTGGAATGCTACCAAATTTGCCTTGTCTAGTCTTGGGAATGGCTTTGAACCAAATGAAAAGCTAGAGGTATAAATGACTTATTTTTACAGACATCACCCTCTGTTTGTTGTAAACCTAGTGATGTTCAATTGGTAGTATCTTTTTTTCTTTTCCATTTTAAGTTACAAGCACAGGAATGAGAGCTATCACCCTCTGTTGGAAACCTAGTGATGTTCAATGCATTGAGAGTATCTTTTTTTTCTTTTCCATTTTAAGCTACAAGGGAATGAGAGCTTAATGGATCGATGGATTCTCAGTCGTTTGTCCTCTGCAGAAAAGTCTTGTAATGAAGGGTTTGCCAACTATGATTTTCCAACTGTTACCTCTGCCATCTACAACTTTTGGCTTTATGAGTTATGTGATGTTTACTTGGTAAGTTCTTTCTTCTGCTAGTAAATGAATTAGTCTCTGTGATAATTATCTAACTAATTAAGCATGATGTTTATAATTGCCAGGAATCTCTGAAGCCTGTATTTCAAGAAGGTAATGCAGAGAAGGTCCATACTGCTCGCAATACTCTGTATCCTTGCTAGAATGCTGATTCTTTTATTTACTACACTGTGTACACTGTCAGGGTTCAAGCCCTTGCTTGACCATTACTCAGGGTCTTAAAATAACTGAGAAGGTGCTGCCTTTGTAATTACACCTGCAAATGGTTAGACCTTCACATGGCTCGGATGATCACGTTAATGGCGGTCCCATCCCTTGCAACTTAAGAGACGTTAAAAGAGGGCCATAGGTTTGTCGTTGAATTACTGTTATGTGCTACCCTCTATAAACAAGGGTGGCTTTTTTTTATTTATTTTTTATTTTATTTATTTTTTATTTATTGACATATCGCATTGACCTTGACTTTTGTAAAGTTTCACTTGCCTTGAGAATGGTCTTATTCTGTTGAGTCCTTTCATGCCATTTGTTACTGAGGAACTATTTCAAAGACTCCCAAAAAGGCACAAGGAAGCACCACCAAGCATTTGTGTCACACCTTACCCTAGAAATGTAAGTCACTTCTTGACTGTTTGAAATACATGTGTATGGTGTTGGTACCTAGGTACCAGTAAGATGCCAGTAGAATGGGAGTAGGATGCCAGTAGGGTGCTGGTTTTGTTGTCGGTGGGGTGCTGATTAAGTATCAGTAGGTTCCTGATTGGAAGTTGGTAGGGTGCTAGTAGGGTGCGGGTATGGTGCTGGTAGGGTTTTTATAGGGTGCTGGTAGGTAATGGTAGGGTGCTGGTTAAATGTCAGTAGGGTGCTGATAGGAAGCTGGTAGGGTGTCGGTAGGGTGCTAGTTAAGTATCAGTAGGGTGGTGATAGGAAGTTGGTAGGGTGCTAGTAGGGTTTCCATAGGGTGACGGTAGCTAGGGTGCTGGTTAATTGTCAGTAGGGTGCTGGTAGGAAGCTGGTAGGGTGTCATTATTGTCTTGGTAGGATGTGAGCCTACAGGTTATCAGAGCCCACTGATTTTAGGGTCACCTTTACCATTACCATACTGACTGTGTTGATTGTGTATTGATAATCTTTGTGACTTATTCCTCTAGTTGCCATGGAAGGATGAGGAATTGGAGAAAAATGTGGACTTTGCAACAAGTATTGTAAAAACAATTCGCTCCATCAGACAAGAATATCAAGCCAACAAAGCAAAACCTGAAGGTAACTGACTACACTTAGATTTGAAGATACTTCAATGTTGTAAATAGTTATTCATTTAGCCTCTTTACAATTTTTTTCAGTGTATGCCATCTTCTCTGATGATTCTCTTGCAAATGTCATCAAGGAGTATGCTAACACAATTGTAGCTCTAAGTGGTTCAAGCAGGTACTTATGGAATAGCTGTTTTGTTATGTAGAAATGAAATTAAACTTTTCAAACAACTATAATATAAAGAAAGGAGCTCAGAAAAAATGTGAGCTCCAGATGGATGCTCTACCACTGAGCTACAGGGAACTCTAATAGTGAGCATAGGTCATTCTTTGGCAATAACACAAGTCATGGCCTCTTTTGTTATGCATTTGTAAACTAAAATGAAAATTTAATTCTGCTTCTGAAAAAAAGCAGTAACCATGTTTTCAATCTGTTGTGACCTTTGATGAACTTGACATTATAGCCTGCCAATAATACATTTATCATGTCATGTCACAGCTGGCTAAAAGATGTAATCTCTTCTTGAGGTGGAAAAGTTATTAAAATGTACTAAAATAACAGGGGGGAAATGGCCACTCAGTTGCCTGTCATGGTAATAGTAAACTATACGACCCCCAAATTGGTGGGGTATCGGCCGACACCAAACCATTAGGCTACCGTTAGCCTAACGACATCCTACCATTACCCTACCAATATCTGGACGCCACTGTCACCCTACCAACACCGATTTGGGGGTCGTATAGTTTACTATTACCACCTGTAATAATGACTTGTCAAATAAGTTGTAGCTTGGTCATTCCTCATTTCTGGCTCAACATTACTGGCCATGCGATTTGACTGGACAAGTTTTAAATATGGTTGGATATTATCTTATGACCAGCCATTAATTTTAGCTCTGTGTAATAATAAAAGACATTGTTTATATTTAGGTTACATGTGCTGTGTCATGAAAGACCTCCAGCTGGATGTGCTGTTGGAACTGTGCAGGATAAATGTGAAGTGCATCTGCTACTAAAGGCAAGCCCTGTTTTAAACTTATTGTGTACATCTGCTGATTGCAATCAAAGCCTTCTATAACTGTGTTTGATAAATTTATTAATTGGAAGATGTCTCCTGTATGTAGGGATTGGTTGATATTCCAAAGGAGATCAGCAAATTAGAAAACAAGAAAGGTGCTCTTAATCAGCAGATCCAGAAGCTAATGGAGACTACACAGATACCAGATTATGAAAGCAAGGTTTGTCAAAGATTATCACCACACACAGACTGAAATTGCATTATATGTGGCAATTCGTCTTCCAGAGTTAACAGATAACCTTTGCTACAGTACATTGCCCACTATCATTGGTTCATTAGTGTGTGTGTGAATGTGTACTGAAAATCCAATGCACTGCAAGCAATGTATTTCAGCACTCTTTGTATTTGGGAACTTTGCAACTGTGAAAGAACTTGACTGTTCTGGTTTTGGCTATGTGAATGAATTCATAATCCACATATCAAGTAATTGGCCACAAGGGTCTGTAATTTTGGAAAAAAATTGAAGATGAGTAAGTTGAATCAGAAGTATCAGTTGCTACTCTCTGGTTTGATTTTGAAAGCCAAAATCACTGTCAGTAACAAAATATTTGCCAAACTCAATAGCCCACTTTCGATATTCTGGTTGAGTGATCATGCATAAAGCAATTCAAGACAAGGCTCAGGGGAAACAAAAGAATATGTTAGGTTATTCCATTGTTTCCCCGGGGCCTCATCTTGAATTGCTTTATGCGTGATCACTCAACCAGAATATCAAAAGTTGGCTATTAAATCTCAAGGAGAACACTCATTTTGCATGTTTGTTACCACCTTTTGTAACTGCTAATTACAAATTTTCTTTTTTAGGTTCCAGAGAATATACGTCAACAAAATGCTGAAAAGGTAATAATGTTTGATTGACAGGGCAATAGGAAAACCCATCAACTTGATTGACAGGCGATTGGGAAAACCCTTATACTTGATTGACAGGCCAATGGGAAAACCCTTATACTTGATTGACAGGCCAATGGGAAACCCTTAAACGGGATTGACAGGCCAAATGGGAAACCCTTAAACAGGATTGACAGGCCAATGGGGAAACCCTTAAACTTGATTGACAGGCCAATGGGAAACCCTTAAACGGGATTGACAGGCCAAATGGGAAACCCTTATACTTGATTGACAGGCCAATGGGAAACCCTTAAAAAGGATTGACAGGCCAATGGGGAAACCCTTAAACTTGATTGACAGGCCAATTGGAAAAAACCTTTCTACTTGAATGACAGGCCATGGGAAAACCCTTAAACTTGATTGACAGGACAATAAGGGAAACCCTCAATAATAGTAAAAATAGCATCTCCTCTAAAGTGCACAGCAGTATTAAGGAATTTTCTTTTTTCTTTTCCAGATCAAGCAAGTTGAAACTGAACTTCAAAAGTTAAATAAAGCTTTAGAGTCTTTGAAGATGGCTGAATGAAAAATCTAAAAATGAGCTTCAATTTAGTACTAAGTTTCTTTTTATTGCAGAATTATTTAATGCCATATTTTCCAAGATAATGACATGGCAACAATAAGAGAATTCGTATTATTCTAAAGGCATAATACAATTGTAGTCTATCAGTAACATCAATGGAAGGAGTATATCTGTTATGTAGATATGCATTACTAGACACACCAGGTGGAGCTGGGATAAGAGATGCAATATCTTTGTATACCAACCACAAATAAAGATAGACTATTAGACAAGGATATTGGAACATATAATATAGTCAATCCTGCAGGTCAAAAATAAAGTTAAAATGTTATTAGGACACTATCAGGTTTTATTATGTTCTCAGTAGCCTGCATGGCAGGTGGTTCGTAGTTATCCCAGGTTGGGTTACCCTTTGTTGGGTTCGTAGTTGTTCCAGGTTTCGGGTCAGGTTATGTGTTTTCTCTTTTCTCAACCCACATTTCACCCTTCATAACATCACCCTCAGTTCTGTGTTGCTATTTTCGTTCAGTAATTGAAAAAAACTACAAAATACTCCCAGACCCTGACACAAGTGAAAAACGCACTGCATATGCTCGGTAGTAAGTCAGTACTTCATGTAAGACTACATGATATGTCCCAGTTTTGTCCAGCAGCACCAGATACTCAACTAACTGAGTCAGGTGGGTGGAACTAATACAAACAGACACCAAACAAACAAGACTTTCTGGAATACAGTTAGACTAATACAAGAGCCGGAATGATAAATAATAGTTTATTCAGACACTTAATTTCTATAGGTTTATATATTTATAATGATTTCTAAAACACATTTATTCTGTCACCCTAAAGTTATTTATAAAATGCCTTCACTAAAATAAATATATTATTGACATGCACAAAAATATTTAAGTTTTTAAGACACTAGCCACCATTTAGAGAGGGATGGCATGTTTTTCTGACCTCCCTCCTTCATACTCTTCTTATCCCCTTTTCTTCTCATCTTGAATGTTTGCATAAAATAAACTGAATAACCCTCCACCAAGCTTAGCGGTCCTCCCCTTTAAAATAATGATCAGCATAAATTATTTTACAGTAATTCTTACCCAATAGAAGCTGGATGATTTGATAAATATTACTAAAACTATATTGTATGCAACTACAATTACAATATTATTGCAAATAATTCGACATTTGATTTGATTCATTAATTCAATTATTAAAAATATATTACCTATAATTATCCGTTGTCAAAAGCAGCTCAATTTGGAGGACAAAACAAAACAAAAAATTAATCTCTTGAGAATTGGAACCTATTGTTTTGTCCTCTAAATCAGCTGAGTTGATCACCTTCCCCGAAAGGAATTATGGGTCACTATTTTTGGTTAGCATTTTTCGAGTATTTTCCGAGTATACAATGTAGACTTTTCTTGTTGATTGAAATGAAATTCCGCCATGAGTTCGACTAGCGTTTATGATTAATTCAAAGAAGGAAGAACTCGTATTCCATAAATTCTCTTGGCAGAATAATGGGAAATGCTAATCAAAATATGATGTCGAATCCTCAATTCTGATTGGTTGACCTTGAGTTTGTTCTGAAGGTCAACTCAGCTGGAATTGAGCTGCATTCCGACGTGCTGCAAAAAGTCTATAATAGACGCTTTTGCTCTAATGAACATTTTCGAAATCTCGTTCCGTTGGAACAAAAGATGTACGAATTCTTTTGTGATTTTGTTGTTTAGAAATAGTAGTAGTATTGGTAATGATAGTTAGACTGAATCAGCGTTTCACACGAGCAATGCCACATTTATAATAGTCTAAATATTATTACCAATGCTATTATTATTTCTAAACAACAAAATTACAAAAGAATTTGTACGTTTTTTGTTCCAATTGTAATTGTTTTAGTAAAAACCTACTAATCGGCCCAATAAAAGAATGCAAAAAGCTTTGGATTTTGCTTTTATTTTTTGGTTTTCAAAACCGGCGCTTTTCGCTACTAGAGGTCTATCACTAATAGACCCCTAGTAGCTCAGCCAATCACAGGGCTCGATTGGTGATAGACCATTAGTAGGTTTTTTCTAAAGGTAATTAGTAAAATTCTACTACCATACTATTGCAAATCCTGCATTTTGATTGGCTAACGTACTCACTATCTATCAGCCGATAGATAGTGGGTAGAGAAAGCCGGCTTTGTTTTGAAAAAAATGGCGGCTTTCCCTTCGCGATTTCTGTGTTTGCAATTGTATAGTTTCGTTGAGAATTTTACTAGAACAATTAGAAGACTCACTCTCGATTTCTATCGTCTTTGATAGTTGACTCGGGGCCGGAGCCCCTCGTCAACTATCAGCCGATAGAAATCTCGAGTTCGTCTTCTAATTGTTAATTAGACGGTTGTTTCAAAAACATTTTAGCAATCCATTTAGTTTTTCTCGCAAAAAAATGACTTTACTGCTCGACTTCTATGTATTCTATTCTTCTATGCGTGCAAGCGATTTTCGAAAAGAAAAATTCTGCACTTTGATATCATCTCATTCCTCGCTTATTTGCTCATGGAATTCGAACTTCTATGATGGTCTTATTTCACCGTGCAAAGTTTGAAGGAAAAAACATGGGTAACGCTTTTGCCCGCGAACGTCCTTAAATCAATATTATATAAAAAAAAGCATATATGCTATAATAATAACAATAATAATATGCAGGTTACTTAAAAAAAATTGACTTGCCAAATCCTCTATCTTGAGTTTATGTTTGTCCAACCCTTCCCTCTCTACAGCTAATTAATACAGGCACCTGCTTAATAGTTACTGCCATTCTGTGATCCGTAGGAACTTGAAGCAAAGAGACACTAAATAGTCTGTCTATTTATGCTTCTGGTAGTTGGTCATCAAATTCAAGACGGGACTGAAAAGAAAAGTCAATCGTCAGGCAAAGTACAAAGGATGGTAGCCCAGATAAATTCATTGTTTACTTTTGAAGCATAAGACAAAATTTAAATTCTTATGTTATTTTCAAAAATCGTTGCGAAAATCGTCACAAAAATCGCCATTGTAACGAGCCTTTAGAGAGCCTTTGTTTAAGATTCATGATCCAAAGTTGATTACTTAATATTCGACCTTGATAATGAGGAGAACTGGTGGATCAACCACATAAATAAATAAATAAATTTAAAAAAAGAGCAGTGGAATCCACCGAGTGGCCTCTTACTCCACTGCATTCCAATTGGAATTTAGTCGTTGATTTTTGAGAAGGGAGGAAAAACCGGAGAACCCGGGAAAACCCTCGAAGCACAGGAGAGAACCAACAAACAACTCTACTTACATACGACACCGAGCCCAGCGGAGGCTCGAACTCGGGTCGCCTTGGTGAGAGGCAAGCGCTCTCACCGCTACGCCACCCGTGCTTCCCAACATCACATATTAGTAGAGTTTGTTAGGACTTTCCCTAGATTCGATTTTCCCTGAGTTTTCCAGTTTTCCTCTCCCCTAAAACCCAACACGCTAAAACTTAAATTCTGGTGACTTAGATGTGCTTAGAGGGTTCGATAAAACCTCATTTTTTTGTGTCCTGCTCATACGACGTGTACAACATAAAAGTGATCTACTCACCAGGCCATCAAAAGTAGCTTGACAATCATCATCATCTTGCAACATACTGAATCTTATTTCATCGGTCATCAGAGAAGGTAGATGGCCAATCCCACGAGACTGACGTGATGACGGCAATGAAGTTTCATCAAATTCGGTCTCGTCTTTTTGTTGTCGAGCAAAGTTAATGAAGACCTATTAAAATCAACATAAATTGTATGGGATTAGCAATACTTGCTGCAGTCTGGACAAAGAAGCCTTTTTATACACGCATCAAGCATTCCGCACTACTGCTCTAAGTGCATGCTCAGGGGATTAAAAAGTGGGATAATATTTTGTAAAATATGCACTTTTTTTGGTATATTTGACTCAAAATTCGCTTAACGGTACGTGATCTTGAATATCTAATGAAAATTGCGTTTGACAAGAAAAATACAACTAAAATATAATAAGTTTTATAAAATATTATCTCACTTTTTAATCCCCTGAACATGCGCTTAGAGCAGTAGCGCGGAATACTTGATGCGTGTATTGCAACAACAGGTCACGTGACTCTATCCCCCTTTAATCGAGCAGCTGGGTCAAAATGAACATCAGAAATGAAAAGAGCACCTCGATATTAGTAAAAAGGCAAAGTTTTAGCTCATAATATTGACTATAGGAGAAATGGCATTAAATATAAAATTGAATATATTATCTTATAAGGATTTGTATAGGTAAAGTGCTATGGATGGCAAGCTTTGTTATCCGAAGCATATTTTCCACACAAATCCTTATGAAATATTTAATTGTATATTTAATGCCATTTCCCTTGTATTACATTTTATGAGCTGAGAATTTGCCTTCTTACGACACGAGTGAAAAACACACTGCGCATGCTCGGAAGTTCGTGTTTACAAAGAAAACCGTTGGAGATTTACCGGCGTTTAGTAAATCTCTAAAGTTAAGGCAGTTCGTGGAAAATTAGTGCTTATTTTTTCCTGACACATTAGTTTAGTTGTTTTCTTTCCCTGGTCAAATAATATGAGAGAAATTCGCATAATACAAGACATGTGAATCTTCAATAGTTTTCTTCGTAAACTCGACTCGTTTATGAATTTTCTGCCGAACTTCTGAGCATGCGCAGTGCGTTTTTCATCCATGTCCCTTCTTACTAATATTGAGGTGTTCTTTTCATTTCTGATGTTCATTTTGACCAGGTTGTTCGATTTAAGAGGGTTAGGGTCACGTAACCTGCTGTTGTAAAAGGCCTATTGACAATATTTACTTACGTTGTCCAAAGTCGTCTGACTAACTGAATAATCTTCAATATGCAGTTGCTCTTGGTGGGACTCTATACTACCAAATATCTTTGCCAGACTCACCACACCTGAGGGAATCTGGTATTGAAGCATATTGTGGTGACGTTCCTGTGATAAAGGGAAACTATTTTAGTGGGTAATAATAATAATTATAATACATAATATATAATTATGATAATAATCCAAGATAGTGATAGTGATAGTGATAGTGATAGTGATAGTGATAGTGATAGTGATAGTGATAGTGATAGTGATAGTGATAGTGATAGTGATAGTGATAGTGATAGTGATAGTGATAGTGATAGTGATAGTGATAGTGATAGTGATAGTGATAGTGATAGTGATAGTGATAGTGATAGTGATAGTGATAGTGATAGTGATAGTGATAGTGATAGTGATAGTGATAGTGATAGTGATAGTGATAGTGATAGTGATAGTGATAGTGATAGTGATAGTGATAGTGATAGTGATAATTGATGGGTTTTTACAGCATGGCTGATGTGGTCGTGTTTTTTTTTTACATTATATATGTGAAAACATTATGATTATATTATTAATTTAACTATTATACATTTAAGTGTAAAATGTTCTTTTTGAGTTCCGATTTAAAGAGTTTGATGTTGCTCGATTCTCTGGTTTTGTTGTCGAGCGCGTTCCACAGTTTGGCACCTTGATGCCTTATTGCCCTTTTTCCATAGTACGTATTGAACATTGGCAGTGTAACATTGTTGCAACTACGTAGAGAGTAGCCAACGTCTCTCTTCTTGACTAGGTCTTGTAGTTCTTTGTCAGTCTCCTCTTCGTAGTCACACTTGTGCATGAAGACTCCCAGTTTGATGACGTAAAGAAATGATGTAACAGTATTTTGTTTAGAATTGTGGTACTTTACCTTGAGAGTGGCACACGGAAGCTTCTCGTTGAAATACTCAATGACTGGCCGCACATCAGGTATATCTCCTTGGATACGTACTGTTACGATATAACCTTCCCCAAATCTAAACAAGAAAATACTTATTATACAGCGTAGAATGGATAGAACTGAAAAGGATTCTTTAATGGAAAATGCATCGCTGTATGACATTAGGCAATCAACCTATCGACTATCATTACTGCAGTAGTTTATTTTATGAAACATTTTGCCTAATCTTCTCATCTGGTATATCTAGCATTCTTGTTTCTATGATTTTATATTCTTGAAAAACTTTCCATTTTTCATCCAACATCGGTTTTTTGACTTAATTATGACGTTCAGCCAACGTCGAAACGTCGATTTTAAGTTTTATAACATTATATCGCAGACCTTTATAATCAAAAATCGGTTTGTCATTTTATTGTTCTACAAAAATTCAACAATTAAAAAAAAAAAAAACTTTTAGTGTTTTTTTTTCAATTGACAATATATACCGACCTATTCTTTAAGTGTTGGCAGCTTCCAAGGCATTTGAATCGTCCATTAACCATGATAGCTAGACGTGAACACAGCGCTTCGCATTCCTCCATGCTAATGTAAAAACAGAGATCAATAGTTCAGTTGAAAGTCAAGACGTATAGACAGACCCCTTGCAGCACGTCGGAATGCACCTCGATGTGGAGGGCAAAACAATAGGATCCAATTCTCAGGAGATTAAAATTCTTTTGTTTTGCCCTCCAAATTGAGCTGCTCTGACGTCACGTGCATGGGGTCTATAAGTCAGTTCAAAGTTTAAGAATCGTTTTCAGTGCGCATGCGATTTTATCCCAAATTTCTCACCTTCTTTTGTTTAAACCTTCTTTTGTTTTTAATTAAACAAAAGAATGTGAGAAATTCGGGATAAAATTGCATGCGCACTGAAAACGATTCTTAAACTTTGAACTGGCTTATTATGTTAGAATATTTTTTAGACTTATCCAGA
Organism: Anthopleura sola; assembly: GCA_023349425.1. Lineage (NCBI taxonomy): Eukaryota > Metazoa > Cnidaria > Anthozoa > Actiniaria > Actiniidae > Anthopleura > Anthopleura sola. Next base: position 11,364,182 of record JALHLI010000006.1, on the reverse strand, counting down.
GCAGCTTTCCACTACATACCTGTGAGAAGTTAGTACTACTGATCTACCATCTTTTACAATGTTGAGAATGAGGTTCCACAGGAAACGCCTGGCACGCGGATCCATTCCTGTAGTAGGCTCATCCTACAATACCAAAAGAAACTTATATATTGTTCAAAAAGGTTTTACCATCATCACATCACTAAGGACAGTTCCCAAAAGTTTACTCAAACCCACTTAAATATTCTGTTGGGACACGGGAGAAAAATGCATTGTGCATGCTCGGAAGTTCGTCGTGTTCTCAAAGAAAACCATTGGATATTTACCGTCGTTTAGTAAATCTCTAAAGTTAAGGCCGTTCGTGGAAAGTTAGTGCTAATTTTTTCCTGACACATTACTTTAGTTGTTTTCTTTCCCTGGTCAAATAATATGAGAGAAATTCGCATAATACAAGACATGTAAATCTCCAATGGTTTTCTTCGTAAACTCGACTCGTCTATGAATTTTCTGCCGAACTTCCGAGCATGCGCAGTGCGTTTTTCACCCATGACTTCTGTTGTTGGAATTCGCTTACCAAGAATATAATTGGTGGATTACCAATGAGTGCTATTGCTGTTGACAGTTTCCTTTTGTTGCCACCGCTGTAGGATTTACTCGGGTATTTAGCATAAGATGACAGCCCCAGTTTCTTCACTGCCCATGCAGTTACCTAGTTCAAAAATTGGAAGCATCTTAAGGACGTTCGCGGGCATCGTTTGTACGCATTTTCTCTGCGCATATAGCGTGACAGCGCTAGTGCGCGTGACCAATGTTTTTCAAGATCAAAATCCGTCACGCTCGTTGCGAAAACGATTTCGATCGGCCATATTTCAAAAACAACAACGGTGACCCCAATTTTTTATTTTAATATTTGATAAAGAATTACATAAGCTGTCAATGTTCCAAATTTAAAGAAAAAACTGAGGGAAAATCATAATAAAAACACGCATTTGGATGAAAACTTCAACCTACATTACGGCCAAAACGTCACCGAACGGTTCATGGTGGCTGCAAATTCGAGCCAAAAACTAGTTATTTGTATGTATTCATAAATATTCTTATTTCACCATGCGAAGTTTAAACAAAAAAAAAACATGGGAAACTTTTTTGCTCGCGAACGTCCTTAATATCTGGGATGACGAGATGACTGGGTTTCTCAATGGAAATGTGAAGGAGCCCTGAAATCACTTTTCGGCTGACCAAACTCTGGTCAACGTGTTCGTTTTTTCGGAGAGAAAAAAAACACTTGAAAATCTGGTTTCCTAACCTGTTTGAGTTCCTTTTCAGGTACACCTCTGAGTCTTGCATATAAATAAATGTGCTCCTCTGCAGTCATCTCATCGATAAGAGCATCAAACTGTGGGCAGTAGCCAATACAACGGTATACCTTGAGGATGTCAGTCGAAATTCTGTACAAATCACAATAGCAACAAACGATTTACTTATTACTGCTATTTTCATAAACATGCGAACTCGGTAGCTGCGAGCTGCACGCTGAAATTTGGTTTATCGCTTCCATCAATCAAAGATAATCAGTCGGTACCTTTTATATTTATGATTGGCGGCAGTGAAAAACCAAATTCCAGCGAGCAACTCGCAATTACGGTGTTCGCATATTTATGAAAATTGCAGTAAACTTTTTTCTTATAAAGAGTATATATTACATTAGGCTGTAAAATGTTTTAGAATACGAATAAGTAAGGACTTATTACAGTGAGGACACTCGAACTATGAACACTTGATATTTTCATATTTAATATTTTATGAACTTTCTACTGCTTCAAACCTTCTGAAAATGAAGCACTGAACTCAAATAATCTTATGATTATTGTTCAAAATAAATCATATTTGAAATCAATTCACACAAGAGATAAAGGAGAAAAAAGTATGAAAAAACCTCGAAGTGTTCACGGTTCGAGTGTCCTCACTGTGAAACATTTGATCATAAAATTCTGCAATAAAATGGACGACGTTTCGGCGCCGTTGGGTGAACGTCAATATCATTTCAAAATGTAGAGAAATAAAGTGAAGGTATATAAAAAAAATGTCTTAGTACCTATAGGAGTTGAGAACAGCATCGCCTGCTCTCATCGATGTGTCACCAGTCAGCATTTTGAACGTACTTGTCTTGCCTGCACCATTTACCCCAAGAAGACCAAAACACTAAGAAATACAAGCCGTATTTTAATTTCATTTTTTAGTAAAAAAAACTTGGTATTTTCTTCCTCACCTCTCCTTGTGGGATCCCTAAGCAAAGACGATCCACTGCCAAATGCTTGCCTCGTTTACGAGAGTAATAAACCTGAGGAAAGAGATAAGCGTGGTCTTGTTTATATTACACTCGAACCATGAACACTTGATATTTTTATATTCTTTATTTTACAAACTTTCTACTGCTTCAAACCTTCTGAAAATGAAGCACTGAACTCAAATAATCTTACTCCAAATTAAATAATATTTCCAATCGATTCACACAAGGGATAAAGGAGAAAAAAAGGATGAAAAAACCTCAAAGTGTTCACGGTCCGAGTGTCCTCATTGTAAAAGCCAAATAGCTCTAGTAAGAAAGCCAGCTGAGTTGATCGCCTTCCCCGAAAAGAATTATGGGTAAATATCTTTGGTTAGCATTTTTCGAGCATTTTTCAAGCATGCAATGTAGACTTTTCTTGTTGATTGAAATAAAACTCCGCCATGAGTTCGACTAGCGTTTACGGTTAATTCAAAAAGGATTAACTCGTATTTCATAAATTCTCTTGGCAAAATAATGGAAAAACTAATGAAAATACGATGTCGAATCCTCAATTCTGATTGGTCGACCTTGAGTTTGTTCTGAAGGTCAAGTCAGTTGGATAGAGTGAGAAGACAGATCAGCATTCTTACTTTGGTTAAATTTTCTATTCTAACTAAATCAGAGTCAGCGTCACCACGTAGAACTCGATCACGTTCATCTGCAACATCTTCGTCTTCAGCTTGGATCGGAATCTTTGATACAGGTATTCTCCTGATAAAAAGAATTACAAAAAAATGTTTAAAGAAAAATTACATCATAGCATAAAATAGAAACAAGTAAGTCACAAGTCACACTGAAAAATAACATCTCTGGTACAAAGTAAGGCAGAATAAATAACAATTCACTAGCGACACGCGTGAGAAACGTCTGCGCATGCTCTAAGTCCGTATGCAAATTAGTCAAAAGCGTCTTCGTGCTATTGTAAAAATATGCAAATCTGACTTTCACACTTGCCTCAAGAATAGTCTTTACAAAATGCCAAAACTCAAAGTCAGTTCTTAAAACTTAAGGCTAATTTTTTCATATTATCTTTTTTAATACAGTATCTTGGTCTCACAAAAGTATACCCGCGAAATTTTTTTGTATACTCGGAGAAAACAAGCATTTACTTTCTCACTAAAACTCTTGTAAATTCTTGGAAAGCGTGCTGAAAGGCACGCATGCGCAAACGTTTTTCTCTAGTGTCTTCACTAGCTATACAAATATAGTATTGAACACCATAGAACGAATGCCAATATGGTCGCCATTAACTTTCAGAAATATAAACCTAATCTTAAAAAATAAGCACCACCATCAGAAAGAGCAAGCAGAAATATGTATTTTTGGAAAGTTTCATTGGTATAAATAGAATTGAAGTGAAGCTATTTGGAATCAAAATTACAGAGATTTGTATGTGTTCAGTGATCTGTTCCTTGTAGCGTCGTGGTTTTTTCCACATTTTAAAATTCTTATAACTTCTCAAGAATTTAACATTTTTGTCTCAAACTTTCTAGCTTTGTTGATGTCATTCTAATCTATAATTTTATTGTAGTGGTCAACTAAAATATGAATTTAAAAAATTATGATAAAGAAGTGGCGGCCATATTGGCATTCAGTCAACAACTGGCAATCTATAGCGATTGATACGACAAGCTTGAAGCATGGAGAATAGTACCTTGGTTTTAAAAAGAATCTGTATTCAATCAGAATAGTGAGAATAAAGAATACGATTCCTTCAAAAAACATGCACACAAGGTTCCGGCTGACGATCATCCACTCGAAAGGTGAACGAATTTTTTCATTTTCCCCTGCAAAAAAGTAGAGGAAAAATTAGACTCTTGAAGGACTTGAGGCATGCAATATCTTTTTGAGTGTTACTTACCGATTTGTGTGTAATATTCTGTCATGTATTGATTGTAAGCTAAGTCCATTAGACCACGCCCAAGACAATAGTTGGGGAATCCTAGACTGACATCCTTTAGAATACTGTTGATATCCGTTAGTACCTTTAAGCAAAAACAATTACATATCTTATCGATACTTATTTGATTTTGAGTTTGCTACTTGATAATGACATGACACAGAGATTTACAACACCAATCCCGGTAGCATTGATGACATCTATAGAGGCGAGATCAGGGCCGTAGCAAGGCCAAAATTATATGGGGCCCCGAGTTACAGCAAGCATACGTTTTTAATGGCAGTGCAAAACGCGATCGTTCTAAAATAAGTATCTAATCAGCTTGGGGAAAAAATACTCATTAAGTTACTGTCAGGGTAAAAAAATCCCTTCAGTTATATACAGATGTACAACACATGTAACTAACCTCATCATCAGGAAACAGTTGTAGGATAAAGGTGGTTACGGTGGCCGTGATGCCAACAAACAAATTCAGCACTATCATCGCCACATAAGCTGAACTGGCTTCGTTAAAACAAAAGGCACTTGGATACATCATTGGTGTTATAGACCAACTGCAAAAACATGTCAGGATATGAAAATATATTAGGATCCACGCTTTTAATAATGATGATGATAATAATAATAATAATAACAATAATAATAACAATGATGATGATGATGATGATGATGATGATGATGATGATGATGATGATGATGATGATGATGATGATGATGATGATGATGATGATGATGATGATGATGATGATGATGATGATTTATTATTAGGATCCACTAGGTGGTTCTTTGCCTATTGAAAAGCTAAATAAATTATGGAAAATTTAAAACTATTTATTGTAAAATATAATTGTGAAATTTATATTAATATTTTAAGGCTAAGAAATCCTCCAAAACAGCCGAACGACCCGACCGAAGCCATCAATAGAATGATGATGATGACTCCGGCCGAAAACGCTCAACCACTCCACAAAAAAAACTCATCCTTACATCAATATAAAACACATTTAATACAATAACTCAATGGCTAATTTAATATGAAATTAAGGAATAAAAACAGTTTTTCGTGTATTATACTCTGATAAAGACACGCGGATGTGGAGAGAACACGAGAGAAGCGTAGGAAACCACGACGCGTAGCGTTATAAAATAACTAACTTTTCGAGAGAGAAAAAAATGACGTGAGCATGTATTATACTGTCATAAAAAATGGCTTTTTGACCAATCAGAGCGTGCGTAATATCAGAGTTATTTTATAACAATAAATAATAATGATGATCAATATGTTTTTAGTGATTTGTCGATGGACTCACCCGTACAACATAAAGAGACCGACAACAGCAGGGTAGTTCGTAGGTGAAGAATAAGCTGGAACACTGAACAGGTAAAGGAGGGTGATACAAGCTGCTGCGGGGATTAGGTAGTTACACTGTAAATGAAAAGTATACATCAGTATTCTAATAATATGCTCGGTACACCAACCATACACCTCAGGAACAAAAACTATATGCACAATCCAACTAAAAACATATATCTCACGCATTAACCAGCTACTGTTGGTGATGGGACATGGACTGAAAGTTACGGATCACCTTACTAAATTCCAATATCAAGGCATAATACCCTAGCTAAATATATGAAGAGCCCTCAGCCAATCCCTGATATCGTGTGTACTCGACATGATAAATGTATTGTCTGTAGGTTTTACTTACAAATAATACATTTATCATGTCAAGTTCACACAAGGTCATAATGAAAACGAAAATACGTTTGCTATTTTTTCGAAAGCAGAATTAAATCTTTATTCTTAGTTTACAAAATGTATAATAAAACAATTATTGAATTCGGTTTTAGCATGATATCGTAAATTATCAAGACCTCGGCCGTTTTATCCGTCTCAGGCTACGGCTTCGGCAGATAACACGGCCTTGGTCTTGATAATTTACGATATCATGCTCAACCTCATCCAAATATTTCGTGCATGGGAAGGATTCATATGATATATAGCAAAACCTACCATATCCCAGAGATAATTTGCCAGCCAGTAAATAACAGGGTCGACTCCACTAACAAACTGAAGATGTTTCGCTTTGGAAGACCTTTCAGTCACCAAGAACACAACAAAACTTGCAGGTACGAAGGACATCGCGATGATGACAAAAATAGCGATGACCAAATCTGTTCCTTGTCGTCTGATCCACACACAAAAAAAAACACGAATACAGCATTGTTACTTATGAAGATTTTTGTCGTACTGTTTAAAAAACGAGTAGGAGTGTTTTATCAGATTTAAAACCACGAGGCGTAGTCGACTGGTTTTAGACCTGATAAAACACGATTTACGAGTTTATTGAACTACTTCAAAAACTCATGAATAATGTATAAAACTTTGGTCGAATTAGAGCGACCATACACGTCACGAATATGGACTTTTATACATCAATAGAAGTTTGTATATAACTGTCATGCGCAGTCGAAGTTTGTACGTCACTATCATGTGCAGTCAGTCGCAAAAAGGCTCCCACATTTTGAAGATAGCATGCCAGTCTCAAGATCCAATTGGATCGAAAAATTAATCATGAGTTTTTGATAGTTAGTGCAAAAACAAAAGAACATATACTTACAGGTAGTCTGCCGACAGATGAGTATTTGAAGTACTATTGAATGGGAATGGATGGTTATACACACTGATTCCTGTTGTGGAAGGAATGAATTTCATAGTATTAAGTACCATCAGTGGCCATGTGGTAAGACTTCAAGGGGAAAATGGAGTAGTCGTGTATTTCAACGTCCAATAATTTAAATCTAATACCAATTACATGAAATTTTCGCGACACGTTAATTTCGCGATTTTGAGAAAAAATCATGTTTTTGATCACTTAAATTTCGCGATTTTATTGAATAAAACATTTATAACTTGTTTCCAAATATGCACATATTTCTTTAGAAACCCACTAGTTCCTTGGTTTTGACTCAGTTAAGCATATTGAATACTTCTTCCATTCATTCCGGCATTGTTGATCAGGATCAATAGGTGCTAGTACTTGGTTCTCAGTAACATCGTCTTTTATCCATGGTTTTGAATGGTCATGAAATTCTTTACTCTCCAAAAAATGGTCACTTAATTTTCGCGTCATATTTTCGCGACACTTATTTTTCGCGACACTTTAATTTCGCGATGTTTTCGAAATCGTGAAATTTTAAATTTTAAATTTTAAAAAGTGTCGCGAAAATTTCATGTAATAAGGTACATTTAAACACCGATTGGTGATTGTCTAAGATACTTACCGTATATTGCAGGATTCCCTTTACTTTTATCAAGTGAAGCTCTTAAGATAGCATTGTTCATAACATTCAGATACGTCGGAAGTGCATGGTATCCCTTGTTATTATACCAAGACTAAAAAAACACACAATGATTGATAAACAGTGCGTTTTGGATTGCCCTAGGATATAGAGGATGTAACATGGGCGCGCGGAGATACGAATTTTAACTTCAAGTGTTGAAAAGATCTCTCACAAGTGAGCGCAGCGCTAGCGAACGAGTTAGAGATTTTCAAGATAAAAAATTCGTATCTCCAAGCGCCCATGTAATATTCTGTTTATTATATAATTATCAATGGAAAAGAAAAGAAAGCTCTTTTGAGCTTTTTTCTTCTATAAGAAGTATGTTACCATAGTGATGATATCTTCACATGTCACAATAACATGTGAAAATATCAATTTTTTGAAATAGAGAAATATATGTATTTCATTGATAATCATAAAATAAAGTATATTATGTACCTTCACTGCTTCTCTCACTGCCAGCCTTCTGACGGATGCAACAGGTACCTTTTCGAACTTCTGTGGGATGAATTTCACGACGTTACCAAAAGACAGTCCACCATACCTGAAACAATCAAGGAAGGATACGATAGCTTTACAATCGAGGTGCATTTTGAATTTTCTAATTCTAATTTTCTTTCCCATGATGACTTGCAGGAAGAGAGTATGAATAAAAATAAATAAATAATAATAATAATAATAATAATAATAATAAATAATAAAAAATAAAATAAAATAAAATGAAAAAACAAATAGCATTTAACAGTGGCTCATCGACAGAAGTAGCTACTCGTCCACTGAGTATGAAGTAAAAAATAAATAAAAAAATAAAATAAAATAAAATGAAAAAACAAATAGCATTTAACAGTGGCTCATCGACAGAAGTAGCTACTCGTCCACTGAGTATGAAGTAAAAAAAATAAAAATAAAATAAAATGAAAAAAACAAATAGCATTTAACAGTGGCTCATCGACAGAAGTAGCTACTCGTCCACTGAGTATGAAGTAAAAAAAAAATAAAACAAAAAATTAAAAATAAATAAATAAAAAATAAAAAAAAATAAATAAATAAAATGAAAAAATAAAAAGGATTTAGCAGTTGCTAAACTACAGAAGTAGCTATTCGTCCACTGAGTATGAAGTAAAAAATAAATAAATAAAATAAAATGAAATAAAACAAAGTAAATAAAATAAAATGAAAAAATAAAAAGGATTTAGCAGTTGCTAAACTACAGAAGTAGCTATTCGTCCACTAAGTATGAAGTATTCGTCCACTGAGCATGAAGTAAGAGAGCACATCTCCGTGCCCTATGATAATCATTTAAACATCTACTTTTAGCTCCACTCGCAGCCCGAAATATTTTATCATGCGATTCCTGATTCAGTTCAGGCTGCGCGCGCAGCTAAAATAGATTTTCAAATGATTTTCATGGGAATAGACCTATGTATGGGAGATGTGCTCTCTTGCTTCATATCTTGCCCCATTTATGAAGAATAAATAAATATTAAGTGCCTCCTAGTCGTTCTAGCGCTTTCGCACGAATTGGGGACACTTTTCACTCACACACACTACCGATACATTCAGTTTTTTATGCATACAACACTCGCTCACATGATTTTTTCAACGGAGGGAGGAAACCGGAGTACCCGGAGAAAACCCTCATAGCACAGGAGAGAACAACACATCAAACAAACTCAATTCACATTAGGCGACCGCAGGGCTCGAACCAGAGACCCGAGCCTTTGGAGCCAAAGTGGTGAAAGACGACGCGTTAGCAGCGTACGCCACCCATGTGGAGCAAGGAGAGACATCATTATTTAGTGTAAATGAACTAACCTATGTCTTCTAAATGCCTGGGTGGTATACAGAAGATATTCCGACATGTTTCTCCCGGTAATATTTTGCAAAGTATCGAGAGTTATCGTAACCAATTCATCTGGACGCTTCCCAGCGGCACCTTTACTGCACAAATACCATGTACCATTGGCTGAACATTTGCAACCAGGTCCAGTGTCTTTGTGTGTTACAGACTCTGAGATATTCATTGAGCTATTGGTGTAGTAAATATAAGAGAACTTTGCATTTGTTGGTTTAAGGTAAACACTAGATACGTCATCTATGGCTTCTCGGCAGGACTCGTCAAACAGGTTTGCCAACTGGTCTTTTGTTAAGCGAGTGTGGTTTTTTAGTGGGTATTTTGATGACTGCAAGCAACATGTTGCACCGACTCCTGAGGGTAGAGTCAGTGTTCGTTCCATCCGTTTGGCCAGCGGATTCATTCCTTTGGCTTCGTTTCCAAAGGGAATGAAATTTCGACGTGGAAACATTGATGGGGATAACTGCAAAGGTGGTAGATCGGGGAGCGGAGGTAAAGATAGAGCCATTGTCATAGCAATGCTTATAAACAAAGCTGGCAAAAGAATCTGTGAAATCACGCCTTTGAAATTACGACGAGCATGGTGGAAACGTTTGAGAATCAGAGCATAGAATTGCTGCCACTTTAGGGCTGATCTGGTCAGTGTGTAACTTCCAACACCACTAGCTGCATCTTTTTTAACTGAAAAATATATACATACAAAAATCGATAAGACATACACTGTATAACTATTTTACAGTATTAAGGTGACTCACTACTTTTGAACCGTTTAATTTGAGCCCACGATGTGCGCGCGCACAAAAACGGCTTATAACCGCATAATAACTTGCAAAGTTTTATTGGGGAACCATACACGTTTTGAACTTCAACAGGGCAAAAAAACCGAATTTTGCACGGGACTCTATATCTTTCTTTGAATTTTCTAAAACAACAGGTAAAAATCAATTTTTTGAGAAAGTTCGAAAAAAACCTAATTATTAGAACTTATAAAAAAAAAAGGGTTTTATGTGTTTTTGTTGTTGTCGTTTGAGTACGATTTTCGGTTGATTGAGTTAACAAGATGCTGAACTTTAGCTTATTTTTAAAACCTTCTTCAAATATTTTTAGTTAATCTTCGTAAATTATGTTTAAAGTAGATTTCCTGAGAAAATTGGTACCAGAGCTATCTAAAGTTTTGAGTTATGAATTTTTGTGTGCAAAACTTGATTTCCGCCATTTTTCTTTTGAAACTTGTCAAGATGGTTATATTCAAAATTCATTATCTCGAAAACGAGCTCGGGACACTCCATTTTTCTTTTCATTTTTGGAATCAGCGTTAAATTCTGTGTAAAATATCTTTCTAAGAACATTTTGTAATTATTCCTTGCTAAAGTAGTCAGTCACCTTAACCCATGCATAAAAGCTCTATAAATACGTCTAGTCATACAATGGTTTCGAGTGGCATACCATGGAATATCCCACGAGTCACTTGTAGTTTCTAGTATACACACGGGCTTTTAGGCTAGTGTGTATTCAAAGAAAATACAAGTGACGAGTGGGATATCCATTGTATGCAACGAGAACCATTGTATAACCATTTTATCCCACACCATAGAAAATACAAATGCGTAGATTCAACGCGCAGTGCACGATGGGAAAGAAAAGTGAAATTCTTTCGTGCTTACGCCCCTTCCTGCGTGCTTTATTACTGAACGGAGCACGGAAAAAGGTGTTGTATTTGTTAAACATACCATAAGCTGGTCTGCTACAGCCTACGTCTTCTTCTGAATGTGAGACCGTTAAAAGATGTTCTCTATCATTGTTTGTTGAATAGTCATTCAGCTCCAGGCAATCCTCTCTTTCCATGGAAGAGAAGGCCTGGGCCACAGGTGAGATGATAGATTCCTGGCTTGATAAGCTTTCATCTGTACGAAAGAAATCATTGTATATCAAACAATTTAGTAACTATCAGGGCTCAAAATAACGGCCAGTCAGACGTCGGACATCTTGACCGGCGTATGCTATTTTATCTTATTTTTTCTTTAAATATGACAGGTCAACATGTTCGTTCAAAACCGTATTTGACCGGTCAAGTACCAAATTTGGCCGGACATTGATCGTTGACTGGCCGTTATTTTGAGGCCTTACTATTAATCTATCTAGATGTAACGATACTGACTTACAGCATGTACATACATGGTATTGCCGTAACGGTACGACCATATTCTGGTTGAGTGATCACGCTTAATAGTCAGGTCTGTTAGCGAAAAGATCGTGCACTTTTGAGTACAAGTACCAAACTTCAAGCTTTAGAGCTAACATGTGCTATTTGAAAAAATCATAATGGCGTTTACAGTTTTTTGATATCCCTTTTTGTTGTTCCAGAAATATCGAAAGTTTTCCAAATATGCAAATTAACGAATGAATATCTTTGCAACAAATAGAGACTACTTTCGCTTTCGCTTTAGAATTAACTTGACAGTCACTGACTTACCTCCAGTATCTGCTGTCGTTACATCAGTTACTTTAAGAAAAACCTGTTGAATGATATGAAAAGTTTTTTTGATTCAAAACTGACAAATCAATAGACCTCATCGGCTTGGGGGAATGTTGTCCCATTTCAGACCACGTGTCATTCTCTTGAGAATAAGATTCTTTGTTTGAGTTGTATCCATATTCATGTATCTTCTCATGCGCAACCGTTAAATAATGAAATGATACTCTGGGGAATGACACGTTGTCTGAAATGGGACAATATTACACCCAAGCCGATGAGGTCTATTGAATACAGGAAGCTAAGCAAGGGAAGCAAGCAGAAAAGCAAGTTCGAAAAATCAACCAAAAACAAGAAAATATTTAGCTAGTCAAATAAAAAGGCATTGGAATGACAGGGGTGAAAAACGCACTGCGCATGCTCAGAAGTTCGGCAGAAAATTCATAGACGAGTGGAGTTCACGAAGAAAACCATGGGAGATTTACATGTCTTGTATTATGCGAATTTCTCTTGTATTATTTGACCAGGGAAAGAAAACAACTAAACTAATGTGTCAGGAATTGGCCTTAACTTTAGAGATTTACTAAACGCCGGTAAATCTCCAATGGTTTTCTTTGTAAACACGACGAACTTCCGAGCATGCGCAGTGCGTTTTTCACTTGTGTCCATTGAATACATACTTCTTCCAGTGAAGTGTCCGTGACGCCATAACTGTCTATGCCAAGGGCTTCAATATTTGATTCAAGGTCTGTGAATAGTTTTTCAAATCCTCCTTTTTCCACCGAATTGTCAGGTAATATGTACGTGAATTCTTGTTGAGTTATGTTCTTGATCTGAGCAGCTGGGATATGTGATGTGATGAAACTGGTCAATTTTTCCTCTTGATTCTCAGATCCAGGAGAAAGCACGTCTTTAATAGAATAAAATTAACCGTTAGTTGAATCATATAAAATGACTGCGTTTGACGAGAAAGCAATATATATATATGTGAAATTACGTTGTAGTGCTGAAAAAAAATCACTGACCTTGACTTACCTTATTACATGAAATTTTCGCTACACTTTTAAGTGCCTATGACACATCTGACAATATTCATAAATACTCTGTCCCCTCTCTCGCTCCCCACCCACTTCCCCCCCCCCCCCCCAAAATGCCCCGCTACGCAGGCTATTGAATAGGCAGTAGTTCTATAATCACGTTACACTATTCCACACATCAAACACTTACTCATTCTGGATCTTCCACTTGATAAAGAACTGGAAGAAGCGCGTGTTTCCGTGGTAGCAAGATCACTAGAAGATCCCCTAGGAGAACGATCCTGTTTTCTGACTAGTGTAAGATTGTAGCCTTCACCGAAGCGACTCTTCAAGAACAATGGCGACCCAACACATCGGAGTTTCCCACTTGAAATAATTGCAATTCTATCACCCAGAATATCAGCTTCCTCCATGAAATGTGTTGATAAAAGTATAGTACGATCTGACAATAACAATCATGCATAAAAAAGTTACTGAAGAAATGTGCTAGCCATTGCAAGCAACATTGCAGTAGAGTGTTCACAAAATATAACGTATTGTCTGCAACGTCGCAAAATAGACCCCTTGCAGTACGTCGGAATGCAGTTCAATTTGGAGGGCAAAACAATAGTTTCCAATTTTCAGGAGTTTGAAATTCTTTTGTTTTGCCCTCCAAATTGAGCTGCATTCCGACGTGCTGCAAGGGGTCTATTAGTCTTTAGAAAAGACCTACTAATGGTCTATCGCCAATCGAGCCATGTGATTGGCTGAGCTACTAGGGGTCTATTAGTGATAGACCTCTAGTAGCGAAAAGCCCCGTTTTGAAAACCAAAAAAGATATATTTAAAGCAAAATCCAAAACTTTTTGCATACTTTTATTGGACCGATTAGTAGGTTTTTACTAAAACAATTAGACCTCTCGCCCTCATGGCCTACGAGTAGACCATTCGGACTCGAGGACTAATTGTTAAGTAGTCTAGCCGCCTGTATTATGATTTCAATACCTTTTTTGTATCTAATAAGCAAGTCCCATATCGCTCTCCTCGCATATGGATCAACACCTGCGGTAGGCTCGTCTAAGATCACTGTACGAGAACCACCCACGAATGCCATGGCAACAGACAGCTTACGCTTCATACCACCGCTGAGAGTTTCGACCGCACAATGGCGTTTATTTGGCAAGCCTACATCTTCTACAAGCCTGAAACAAGTCAAGCCATTAAAAAGACTATTATATCAAATAGTACTAAAAGATGATTAATCTTTCCCAGCTGAGTTGACCTTGAGAACAAACTCAAGGTCAACCAATCAGAATTGAGGATTTGACATCGTATTTTGATTAGCATTTCCCATTATTCTGCCAAGATAATTTATGAAATTATGAAATGCTAACCAAAAATAGTGACCCATAATTCCTTTCGGGGAAGGCGATCAACTCAGCTGGTCTGGGTCCAGCTATTGAAAGCGCGATTAGATTCAGATTGTACTCAGAACTAATAGTACTAAAGTGTCTCGAAACATCTCAGCATTCCAAAACACGAAACAGCTAACAAATAGACCAAATGCCAATATGGCCGCCATTGACTTTCAGAAATAAAAACCTAATCTTAAAAAATAAGCACCACCATCAGAAAGAGGAAGCAGAAATATGTATTTTTGGAAAGTGCAATTGCTATGAATAGAATTCCAGCTGTACGAAAAACTAAGCGCGAAAAGGATTGTTGTTGTAATTCAAGCGGCCCTCGCCCGAGTCTTAAAAGTCATATATCTCACAGAATTTGAGGAGATGGATCGCAAAGATTTACTTTAATTTTTTAAACAACACGTATACTTCAACTTTTTTTCTCTAAATTCTTTGAAACGCGTGTTTTTGTATTGGGAAGAGACTTGGAGCAAGGGCCGCTTGGCTAAGCATCGAAGCGCGCTGTGATTGGACGGTTCGTGCGTGCTCCGGACACCTGGTTCAAGTGAAGATATTTTGAATCAAAATTACAGAGATTTGTTTCCTTGCTAGCCTTGTCGTGGTGTTTTCACATTTTAAAAATTTTCATAACTTCTCAAGAATTTCATATTTTTGTCTCAAACTTTCTAACTTTGTTGATGTCATTCTAATCTATAATTTTAATGTAGTGGTCAACTAAAATATGAATTTAAAAAAATTATGATAATGAAGTGGCGGCCATACTGGTATTCGGTCAATGACTGCACAATCAATCAATACAAGCTTTTCAATCGTAAGGCAATTCTGGGTACAAATTAATATCAAAAGTAAAAAGATATGCTCCAAAAGTGCCCCGATGTTCAGAAAAAATGCTGTAATTTACTGCCATTTTCATAAACACGCAAACTCTGTAGTTGCGAGTTGCCCGTTGGAATCAAAGTTTGGTTTTTCACTGCCGCCAGTCAAAAATATAAAAGGTACCGACTGATTATTTTTAATCGATGGAAGCGAAAAACCAAATTTCAGCGTGTAGCTCGCAGATACCGAGTTCGCATGTTTATGAAAATAGCAGTAATGACAAAATAAGAATAACTTACTGATCCATTTCTTTTTTGACTTTAGTCGTTGGCAGACCCTTCATGCGAGCATAGAACCACAGATGTTCGTCTACAGTTAACCTATCAGTGACAATTGTATCAATTAATTCCAAAGTCTAACATGACAAACGTCTCCCTCCTTCTGCAGCAAGCGATAATAAGCAATTATTGGACGAGATTGAGCAAAATATCGTGATTTGTTAGTAGCGAGCAAGCAATTTTTTGCCGATGCCGATAACAAATCTCGATATTTTACGATAACCGAGTTTAATAATTGTTTTATCATTAATTTTTTTTTCTTCTAATCTTTGAGGGGCAGTGCGTACGAGTCAAACAATAACAAGAAGTCAGTTCATTTTTTCAGGGAAGCGAGCCATTGTCAAATTCAAGGTTACTACGCATAAGCAGACCGTTATTTGCAGCAAAATGGCTTTGCACCGTAATGCGCATGAGCAGACCGTTATTTGTAGGCAGTTATCATTTGCAGTTCTCTCTGCCAATCAAAATGACGGAAAAAATTATTTGAATGATAATACGGCATTATTGCATGACAAATGATCGACATACCTATCAAACAGTACATTGTGTTGCGGGCACATGCCAAGATTTCGGCGAATAACATCCATGTCGAAACGAATATCATAACCATAGATAAACGCAGTGCCATCAGTTGGTGGAAAAAGACCAGTCAAAATCGACATTGTGGTGGTCTTGCCAGCACCGTTGTGTCCCAAGAAGGATGTGATCTGACCTTCGTAAAGGTTAAGCGCCAAGCCATCAACCGCTTTGATTCCTGACTTATAGATCTGGGGGGAATGCAGAGCTAGTTAAAAAGTGAATTATAGTTGTATCTATTTCTTATTAGAATAGCTTACCTTTTCAAGATGGTCAATTGTCACCCCCAGGGGGAGGTGGATGGGTTCATTCTCATAAGCCAACAGTCCAGGTGTTCGTGGTCCTTCCTCTAGTTCATCATCTGTCATCCTACTGTAGTTCTTTCGACCGAATCGCGAACATACTTTGGTATTGTTACCAAACCAGTACGTCAACTGAAGGGGAAAATACCAGGGGCGTGGCAAGCCATATGACCCAGGGTGCACAGCCTCGATGTACCAAACCAAGACCACGTAAAGAAACGTATCGAACACTAAAAAGTATAAGACCTTCAACAGAGTGAACTCGTCTCCCTTCACCTGAAATAAAACACATAACACAAAATATCATTAGCTTATTATTTGAATCATCGAGTCATATATAGTCATATTCTTAAGACATACGTCTTTCTTAAGTACGACAATCTAGGTACAGCATCCAGTATAGAAGCTAGAAAGCTTCATCATCATTACTGCGATTTTTAATATTGCGAGTTTCCAGTTGGAATTTGGTTTTCACTGCCGCCAGTCAAAAACATAAAAAGGTACTAACT
Organism: Anthopleura sola; assembly: GCA_023349425.1. Taxonomy (NCBI): domain Eukaryota; kingdom Metazoa; phylum Cnidaria; class Anthozoa; order Actiniaria; family Actiniidae; genus Anthopleura; species Anthopleura sola. The sequence goes on along the minus strand of JALHLI010000006.1, from coordinate 11,347,321 downwards.
GATTAGTTTTAATTGGCGGCAGCGAAAAACCAACTTTACAACAAGCCGTTGAAATGTCTGAGTTCGCATAATATTGAGAATCGCAGTAACATGTAAGTTGAGTGTTTTGTGTCGGTAGTAAATAGATAATGAAGTCATAGTGCGTGTGGAGGGAACCTCAAAGAAGAGCCACTAAGGCAAGTGGGAGTGATGGTGAGGACACTCGAATTGTGAACACTTTGAGGTTTTTTCATACTTTTTTCCTCCTTTATCCCTTGCATGAATCGATTGGAAATATGATTTATTTTGAACAATAAGATTATTTGAGTTCAGTGCTTCATTTTCAGAAGGTTTGAAGCAGTAGAAAGTTCATTAAATAAAAAATATAAAAACATCAAGTGTTCGTGGTTCGAGTGTCCTCACTGTCATAGGACGATGATTACCGGGCTTTGTCCGATGTTGGACCACTGAACCCCTTCACCCTGTTCTTCATACAATGCAAAATATCGAGCACCAAGACCAAATGCAGACGTTGATAACAAACTGGCAGCCATTTTCTCAGGGATGTTGATGGATACGTGACCAGCCCCTTCTCTAATAGATATGAAAACATAAGGCATGTAGGTTAAGAAGTAGATGATACCACCACAGGCTGCAGCTAACTTTGCCTTGGAGAAAAACGCACTGATTAGGAAACAGAAGACGATGGTAACGATGGCGAAGAGCATTAGCGACAGCCAGATAATCAACGGATCACTGTATGCAAGAACTTTGCCATACTGGAAAAAAAAAGCCAGAAAAAAATAGATTAGATATATATTTAGGGATCAATCACACCTCATCAGTTGGTTTGATATTCAGTTGAGCGATGTCTGGCACAGCAAGTCCGTACCGCGGATTTTTACCGGAAAGTTGCTCGTAGTGACACGCGCGAAAAACGTCTGCGCATGCTCTAAGTCCGCATGCAAATTAGTCAAAAGCGTCTTCTTGCTATCGTAAAAATATGCAAATTTGACTTTCACACTTGCCTGAAGAATAGTCTTCACAAAATGCCAAAACTTAAAGTCAGTTCTTGAAACTTAAGGCTAATTCTTTCATATTGTCTTTATTAATACAGTATCTTGGTCTCACAAAAGTATACCCGCGAACTTTTTTGTATACTTGGAGAAAACAAGCATTTATTTTCTCACTAAAACTCTTGTAAATTCTTGGAAAGCGTGCTGAAAGGCACGCATGCGCAAACGTTTTTCTCTAGTGCCGGTCACTCGTAGTATCAGGGCTGAAAAACGAGCCAGCGGTATTTGGTAAAATCGCGGGCTCATCTGCTTCCTCCTATAAAAAATGCCTATGGTTTTGAAAAATTCTCAAAGTCAGCTACGAAAGTCCAAAAGTTTCTTGAAAGTTAAGAAAATTTTACATTTTAATCTATTAACAAATGGCTAAAGTTTGTTTTTACGGTATGTAGAACTCTAACTAATTTGAGTGTTTGATACGAAGTTTTCAAGCGGCCATGTTTGTTTTCATTGACAACTCGCGTATGCGCACACGTTTTTCAGCCCTGTCGCTTGTAGTCAGTGTAATGTGAAGAGTAGATCGATGTTATTCACCTTTAGTATAATAGTTAGTAGTAGTACTGTAACAGACATGACTGACATGCTTGTTATGAACCAAGCCACCCAATGAACCACATTACTTAGTCCCATCATCTTCATGACTTCTTTTAAGCGTTGTTCTTTCTCGTACACAATAGAACGAACCACAATAGCTACAGTGTAAATCCAAGATACTGTCATGCACAATGGCATCATGTGCTGAATGACGAACATGAACCTAAAAAAAGACACAAGGCAGAACACTGATCCTATAAATCTCACTGGAATTATGAATTTACATCTTCAAGAACAATAGGTGCATCAACGATTGTACCAAATGTGAACATCTTTAGAATTTGAACAAAAGATGCTCGTATTTCATTGTTGTTGAAGAATAGTTGTAGTCAGATCATAATTTCAACATACGTAAGTGTTGTGCATTGGTATGGCCTGACTCGTTGTTAATCACAACAATGAAATACAAGCATCTTTTGTTCAAATTCTAAAGATGTTCAAATTTCGTACTATTTCCATCCTAATCTGTTTGTGTGTTCATGCTGTTTAGACTAATGTTACCACTCCCTATTTCCCTCCAGACTCAGTGACGTTGATCATGCTTAGCATATCGGACAAGCAGGGAGTGGGCAAGGTTAAGTGGCACTCATGTCTCACTGTGCTCGCAATATTTTTCGGAACGTCAAAGGCAGCAAAAAAAAAAGCAAAATAAAAAAAAAAAAAACAAACATTTACTCTCATTAAAAAAAAAACAAAAAACGACTCGACTAAATGAAAAGTAAATGAGATAGAGCGGTTTTCGTATGAGTGAGAGACGTGGCTGCAGATTTGTAGCCGTACTGTAGCCGTACCGTATCTTGCCGTAAACGTAACTTACGCGTTCTGATTGGATAAATTACTGGAAGACAATGGGAAGCCATTTCAATGTTACGGCATGTTGAACCGTGTGCGTTTTGTAAGTCATTATGTTTCCCACTCATACGAAAACCGTTCTAACGGCCTTCTGTCATGAATGAGTGTATGGTATGACAAACCTGTCTTTGGCATAACATGGGTATGGCATCTCGTGTAGATATACAGCTGGTTTAATGACTTCACGAACTGAATGAAGGTTTACAATAGCACGTTCAATTTGATCTTGTAGCCAAACGAATCCAAGGTCATAGTAATTCTGTCCCCAAGACTGTGGCCCAGGTCTCCAATAGCTATCCCGGATCCGATCAGTTGGTGGCGTGAAGTACGTGGCGTTCATACGTATCTTGTAGTTCACGTGGGGTGGTAGACTTTGATTGTTTTTTATGTTTGTAAAGACAATCCCTAGTACGAAAAAGAACATTTATTAACGCATGCATGGAGTTTAGGGAAACGAAATCAGTTCTTGGAAGTGTGGATGAGACATATGTGGAAGCGATAGGCCATTTTAGAAACGAGCAAGGGAATGTTGCGAGTTTTGAATTTTAATCTAATAGACCTCTTTACCTTCGCTGTTTGTTGTGCCTATTTCAGACCATGTGATGCTACTCTTGGGAGTTGATTCTTTCATGTGTAATTTTTTTAACAAAACAACATTTCTCAAGGAAATGACATGTGGTCTGAAATGGGCAATTTGCATACGAAGGTAATAGGTCTATTAGCAAAAACTTGTTTCGTTAAGAAGAAACAGAGTTACAAGCCTTCAAAATTGTAACAAAATAACAAATGTATGATTAGTAGGGACGCTTGTCCCCTGTAACCATACATTCTTTGTAAATTTTTGAAAGCCAATAATTCTGCAAATTTGCTAGACTTACTAATCTTGAGATGCTTTATCAGATCAGATCCACCATTTCCCATTATCAACGTTATTTTTGAAAAAGGTGTATATAGTGGCAGAGTTTGTGGAGCGAAACTCACAGAACGGACTCTCTCGGAAAGTTATGGTTGTAAAATATACGCTTTTTAGCCACCCATCATTGACTTCCCAACAATGCTGGAAATGCCATACCCAAAACTCGTACTCTTAACCAACAACTTCCAATTTTACCCTATTTTACCTGCAACTATCTTAGAGTCTTGTGGTCGTGTGCCAGTATAGTTAAAGGCATAGCTAACCAAAGATGCCTCATCCTTGAATCCAACAAAAACATTGAGTTGCAGATTTGATGTTTGCATTAACCACATATTGACGACAGCGTCAATTCTATCCAACTGTTCAATAATTGGACTAGCGGCACCATGTTCACCCGTAAGTAGTTCATGAATGTCTCGATAGTAACGAGATGTACTCGAGGGATCTCGGTTAGTGATGTTCGATGCTACTTCGAAGAAGACATCTGGGTAATTTTTAACAGCATTTGCCATCAAGTGCAGGTAATATTGAGTATTGTTATTAAGGAGAACATTGCGTATTTGTGCTGACTGGTTGAGCCACACCTTGACCATATTCTGCAAAGCCTCGATGTCTGAGAAGGTGCGATTTGCCTAAGAAAAATACAGGATAAAAGTGATGATCAGTATGGCCGCCATTGACTTTCAGAAATAAAAACCTAATCTTAAAAAATAAGCACCACCATCAGAAAGAGCAAGCAGATATATGTATTTTTGGAAAGTTTCATTGCTATAAATAGAATTGAAGTGAAGCTATTTGGAATCAAAATTACAGAGATTTGCAGTGGCGGATCCAGAATTTTACGAAGGGGGGTTCCATTTCGTCTTCACTCTTTCAACAACTGATACGTAAAACTTCATTGCAGGACGCATTCTCATTATTTCATATACCCCTTTTCAAAGGGTCTGATGCTCAAAGGGGGGTTCCGTGGAACCCATGGAACCCCCTCTGGATCCGCCACTGATTTGTATGTGTTCAGTGATCTGTTTTCTCGCTAGCCTCGTTGTGGTGTTTTTGACATTTTAAAATCTCATGACTTCTCAAGAATTAAATATTTTTGTCTCAAACTTTGTAACTTTGTTGATGTTAAGGTACAAGGGCACCTTGCTTGGGCTTCCTGTGTCAATACAATAAGCAGCTTTTAATAGTTCTATTTTGTATACCTCTATGATGACATCATCAGCTGCAGTATTATTGGGTGCGTAGAGGATCTTGGGATTGTGAGTCAGTAAGTAAAACATCAGTCTTAAAGCTCTTGTCTTGCATGACTTGGTCAGACAGCGAAAGTCAAACATATGTTCAACAACTTTATCAGGTTGTTCTTCAGGGCCAGAGCCGCACAGGATTGGTCCCAGGTTTTTCCACATTCCTGTGATATATGCCATATTTCGTTCCTTATCTGATTTATTTTGCATTCCTTCCGCAAAAGTCATATTCAGTTTTAGTATCGACGCCATGTGTCTTCCTTTTTCTACCAGCTCCACGAACGTTGACAAATTTTGCATCTAAAATAATCAACAACAGCTAATCAATGACAGTAATCGTTTTACCACAGCTATGGTTCTGAATATATATATATATATAGAGAGAGAGAGAGAGAGAGATGGCAGATCAAAAAATTTCTTTAAAATAAAATAAATTTTATCTCCTCTCTAAAGACATTTTTTGATCTTCAGAACCATAGCTTGGGCTACCATGCACCCTTCACCCTTCACTATCCAACCTTTTTTGAAATAGCTATAAAGCCCCACCACTTTTCAGGGTGCTCCGTGGCCATGGAAGACATTTGCATAACTTGATAAGATCGGGATGAAAGGAAAAAAGAAAGATAGAGAAGAGAAGAGAAAGCGATTGTACTTACGTCATGGCTGAGACGACGGTAACTTTCGTTGAAGTTGTTCAAATCTTGTCGAGTCACATTCAGCTAAAGAAAATAAAAATAAAAATTATCCCGAAAATAAGTAATAACACGAGGATGAGTTTCATTCACTAATAGCACTGCAATGCATAACGAGAGTGAATCACGTAAAAAAGAAAAAAGAAAAGAAAAGAAAAGAAAAATTACAAGAGAAAGAGCAAATCCAAATGATTACCTTAGCCATTAGTTTGTCGGTGTTGAGGTGCGAGACTAGAACCTTCCGAATTCCCGAAGCTTGTGTTGGGGAAAGGTTGCACAGTGAGGAAAGTACACTTTTCTATAAAGAAAACACACTGAGTTCAGCAATGTGACGGACTTTTATTAAAGTACCTATAAACCCTAACTCAATATTTTCAGTATTGATTCTACATGAAGTGAATAGTTGAATGGTAAAATATTTTTATGCATCTTGGAGATATCAAGGTTTATACTTCTAATATGTTAATGCTGTGACATATCTGGAGGTATTATTAAATATACAAAACTTTTCTGGGACAGTAAAACATCATTTATCTTACTCAGGGTTTATAGAAAGATTATTACAAATTTGTTTTGTAATAGAAATCAGTTTTTCAATTTACAAATGATGACAAATAAACTTGCCTCCAGTTGTGATAAAAAGTTAAATTTTACACCGTAAAAAATAAGAGAGATCACTTACTGACGTTTCGGACGCTTTTACGAAGGACTAAGTGATCTCTCTTATTTTTTACGGTGTAAAATTTAACTTTTTATCACAACTGTTTCATTAGAAACACCGACGCAGCCCACACTAGCTTACCGCTAGTTATCATCACAAATGCCTCCAGATACGTCACATCATTAAGATATTGGAAGTATAAACTTTGATATCTCCAAGATGTGTCACTCAAATCTTATAAAAATATTTTACCATTCAACTATTCACTTCATATAGAATCAATACTGAAAATATTAAGATATCTGTCATGTTACATACCTTACTGGGACGATCTGACAGCAAAACTTCTTTTGTGAATTCGTTTGAATTACAACTTTGTTGACTGACATTGAATTTGTTTTTCTAAATTAAAATACAAGCAAATGAAAAAGAATGATATTACAATTTAGTTATGAAAGAACAACGGAAATAATATCGCTGCAACGGAATACGTCGCTGCCGCTTTTGAAACTTTTGATCACGCATTGCTTCTCTCAAGACTCAACACAGGTATCCCAAGCTGGGTTTCTGTGGTATCCTATCGAACTTATAAGGCAATGTTAAGTACGAGGGATAGTATACTCCACCACAATACTCGCTCAATATTGCTGCAAATGACCTGAAACTTCACAGAGACTCAAAGGAAAACACGAAACACAAGTAGGAACATTTATTTGTGTGATTTACTGATTTATAATTTTTTCTACAAATTGCCATACATTGCCTAGTTCGATAGGATAACACAGAAATCCAGCTTGGGATACCTGTGGACTCAAGTATTCGTTTTGGATTTCTTGATGAGGCGCTTGTTTTCTTCCTACTTGTCTGGTAGTTGTCAGTTTGTGAACGTTGAGGAATAATGTGTCTACTCTTTTACACCGTCTCCACAAGGCGTCCCGCAAGGATCGGTTCTTGGCCCTATTTTGTACTCCCCTTATACTACTCTTATGGGCGAACATCAGAAGTCCATAACTATGGACTTCTGGCGAACATGTTATCACGTTTTTATTGTATGAAGGCAACTTTCAAAATACTGCAGACAAAAGTTCAAACATTTATCTCTGTTCAATATTTTGTTTTTTTGCTGATGTAAGACGTCATAAGTTTGCCACTAATTTTGACACAAGATATCGATACAAATGGAATTTCCTCTCGCAATGCGCGCAGTTTTCAAGATAGTTTAAATAATTCTTCAAACTCTAAATTCCCTCTGCAATATGTTCAAATTTCTGACATTGCTAAAATTTATATTATACTCAAAGAAAGTATTTCAAGGTTATACTGACCTGAGCAGTAAAGTTGAAGCCGTGACTTGGCGATTTGAACATGCTTTGCATCGCTAGCAAAGATGCAAGAAGTGGTAATATTCCAGCGTTTTTGTTTAAAATGTCATGAACACTACCAGGTTGGCTCGCCTGAAGCAGGTTAATTATCTGGAAAGGAAAGTGAAACAAGTTAGAAGAACCAAGCAAGCTGGCCATGCTATTCACCACTTTCACATTCCCATAACTATGATTTCTATTGATGTACATGCCTCGTTCTTCAAAGAGTTCCGACTACTGAATACGATTGGCGGGGTATTCTGTAGTTGAATTCAATCAACGGACACAAGTCTCATTACAGTATATCTCGCGAAGTGGGAAAACTTTTGTCATCAAATTTACTATTTACAAAATAGTAGCTTTTAGTAATATTATAATATTTTTTCAAGGTTTTTACCAGTTTATACACACCTCGATTCTCTCAAATTACTATATAGCTAGTTATTTCCTACTCCTCATTCAATTGCTATGATAAGAATCATTACCTGACTTCCACTGACAGTACTGTTTAATATTGCATCTGATATTGACAGAGGTATTGACAGATTCTTTAAGAGCTCAACAACCTCAGTTGAATTGAAAATGATATCTTCTAGTGTGAAGTCTGGGGAGAAAAATATTAAAAGTGGTGAAAAATGTGACAACAAATTGAATGATGAGTGAGTAATGTGATCGTCCGGGTGAGTGCAGTCTTGAGAAAGACTGATTTTGCTAGAGAATGATGTTTCTTGCTGTGTAGTCCAAGCCTGGGGTTCTGGGTTTGACTCCTTGACCACACCTTCCTTACAGGCACTACATACTAGCTATACAATGGTTTCAAGTGGCATACCGTGGAATATCCTACGAGTCACTTGTAGTTTCTAGTATACACACGAGCCTTTAGGCAAGTGTTTATACAAAGAAAATACAAGTGATGAGTGGGGTATCCATGGTATACCACGAGAAACCATTGTATAAACATTTTCTCCCACACATAGATATAGTATACAGTAGATTTAATGCGAAGTGCATGATGGGAAGAAAGAGTGAAATACTGACGAATATACAACAGCTTTCCTGCATTCTGATTAGCTGTATTTTCTATGCTGTGGGATAAATTGAGAAAGGGGCTGGCAGGTTTTAGCTTCCCCACTTTTTGTTAATATCCATTAAATTAATGATCAAGTCTCTTCTGCTCATACATACTAGCATACTAATTTTTTTCAAATCTACATCAAGTCCCTCTGATCCTGCAGCTTTGAAGGGTGCTTCGTGGCCCTGATCACCTTTAAGGGACCATTCATTATTTATCAGGGAGGGGTGTGCAGGGGCGGATCTAGGAATCAAAGAAAGGGTGTGCCGGAAAATTTCGTCCTGAGAGAAAATCTTCAAGAAAATTATGGATTTTTTTTTATTTTTCCAAGTTTAAAGAAAACACATCTCTTAAGGGGGGCATGGCTCCATTGGCCCACCCCTAGATCCACCCCTGGTGTTGGTGGGATATGCTTTGTAGCCCAGGCATACAAGAATTCTGACACCCCCCTCTGTTATTGCAAACTTTTCATGCATTGTTAATAAAGTTCTGTTTATTGTAAAAGTACTGACTGTGTACTTTTATTGATCCTTTTTTGGACTCTTACTTTTGTCTGCCCCCCTTTCGCCACCAGCCCCCCTGGCCAGCCCCCCCTGGTAAAAATTGAACTGTCCACTAGATATTTTGAAGGCAATACAATTCACCCCTGCAAACATGTAACTTAAAATTCTAAAGAAAGAACTTACTTTTTACGTCTTTGAGGTTATTTTCAAAGGAAGTATAATCTCTCTTTAACTTTTGGTAGTCTTGTGGAATATTCTTTAAGTTATCTATCACTGACAAAGATGGTGAATTCATGATGTCTGATATGTCTGCCAGTATTGACCCAATGCTGAAAGAAAATTGAAGATCAAGATCACCATAATAGACCTCATCGGCTTGGGGTAATGTTGTCCCATTTCAGACCATGTGTCATTCTCTTGAGAATAAGATTCTTTGTTTGAGTTGTATCCATATTCAGGTGTCTTCTCATGCGCAACCGTTAAACAATGAAATGATACTCTGGGGAATGACACGTGGTCTGAAATGGGACAACATTACACCAAAGCCGATGAGGTCTATTATGAATACTATTTCGAATTCTGAGCCCTGTCGTGAATAGATTTTCAAACATATAACCTTTTCAATTATTTAATAATTTTGCTAGTCTTACGTCACGTCTTTTCTGTTATTATTAACACTCTAGCTATGTGGTTAAATAATTTCTTTCTCAAATCTTTTCTTGCTTTTAATTGTTAAATGGTGCTATAATTACCACATGGTTCATACAGAAGTTGCAGGAAAAAAATTCCATGTCTTTTCAAGAACATTTTGAGTTTTTTCAAGGACTATTTTCAAATCTAAACAGAATCACACTCCTCATGGCTTTTCACAATTGATTGGGGAATTAGGAGGGCCGATTAATTCCTGACTACAAAGTAGCCCATATGCCATTTGGAAAATTATCCAGAACACCGTACCACTGGGAACTAGAAAATTTTATATATTTAAGTTTACAAATTTTTTGTAGCAAAAATTTCTATTTACCAAGATTTATCTTGTTTTGAGGCAGGATAAGAATTAATTGCCAACAGAACCCACAAAATTCAAGGACAAATTGGAATATCCAAAGAGTCACTGAAGAAATTCCAGGACTTTTCAAGGACAAAAATTAATTTTTCAGAATTCAAGGAGTGAAGTATTCTGTGCAAACCATGGCATGTATCATTATTAGACGTGCTAATTATAATTCTATTTAGTACATTTCCATAACCACCAGTAGGTTTTAATTTATAATTGGCCTATTTCACTATGACGTCACATCAAAACAATCTGTTGTTTAATGCTAAGGATTAATTATGGTCACAAGAGGTATAGCAAAATAGCCGCAAAACAAATGATATCACGATAAAATTTGGTTTATATATGATATAGTATAGGTAAAAGTGAGAGCAGCTAAATATTACACGTCTAAATATCACGAACGAAAGAAGATTTAGCCTAGTGATTATATATATTTCTTTACAAGTATTCTTGCCAATGTAAACAACCTGTGACGTCATAGTGATATAGGGCAATTGTCTGCATCCAATATACTTAACCAAATATGAATATATTATGTTATATTTTTTTAACTCATGTACAGGGACATGCATGATGTCTGGGATAAATTATGGAACTCTGTTACTGCAATTGTCAATATTCTGCAAACTTGGTAGTTGCGAGTTTCCCTTTGGAATTTGGTTTTTCACTGCCGCCAGTCAAAAATATAAGAGGTACCGACTGATTAGTTTTGATTGACGGCAGTGAAAAACCAATTTCACAACAAGCAGTTGAAATGTCTGAGTTTGCCAAATATTGAGAATCGCAGTAAATATAATAACACTTTATTGGGTAAACTAGAAATATGTATATATATTAAGTAATTTTCATCAATACCCATCTAAATAATTTTCTTTTAAAAATAAAAAGAGCACCTTGAATTTGGATGCAAAGGGAAACCATGTTCGTCTGTAACTTTATTGGGACAAAACTGTTGCAGCAGAGGAATTATCCCTGAAGACGGCAGAGCACGGACGGGAAAAATTTCTGAAATAATTGTGAAAAAATAACAATGATTAATTAATAAAATTGTTGATGATAACTCATTAATTATACTTAGTCACGCATAATCATTTCACTAAATATGTTCAGGCATGAATATGAATATGGGCTGGGAATATTTCTAGCTTTTCAAAGTTTATAAATAATAAAATTAATAATATTTTATTATTACACCTGCTAATGTACCATATAGACAATATATAGAGGCTTTGCCCCATCACGTGATGGCAGCCATGACAGGAGGCACAACAATTTTTTTTTTTCCTGAGAAACTGAACTCTTTCTCATGCAAATCAGATAAAACCAGATTCAATTGTTCCTCCTCCTGTCATGGCTGCCATCACGTGATGGTGCAAAGCCTCCATAGACCAGTTCAGGGTTGTCATCAATCAACCTCAGCCCCGATAGTTACACGGTATAATAATATATATTCTTTAGAATTTGACCACAGCTCACAGTAATTTAAGAAATGTACACATTATCAAACAATTGAGACATTTAAAAATTCCACGGACTTTAGTCAAATTCTAAAGAATAAATTATATGCTATCAAGGCTGGGGTTGATCGATGAGAACTGTGAAATGGTCTATTGTTATATGGCCTAGCTAACTCACCTTAGATGGTCATTTTAGGAGTGGGCTAGCTAATGCTAACTCACCTTATCCATATATGGATGGTAAAAACAAGCTCATGCAAGCTTGATAGATTAGGTACTAATGATTGACTGTAATCAATACAAACTTCCTTGTGACAGCTTTTTAAGTGATAGATAAAACATGAGCAGGAGACCTTTATAAGGATTTAAAATGGCAAGCCTTTTTAGCCCCATAAAGGTTGGATGTGAATGTTTTATCTCACTTATCAAAGGTTTAGGATAGTTAGGTCATGTGTTACTTAAATTTTACTTAAATTTTCAAGATAAAAGCACTTTCGCAAAAAAAATCTTAGTTAAAGTTGTATGCAAATCAGGACGAATCTCTTGCCAATTTAAAAACTCGGTCATGGTTGTGATTTTCTACTGTGTTTGGCCTTATGAATATTAATGAACAAAACATTTTTATGGTGAAAACTGACCCTTACAAAAGCAATTACAATTACGTTATAATTTTATATTTACCTTATTACCTGCCCAGACAGATTAGGAAACACTTTGACTTGAAGATTAATATCTACATATGTCAAATGACTTAATTGCCCACCTGCTGAATTTTGTCTTGCGAATAAACTTTTTTAGGCCCAACATTTTTTAAAATCTGTATTCATCTTGCTGTTAATGTGTTAGTGATTCAGGGCTATATATTTTGTTTGTTGCTACCAAAACAGGTAGAGTGACAATCAGGCTTGAGAAAAACCAGTTGCGACTAGAATTAGACACTTTTGATACACTCCTTAGCCCCAAGCATCTAGTTAGCTTTGAAGTTCATGGTGGAATTTGGCCATTACTTCTACTTGGATAGCATGTTCAAAGCTAATTCACTGCTCAGGGCTCAGGAATGTTATCAAAATTGTCTAGTATCTTTCATGCTAGTCACAACTGTTTTTTCTCGAGCCCGATTGTCACTCTACCTGTATTGGTAGTAATTCTCCTCTCTCCCTATTTTTCTTATAATCTTTTTACATCCCATTCCGGGTGTACTTTGTGCATGCAGTGCCAGATTCAAGATGATTTTGAGCGAGAAGAATAAATATCACATGAACGCCATATACCTATCTGTATCAAGTGCACCCTGTTCTTATATACATGTATATTTCAAGTTGATATGTCAGTATTGTCCCTCCATACATCTAATAATACACCCCTGGATCTGTACATGTTCTTGATGTGCACAAGCATGCATGTGGGAGCTTTCAGTATAATATACCAGTAATGAAATAACCCAAATGACAATCATGCAAGCTACTACTGGATTTACAGGCCTATACCTGCTCTCCAACAGGTAGAGGGGTTTTCTGAACTCTAGCCTTTTTCTTATTTCTGGAACAATATATTTTATTCCTCCTCTATACATTAATCTCAAGGTAGTAGTACAATGATCACACAGTAAAGAAAACTATAAAATTCATTATATATATTATATATATTATATTTTGGAATATTTCTCTATAATTAATTAGAACTTTATAGGTAAATATATAGGATTGTGCCACAGCCTCTTTCAAAATATGAAAATTATCTATATTTTAGATCTAAAATTTCTTTGTACATATTCGTAAGTACATCTCATTTTCATTCCCTGATGATTGGTCTGAAAATCTATTAAATAAAAGTGGAAGAAGTCTTTACTTGTTAGATTCAAATACACTTTAGATGTCTTTGAAACATCACCTGTGTAATAATACTAAAACATTCCCATCTGGTGCTCAGAATTTTTTTCTGAGTCCATTTTCACTGTTGGTGGTGGCCAACTCGAAAGCTCATTACTACTTTGGCCACCACACATGTTTACTATCTCTTAATTAAGTATCTTATTTAAAAATATGTGAATTTTTATATATTGTATTTATATAATTATATGTATGTATAATTCTGCTTAGAGAAAAATCGTAAATTGTAATAGCACGTGTAAATAAATTAAAGTCTAAAAAGGCCATTTCACAGTATGGTATGACCATAATTTTTCAACGCCACCAGTTGTAACTTTTATTGCCATAGCCATTACATTGAATCATGTAATTAAAACGTTTTGGAGTTTTCAAAGGCAGGTTTTAAAACAAATATTTGAGTATTGCAAATTATTTTGGTCGCTTTGATATTAGATAATTATGCACACTTCATTCAATCATCATAGTAACGCTATCATGTTTATTATAGTACTTAAAGACAATTATTTATATTTTAAGTCTCGGTGATCATTTACCCAGCTCTGTAGAATTCGCCGATAATAAGATAAGATATAAATAAGATAATTTATTTAATGTCAATAACACAGGGAGCGGTTGCCAGTCTCCCGAGCCACAGGCTCATGATAAATATGCTTGACAACCTCAACTTGACAACTGATAAGCACCTCAACTTTGAATTCAGTGAACAATTGTTTATAATATTGACTGAGTAAATTTATACAAAAGTTTTGAAATTCAATTTGCTAATGCAGTATCCTAAATGAGTTTCCATGGTAACAGGCCAATTTCTTATATGTCTTCTGGGTAACATACTGAAAATTTTTACAATCGGGAAAAATGCAAATAAAGCAATCATTTACTTATGGATACTTCACATGTGAACCTATAGAGGCTTTGCACCATCACATGATGGCAGCCATGACAGGAGGCATGACAATAATTATTGAGTCTTTCCCCTTGGGAAACTGAATTCTTTGTCATGTAAATCAGATTATACCAGATACAATAGCCAATGTGCACAAACTCAAATTTCCAGCACAAAGCATGATGGGAAACCGAGTCCTTGCACATTTTTGGCTCTAAAAAATTATCTGAGACCTTTTCCTTCTATATTTTCTATGGAAATGTAAGTATTTCAACAGACGAAAATTAACATATTAATTTTGTTCTGATATATCCTTTAAATTCTGTTTCATTTCTAAAGGGCTCAGTTTCCCAGAGTGCTTTGTGAGCTTTGATACACATTGTCTATTGTCCCTGCATCTGTAAATGTTATCATGTGATGGTGCAAGGCCTTCATTGTGAAACAAATAGGCTGTTTATTGGCTTGAGACTATTTATAGACCGACCTAGACATCCTTGCACTTTGTACTGACTACGTGTACATGTACGTCTATGAGATATGCGCATTAGAAACGTTTCGATTTACATAAGCTTAACCAACCTTTTTACTACCTTCATTCACCTCACGAACATATTCGTGATGCATAAATCATTGGTTATAGCTAATTTAGCGGCAAACACTTCCATTTAGTCTTAATAAACAGTGATACGGTGCATATTAAAATAATATTTTTTGTCACGACACAGAAAATTTAAGCTTAATGTCCTCCAATTCAGACAATTTTTACATTAAAAGCTTACTTACCTTCGGGTTTCGGTTCAGGCTGTCTTCTTAATCTTATTCCCATCAAAATGAGAAACAGAACCAGTGGAATAAGAACTTCGAACAAGACAGCCAGCTGAAAATTAAAGGAGAAAAAAGAAATGTCGTTCAGCATGTATTTTAAAAACCTCGTAAACTTAAGTGTGTGTCGCATTATTCTAACTTGAAATATATTAAACTCACCGGCGATCTTTTCTTTAGTGTAAAATTTTTCCACAGCAAAAGCCTCAACTGAAGACCAAATCCCATGTTTTTATTGATGTTGACCCGGCTTCGCTTCGTTGATTCAACGAAAAACAACCGAGAGCATGGAAAATTTCATTAGAAGTAATAAAGCTCTATAAAGCACAATAAAGCACTATATTGTATTGTCTAGAGGTAAAATAGATAAGCATTGTATCCGTAACTTATCCTAATAATTCACGCAAACTGTTCATGACGAAGAACCGCAGATGAAAACAAAGACCAGCGATCAAAAAATTTCTTTTTCTCGTCACGTGTCCAAACTTTAATGATCGTACGCGATTCGGAACGAGCTCGAAAAATGCTCGTATAGTGACACTCAAGCCGAATGATTCACGAATCATCGGCGTACGTTCTTCGATCGACGAGCATTTTCAAGATGGCGGCAAACTCAGAGTGGGGAAGTCAGTACTCTCGTCATTTAAAGTTAAAAGATTTATATGATTATCTATGTGACCTTCCTGTTAGTACTTTAGATAGACTCTATAATCATCCCGCTACTTGTATGACGGTTTTCAGGTAAGGAATGGACGATAAAATGGTACAAATATCTATCGTTACTGTTGCTACTGCTGATGCTGCCGCAGCGCAAAGTCGATAAGTTTCTGTCGCGGTCTGAAAATATTTTTTGAAAGGACAGAAGTATTCGAAGTCAGAACTAGAGTAAAAAGAGTAGCTACAACAGAATACGCAGTAGCATTCATTAATATCATTCTAAGTTATAGAAATCTACTTTGACTGATTTGGCCATGTTTAGACCCTTGCACGTGACGTCAAAGCAGCTCAATTTGCATGAAGGACAAAACAAAATGTGAAACCTATTTTTTTTTTTTGCTCCAAATTGAGCTGAATTCCGAAGTGCTGCAAGGAGTCTACACATCATTGGTGTAACTGGATATTGCGCAAAATGATCAGCTACAACCTTGAGTGAATAAACCTTGAATTTGTACTGAGGAATTTCTTCCTCTTTACAAACTCAATGTACCCGATGAGTATAGTTGCGGAAGCTTGCCTCAATGATGTTGCTTATAGTCGACCCTGCAGCATGGTTCGAAAATGCTGAGAGTGAAAGTTCATGACATCATATTGCCACATCGACTCCCAGGGGGGGGGACTCCCTTATAAAGTTGGTAGGTATGCTCGACGGACCTTTTAGGGTCGAAATTAAAACCCTCTGGTACTTTTTAGGGTCTCGAAATGATGCCATACCTTTTAGGGTCAATATTCTTTTATATGATAAATATACCTGAATATATGACAATACTTTGCTAAAGTCCGGGAATGTTCGGAAAGCGAAGTGTATTTGATGAAATTAGTGTATATTTATCAATTTTAAATTTAAAAAAAATGTTAAATGTGGTCGTACCTTTTAGGGTCTGGAATCGATACCTGAATTAATTTTTGCGTACCTTTTAGGGTCATTTTTCAATCCGTCCGTCGAGCATACCTACCCATTTTATAAGGGAGTCCCCCCCCCCCCCCCGGGCATCGACTACTCCGTGTGGGATGAGCTAAAACAATGAATGTGCCATAATTCATCCTCTACGCATGCACACTAAAACGAGATGCTTGAGTGCGTCGACATTATAACGCTATTTTTCTCTTGGGGTTAGCAGTGGGGTTAGCAGTGTGAAAACCTCATTAGGTATGCAATAAGACAGGTACATACCTCGAATGTTCAGATATAAGCCTATATATTCCTTGAGCATGCAGCCCTTGGGATATATATGGCTTATAGCCTCCATTCTTGGTATGTAACTCTCACTTTTACAGTACTTTACCTTTGAGGCATTGGTTGAAAAAAATTTTAAAATGTGTATTGAAATTTGGGTTCAGTTGCACTTTAAGGTTTAATTTGTTTTGTATTTTAGGGAGCTTCCTGAATTAGCAAGACACTATGTGTTGAGAACACTTTTTACAGATCAGCCTATACCAGAAAGTCTTTTTACTACGTGGATAAAAACAGGATACCACAAGTAAGGAGAGTGAGTTGTTGAGAGTGTGGCATGCCCCCCCGACAGCCGTTTTTTTAGCACCCACCCCTAAATCTGTTTAGTACACCACAAAGAATATTTGTGCCAAGTTTGGTGCTTGTACTCAAAAGTGCATTATCTTTGCTATTTTTGTTACCTGGGAAATTCCAAGTTCCTTCATTATCATTATAAATCTAGAGTTTTCAAGTCATAGATAAGGTATTTAATGCCGCCAAACAATTTTTAGCCCATAACTCCCAACTTGTGGACTTCACAGTCCTTTGACTAAGGACTTAAGCTGCTAGCTTGTTCTGAAAGCCTTTTGTTCTTAACCAAACAAAGGCTACACAATTAATAGGTCAAATGCATGTATACAGGAGTGTAATCAATGTTTTTTTAGCTTCTTAGTTATTTCTTAAACCAAATACCCTTACTTATCCCACCCCATAGAAAATACGGCCAAGCAGGAAAGCCGTTGTATATGCATTCCATTGAACCTATGCATTTGTATTTTATTATGCATAAGTTTATTTTCTATGGTGTGGGATAAAATGGTTATATGATGGTTTCTCATGGCATACCATGGATATCCCACTCGTCACTTGTATTTTCTTCATATACACACTTGCCTAAAGGCTCGTATGTATACTAGAAACTACCAGTGACTCGTGGGATATTCCACGGTATGCCACTTGAAACCATTGTATAACTAGTATATATTTGCAATACTCAAGCATGAAATATTTGTAATCTTGAAAGAAATCCTTCAGATAAATTATTGTTGTTGTTGTTGTTGTTGTATAGTTATTGTACTATCCTTCTCTTCACAGTCATCATGTTGGGTCGGTCAAGAAACTTAAGGCACTGAGAATATGGAAAGAAACTGCAACGGGAGGACCAAATAGATGTGAAATGAATTCTACATTCAAATACAACCTTAAAACAGCTCTCTGTGGAGGGTAAGTATAATTTCTATATTTTTGCACCGATGAAAATGCATATTGATATTGGCGCAATATAAGTCAATTAATTATATCCATTTTGAAATCACTAGCAAATCCTGCAATCTGATTGGTTCTCAGCAGTGCGATTTATTCACAAATCGCACCATTTTGAGTTTTAAATCGCACTGTTTTTGAAGAGCCAATAAAATTGCAGAAAACCTTAAATTTGACCTATCAGATCACAGAAAACAAAAGCCAATTCAAAGCATGAGATCAATTTTTGAAGGAGGTTTTCTAGGTGAAAATGGGTGATATTGAAAAATTGGATTTAAATTTGAAATTCCTACAGTAGTCCTACGCGGTCGTGCAATTTTGTAATCACTTGTTTGATTTCAAACCAAATTGCACTCCACTCAGTTTAATTACCATTATAAATATTACTGTTTTTATTATTATTATTATTATTATTATTATTATTATTATTATTATTATTATTATTATTATTATTATCATTTTCACTCATTAATTAATAACCAACTATTCAGTCAATATTGTATTGTAAAAATATGATTTTCTTTTTCTAATTCTCAATCTACTTACTTATATTAATTTACTATAAAAACTTTTCATTGATAAGCTTTTAAAAGGAGGCTCAAAATGGTTTTCCTTGAACAAGTGTGCACACTCTTAAATGACGTAGCACTGAATCATTTGAAATGGAAATAGTAAATTTTGTCCTAAAAACCTCATACTTAAACTAGAATAACTAAAAGATGGGACGGTAATTTTTTTTAAAACTTTGCATGTGGTTTTTATTTAATGGTTCGTAAGTGCTAAGAAAAAATAGAAAAAAATTCTGTAATGGGGAACGTCCTTAAATAAACTTCATTGAATTTTGAGAATTCCTCATTACAGAATTTTTTCTTTTTTCAGTCTAATCAAAGATTGGATGATGAAGTTCAAACATGCCAATTTTAAACAATTTTCACCGTTCGGTTTTTGAGTAATGATTTTTGAAATGAAAAAATTTGCACACATTTTAAGTGTTCTATCATTGTCATAGCAACGTGTTATGTCATATTTTTCTTTTTATTCCAACCTTTACTTCATGGTCTTTCGTGTTCGGGGTCAACTTACGGTCATGTATTAGCCATATAAAGTTTGTCAGGGTCATTTTTGTTAGTCTATATGCAAGTTTAAAAACCCTTTCTAGCCTCCTTAAGTACTACTATTTATCTGGTCAGAAATATTATTCTAACTGAATTAGCAGGAGCTTCAATAGAAGGGGGCAACCAACGTCAATTGCTGGTTATGCCAAATCAGTCTCGATAACTATGAAGTAATATTAGTGGAAACAGATGCCTACATTTGAATCCCATTCGTCTACTTTAAATGTTATTGAAACGCCTGGAAGTAGTGACAGTTCTTATTTGCATCAGGGGAAGGTAGTCACTTGCTTGCAGTGGATCATGGGTAAAAATCTAAATTTTTTCAGTCAAGGTCCGACTATTGTGAAGAGAAAAGCTCCACTTTCTCCTGTTTAAACTCAAAATATATCCATGTTTTTGTGATTAGAGAGAATAGTTCGTGCATTGCAAGGTATGACATTTGAAACATACAAAATGTTGTGTGGAGATGAGCGAAAATTTAAGACTTATGATTAGATGAAATTATCACATTGATAAGTGTCCATCCTCCTATGTATTTGCACATATATTGCACTCTTTCTATCATTTGCCCATGAAAATATTGAAGGCCATAAATCATATTTTTGAAACAGATTAAAATAATATTAAAAATATACAGTCATGTAGTCATGGACCCTTTTCGAATATGGTGTCTATGACGTCAAACTAGGAGTCTGAGAATGTCCCAGATAATATGAGTGATAATGATTGTGTTTTGAAATCTGGGTTATAATTTTAAGCCCCGGATGCTGCTACCAGAAATCATTGGGTTCTGACATCTGAGACATTCTCATTTCTCCTTTTTTGACATCATAAACGCCATATTTGAAAAGGGTCTACTATTGTACTTACGAAACATAAAATAAAAATTTGGACTTTAGGACTATATTGGTCTGTTAGAAATGGATTTTAAAGTATGTTTTTTTTCTCCATTTTTCTGCAGGGGAAAACCTTGGATTAATTCCTCAACAACACTTGAACCTGACAAGAGATATAGAGAACCAGATTTTCTAGATAAATATGCCACAGAAAGATGGGAGGTACATTATATCAAAACTTAATTATATTTCTTTTCAATTATACCTTAATAATGATAATGGGGAGTTCTTATATAGCACATTTCACATTGTCTCTATGCGCCTTACAATTGTGACCAGTGGAGGACTTTATGGGCTGCATATTAAGGTGCTATTAGCAGCCGTGCAGCTTACAATCATGAGTGAAATTGTTAGTAATTACTGTTATGCCTCCAAATTGGGATAGGCTGTTGAAACTTTAGTAGTGAAAATATATCCCTTCAGGGGATGCAAATCACCAGTAGTCCACTCCCCTCTCACCTCAGATTCAGGTTTGCATAACGCAACGCTGTTTAGGAAAATGATGATATTTACTTTCAAGTCTCCAAGAAATTTGCACTGTATTTCTAATAATACCAAGCAGAAAATATCATGAGGCAGGAGGCCTAAGACAGACAAGCAGTTTTAAGAGCTATATGAAATTCACAGCTTAGGGACTTGTCAGAAATTAGCAGGGGGAAGGGGGGATGGAAAAAGGGGGAGGGTCATAACTTTTTGAGCCCCTGAAAAGGGAGGGTCATGAAAAATAGGCAGTGAAAAAGTGAGGATCAAATAATTTAGGCCTACCCGATAGGGAGGGTCAGGAAATTTCCTATTGCTAGGGAGAGTCACATCATTTTCGGCACTCAATTTCTAATCTCCTCCCCCCCTGCTAATTTCTGACCAGTCCCTTACTTTTGTCAATCCTAGGCGTATATCCAGGGCTCAAAATAATGGCCAGTCATACGTTGGTCAAGATTTCCGGCATATGGTGTTTTTTTTCAAATTTGACCAGTCAACATGTCTGTTTAAAACCATGTTTGACTGGTGAAGTACCAAATTTGGCCAGACCTTAACTGTTTTGCCAGCCGTGATTTTGAGCCCTGATATCCACGAGTTTGTCATATGAGGCATTTGATATACTATATAGAGAGTATATTATATGCAATTATAATAAAAATATTCAAAGCTTACAGCATTCTTTATTTTTTTTTTCATTCTTAGACAGTGCTGTACTTCATGACTGGTTCCTATGACAACACCAGTGAAACAGGTGGCGTAAGTCAAGATGTCATCAGGATTCTTGTGCTTAGTGGACTCATGAAATGGTAAGTACATGTATTATTCTTGGAATGGCGTCATATCAGTGAAATAAGAAAGTGATAGCAGTGCACTCATTACTACCAAAACAGGTAGAGTGTGAATTTGACTCGTTGTGTAACACTTGTTTGACTGTACATTCTTGAAGTTTAATGCACGCATTCCTGAGCCCCAAGCGGCTAATTAGCTTTGAAGTTGATGGTGGAATTTGGCCGTTACTTCTACTTGAATAGCATGTGCAAAGGTAATTAGCCGCTCGGGGCTCAGGAATGTGTGCACTAGACTTCACGAATGTACAGTCAAACAAGTGTTGCACGACAAGTCAAATTCAAATTCTACCTGTTTTGGTAGTAATACAATCTTTCATTCATCCATCCATTCATTCACTTATCACTGTATTCATCCATCCTACATTATTTCTTTTTTTTTTTCAATAATTAATAATTTGATAATTAATTTAATAATTAATCAAACAGTTATCGTAGATTAATAAATTTTACACCGTAGTGAAAATAGAAACTGACGTTTCGGACATTAGTCCTTCGTCGGAGTCGGAGTCAAGATTGATGATGTACCCAAGATTGACTCCGACGAAGGACTAATGTCCGAAACGTCAGTTTCTATTTTCACTACGGTGTAAAATTTATTAATCCACGATAACTGTTTCATTAGAAACATCGACGCAGTCCACGCTAGTGTTTACTAGCTATCATCCTAATAATTAATCAAATAAGGAGTCAATGAATAAAATGAAAAAAAAAGAATGTAGGATGGATGAATAAAGTGATAAGTGAATGAATTTGTTTCATCCATGTTTTCATCAATAAATTCATGTGTACAACAATTTTTTATTTTTCATTTATTTATTTTTTATTACCCTATGATACAATATTTTTATATTGTATGATTATATTTTCTATTGTGTGTAGAAAATCATTTATTCATTTTAAAATGTTAGTTCTTTTTATTTACTAGAGTGCAAATAATATAACCGTGAAATAGTTACAGATAGCTAGTTAACTAATGACTAATTATGTCCTAAGTTCTGCCTAAATTTGATTAGTGGAGAAATAAGCGAGCCGTGACGGGTCTTGCACGTGCAAGCATGTTTAATTAGTCAAATGATCACCGCAACGCTGTGGTTTTGTAATGCGGAATAAAAAAACAACCATGATAATTTGAACAAACTTTTATTCCACATTAATCTATCAGATTTATTGACCTGTGTCTTCATTTTTAACTCATTAAACGTCAGAAACACATTCTTTTGCGCACTCAGTCGTTGATCTAGAAAAAGCCTGTGCTCCTGTCATGCCTCGCTGATTTTCTATGCCTTGCCTAACTAAGCACTAACTATTTCCTATTTCTTGCTATCTATTTCACGGTTATATCATTTGCACTCTACCATTCATTTCTGATCTTATGTCGGCCTCTGACGGCCTTGGTCAGTTGACACCCCACCATTACACTACCGTCACCTTGTAATTGTGCAGCCGACAGTTTCTGAAGAAAAGATATTTTCTAACACCTGACAGTCTGATGACAAACAAAGTCTCGACTTGGAACTTTTGTTTCGTGATCCTCCAAGCGAATTCGAGAAAGATTTGCTCCTGGACTTGGCATCAGAAGTTTCTCCCTTAATTTTTTTTTTGCAAGTCTTTTTTCTCCAGTTTTCCTCCCTTGACAAAATGTGATCTTTGAGCTCTGTTTTTACTTAGGTCAGCCTGGGGTTCAAAAAGATTGCTGCTTGGTGCAGTATTTGTTTTTCATAGCTAACAAAATACTACAATTTACTATGATTTTCAGTGAGTCTCCTGGTTCTAGTCCTATAATAAGCCCTGCTGGATTTCAGTTTCTGCTCATGGATAGGAGTTCTCAAGTCTGGTATTTCATGTTGCAATACTTAGAGACAGTTGAGGTAACAGCACAATTGGTCATCATGATTTCTTTTGTTTTCTTCCAATAAAACAAGACTCACTCACTTTTTGCATTTTTGCGCCCATCTTTATAAGAAATATTTCGGAAACAAAAAATTGCAACAAAAATATTTCTTCAGCAAACAAAACATACCTGTATGTCCCTATTCTATTAAGTGGAATTTTGCCGGAAATTCTGAAAATGACCCCTAAAAGGGACCTGTATTTTGAGATGATGGGTGTGGCAGTGATGAAATTTCACCCCTAAGAGGGACCAATCAATAAGTGACGCAATCCAGAAATGGGATTAAAATGAAAATCAATCTTTGAAAACAAGCACTACAGATAACTGTTGATCTTATACCCTAAGCGGGACCACAAAACTCAGCTGGTGGGCATTCTCATCATTATCACCCTAAGCGGGACCAAAACACTGATTTCAAACCCTAGAAGGGACAACGAGGACCCCCACCTCCTTTTATGAGGGAGTCCCCCCCCCCTGGGCTCAAATTTTTATCCCATAATACCTTAATGCACCCATAAGAGACTTAGCATTCTAATATTTAGTAAATAACTGTGTGCTTTTAATAGACAATATTGTTTTTCTTTCCAAGGCACGTGGTATGGACTTGGTCGAGTGTTTGTCCTTTTTATTTCAATTAAGTTTTTCAACTCCTGGAAAGGTAAGAATTATTGTAAATTATAAAGAGAGTACATGATTTGAACCCAGGAGTAGTAGTAGAGTGTGGAGGAATGTGATCGTCCAGGTGAGTACTGTACTGTACTCTGAAGATGACTTTGGCTCAGGTTGTCGAAACGTCAGTCACCACCACTGTACAGTCTTTCTCAAGACTACACTCACCTGGACGATTACATTACTCACTAGTGTGGAATATAATCAAATTACTTTTTATTGTTTCTCTCTCGAAATATATTAAAATTAATGTATTAATCAATTGATTTAAATATAATTTTCATTTAGGATTACCCTACTGAGGGACAAACAGAATGTCAGTTAAAAATGCTGCAGCATCTGAGAGAGATTGGTCTAGTCTTCCAGAGAAAGGTTTGCTGTTTTGACTAATATTTTCTATTATATATATTTTTATTATTTTCATTATTATAATAAAAAACATATTTAATATATTTATTGGATGAGGGTTTAGTATAACTCCAGTATGTGTGTCCATACCATTGGTAGTAAAGAATATGACCCATATTGGTTTGGGTAGATTGTTGGCCAACAGCACACCGTTAATCTAACGATATCTAAGATATAGCCCACAGTTACAAATCCTATGAGAATTAACAGTGGAATCCACAGAGTGGCTCTTACTCCACTGCATTACAATTGGAATTTAGAAGTTGATTTTTGAGAAGGGAGGAAAACCCAGAGAACCCGGAAAAACCCTCAAAGCACAGGAGAGAAGCAACAAACAACTCTACCACCTTGGTAAAAGGCAAGCGCTCTCACCGCTATGCCACTTGTGCTTCCCATATGCATGTATTCCATCCTTACAAGATCCCATGCAGTTCTGTTGCTCATGAACTTTTGCTTGGTTCCCCAAGGATCTCTTAAGTCCTGAGTATCTTTAGCCTCCTACACAGACGCTCTTAGGGTCGTCCTAAATACTTCTCTCCTCACGAGCATGAGGACGTGACGACCCTAAGAATGTCTGCAAAGGAGTATAGAGCTAGAGTATCTTCAGTTGATACTGACATCAAGTCAACACAGAAAAAAATGTATTAAGTAAACTTTAAAAAATTCTTAGGAAAACTTCCACTAAAAATATATTTAAACATGCTTTGTTTCTCAGTTGAGCTTGGAACGGCCGAAGTTTTGTCACAAAGTTTTGTCGTTGAAAAGTACTTGTTATCAGGGGCAACGTCAAAAGTATCCAATAGGAATCAAGCATGATACTGACGTCATCGTGGCGGCAATTAAGCTCGTGAACTTTTCCCACACTATACGGCTCAATACTTTTGACGTTGCCCCTGACAACATGCACTATTCAACGACAAAACTTTGTAACAAAGCTCAACTGAGAAGTGTAGTAGATCTGCAATTTTTTTTAAATTTTCTTATATATAATGACACCACCACCACCAAGAAAAGTGAGATTCTTATTTTATAATTCCCAGCGCAAGTCAAAGAGGTATTATCCAACAAAATTAGCTGTTGAATTCACGTCTTCTAGTGCAGGTGAAACTCCTCTAAATTCAAATTATATTTTTTACTCTAATTCCTAAAAAAACACAAGCTTAGATTTTGGGGTGGTGTGTATTTCCCAAAGTACATAGTAATTAATATATGGTACACCTAATTGAAATAACGTTGATAATGGGAAATGTTCGATGTGAGACCTATAGGAATTGTGGGAGTTTATTAAACTACAAATCCATTGTCAAAAACTTCTGCGCATGCTCTAAGTCCACATGCAAATTAGTCAAAAGCATCTTCGTGCTATTGTAGAAATATGCAAATTTGACTTCCACACTTGCCTGAAGAATAGTCTTTACAAAATGCCAAAACTTAAAGTCAGTTCTTGAAACTTAAGGCTAATTCTTTCACATTGCCTTTATTAAATTAAATACAGTATCCTGGTCCCACAAAAGTATACCCGCAAAATTTTTTGTATACTCGGAGAAAACAGGCATTTATTTTCTCACTAAAACTCTTGTAAATTCTTGGAAAGCGTGCTGAAAGGCATGCATGCGCAAACGTTTTTCTCTAGCGTCATAGTCACATCTGAATGGTATTGAATC
Organism: Anthopleura sola; assembly: GCA_023349425.1. NCBI lineage: Eukaryota > Metazoa > Cnidaria > Anthozoa > Actiniaria > Actiniidae > Anthopleura > Anthopleura sola. The sequence goes on along the minus strand of JALHLI010000006.1, from coordinate 11,321,099 downwards.
ACAGATACTAGTATGTCAGAAGTAAGTATTAATATTCAAGCATGTTGTAGTTTAATAAACTCCCACAATTCCTATCGGTCTTAGGTCAACCATTTCCTGTGTTTTCATCACGCTATGAAGGCACGGAAAAGACGTAACAAGCATTTCTTAAGTATTTTGGGTTTTCACTGATCTGCTCTCAAATTCTCCCAAACGCGTAGCCTCGGTTTTCACCAGGCTATGAAGGCACAGAGAAAATGTTTTATTTCTTAATTGAAAAAGGGGTATATAACAGTTGAATGGAGATGCATAACAAGTGACTACCATTTTCTATTCATTTGCTTTAATAAAAATTTACACACATCAAGTTAAGATAGATGTTTCTTGTTTCTGTTGAATAGAAAAATCAGGTCAAGTAACTAAAGCACAAGATGGTTTTATTGTTGTAGAAACGAATTATCGTGTCTATGCATATACAGGTATGAATGAATGAACTGTATTGTGTGTGTGTGTGCGTGCGTGCGTGGTGCGTGCGGCGTGCGTGTGTGTGTGCTTTATTTCAGAAAATACAGTTAGTTTTTTCTAAAGGTTGTCATATAATTCAGGGCTCAAAATAGGGGCCTGCCAATGGCCAAAATGCAGGTAAAGTTTTACTACTGTCAGGATAAAAAAGTTTTGAACTGCCAAATGGAAAATAAGAATGGCAAAGGAATTTTACAACAAAATTATTTATCCTGCCGAAAATAAGAAACTGTTTGGCCATTTATCTTTTCTATTTCAAGCCCTGTAATTAAATAAAAAATAACAAAATTAATAAGAATTAATAAGAATTAATAAGAATTAATAAGAATTAATAAGGATTATTTATATAAGAATAATTATTTTTGCAAAACAGACTGACATGATTATTTCACTGTTTTTTAAGGTATAGAATGATATTTTTGAAATACTCTTGTTAGTATACAGTGAACTGCCTCTAATGTGGACACCTTCGGGACCAGCTCTTATTGTCTGCCTTAGAGTGAGTTACATTACAGAGAATATATAGCAATTTGGCTGGAACCATGAGGTAACGGTGTCCGCCTTAGACAGGTGTCCGCCTACAGGGGTGCCCGCATTGAGGGAGTTCATAGCTCTTATTAACTGAGTTTGAGGTCTGTACTGTAAGTTGTAAACCACTGCTTTTTTTTCCACTGCCTTATGACCGCACAGTGCGCATGCCATAAAAAATGAAAAAAACGAGGATCCATAACTTACGGTACGGCCCAAGCAAACGAGGTTAATAAGATATTTATTATATGGCTATATTTATTATATCCATAAATTATATTGCCATATAATAAACTGTATTACTAAACAGTTATTTTCATCAATCTAGGGGGCTTTAGAATCAAAACAAAGAAAATATTTCTAATTATTTTATATTTTTTATTTTGATATGACAACCTTCTTGCAATAATTACAGTAGGTGTAAATTAAAATATTTGGAATCAGAAAAATGCTTGAAATCCCAGCTACACTACAGGTCTATATTGAAAATTATTTTCATCCAAGACATAGTGGTGAATAATTTTAAAGACTCTTTTTAACTTTAAAATTCATTTTAGATTCTTCTCTTCAAGTGGCTTTAGTAGGATTGTTTTGTGAAATATTATGCAGGTAAGCAAGTCTAGCTCTGTCTAGTTCTCTCTAGGGTTTCACTTGGCGTCATTTCCTGTCTCGTGCAGAATGTTCCTCAGCTGAATCACAAGTTTTCAATAGAATTCTTTCTGGTTGACAGCACATGGTGGTCAGCGTTTGACCACCATTTGGAGCAGATAATGAGATTCAAAGACTTTTATCAGCTGATTGAAACCCAGCTATATACACTAGTGGACATATCAGTGACAAGGACAAGATGGGGCAGTTCCCCTCATTTGTATGCTAATTTTATTTTAGAAAGGACAGTGCACTTCTTGTCCTTGTAACCTGTATTCCATTGGGTATGACAACCTTGAGAAAGTTATAAATCACAATTGAAATTACTTTGAATTCTAATTTATTGAAAACAGGTTTCCAAACTTGTGTGTAGCACTTCTTACCAGAGAAAGTTGTCATCAAGTAAGAAACTTAGAAACATCATTTATTCATAATATGATTATTGTACTATCAGGATTCTCCTATTTGATTGGGAGGGAGCCACTAATATAAAATCATATTGTTGGCTCACAATAGATCATCTTTGAAGATGCGCTACCACTTTCAAAAATATTGCATGCAAAAACATGAAAAGGAGGCATTTTTGGGCAAGAACACGGTCGTGAACTATTGACTCTGCCCAAAAATACCTCGAGATCATGTCTGTGTCTGCAATATTTTTGAAAGTGCTCGCGCATCTCGAGAATGGTCTACTACCACATGATAGAAAAATTGTGATACAAAACTTATTGCAATGTTGAGCCACCAATATGGGTTATTAATATAATTGATGGTGTTGGAAAAATATATATTCCGTATTGGCCTTTGTCACGAAGCCGCCAATATGAACCCGTATTCATTTGATGGCTCAATGATTTATAAGAATTATAAGAATGAAACATGTTAAATAGTTAGAATTTTTTTTTTTTTCTTTCCAAGGCTCTTTCTAGTGGCATTTCAGCAGAACAGGTAATGTGAGCCAGGTGATTGTTATTTAACAATTATTTGCCGAAGGCCAAATGATTATCTGACGTCAATATATTTTAGGACCCAGTACCTGGATTGAAAAATCCTAGTGCAATCCCTGCTACCTATGATAACTTTTATTCTAATATTCATTTCCAAAGATTCTGCACTTTCTTCAAACAAGAGCTCATCCAGAAATGCTCAAAAAGGTAATGCTTCAGTCATATCAACCCAATAGACCTCATCGCCTTGGGTGTAATGTTGTCCCATTTCAGACCACGTGTCATTCCCCAGAGTATCATTTCATTGTTTAACGGTTGGGCATGAGAAGATACATGAATATGGATACAATTCAAACAAAGAATCTTAGTCTCAAGAGAATGACAAGTGGTCTGAAATGGGACAACATTACACCCAAGCCGATGAGGTCTATTATTACCCAAACACTGACGTCATGAGACATTTCCACCCAGAGGATACGAAACTGAGGATACAGTGCACAATGACATCATGAAACATATCCAACCTTCTCATAAACCATCTAGCACAGACTAAGATGATAAATCAATATTTGGCCAATGTCAAATTGTTTGATTCCTGTGTATATTTTAGACTCCCATTATTCCACCTACAATCAGTGATCAAGTCAGACTCTGGGAGATGGAGAGGAGCAGAATGAAGTTTACTGAAGGTAAATAATATGCAATTATTGGACGAGGTTGAGCAAAATATCGTGATTTGTTAGTGGCGAGCAAGCAATTATTTGCCGATATTAATTGCTTGTAAGACACTAACAAATCACGATATTTTGCGATAACCGAGTTCAATAATTGTTTTATCATTCAAATTATTTTTTCTAATCTTTGAGGGGCATTGCGAGTCAAACAATAACAAAGAAGTCAGCTCATTTTTTCAGGGAAGCTAGCCATTGTCAAATGCAGCGTTACTGCGCATGAGCAGACCGTTATTTGCAGTAAGATGGCTCTGCACTGTAATGCGCATGAGCAGACCGTTATTTTTAGGCAGTTCTCTCGGCCAATCAAAATGACGGAAAAAATAATTTGAACGATAATATAATTGATTCCTTCCACTAAAAATAGGTTTTTGTCCAATATGATAGTTATTACTTTCTGTAACTGTATTCATATTTATTCAAATCATTGAAATCATAACTGTGAACAGTTTTAGTTTTATCCATTGAATACCAAAACACTGTTCATTTGCATAAATGTTAACTTGGATTTTCTCCGCAAAACCTAACTAAATCGTTAAAATTTCAATGCAAAATGAAACTAGGTACCCAACAGTTGACTAAGTAAGTAGTCTACAACATTTGCGTCAGTGTTGTATCAGATTTACAGTCACTATTAATAATAATTATAACTTTATTTTAGTCTCAAAATCGTTTAGTTTAGCACGAGAACTAAAACTAATAGACCTATTCGGCTTGGGCGTAATGTTGTCCCATTTCAGACCACGTGTCATTCCCCAGAGTATCATTTCATTGTTTAACGGTTGTGCATGAGAAGACACATGAATATGGATACAACTGAAACAAAGAATCTTATTCTCAAGAGAATGACAAGTGGTCTGAAATGGGACAACATTACACCCAAGCCGAAAAGGTCTATTGGGGCCGACTGCAACTTGTGTTGAAAATCCGATTAAACATGTTGCTCATGTTGTAGACATTTACTCCCTTCTCTGGCCTCCCCTTCCCCAATAAAAAAGAAAATAATAGCTATTTATGGAGGTGGCATGTATTGTTTTTCATAGGAGTACTCTACAACCAGTTTTTATCGCAAGGTGACTTTGACACCCTAAGAAAATATGCAGAGGTAAGTTCATTTATTAGTAGGTAAAATTAGACTGAATAATGAAGGATTTGTAATCCCCCCTCCCCCCCCCCCTCTCCTTGTTGTAATACAATACAAAATATGAGTGACAATGTTGTGTGAGATATACAAAAACAGTTGTGCCATTTCACTGAATTTAGAGTAAGCAATAGTTTTTGAAAGGAAGATTATTCTATATATTGAGTTAACAAGGACTGCTGAGCACCCTAAAAAGTGTGTGTGTGTGGGGGGGGGGGGGGGGGGGGGGATGGGGTTAAGATTAGAAAATATAACAGACCAGTATGGGAAAAGCAGGGGGCTAAGATTGGAAAATATAAGAGTCCACTAATGGGAAAAGGGATAAAAGCCCATCCCTCCCCGGGGGGGGGGGGGGGGGGGGGTACTTCGGGTCGTTTCATACGGGGATGCTCCGCCCGGACTCTTGACCCCTTACCCTTTGATATACGAAATTTCAGCAAAAAAGTTACCCCTTACATACTTTTTTGCCTGAAAAGGTACCCCTTTCATATACTTTTGAAGAAAAACTACCCCTTTTTATACCAAAATTCACAAATTCCCACCCCTTTTCTATACGTGCGGCCTGGAAAACGTACCCCTTTCGGGCGGAGCATCCCCGTATAGTCCATTATAGGGAGTACCCCCCCCCCCCCCCCCCGGGCCTCCCCCATCCCTGAACTTTAATCCATCACTGGGTTCTAATATTCTAGAGTGTTTTTACAGGATCTTGGTGTGCTCATTTGGGCGAACTCTTTAAAAAGGGTTGTCGTTGTGAGTCGCTCTGGACATGATGATGTGAAACGGTTCTGGAAAAGACACAAGTAAAGAGCTAGCTGATTCAAAACTGAGGAAAAGACAATTACTTTTATATAATTGATGACACAGTGTACATATAAAATATATTTATTGAGATATTAGAAATATTGTTTTGCCAGGGTATGATTTTGTCTTGTTGTATCCATTTCTGTGTTTGAATATTTTGAACATTGCGGTAGTGAGTTGGTGAGTCGGTCAGACTCAGTCAGTTAAGGTGACTGACTACTTTAGCAAGGAATAATTACAAAATGTTCTTAGAAAGACATTTTACACAGAATTTAACGCTGATTCCAAAAAATGAAAAGAAAAATGGGGTGTCCCGAGCTCGTTTTCGAGATAATGAATTTTGAATATGACCATCTTGACAAGTTTTCGAAAGAAAATTGGCGGAAATCAAGCTTTGCGCACAAAAAATCATAACTCAAAAATTAAAGAAGTTCTGGAAGCAATTTTCTCAGAACATCTACTTTAAACATTATTTTTGAAGACTAATTAAAGATATTTGAAGAAAGTCATTAAAATAAGCTAAAAATTTAGCTTATTGTTAGCTCAACCGAAAAGCGTACTCAAACGACAACAACAAATCACATCGCTTTTTTTGATAGGTTCTAATAATTACGTTTTCCTCAAACTTTCTCAAAAGATTGATTTTTACCTGTCGTTTTAGGAAATTCAAAGAAAAATATTGAGTTCCGTGCAAAATTCGGGGTTTTTGCCCTGTTGAAGTTCAAAACGTGTATGGTTCCTCAGTAAAATCTTGAAGATTGTTATGCGGTTTTGAGCGACTTTGGTGCGCGCGTGGGCTCAAATTGAACGTTCAAAAGAAGTCAGTGACCTTAAAGGCCCGTTTACACTAGCAACTTTGTCGCGCGACTTGAGCGGCGATTTTACGGCGATATATCGCAGCTACATGATCGAACATGATCGAAATTTAGTGCAACTCGCTGGGATTTGGGTGGCGGTAAAATCGCCATTGAAATCGCCGCTCAAGTTGCGCGATAATTTTTTTAGTGTAAACGGGCCTTAAGGTCATTCCGTAGTTTTGCATTGCGCATGCTCTGCTGCACACGATTTTAGCCAGCACAAGCTCGCGCAAATTACCTATTACTACGATTTCGAAAATTTCGAAAGATATCGAAAACAACCAAAACAAAACTTCACTGTTTCTTTGTCTCGTAAAAGAAAGAATAACATAAATATTTTAATGTTAGCAATGACTTCCTGAAAGTTGAGGGGCCTTTTGTTTGATTTTTATGATTCGAAAATTGCCTTCGCACTCACCAAAAATGCCATAAATTACCGTCATCTAGCGCCAAAACGAGCACGGTGACCCCCTTTTTACTCGTGCCCAGACCTCTAGGCCGAGTCGAGGTCTCTAGCTCAGAGATTCTCTGTGCCACATGCCTACAGACAACATACCTCACGGACCTTGAACGAATGAATTAATGGCAGCCAAACACCGAAAGCAATAAAGACAAAATATTAAATTGTCGATCATTTTTGTACACAAATACATAACACAACTTCATTGGACAGACTATTGCTATGGTTAGAAGTTCTCGACCAATAATGACGTGTGACGTCACAATAGACATTATGGTCTACCTGACGCCCGAAAAACGGCCTTCATTTTAAGACTGGTTTGCCACCATGGCAACCCAGTAACTAGACGCTCTTGGAGCGTTCACTGGGTTGCCTTTGCAAGTATTCTAGAGCTCGATTATGAACATTCCAAGACTCGCCAAATCTCCAAGCCAATCCCGCTTACTTATTTCGCGCAGGAGTTTTCCTTTCCTGTGGACTGAACAACCTTTTATCCTACTTTACTGGTACGACAACAGCTTTGATTGCGTTACTAACGCGTTTTAACGAGTATTAAGTTACTTGTTTACCTAGACTACCTTAAGCTTCTAAGACTAGCATGTCTGATGAAATAACTATATATATTTCAGGATCGAAACTGCTCACTGCCAAATAAGCTTTTTTATATCAAAATGAATTTTTGGTTATAGAGCATTTCCACCCACTCACAAAGTAGTCATATGGTTGTACCAAAGAAAAGAAATTTTCTGTAATTTTTTTACCCCTTTTATTACTTCTTCACTTTTTATGTGCCTTTGGTAACCAGTGTGGATGTTGTGGCAGTATATCCCACCAGATATCCATTTATTGTTGTTTTGCTAGCTTACGTAATTAAACTAACTATTCAATAGCTTACAAAAAATATTTGTATTTTGGAAAATAGATTAGAAGTATAAGAAAGACGCATCTTTCTCTAAGAGTTTAAAGTTATGATGTTCCCGGTAACAAAAAGCGTTGCATTACGCTTGTTAAGTTACTCCTAATCTTGACCTTTAGTGCACAGCGAGGCGACAGCTGATTGCTGACGAAATATCTAAGCTTCGATACTTAATCCTGCTCGTCTGACTTCAAATTCTTGTGGTCAGCTTCAATGTCTTGTTTGTCTATTGCTTTGTAGTTTGTCTTCGTATAGTTTGTATTTGAGAACTGGTAAGATATCGATTGACTAGTTTGGCTAGATAGTTCTAAGATTCTCATAGTTTGCTCATAGATTTGCATAGTTCTCTTCTTGAGTACGTGGACAAACCCGTAAACCCAAAATCGCTCAATAACATCTTTTAGTTTAGGTCTACCACGTACGGCGTGTACGTTCGTAAGTAGTTTGAGCGTAGCGCTAAAAAAGCTAAAGATAATGGTAGGCCACATGCCTAAAGACAACATACTTCGATGAAGAAAAGAGACCTAATGTGTAATTCTCTATCAACGAACCTCGAAGGAACGATGCAATTGCGACCGAGCAAAGACAAATAGAGACCTACCTCATGCTCAATATTATTATGTGATTAATTCTGTCAACATTTATCCAATCATATTTGAGAATTAGACAAACCAAAACTCCATTGGACAGACAATCGCTATGGTTACGAGTTTCGTCCAATCATGATCGCGACCCGGAAAAAGAAAAAAAAACGAACCTCATTTTAAGACTGGTTTGCCACCATGGCGGCAACCCTGTAAAAATCAATAAATCAAAATTCAAAATACTCAGTAACCAAGAATGAGTTTTGTTTTATTTACAGAATATTACAGAGTATCCTAGGAACCTAGGAATTTGAAATCCAAATTCAATTGTGACTTTAAAAAGGTCACAGACGACACGAACTTGAGTAAGATTCTGAAAATTTTGCTGTGTCGTTGTCAAGACATCTTTAAATATTCACATGATGTAAAAAATGGCATTTTTAGGACACTGAAGTGGGTCAGTTGGGAAAAGCGACTTTGAAAGGGGGTTCCCCTTATTTGCGCGACAGGGGTCTCCCCACTTTAGAACTGGCACTTAGCTTTAAGAAAACTAGAAAACGCAAGCGAAGCATAATTTTTTCTTGCAAATAACATAACACACGAGTATCACGGGTATCAGGGAATTTTCCCTTACGTATACTTATCCTGTATATTAAGCTTTGTGACTGGGCAAACCATTACTTCTCTGCTTCTGGCTCATCAAAGACTAAAAAGGTAAATAAAAACGAATTTCTTATTATTTCTATACTACCGTGTTAGTTTTGAAATATTTTTCTCATATGTACTAAACGTATCTGTTTTGTTAATGTACTGAGTATAAACTCATTTTCCTCGATATATTGACATTTGTTTCAGGATTTCAAAAGAAAAATCTCTAAAGATGTGCTCTGAAAAGTTCTGTGATAGAATAAAAACCATCGTTTATACCATTTTAACACTTGCTTTCGTAGCAGTGGTGGTTATGGCGCTGTACTTAGCGGGGATCATCCTACCGAAACACAAAACTGAAATAGATGGTGAGTATTCGAAGTGCTTTGTAAGATATCTTCATCAGCTGTGTAGTTCAGGTTACAGTTTTGAAAATATACTCCTGCAAAGTGTTGTCTGTTAAGTTAGTTAGCGCTGGATTTAAGGTCCTTAGAGCGCACAACCATAGTTGTGGAGTGTCGTTATCCCAGCTTTGTCTATAGTCGATGAGAATTAAATCTGATTTACCTACAGATGGAGGCCGTGTAGCATGTAAGAACAACGATACCACTTCTCGCTGCATATGTTACAAAGGATATACCAGCAAAGGAAAATACTGTCAAGGTAAATATCCACTCGATACAGGATCAGTGGGTCAGTAAAGCACGGATCGCATGGCGGTGAAAGAGGGGCCCTTTTCATCAGTGCGTGTGCAATCAATTCCCGAACTGAGTGTCGCGTGTGAGTAGTTTTGAATGTTTTCTCGTATCTGTGTTTGGAGGGTTTTTCTCCAAGTTTTTCGGCTTTTGTCTTTTCTTTAAAAGTCAACCATTCTAAATACCTAATGGATCAGTTCAGCTGTATAGTATGTTGCCCAGTTTCGTGACAGTACCAGTTTCGTGACACTTACAAATTAAACTCTTTTTTAGCGACGGCTATTTAATATTTCGGAAAACGAAGAGAACCGAAAGAAAGCCGAACATTCAACTTCGGAATGCATGTTTTGGCGATCTTTTTAAAGAACGCGTTCGTCAATTGCAAGGAGAAGCCATTTTTGTCAGGTGAGTGGAGTTGTCTCGACGAAAATCTTTGATTTTCACGGCGCAGTGAATTGCCCTGCGCTCGTAAACTAGGTATTAAAGTTGCTTATTCTCAAAAAAACAAACTAAGATTAGTAATTCAAATTTCACAACAAAATAAAGTTAAAGGTAAGAAAATATGTTTTTGATTTGTTTTATCGAATTTTGTTGTGAATTACTTTGAAAACAATGCATTTTTACAACGTGTCACGAAACTGGCCCAGCTGTCACGAAACTGGGCACTTAAGTGGCCGTCGAAATATTCCTTTTATTTTATCAAATTAAAAGATTCGAAGAAAATATCTACGTCATAATGTTACCTGATAAATTTGTCTTTATGTGACAAAATTTTATAGAATTGTCATTTTCCGTAGAGAAGATATAGTATTCACAACCTGAAGTGTCACGAAACTGGGCAACATACTGTACTCTGTGAGTGCGCAATTAGAAATGTTTGCAGACAGAAAAGACGCTCTTGGTGCGGCCCGCAGGCATAACATATTTACCTTGGGCGTAATGTTTTCCCCATATAAGACCACGTGTCATTCCCTAGAGTATCGTTTCATTGTTTAACGGTTTAAAAGAATCTTATTACTGGGTTGCTATGGTAGCAAACCAGTCTTAAAATGAGATCCGTTTTTCTGTGGTCAGGTATACCATAATTTCACACGTCATGATTGGTCGAGAACTTGTAAACAATGTCCAATGTCCAATGAAGTGGCCACACGACATCGATGTATTTATAGTCTTGTGTCACCATTAATTCATTCAGGGTTCGTGAAGTACTAGTTTGTCTGTAGGCACGTTGCGTACTATTGTCTTTAGGTTTTTTAACACTACGCTTAAACTACTTACAAACACACACACCGTACGTGGTAGACACACACTAAAAGATGTTATTGAGCGATTTTGGAACGGGTTGGTCCACATACTCAAAGAGAGAAGCCTGAGAATCTGTGAGCTATCTTTGAGAATCTATGAGCAAACTACGGTATGAAAATCGTAGAACTAGACAAAATAGACTAAGAGAATCTATGAACTACCTAGCTATGATCAAGCTAGATCTTACCAGATCTCAGATACAAAAAAATATACTGAGACAAACTACAGAACGAGAGACAAACTACAAAACGAGTGACAAACAAAGCTTTGATGAAAGCTGACTCCAAAAACTTGTAGAAGTTAGACGAGCTGATAGTGATCTACAAGAAAGCGAACTGCAAAGACTCCTTGATGAATATTTTCATTTATGAAAATACAGAAAACAAAAACTGAGGGAAAAACAAATGACCAGTTAAACACATTTTGGCTAAAAGTATTTACATTGATAAAGCGTTTGTTTTGCAGCGAACAGTTTCGATACTGAAATAGTTATGTTTATTTCATCAGCTAGTCTTGAAAGGTACTCTAGTAGGTCAAGTAGAAATCTAATACGCGTTAACAAGTCAGTAACGCAACACTAATGCCTTACTAGAATTTAAAATGTTTTAAATAAAGGGGGACTTTGAACCCAAAAGGAACACTTTGGTAAGAAATAAGAGTATATAGGATTGGTGAGTGGGCGAGCTCTCGCACAGGCAACCCAGTGAACGCTCCAAGAGCGTCTAGTTCCTTATAGAATGACAATGTCGTCTGAAATGGGAAACATTGTATTTTTCTCAATTGCAGATATAAATGAATGTACAAGCGGACGAGCGAACTGCAGTGTCTACAGCTATTGCAAGAACACTCATGGATCATACAGTTGTTTTTGTAATGAAGGTTTTTCTGGTGATGGGATATACTGCACAGATATAGATGAATGCAAGATTGATTCTCATGACTGTGATGTTAATGCTCACTGTATCAACAAGAAAGGTTCCTACGGCTGTACCTGTAAAACTGGTTATACCGGTGATGGGAAAACTTGTTCTGATATCAACGAGTGCGCTCTTAGTCCACACATATGCGGCGAGCACTCCACGTGTGTTAACACTGATGGTAGCTACTCTTGTAAATGTGATGCTGGATATGAAAATAAGCGAGACAAATCTAGATGCATCAACATCAATGAATGCAAAGAAAAGACACACGGATGTGACAAGAATGCGTATTGTATTGATACACCAGGATCTTACCTTTGTCAGTGCCGTTCTGGTTTCACTGGAGATGGAAAGGACTGCGAAGGTAAACACTTTAATAAACAGGTGGAATGAAATGCGTTCGGTGTGAATAATAGAATAAAGAAATAAGAGAAAAATATCATATGCCCTTGGCAGGACTCGAACCCACGGTTTCGGTATACTAGTCCGACGTGTTAACCACTAGGACCAACCACGCTGGTTACGCAGCCAGGCAATGTTTTATATGTGGCAACTGTGGGGGTCCAGGGCGATATTAATCTCATGGGTAAGCTGAACACCGTAAATATTTACGCACAATTGAGGATAATACTAGTGAAATGAAATGCGTTCGGTGTGAATAATAGAATAAAGAATTAAGGGAAAAATATCATATGCCCTTGGCAGGACTCGAACCCACGGTTTCGGTATACTAGTCCGGTATACTTATTTCTTTATTCTTTACTTTAAAAAACACTTTACTTCAGAGCGTCTTATTCAATACAGAATGCTGCATTATTTAATAGCGTATTACCGTATAGTACATACAAGTTCCTTAGAAATAATCTGGTGCTCCTTTTGAGGTGATTCTTACTGAATGCCATTTGTCTTTTGTCAGATATCAATGAATGCAGATCAGGTGACTACAATTGCCCTTCTAATTCTGAGTGTTTTAACGAGATTGGCAGCTACACATGCAAGTGTAACCATGGCTATCACCTGAAAGGCAAGACCTGTACACGAAATGGTACGTACTTTGAACTTGGTTAAATTAGATTGTCAAGAATCCACCAACCTTTTAGTAAAACGTACCAAAAAAGCCCCAAACAAATGGTCATTAAAATCGACTCGAGTTGTATTCAATTTTAATGGATAAAAAGTTTCAAAATAACGACATTTTTTTCTTTGTGTTTTTTAGCTGGAGGAACAAACAAGGTCCCCAAACTCACCCTTGTACTTTTGTTGGTTGTGACTTTTATCGAGCTAAGATGATGGTTACCTTGACGACAGGAACCACACAAGATTACCCAGAATACACTTGTATCAGTGTACAGTAATCATGGACAGCTAAGATCACTGTGAAATTAGGAAGAACCTTCCGAGAATGTATTCCTGTGTCCAGACATTGATGAGAACTGAAGCCATGTTGCGGCAGAGGAATCATTGGAGAAACGTTCTCTCTATGGACGTGAAACTGAATGTGTGTCACTGACATACATAGAACACTTTACAAGTTTATATTAAAGCATTAGAGAGCTCGGTTCAGTTGTTGGGAAAGCCATTTTACCGCAGAAGTTCCATCACATGTTGAGGAACATGTTGAAGCTTTCGCTTTCCATGTGAAAAAATAGACATATAACGAAAAACAGCCACTTTCCAAGTTTGTGTTATTAGCAGAAGCAAGTAGGCCACGTACCACGTAGTTTGTGCACAGAATTGTAAACTGAAGACAATCATGTATAGTTGAGCATCACTTTTTCAAACTCTTAGTTCTATGTTCTTCAGTAGACCTGACAATGTTGTCGTGATGACAACAGAACGTAGTCTTCTATCGTTAGTTTTTATAATCAATAGACCTCTTTACCTTCGTTGTTTGTTGTGCCCATTTCAGACCACGTGATGCCACTCTTGGGAGTTGATTCTTTCATGTGTAAATATTTTAACAAAAGAACATTTCTCAAGGGAATGACATGTGGTCTGAAATGGGCAACTTGTATACGAAGGTAAAGAGGTCTATTGCTTTACCTAAAGTTACTTTGATCAAAATTCTAGTTCTATGTTATTCATTTGTATTAATTTATTATTTGCTGACATCCTTGTAATTCAACTCGTGCTGCAATATATATGAGCATACCGATAAAAAAGCTAAAGACAATGGTAGGGCACATGCCTACAGACAATAAACCTCGATCAAGAAAACAGCCCTAATAAGTAATTTTCTATCGACGAACCTCTAAGGAATGATGCAATGGCGACCAAGCAGACCGAGCAAAGACAAATATCTCACACTCAATATCATGCGTTTAATTCTGTCAACATGTATCCAATCATATTTGAAAAATAGACAGACCAAAACTCCATTGGACAGACAATTGCTATGGTTATGAGTTTTGTCCAATCAGGATCGCGACGAGGAAAAAGAAAAAAAACGACCCTCATTTTAAGACTGGTTTGCTACCATGGCAACCCAGTAATTATTTATTATCAGATTTATAATAATCAAAGAAATAGTTTATTTTTGCCGCTTATAAAAAATTTATCTGCAAAATAGTTATTTTCTTTGTTTTTTTGTCTACTAGTTGCTTTATAATAGAAATATATAATATAATCTACATAAATAGATAGGATTTCATTGATTTATGCTCTTTTAAAAAATCAACATTTAGCACCACAGGTAGCCCAATCTGGGTTTCTGTGGTGTCATATTATAAGAGAATGTATGGCGAACTATAAAAAACCTCAATAAAATCGTCAAAATGTGAAATAAAGTAATGAAATCTTAGCTGATCTTTGAGAAGTTCTACCTCTATCGCTCTGTTATCGTTCTCTTCTTTCTTAACAGTGAAAGAAAAAAATGCTAAAACTAGCTTAATCCGAATTCTAACCAGGCAGGACAATAGAGGTATAACTTCTCAAAGGTCAGCTAAGATTTCTTTACTTTATTTCACATTTTGACGATTTTATTGAGGTGTTTTATAGTTCCCCATACATTCTCTTATAATATGACACCACAGAAACCCAGCTTGGGCTACCTGTGTTAGCACTGCTCACATTATATTGGTCATAAATATTTACAATCACAAAATAAACAACTGCATTTGGATAAACTGCCTGATAGATGAGGAAAACCCAAGATAAAATATCTATAAAAACTTTAAAAATTTCTAAATCTAAATATAAATATATGCATGACTTTAGTTGCAACTACTTGTTCATATTCCCAGTCGCAGCTTTAGCCTGGAACAAGTCTCTGATTAATGCTGATTTTTCCTTCTCCAGTTGTGCAATTCTGCTGTTCTTTTCCAATATTTCCTGAATTTCAAAACAGGCAATGTTAGTTCAATACTAAAGGGAAACACAACAAAATAACTTTAATAAGTTTATTCTTTTATAGGAGGGATGAAAAATAGACCTCATCGGCTTGGGGGAATGTTGTCCCATTTCAGACCACGTGTCATTCTCTTGAGAATAACATTCTTTGTTTGAGTTGTATCCATATTCATGTATCTTCTCATGCGCAACCGTTAAACAATGAAATGATACTCTGGGGAATGACACGTGGTCTGAAATGGGACAACATTACACCCAAGCTGATAAGGTCTATTAAATGGAAAAACAATGAAATTTTATACCCTTAGTAAACAAACCACAGGTAGCCCAAGCTATGGTTCTGAATATATAGAGATTGTATGGCAGATCATAAAATTTCTTTAAAATAAAATAAATTTCATCACTTCGTCTTTAGGGAGGAGATAAAATTTCCTAAAATCACCTTGAAATACAACTAAACTATAAGGAAACCACAAAGCATGCAATAAAACGTTGATATACCGGTAATGAAACAATAAATGATGAAATGTATTTTATTTTAAAGAACTTTTATGATCTGCCACACATTCTCTAGCTTGGGCTACCTGTGGACAAATTGACAAATTTTATGTTATACGACATAGGAATAGATATAATTTTTTTTATATCCATTTTGAAATCACTAGCAAATCCTGCAATCTGATTGGTTGTCAGAAATGCAATTTATTCACGGATTGTACCATTTTGAGTTTTGAATCGCACTCTTTTGAAGAACCAAGGAAATTGCAGAAAACCTTAAATTTGACCAATCAGATCACAGAAAACAAAAGCCAATCCAAAGCATGGAAAAAAAATGTTCAAGGAAATTTTCTAGGTGAAAATGAATGAAATTTAAAAAATGGATTTAAATTTTAAATTCCTACAGTGAGTATTGATTTTAAAATTATGGATATAATTAAGTGGTAATTCAGGGACCGCAGAGCATGCCCCAAAACCCCCTAGGTCTTCCAGTATTTGGTGGTCGTTAGCCCCCCCCCCCCCCCCCCCCCCAATCAAAATTATGTTCCGCGGTCCCTGTAATTAAACTTCATGTGGTGCAATTTTGTTCTGAAATCAAACTCATGATTAAGAAATTGCACTCCCACTACGTGGTCGTGCAATTTTGTAATCAGTCATTTGATTTCCAACCAAATTATACTCCATTCAGTTCAATACAAAATGTTTTTTTCTGATGAATTAATCACAGTGCTTACTTACATGGTTTAAATGTTGTAGCTGCTCTCTTGTGCTTGAAGGACATTCAACCATTGGTTTAGAAGTGTTCTACAATAAAAGTAGCATAAACGTTGTACACACATGCTACAAAAATACATACTCTTGAAACATAATTAAATAAAAATATAAGGAATCACTAGGACATTAATATTTATTAAGACACATTATCTATCACATAATCTATCCCCATTCAATAGATATACATTACCAGTAGTTTATGTGGGTTTTCAATAAGCTTTGTCATGTAGTTGTTAAGTTCTTGGATGTTTTCTTTGTAGCATTTGAAAACATTCTCGTTAAGATTGAGTTCTTTCCTCCTCGTTTTGTGCAACAGCATTTCATACTGAAACTACAAACAAAACAACATATTAACACCTTTGTCCGAAGTGCAATACCTCACGTAGCCTTACACTGCCCTTAACCTGCTGCTACTGATTTTATAGTTTGGGTATATGTTTTATTAGTGATAGTACGGGCCCGCAGTAATTGGCCTACCACGGCTGTCGCAGTTACCCTGCCTTACATTGTTCTTGTATTGTTTTTGTTGTTGTACATAATTAGTTATTTGGCGAAGCTAATAAAATAAAATAAAATTCTGATAGTCATTCTTATTCATAATTAAAGTACCAATAGACCATTTCACGGTTGTCGTTGCTCAACCTCAGCCTCAATAGTGTGTAATATATTCTTTGGAATTGACTACAGCTAAGGGTCATGGAATGTACACATTATCAAACAACTTAAAACTTCCTCGGGCTTTAGTCAAATTCTAAAGAATAAATTACACGCTATTGAGGATGAGGTTGATCGATGATAACCGTGAAATGGTCTATTTTAGATGCTACAAAATATTAGCATTAATATTTATCACAACCCTACAGAACAAAAGCTTGTGTTCCCACAGGGAGCCCAGCTTTCCTTTACCGCATTCGATATCCTTTATGAGGCTGGACTTTGGTATAAAATTTATCAGAATAACAAACGCAAAGAGATTACTATATTTGAATATTTTAATAGATTTGATATCTTTTGATTGCTCTTTATGGGTTTCCTGTGGTTTGAGATTGGCTTCTGTGGTTTGGGATC
The DNA here is from genome assembly GCA_023349425.1 of Anthopleura sola. NCBI lineage: Eukaryota > Metazoa > Cnidaria > Anthozoa > Actiniaria > Actiniidae > Anthopleura > Anthopleura sola. The sequence goes on along the minus strand of JALHLI010000006.1, from coordinate 11,303,729 downwards.
CGTCTATGGTTACATAAGCTGTAATCAGACCTGGACTGTAATTTGATACCTTTTTATGGGTTGCCTGTGTGTTTGAATGTAACGCACTTAGTAAGAAGTCTGTTTACTACAGAGTGCATTACCAACGGTTATTGATTTGAAGCTATCAATTCACAGCCAATATCTGATTACAGCTTTTAAAAGTAACCGTAAACCAATCCCAAACCACAGAATCCAATCTCAAACCACAGGAAACCCATAAAGAGTAATTAAAGGATACTGAATGTGGTAAAGGAAAGCTGGGCTCCCTGTGGTGTTCCAAGGGCTAGAATGTTGCCTACTGAAATCTAACATGCAAATTTAATATTTACAAGTAAGTTAAGAAAAGACAGTCTTTCACTCTCCAACTAGGACTTACTTGCTCTAATGAATTCTTGTCTGACTGCTGATGGAGAAGCTTTTCTTCTTGTACAGCTGTAAATCTCTTGAAGTACCATTTTCTTGCTTTCTCTATGACAGTCAAACCCTCTTTTAAAACTTGAAGCTCTTCTTCAACCTGATTTGATCGGCTTTTCTGAAATGAAATAGTAACAACCATTGATAAAAACCTGCAGATGGTCATGGCCAGACAGCATCCCATGGAAATGACAAGCCTTCAAGACTACCTAAACAATACGACCCCTGAATCAGTGCCAGTAGGACATGAAACATTACCATGTCAATCTTCTGCCCAGCTACTGTGTTGGTACTGCCTCCTCTTAGTCCATCTTGTTCATGTTGAGATGCACTTGAGCCTGGCTCTTTTCCAACAAAATAAACTTTGGAAGTTGATCCTGTGTTACCGTTGCTGCCTTAAATAAAAAAAGAAAAAATAGTAAATCATGTTAGCAAATGTGTCTGAGAATATGATCAACATGATAATAATATCTTTAAGTAATATCTGCACCAGAAAAATATAGGTAAATAGAGGATATATAGAGATTATCACATGTTCACAGCCTGATTGGCTGCGGTGCTTACCGACATATACCTTTTGTTTTCAAAACAGGATTTCTGGTTTATCTGTGTAAATGGTATAAGCACCACTGATGATCACCACTGATTGGTGCAAATTCTCGCTTGCTGAAGATAATGTCTTGTACTTGTTATAATAGTAAAACTATATGATACTATATGTTTTTGACTCAAGCCAAAACCACTCCAATTCTTACCCCCCCCCCCCCCCCCCCCAAACAGGACTTGCATTGATAGGTGCATTAGCCAATCAGAGTGCGCGTACTTTCTAAGCTATATTATGATAATGAACAAAATATCGTGATGTGTTTTGAAAATATCCCATAAACTTATTTGGCCTAACAAGTTAAAAAGCCAGATTTCATATTCACCAGTGCTGTAAAAACTGTTACACTTGAGAATTATTGGGATTTGAATGCAGATCTTTTAGGCCTTCGCTTTCTATTCCTGAATATTTTTTGCCTAGACCTGTAACTAGCTCCCTCCCGCCATATTATTAGGATGCATTTGGTGACGGACGTTTTACTAACTTGTGAGAGTAGTGTTCGTCGTATTTACCACCGACAAAGTATCTTCTGGCTCTTCTAACGCAAGCTTTGGCTGTGATTTCTTTAGAAGCGGATCCTTTGTTTCGAAATCATGTAATCTAAAAGAATCCTCACTAGAATCTGAAGTCCAATCATGGTCCTTTTGAATCGACTGTGAGATGATATTTGGAGTGTGAGCAGCAAACTTTAACCCTGTACAAAGCGTATCGAAATTTATAAGACCGTTAGATGATGGTGAAGCTTCTCTGAGATAGTCAATCATAGCAGAAAAAGACGGTCCTTTATCATCCCAATAACTTTCAATGTCTGATAATTTGATATATCCACAGTGATCTTGATCTAGAATGTCAAATAACGATCGCAAAGAGTTTACGAACTCTTTTGGAAGTTCTTTTTCTGTATCATCGTCTAATGAACTTTTAATTATTGCTCTCGGACATCCAATAAGATCTTCTGGGTGAAAGAACGACGAATCTTCGGGTTCTTTTTCCGAATTCTTCATGATCACAGACACTGTGCAGTTTTTAGTTTTCACCTTTGGAAAGGAATTCACAACATTAATCATTGTATCGAGGCTCATGTCATAAGGTCGACAGGCTCGACGGGTTTACATGTCAGATGATGAGCTGTTCTACTCCATGATTGGATATCGTTAATTGATTCTTAATTCTTTATGATCGCCATCATTTCCTTCCTTTGTTGTGCCTCTTGGACTGCAATGACAGTGATTCACACATAATTATAACATAATCCAAGTTCAGTTTACCCTACCTTACAAAAAAATGTATTTTTTATTTATAACAAGCTTTGCTGTGAACAAAATGTGTTTACTTTAAGATTATCTTTGCGCTTTATTTTAATTTGAAAATTAATTTATGCATAAGCTTACAGTAATAACTTTTTCATAACTATTTGTGCGGGATATTGTTAAGTTTTAGTCTTTCTTCGTTTTCCTGGCTAACAAGTTACGTTATTGAAGTTTTTAGAACAATGATTTACCGTTGACTGTAACTAAGACGACAGGCTGAGAAAGGAAGGAAGGAAGGAAGGAAGGAAGGAAGAAAATAAGAAAGAAAGAAAATAAGAAAGCAAACAAGCAAGAAAGAAAGAAAGAAAGAAAGAAAGTAAGAAAGAAAGAAAATAAGAAAGAAAGAAAATAAGAAAGAAAGAAAATAAGAAAGAAAGGAAGGAAGGAAGGAAGGAAGGAAGGAAGGAAGGAAGGAAGGAAGGAAGGAAGGAAGGAAGGAAGGAAGGAAGGAAGGAAGGAAGGAAGGAAGGAAGGAAGGAAGGAAGGAAGGAAGGAAGGAAGGAAGGAAGAAAGCAAGCAAACAAGCAAGAAAGAAAGAAAGAAAGAAAGAAAATAAGAAAGAAAGGAAGGAAGGAAGAAAGAAAGAAAATAAGAAAGAAAGGAAGGAAGGAAGGAAGGAAGGAAGGAAGGAAGGAAGGAAGGAAGGAAGAAAGTAAGTAAGAAAGGAAGAAAGAAAATAAGAAAGAAAGAAAATAAGAAAGCAAACAAGCAAGAAAGAAAGAAAGCAAGTAAGCAAACAAGCAAGCAAGCAAGAAAGAAAGAAAGCAAGTAAGCAAACAAGCAAGCAAGCAACTGCAAGCCTGCAGGCCTGCAGGCCTGCAAGCAAGCAAGTATTAGAAAAGAAAGAAAGAAAGAAAGCAAGAAAGAAAAAAAGAGACGATCAGTGAAACGAAACGAACGAACGAAAAAAAGAATGAATAAAGGAAGGAAGGAAGGAAAAGGAGCAAAGAAGGTAGCAACAATCTGTTGAATAATTGCAATCAATGCTATTTTGCTATATGGTATTTTTGTTATGCAGGGAGTACCGAGTATAATTTTGATTGGGAAGGGGATAATGACCACCGAAGACATGAACACCTACAAAGCTGGGGGGCATGCTCTCCCAAAAAACTTTAGATTTAATGTTGTCTGATAATTAGAAAATGAAATATTCTGAAAACTAGATTTGGTTTTAAGCCACCATCTTTAATCTCAACAACAAACGTGGTATTCCTAAAGTGTCCCAGATGTGGAAGGGGGGGGGGGGGGAATGGTGACAATGTTTGGATAATGTGACTACAACATTAAGACCCTCTGAAATGCAATTTCCAGTGTTTTTGAGGGAACATTTGCAATGTGTTTATATTGCTTTAAAGTTATGATAATAATTATTTGGAAATAAGGTAACTAATAGGGATTGGAAGGGCTAACTGCTACCGAAGGTCGGAGCACCTAGGGGGGTTAGGGGGCATGCTCCCCCCTCCCCCCCCAAAAAAAATTAAAATTGTTTTTTAATTGTGCTTAATATCTTGGAGGATGAGTACCCCCTTTGCTCAAAGTCAAGAAAATTTGAAAAAAATCTGGGAGAGCAATTTTAAGAAATTTGAAGTTGAAAGGTAGCATGCCGAGAACAACCCGGAGCTTCCTTAACTACATTTCATATTTTTTCAAACTAAACAGAGTTGAAAGGGCTCTTTAAAAATGGCTTTTGAATTCCATGAATTTCAAGGATTTTAAGGAGTAGCACAAACCCTCCCTTTACTTCAGTTATGTCAGTCTAATGTGGTTTTAGCTTTTTCACAATTCAAATCTGCTGTATTAAAAAGAGAATTATTAGTATATGACACCTGTCTATATATAAATATATTTATCCTACACCTTAGAAAATACAGATAATCAGAAAGCAGGAAAGCCGTTGTACATTTGTCAGTATTTCACTCTTCCTTCCCACCATGCATTGCGTGTTGAATCTACGCATTTGTATTTTCTACGGTGTGGGATAAAATGGTTATACAATGGTTTCTCGTGGTATACCACGGATATCCCACTCATCAGTTGTATTTTCTTTGTATACACACTCGCTTAAAGGCTCGTGTGTATACTAGAAACTACAAGTGACTCGTGTGATATTCCACGGTATGCCACTTGAAACCATTGTATAACTAGTATATACATCACTGTTATAACAATTTTCATTTGATTGCAATTTATTAGATCATGAATAAAACAATACACATTTTTACCTTATAATATTTACTAAATACTTGCTATATTGGAAAATAATGCTGATCAGGCCCATAACCAGGGGGGAGCACAGGGTGCATGTGTACCCCCCATCAGACCAAAAGGTCCGCTTTTTATCAACATTTGTTTGTTAAAGTTAATAAAGTTCATTATTATTATTATTATTGCTTGAAAATAAAAAAAAAATACAGATTTAATGTAAATCAAAAAATTAAACCACTATCATTTCTCAGTTTTCTCCATTTGTTTCTTTTTTCCAATAATGTGTTGGGTTACCTGTGGTACACTACACTTAGGTCCATTTTTACTTGATGTGCACCCCCCCCCCGGTAAATGTTCTGGTTACGGCCCTGCTGATAGCATAGTGCACAGCCAAGGGTTGATATATCTCATATCCATCGAGGTATTAGTGAAGGTTATATACCATTACCAAGGTGGATATAAGATATATCAACCCAAGGCGAAGCTGAGATTTGATGTATCTCATATCCAGCGAGGTATAAGGTATATAACCGCCTTATATCACCATTGTGGAAGTTTCTTAAACATGGGGTAATAACTAGGTATCAACCTGTTAAGCCGCCGCTGGGTGAAAATGAAGGATAAAGACCGCCAGTGAACAAAAGAAACTGACTCAATGATGATATAATAATAACGACCAGACAGACCCTTATGGTATGCTAAGGCCTTTCTTCGCCAGGTGAATAAATCATACTTTTCTTTGAGTTTCACTTTTGATAGCAGCTAAAACTCAGAAAAAAAGTTTTCAAGTCTGGAATCAAGATTTGAAATTTACAAGTTCTGCTTCTGAATTATTTTTGTAAGATAATTTGAAAACAATTTTGAAATAAAATTTTAGTAAATTATTTGAATCTTGCAATATTTAGGAACACATGCTCTGGTTTCACTGTAATGACCGTAATAATTAATAATTATTATAATCAATCCAACGTCAATTAGAATAAATAGATGAATAAATAGAATTTCATCTGCTACTAATAATAACTATTATTATGTTAGAAGCAGATGAAATTCTATTTGATGTTGATTGAAGAGTAGCATGTACATTCTAATATCTCCAAAAAACAAAAATAATATAAATAATTTATAAATTAAATTATTTAATGTATTAAGTTTAAACTGGTTGAAGTATGTTTTTGAGGACTGTCAGTTCAAGACAAAATGCCTTGCCTCCAGACATGAACTTGGTGGACTTCAATCAAAGGCATTTCTAAGGTAACCAGCCGTTCACAGGCACCTAGGAGCTTTGAATATTTAACAATCATAATGATATTTTAGAACTTGCTAAGGTGAAGGAATAAAGAAGTGACCAAAACTTTGTTTTGGCATTATTAGCAAAGTTAGAAGATGTACCTCCAGACAACTCTAGCATTGATGAAGCACATGGCTCGAAATAGGGGCCTGCCAAATGTAGGTCAAGTTTTACTACTGCCAGGCTAAAACAATTTTGAACTGTTGAATGGAAAATAAGAATGGCAGGGGAATTTTGCTCCAAAATTATTTATCCTGCCGAAAATAAGAAACTGTCTGGCCATTTATCTTTTCTATTTTGAGCCCTGAAGCATTATTTGACAAGAGAAATATTCTTTGATTCAAACAAAAGACATACACTGAATGGGTTTTCTGACATCTACCAACCGTTAAAGTTTAGATGTCAACTAACTGATGACAATCATTCTTGTAAAGATTTAGTTTTGTCTGGCAGAATAATTAATTCATGATTTAAAATTTCATTTTTTATAAGTTTTATGATTTTCCCTTCGACAAATGTTTGTACTTCTGGGAAACAAAGTTCCTTGAAATTTATCGAAACCAGGATTGAATTGCCTTTGATTGATGTCCACCAAGTTCACATTTGGAGGCGAGATGCTTTGTCTCGAACTGGCACATGACTGAGAACGGCTGAAATTATATTTTGGTTTTTAACCTTACTATTTGTAATAGACTACCTCACTTAACACTTAAAAAAAATTATTCAAATCACTTACTGTGCAGATACTCCAACCAGGACCCTTTTCATAAACTAGTGTTACTAACCAATCACATTGCGTTGAAATCAACATGTGAGTTGAGTGTTGTATGTTGTAAATAGAGAATGTAGTGGTAGTGTGTGTGGAGCAAACCTTACGGAAGAGCCAGAGGAGGAGTGCATAGTATCCCACAGTGCATTGCGAAAGCATGTATATTATCAATTTTCTTCGCACGTTGATCATTGTGTTCAAGTCAGCGAAGCGAGTAGAGCAAGAGGGTTCGTTAAATAGATCCTTCAGAATTGGAAACAAGCATCACAAAGGATTAGATTAGGGATTTAGATATTTTATTTAGTAAAATAAAAACCATTGAAAATATTAAAAGTTTAGTTTGCTGTGTTTTTAACAGCTTAACAGAGAGTTACATTTGGATGTCCTCCACTCAAGGTCAAAGCCGGTTGACCTCGCGTAGTAAGAAATTTAATTCATTCAAGTCATGTTGGATTGAGCTTGGTCTATTTTGAAACACAAAACGAAAGTCTATGTTACGAACAGAGTTTAAAACAAATAAATAAATAACCATATTGGTTCTACACTTAGAAATGGAATAGAGTCGATTGCGATCGATGTGAACTGAGAACGCTTCGCGTGACAACTCTCAGATACCAGAGCTGGCAAGGTCTAACACATGAAAAGTAGTCAAACATAATGCAGCATTTCTTATTGAAAACGTGGGTCGATCTGGGTCGGACTAGATTCATTTTAAAGCTAAGATAACATACTAAGTAGGACGCAAATAATATGTGAGATCGACCCTCAAATTAATAAGTTACGCATAGAGAAATATCAACCAAATTATCAAGAACAAAAAATCTTTCGACTCTGAAGAAAATGTCAAATCATACGTTCCAAACTCATCGAATCAAGCCTAAAATTACAGATACGATCAATTATTATCTCTAAATTATGCCCAATAATATAGAAAAGTAGAAACATTCCTCGTTGCTAGATTAATAATTTTTTTTTCGCGTTGGTGTTAGTCAAGACGACGAATTCCCGCCATATTGAAAATGTATCTTCGCAAAGCACTGTGGGATACTATGCACTCCTCCTCTGCGGAAGAGCTGATGGTTGTAAAAAATAAAATAAAATAAAACTATATTTAGTTCACTATTTTTAACCAGCCAATCAGATAGCACATAGTTGTAAAAAGAGCATGAGAACTTGATAATCTGATTGGCTAACACTGTTATCAGTTCAATCTCTGTCTAGTTTACTGTTATGTGATTGGTTAGTTTTATTTAAGTGGTTCTGGTTAGCATCTGAACAGTAGTTGAATATTCTAATGTACTAAAAATCCATGTTTTAGTGGATCATCCTTCTCCATGGTAAATGTAGATTTCCCAGTGTAGTAAGCACGCCCAGACACTTCAACATGAACAGCATCAAACTCACCACAATTCGTTTGTTTAACAACTTTACCACCAAACTTTGATCCTGCAATACCTTGAAATGCACGTAGCTGGCCTACCTCAATCAGCTTCTTTGCATACTGGACTGCAATACGAGTTGTAACACCTGAACCAGTTGGGGACCTGTCAACCTACAGAAAAACAATTAAGAGAAGTTATACTTAGTTACTGCAGACATGATAGTATTGTATTTTTTCTTACTGTAAAATTGTCAAACTTTGTTAATTTAATGTTTTCATTGTAATGTCAGGAGTGTAGCCAGGATTTTCCCATGGGGGGGGGGGGGGGGGGGGCAAAACCCAAATTTAGAACATGAACCAAAAAGACTGCCAACCAAAGGAAGAAACTCATAAATTAACTGAGATTAGTATAATCTGGCCTGATATATGGCCACAACCTCACAGCAAAAAAAGATATTAAAAATACTGGTTTTAATGAGATAAAGTTCCAATAAACCCCAGCACCCATGAAGCTAACATCTGCATGCCCCCAGGTTTGCTGTTAGCTAGGATGAAGGTCTTTCTATTATTTTCTTTTGTGTGTTAACGACTTGTTGAAGTGTCAGGGAGAAAATGCCTCCGAATTATTCTAAAGACTTTGAAAACTTGAATTAAAATTCACAAATGAAATGAAATTATATATTCCAAGAAAACTTCTGTGTCAAAGTTTTTTTTAATTGAAAATGAAGTCATTGTCTAAATGTCACTTCCTTTGGTTCTAAATGGCGGCCAATGGGAATCGAATATTACGAGTTCATGACAAGAGTTAATCAAAATATCCCCCCAAATGCCATGCAGCTGTTCAGGGAAAAAAAGGCGTACTATGTATACTGTAGGATTGATTTATTCAAAACGTTTGTACATTATTCAAAATGAAATATTCAAAGATGAAATTTGAAGTCATAAACAGGTTTTGCATATATATACAGTAATATGACTTCCAAAAACATTTAAACGAAATATATGGGAATGAAAGAAATGTATAGTTTCCCAAGCTAAATTATTTTGAAATTATGATCGTCAAATTCAACAGCGATCTTTTTAGAAAATTATCGCTGATATCTATGCTGAAATTCAACGTAATTGTAACATTTTAGGAAAAAAATTTGGATGAAACGGATAAAAGTTAAGATTTCTCACATATTGTCGTTTTTTTATTTCACTCACCTGACTATCAGCAAACACGCAAACATTGTAGGTACAGTCATCTGGATCCTCACTGTAACGATCTTTGCCGTCGGTCACAATCGTTCCATACAAAAACGCCAGGTCATCTGATTCAGGGTGATGGAGTTTGACTTTGTTTCTGACAGCTTTGGTGACGATGCTAGCTGCGTCCGCAACATCCTTAGCGCGAGTGGACCGCAAATCTATGTCAAGTTGATCTTCGGAAACCAAAGCGTAGAAGGCACCGCCGTAGCCAATGTCCACCTTGATTGTACCAAACTGCTGGGTTTCCACTTCAACATCGAGGGCAAAAGCGAAAGAAGGAACAGAAATAAAGCGAACCTTTCCTGATTTTCCATCGCATACTTCCACCATTGCCTTGACTAAGCCACATGGACACTGAATGAATACAGGGACCTCTCCAACAGTGGACAATCCAGTGTCCGTGGCTACAAGACCAGAATCAATGGCGTATCGACCTAACGCGATGATAGCATGGCCACACATGGTGCTATATCCTTCATTATGCAAGAATAACACTCCTAGATCAGCTTGTTCGGAATCAGCTTCTACAATTAGAGCACCATACATGTCAAAATGTCCCCTGGGTTCGAACATCAACATCTTGCGAAGGTAATCTAGGTTTTCCTTGACATATTTGCGCTTTTCAAGGATATTTTTGCCTTGGATCGGAGGATAGCCCGATGTTATGATGCGTAGAACCTCTCCACCGGTGTGCATTTCTACTGTGGAGATACTGACTTCATTTTCTATATCTTCCATGTTTACGACTTCTTCAACCACAACTACGAGAAGCCCAATGAATAATTATGAAGCCAAAGAGTAGAAAGCCGCTCTGAGTAACTGGGGCGAGACAATTGTCATTTAGAGATTTCACTTCCGGTTCTTCTTACACAGTTTTCAAATGACTTTGCAATGTTTTAAAAACGTCTGAAATATGAATAAATTCTTGTAATGTGGTGTCTCTATTTCTTAGTGCGACAACTCCATTGCTTAGAGTAGACTCCAATATAGTTATACAGTATGGTGTGCCAATCTCATCATTATAGACATACATCTCTTCTGGAGGTCTTCCATCCAATTCACTGCTGGTACAAATACCTAAACCAATGAAGAATAAAGCATTACCCAATAATAAATATGAGTATATTGAGGTTGGAAAACATTTTTTAATTGCCATAGTTGTCAAATTGGAAAAACATTTAATGTTTCGAAAAAGAGTGGGTAGAAAATCAGATTAGAAAACTTAATGATATGACTAAAAGCGGGGTGTATAATTAGCGAATGAAAATAGGTAGGGTATAAAACTCAGCCCTTCCATCTCTGCATTTATTTCAATGTATTAAACCCTAGCTCAATTCTTAGAGATGAACTATATTTAGTTCTATACCCTAGCACATGTTCACAGGTATACCCAATGTCAATCTCCCTTAGATATTAATATTAAACAAATATTGGATGAGGTTGAGCATGATATATCGTAAATTATAAAGACCAAGCTAGTGTTATCTGTCAAATTCGTAGGCAGATAAAAAGGCAGATGTCTTGATATTTATGATATCATGCAAAAACCAAATTCAAAAATTGTTTTATTATGCATTTTGTAAACTAAGAATAAAGATTTAATTCGGCTTTTGAAAAAATAGCTAAGGCTCATTGGAATTGCATGAATTTATAATAGCTCATCTAACCTTCCTTTCACTCCCCTAAACTTAATAGCTTTTTTAGGGTCTAAAGTCAAATTAGCTTCTTCCAGCAACAACATTTACCAATGAACTAGCCGAGCCAAGGAATCTTTAGAGGAGAGGGGGTTACAAACTATTTAGCTGCAATCAAACTTTTCATCATTTACCTGCTTGACGAAGTTCTGATGCTAGTTGAAGACTTACTTCTGATAATTCATTTTTTTCTTTGTTTTGAGACAAAATAGCAACTTTCACAGGAGCCAAACTTGGGTGAAGATAGAGGACACTTCTAGTAGACACATTTCCATTGCTATTTGATAGTTCTTTTTCTTCAAATGCATCTACCAACAAAGCCAGAAACCCTTTCACAAAATCAATTAAAAAATCAAAATTAACTGATTGAAGTAAAATGATTTTAAAAATTCATATTTTGTTTACTAAAAGAGCAATGTCTGTAAAAAAACAACAACAATATATTGAGAGACTCAGAGGTGCGAAATGAAAAAAAATTCCAATTTTTCAAACTTAGTCAAAATAAAAATTTGAATGAGTTATTCGACATGTAAAAAATACTTCTTACCAGGGCTCAAAATAGCGGCCAGTCAACGGCAATGTCTGGCCAAATTTGGTACTTGGCTGGTCAATTGTGGTTTTGAACGGACATATTGAGTGGTCATATTTAAAAAATATATATATTAAATATATTTTAAAAAATCAAGGAAAAGTCTTAGCAAATAGTTAATATGAGATATGGGGAAATACAACCAACAGTGAAAATTGAGCAAATTATGTGTTACTTAAAAATATCATAACTGCTAAATCTCAACTAATTTTTGTACGGTATTCATCAACATTTTTAACAGACATTATTAAACTATGTAAACATTATAATGCCTTGGATTATACTTTCAACTCATTTTGAGATTTAGATTTAACAGAGTTAGGGATAGGGATGGACCATTTGATATTTGATGGGGGGGGGGGGGGTTGGGCCAATTCTAAGTTTGCTGGATTTTTTCCACCACCCTCAAGTGTTGCACGATAATTTTTTACTGTGCCAAGTGCTTGCATGATATTTTTTTTTTCATTCAGTTTTTTGGATAGTATATAATTAAAATTTAATACAAAATTAATGAATGTCCAATTTTTTATTGACAGTCTTTACGCACAAAATACAAAGTATAGTTATCAGACATTACAACAAACAAATGCATAGTTACATATCTTGACTGTCCGTTCCTAAAGTTTCGATTGCAAGTTGGTCAATACCAAAAATCCAGACAGATGCTGAGTTTTTGTAGGCTGGAGCAACTTCCCCCAATAATGTTTGAAATTCAGACTCTCAGAAATGAGATTTCCAGCAGTTTGAGAGGCATAAGTCTTCCCTCAAAAGTCAAATATTCCATTTGGTTCAAAAGAAGGGAAATCTTGAAATGGAATTTATAAGCTCACTCTATTTCTTTTTGTCGTATACATATCTGACCTTGCACAATATTTTTTTAAAGGATCGAGACCTTGCTCGATATTTTTTGGGGATTGAACCCTCCTTCCATCAAATATCAAATGGTCCGTCCCTTACAGTATATTGAAATTATTAGATAATGATATTTTTAATGATCACATAAATTGCATAGTTAACACTGAGTGTCATTCATATTTTTCCAAATGATCGAATAACTCATTCTAAACTTTATATTGATCAAGTTTGAAAAGTTTGGAATTTTTTTCATTTTGCATGAGTCGCTGGTCAATATTTACAGACCCCTCACTCTTATATCATCAACAAACCTTTATCCAAGCTGGCAGATGCTTGCAGAATGTTAGGATGTAAACCATTAATGCCTTCAGAATCCATTCTGACATGACTACCAAAAGAGTTAGAATTCGGCCAATATTCTATAGTTTCTATTTGTTCTTTTCCCCAGGGAAAGGCATACTATAACATGAAGAAAGCATGAAAATCATTAAATATTTATTTATTAGCAATCTTTAGACAAATGGTCCAGTTCATCTGAGGCACAGATTTAAATGAGTCCTGTACACATTATAACTAAATAAATGAAAATTTTACCATTAAATCACATGAAAGAAAAAAAATATGTACATATAGTTATATCTATTAGTCCCTTTCACAGTTCTCTGTGCCATCTTGAAAGGTAGCCATGCCTTTGCATCGAATTGAGACGAACAGTGAGCTTGCAATGATAGAGACCTGTTTTAACACCTAGGACAGTTATTTACATGGCTCTATCATTGCAAGGTCACCGTTCATCTCGCTTCAATGGAAAGGCATGGCTACCTTTCAAGATGGTGCAGGGGACTGCGAAAGGGACTATTAGGTAAACTACATGTATGAGACAGAATTGTATTCTTGCATTTGCCAACTACTGTTTACAAACCACAGAAATGAAGTTTAAGACCTTTATTCTTAAATTTTAATAGAGATTGTTTCCTTTCTAAGATTACTTGGTAATGTATTCTGTACTTTACCTTCATCATTAGATAGTGAAAACAACTTTGATACTTTAACAGCCTTTACAAGGGGCAGGTGGAGAGGATCTTATTTAATTTAAAGTTTTTAAGTGTGGAAATTGTACACAGTCAAGTACTTCATTAGTATCTATTAAGTAGTTGCGATTAGTTTTTTACACAACCAACCCAGACATCTGAACAGTAAGTGCCTGAATGGCCTCACACCTGCTTACCTCTTTCATGATTTATTTCACTACTTGCACAATTTCCACGCTCAAAAACTCAAAATAAAGATCTTCTCCACCTGCAGTCTATTGCGTATCTAGTATAATGACAATAAATTATTCAATACCTGGATCTCTGTAACATAATTTGCTTGAGAGCTCTGTTGAACTTCAAAGGGTGAAAAGTTGGATGGAACATTGGCAAACTTTCTCCACCAGACCAGCCTCTCTCTTTTCCAGGAATTTAACCAGTACTTAGCTGTTCTTGCTTCAAAATAATACTGTAGACAAAACATTTCCTCTTGTATGTTTCTGCAGGAATAAATATTCAGTTATTGAACACTTATATGAAACTTTTATTTTACAATTAACCATCACTCCCGTGGGGGGCTCTTCCGTGAGGTGTAATTTATTACAAAACACAATAGCCAATGTGTATGAGCTTGAAATTATAGCACAAAGCATGATGGGAAAGTGAGTTCTTACACTTTTTTGGCTCCTCTAAAAATTCATCTGACAATTTTTCCTTCAACATTTTCTATGGAAACAAAAGGATTTCAGAAGATGAAAATAACAGAGAATTTCTTTCTGGTAGTTCCTTTGATTTCCCTGTTACATTTTTAAAGAACTCCCTTTCCCAGAGTGCTTTGCGAGCTTTGATGTACATTGCCTATTCACATGTTGATTCTTACAGAGGAAGGAAATCTGGAGAACCTGGAGAAAACCCTTGTGTTAAGTGAGAGAGAAACACATCAAACATACTCAACCCACATGTTGCTCAGTCAGTAATTTAACCTGCGACCCCTGGCATGAACTACGGTATAGATGTAGTGGTAAGAGCAGTGGAAAAAAATGGGTCCATAATTTACGGTACAGACCTCAAACTCAGTTAATAAGAGCTATTTATATGTTTCTAACACAACAGCTTACCTTAGAAATTTGGTGTCATCCTTCTCCATGGCAACATACTTTCCATTCCAGGCAAATCCCTGAGGTAATGAAATCCTAGAGTCTGCAGCCAGCAAAGTCTTATACATACTAAGTCCTTCACTGTACATGTTATTTCTTGTCTTCACTTGGATTGTGTTTCTTAGAATTAATTCCTTTAAATTATCTCTTGTTTTATTCATATCATTACATTTATTTTTCGATGTATAGGACATTAATACTTCGTTGACAAGTTTGTCCAAATTACCCAACACATAGTGTTTTGTAGCTGGCTCGTGGCTGTCGTCAGATTCAGTTAAAGTAGATTCATTTTCGGTTTCAAACATAGAAGATTCGATCCCATTTACTCTCTCTTTATATATCACTACGTCTCTCCACCAAAGTTGCCTAAAATTCCTCCTGAGTTCTGTACCAAGTGGTCCATACTCATAAACAGAATGTGATCCATTTGTACTTTCCATGGTGCGTTCAACGATAAACTTATGACGTGAGGCCAGAGCCAAAAGCTTATTTAGATGAATATTAAGCTTACTCATTTCGAAAGGTGCTTGAAAATATATAAATCGTAATAAAATAGCCTAATTTTTGCAGTTTTACTTTTCTTCATTCCACAGTTTTACCACAGGAAGCCCAATACCCAGTCATGTGATTTACATTTGAATCCAGACAACCAATAGTATCGCAGTATTCCAGCAATATCGACCAATCAAATACGTTTTTCCATCAAGCGCTCCTCATTTTGAAATCACGAGCAAAACAGACTCGCTTTTTCTCTCCATTTGCTACTAAATACTTTGGATTTATCCAAAAAAAACTGCGTCATGTTCTATGTACAGTTCTAACTTTCTTCTATTAAGTATTCGATTTTATTTTGAGATTTCGATACCTCCACAAATTTGACGATCATTTATAAGCTTGAATATGGAGCCATCATCCATCGAGTTGGAGAAGATAGAGAGGAACGGAAACAGGCCTGAAGACTGGTTGGCTTTTATCAATAGAGTAAAACGGGAATCAGCGAACTATAATCATGTTATTAGATTATATGGCATGGCTGCTAGTCTTATCTCTCCTGATGAAAATAAAAAGAACATTAGCTATGCCAGGCTTTTGGTCGAGTTTGCCAAACTTCAAGGGTAAGCAGTTTCTCTCAATGTAATCTCTGACATTGAAAACTTTATTATTGGAATATTGAGTTCATTATTCACTCAGACTCCAAACTTGAAAATAAGTTATTTACTTGAGTTTTGATTTAATTCTTTGATAATTGACATGACAAGGTAGAAAAACTCCCCAGAAAGACGTACCATACTTAGAATTTTAGTTGTGAAAATAATGTGAAGCTTGCAGTCTTCGAATTTTTTTTATGAAAACTCAGAGTGAATAATCAACTCAATCCTAACATTTATTAATGATTTGGTTATGTATGTTCTTCATCTTTTTAGCATGTCATCGCCCGACGATGCAAGAGATACCTTCCGTGTTGCAAGATGTAATGTTAAAAAGTTTGCAATAGTATATTTAGCGTGGGCTCAGTTTGAGCTATCACAAGGTGAGACAGTCATGCTTCTTCTGAACCAAGGAGGGCTGGAGGGGGGATGTTCCTTTGACATCATTGTTATCCAACAGACATGGACTGGAGAAAACATGGACTTGTGTACCAAACCTGGACTCTGGGTCAAACACAATATTTGAATATTAGGGGATAGCTAATTTTGCGTCTGACCCCGAGTCCATATGTATTGTACTACATGATCAAGTCCATGTTTTCTGAGTCCAGTACATGTTTTCTCGGTCCACTCCATGTTTTAGACCATGCCCAATAATAGCAGTATGATATGACAGCTCGCAAAACATAGGCCAACATAGCCATGATTATTTTGCGTGCCATGATATGATCTTGCTCAAGAGTCAGCTCACATGATTTAACTGAGGGATAGCTTTTACATGTTGATTTCAGATTTTGCACACACTCTCTTGATAACAGTATTTGCTCTGGCAAACTTGAAATTGACATACAGCAAAAATAAACAAACAACTGAAAATGGCAGTTGTGATTGCTTTAAAAAATAGAAAATATACAAACAAAATGTACAAAGATCAAAATAAGTGTAGATAGATGAGGAATGCCAGTTTCCTTATTTATCAATTAATGATCAATAATTATTGGTAGTCCATCATCAATAGCTATCAATTTATACCTGATACCAAATAGAGCTCTGAAAGAAAACAAATTGTGGAATGTTTAAACATTAAACAGAAGCGGGTCATAATTGTTGGTTGAAAAGTATGATAAGAAGATAAGGGCTGTGAAAGACTGTGGATAATCAATAATAATGGTCGTATAAAAAATACCTTGAGATCATGTATGCGCCTGCAATATTTTTGAAAGCGCTCGCACATCTCGAAAATGGTCTATTACAAGCCATCAATAAATACCAATCAATAAGGTCACAAATTTCTGTCCCATGGATTGGTCATCGATTGTCCAAGCCAGGTGTTTCTGGCATTGGGAACCAGTGTTCAGAGAGGGAGGGGGCTAAGTACACCAGTACTCAATAAGAGAGGTTAATATTTTTATCTCCTAATGAAAGAGGGGGTAACTTTCGGGTTTGGGGGGTACTGTAAGTTTTAAGTTCCCTTAGGTGATTTCTGAACACAGAGCCAGCCGCCGTAGGCCATAATTTATAACATTATATTGATGTAGTTAATAATTTTTATTGTAGGTAACTCAGGGAAGTGTAAAAGCCTTCTGAATAAGGGTAGAATGAATGCAGCAGAACCTATAGAAATATTGAATCAAGCACTTCACAGCTGTGAACAAGGGAATGAAAGGTTATTAGATGACGAGACTGAAGAGTTGGCTTTCACTGGAGTCCTGAGTGAGCCAGGGAAATCAAGAGTAAAAGTTGTAATCCCAACACTACAGAGTGACAGTGAATTGACACAAGAAAAACTGATGACAGGTTTGTGTGTCTGGACATATTGTTATATTATATATCCTAGTCAAACTCGTTTTCTTATTGGTCGAGAGAACATCACATGGAGGGAAATAAATCTCAATAACTCCCGCGCGGGTAATAAATGCACATGATCAAAGCGTGAGAGGGGAATAAATCCATGTGATCAGGTCAAAGTCCATTGAAATTTCCTGTTTTGTAAATAAAAAATGTTCAAAATGGAGAGAAAATTTTTCTTTGTTTGACTAGAGTATATAATAAAACACTTAATGACTGATCCCTCGGGAAATCAGTTAGTTTCGTTTCCCGAGAATCTCAATGTTTCCCTCAGCCGGAGCCTCGGGAAACATTGAGATTCTCGGGAAACAAAACTAACTGTTTCCCTCGGGACCAGTCATTAAGTGCTAAATATTATCTAAAGTGCATGCCTATGACACATCTGACAATATTAATTTTTCAGAATATATTCTACATGAGTTAAGTTGTTGTTCCAGTTGAGGATCTCGACTGTATTTCCTTATTACTGTATGCAGCTTTTTCAAAAAACTTTAATTAACAATTAGTCCTCGAGTCCGAATGGTCTACGAGTCAATAGCCCATGAGGCCGAAGGCCGAATGGGCTATTGACTTGTAGGCCATGAGGGCGAGAGGTCTAATTGTTTTAGTAAAAACCTACTAATCAGTCCAATAAAAGGATGCAAAAAGTTTTGGATTTTGCTTTAAATATATTTTTTTGGGTTTTCAAAACCGCCGCTTTTCGCTACTAGAGGTCTATCACTAATAGACCCCTAGTAGCTCAGCCAATCACAGGGCTCGATTGGTGATAGACCATTAGTAGGTTTTTTCTAAATACTGAATATACAGCATACTGAATAGTGCATTCCAAGACTGAAATGCATTTTGGGTCATGTAATATTGTCTAAAGTAAAATAAATAATAATAGTTTATCTTATTTAAAGTGCATTCCATCCGAAACAATATACTGGCTATACATATAGAGAGTAAATCGCTGTATATTTACTTTTTATTTCAAATTAATGAGAACCACAATGCTCTTTGGTCTTGGAATACACTATTCAGTATGCAGTATTCATTATGCAGTATTCAGTATGCAGTGTTCAGTATTCAACGTTTCTTGAAATAGCTGTATATATTATTGGAAATATCGAAAACCAGCCCTTCTATGCAACTGTATTTGATACCCACATTAAATAAAGATTGATTATCATTAGCTAAGCAAATATAAGTAGAACTCATTAGCATGCAAGACTATACAAAATCTCTTAAATATAAAGATTTATTTGATATTTATCTTACATATATATAATCCTAGTTTAGTAATTAGTGTTAATACAATGTCTCTCAGTTGAGCTTGGAATGACCAAAGTTTTGTCGTTGAAAAGTACATGTTGTCAGGGGCAATGTCAAAAGTATTCAATAGGAATCAAGCATGATACTGACGTCACCGCGGCAGCAATTAAGGTCATGAAATTTTCCCAGACTATACGGTTCAATACTCTTGATGTTGCCCCTGACAACATGTACTTTTCAACAGCAAAACTTTGTGACAAAAGTTCGCATTAAACGAACAGTAGAAATCCGAAAAAATAATCTGAAAATATTAATTAATAAAAAATTCGTAGGGGAGGGGTGGTCAAAATAAAAACCATAGAGGGGTACTGAAATCCGCCAAAAACATGTGAATACACACCACCCACCCCAAAAGACCTCTGTTGGTCGTTCCAAGCTCAACTAAAAAGCGTAGTACCATGCAATGGTTTTTTAATGAATAAATACTTATTTTGTTAAAGGCATAAATGACAATACTACTGGAAATCAAGTGCTGACTAATCAAGGTTCTGAGTGTAGTGAAAGTCTGTTGCTTTCCTCCAAGCAAGATAATAGTGGAATCATCTCTTTTAAGCTTTCTGAAAGCAGCGAGAGGCTACATCTGGGCAGGATAAGACAAAAGCTGAGCAGTAGTAGCAGCAGCAGTGGAGAAGACACTGTCACGGCACCACTTCACAATATATGTAGACCCAGCATGAAAAGTATGTCTACTTGCAAACCATCTATAAAAGCTACACCATGTAAAACAGGTTAGTACACATTGTAATAATATTATTTTATAGCTAAATCCTGCCCTTTTTATTAATTTGAAGTGTAACACCTTAAAGGGGCACTTGGACAAAAATCGATGAAAATTAGAATTGACTTGAAACTTGGTTAAACCTATCTATATGGCTTTAATAGTATCCAAGCAACATATTTTCTTCACAGTTAAAAGTGGTGGGTAAAAATTGTTCATTTTTTTCAGCATCTAAATTGTGAGAAAATGACTACATTTACTCAACCCTATTGTTATTTTAGTTTTTAAACCAAAATTTCTCAATTGCAAGTGGCTAGGCTAAGATTTTTGCAAATCTGGTTTAATTTCCTGATCATAATTGAGTAATATTATTCTCAACTATTTGAATTATTTGGACTTTCGAAAATGGGGACGTTTTTCATCATACAAGTGCCCCTTTAAAATCCTGGTTATTAGCCCTCCCCCCCCCCCCCCCCAGTTAAAAGCTTCCCTGTTTTAAGGTGGCTGGATAGAGTTTTGATCCACGTCAAAGCCCTTATCATCTATCTTCCCTTTCCTTTAGCCCAAAGATATTCACAGCTTTCAATATTAATTTTAATTTTTTACTGTTTTTTTATAAAGATCCTTATAATCAGAATTGTAATTTTTTTTATTGATAACTTTCAGTTGACAGTAGCAGTGTGTCAAACAGTATGAATTTGTCTGTGCGCAAGTCAGCTCGCCGTGGACTCAAAATTAATTCCTTGGGGCCCCCAATGAGAGGTAAACACGTATCTTCACTCGAGGATGTCAAAGAAAGAATTTTTGAAGGAGAAGAACAAAACATGGATGATAACGAAGATGACATTAAGGTTCTTGACTACAATTCTTCGCCTCTAATTCATGATAAAGATCTTTCTGAAAACAAAAGAGATCCTGTAATGAATATTGTGAACCATGAAAACACTCCCTCGCAAGTCAGTTTAGAGACAAATAAACCAGATATCAGATCTACTGTCTTGTCACTCCATGAGGATGTTGCCGGGTCTGCTATACACAATAAATACCAGGACAACTTTTCAGTAAATCAAGATCCGCCAAGAAATATACCAGATCAGAACAAAGAAAGCATCAACAAACTGCAAGACATTTATAGCCAGGAGCGAAGCAATAGTGTTGGGTGTTCAAAGCAAGTAGTGCATCAAAGTCTGGGATATCCTAACCAAAACGCAGCCAGCTATCAGGGATATCCTAATGGTTTTGCTAGTAATTACAAAGGGATGCCTGTAAACCAAATATTTCCTCAAGGCCACACAGCAATTGAGAATACTACCTTATTTGTCAATGGGAAGCCCTACTTAAAACTTGGCACCATTGGTAGGGGAGGTTCTAGTAAGGTAAGGAATGTTTCTATCAACTAACTACCATGCTTCTCAGTTGAGCTTGGAATGACCGAAGTTTTGTCACGAAGTTTTGTTGTTGAAAAGTACATGTTGTTAGGGGCAACGTCAAAAGTATTCAATGGGAATCAAGCATGATACTAAGGTCACCACGGCAGCAATTAAGCTCATGAATTTTCCCCACACTATACAATTCAATACTTTTGACGTTGCCTCTGACAACCTGCACTTTTCAGTGATAAAACTTTGTGACAAAACTTCAGTCGTTCCAAGCACCACTGAGAAGCGTAGTAATAAAAAAATTTTGTTAATCGCAACTTATGGTTCAGTTCAGAAAGTAGCAGATCAATCATCGTAGAAGCTGTTAATAACAAAGTTGAAATATAACACTCTGGTTATAAGTCAAAGGACTAACATTTTAGATGTTTTCAAGAATTATGTACTCATTAATAACTTGTTGTATTGTCATGGGGTAATAGTAGAAATTTAAATACCTATTATTACATGAACTTTTTGCAGCACATTAATTTTCTGATTTTAATGGAGGTCGCATATTTCGCGATACTTTAATTTTGCAATTTTGCACACACAAAAAAATATTCTAAATCACTTTAATTTTGCTGGTTTTTTTCTCTGGGTTTTCCTCCCTCTGTAAAAATCAACATTTAATAAGTTGAGTTGTATGCATAGAATATATAAAAATAAAATGATTGTAGAGTTAGTGTGTGTGAGTGACAGTGGTTCAAGTTGGAAACCAGTATTCATTTACTAAATTTGTACTATAAAAACATTTTTTTTATTATAATATTTTATTTTTAATTTCGCGATTTTTTTCGCATCGCAAAATTCACGGAATTAAAGTGTCGCGAAAATTTCATGTAATAAAGTTTTCTATGCATGAGCTTTGTTTCAGATTCTAAAATATTTTAGGCTAGATAAATGGTTTGTTGATGAAAGTCAAATTAATAGAAAGTTATCTGCTCATGTGGACATAATCTTTTTTGGCATGTTTCTTAAAGGTTGTTCGTGCATTTGATGGTCAACGTGTTTGTGCAGTAAAGTATGTATCCTTGGAAGATGCAGATGATTTCATAGTACAAAGTTACATCAATGAGATATCCATGTTGAAAA
Organism: Anthopleura sola; assembly: GCA_023349425.1. NCBI lineage: Eukaryota > Metazoa > Cnidaria > Anthozoa > Actiniaria > Actiniidae > Anthopleura > Anthopleura sola. Next base: position 11,281,619 of record JALHLI010000006.1, on the reverse strand, counting down.
GATTGCAAGGAAGTGATCATATTGTTAAACTATATGATTGGTAAGTACCATGACACGCGTGAAAACGTCTGCGTATGCTCTAAGTCCGCATGCAAATTAGTCAAAAGCGTCTTCGTGCTATTGTAGAAATATGCAAATTTGACTTTCACACTTGCCTGAAGAATAGTCTTTACAAAATGCCAAAACTTAAAGTCAGTTTTTGTAACTTAAGGCTAATTCTTTCATATTGTCTTTATTAACACATTATCTTGGTCTCATAAAAGTATACCCACGAAATTTTGTGTATACTCGGAGAAAACAAGCATTTATTTTCTCACTAAAACTCTATAAGTTCTTGGAAAGCGTGCGGAAAGGCACGCATGCGCAAACGTTTTTCTCTAGTGTCCCATCACTGTATGTTTCCTTGAACAGTGAGTGTTACAGCGCTTTTCATATTTCTGCGACCTAACCAGCTCCAGGCGTCTGGCATTTTGGCTTCCGTCAATCAAACTACGACGAGCCGAGCTCCTTCCGATCGTGAGCGACAAAGAAATTAGTCATGGAGATTTCCTTATTGCTCAGTCGGAATGAACTCGGAGCGTCGTAGTTTGATTGACGGAAGCCAAAATGCACGCACCTGGAGTCGGTTAGGTCGCAGAAATATGAAAAGCGCTGTAATTCCAGTTTCCAGTTTGTCTTTGGGTAATCATCTTAAAATCAGTTTTGTGCTTAAGGTATCAGCTGACACAAATTATTGGTTTGTCTAAAGTGCCTATAACCTGTAACTCCAATATGTTAATACTGTGACGTATATGGAAGCATTTGAGTTTATTTGTCATCATAAATTCGTAAATTGAAACACTGATTTCTACAAGAAACAAAGTTGCAATATATTAACCTTTCTATAGAGCTGTTGAGTTGTGACGTATTTCCGGGTCCAACTCCTCAAAGAAAAAACACGCTAAAATAAAGCGAAAAACGCACTCAAACGTAACCTCCACCTGAAACAATTAGAACTTTAGACAACAAATCCTGTCCTGAAGAAAAAGTAAGAAAAATCTTTATAAAACTGGTTTTCGTTTTGGACCCGGAAGTCATTTTTCCATACGAGTGACGTCACACTTAAAAGCTCGCAGGAAGTAGCATAAGCACGAAAGAAGTGTGAAGAGAAGCAAAAGTCGTAGGCAAGTGCTTCTCACACCTACTTCTTGAGTGCTTTTGGCGCTTCCTAAGTGCTTTAGTACTGATTGGAGCATGAAAAAAGCTGTTTTATTCCTTTTATTATTAGAAAGAAAATATCTGTCATAGTTTTCGATACTGTCTTCTTAGGCTTCTTTGCAAAGTTTGAAACGCACGTACAGATGGCGTCAGCAACCGTGCTCCATCCATTAATAAAGCACAATTCTCGAGCAATCAGCACTCGCATAATATCCAAACTATATATTAATAAAATAATTAAAATAAATAATTCTTTGTGTTTCCAGGGAACAAAAGAAAAATGAAAATAGCATAGTCTTGGTGCTTGAGTGCGGTAGCATTGATTTAGCTGCATTTCTTCGCAAAAACCGCAGCTCATTTACACAAACAGAACTGACTGCTTACTGGAAACAGATGTTGGAGGCGGTTAATGTTATTCACAACCAAGGAATTATTCATAGTGATCTTAAACCTGCAAATTTTCTGTTTGTGGAAGGAAGATTGAAGCTTATTGATTTTGGTATTGCAATTACTATTCAGGTAAGTTTCTTTGTATTGAAGGGGGTGTATATCTTGAGATAGGGAAATAGAGACTTTGCACCATCACGTGATGGCAGCAATGACAGGAGGCAGGAATCTAGTCTAATCTGGTTTATATGAGAAAGAATTCAGTTCGCAAGGGGAAAGACTATTGTTGTGCCTCATGTCATGGCTGCCATAATGTGATCAGGTGTAAAGCCTCTATATAAACTTTGTAAGCTTATTTCTACCTGCTTATAACTCTAAGCTAACATATTTTAAACAGTATCAAATAAATAAAACAGATACTACTTCTTAGAAGTAAAAAAACATTCATTTGTTGAAAATAGAAAACAATGAGCATTCATTTGCACCCAATAATACAGTATAAAATACATTTTTTAGAACTACTTCAAGGTCTAAGTGTGAGCACTCTACTACTGCCACACCAACCATAATTTTCACCATTAATTTTTGAAGGCTGATCAAACAAGTATACAGCGAGACACCCAAGTAGGTACTCTCAACTTCATGTCACCAGAAGCCTTCCAAGACATCTCTGGCTCATCTCAATTAGTTAACCCAGCCACAGGAAGATCAAGACCATGTACCAAGGTGATTTAGTCAGAAAAAACTATAGTCATCTATTCATATCAGGGCCGTAGCCAGACTTAAATGTTTACTGAGGCAATCGACTGCAATAGGTGGGAGCACATGGGGGGGGGGGGGGGTTGGGGGGCATGCTCCCCTGAAAAAAATTGAAATTCAGACCCTCAGAAATACGATTTCCAGCGTTTTGAGAGGCGTTTGCAACATATTGATTGTATAAAGTTACGACAATTTTGCACATTCTGGCAAAGAAAAAGAATACAATTTGTTTGCATTCTTATTAAAGAATGAATAAGTTAAAGCAAATTTAAAAAATAATATCTGAGTGAAATTTTACCGAGGCAAACGCCTCGCTTGCCTCATCGTAGCTACGGCCCTGCATATGTTCTCTTCGGCAAGATAAGCGACACATGCAGACTCCCAGTTGATCTGGAATCTAGACGCGCAATGCATTGTTTTTCACAGCGAAAATTTCCAAGTATTTTCTATTATTTCTTGTCAAAATGAAATATTTTCCACCAACAACGACGAAATATCCTTATCACCAAATACCTTTATCCTTAAAGGTATTTGGTGAATCTTTGCACAGATGAGTTTTATTTTCTTTATTTTTGAGGAAATGCTGTTTTAAATCATATCGAACCTTATGAAAATATGCATTTTTTTTGGTATATTTGACTCAAAATTCGCTTAACGGTACGTGATCTTGAATATTTCATGAAAATTGTGTTTGACAAGAAAAATACAACCAAAATATAACATGTTTTACAAAATATTATCCCACTTTTTAATTCCCCGGAGCATGCGCTTAGAGTAGTAGCGCGGAATGCTTGATGCGTGTATATATACCTATTTTTGTATCCTAAATTTTTATTGGTCTTATTAAAATTCCAGATTGGTCGGCAAAGTGATGTCTGGTCTTTGGGGTGTATACTGTATAATATGGTGTATGGACGAACACCTTTTCAACATATCACTAACCAAGCTATGAAATTGCAATGCATCATGGATGAAAACTATGCAATTGAATTTCCACCTGTGGACAATCAACAGCTCCTTGATGTTCTTAAGGTAGTTATTATACAGTGCTTAGTCTTGTGTAAGTGATATTTGCATTCGAACTAATTCAACTTTATCTTCAATTTAGGGCTGTTTAATTCGTAATCCTCGAAAGCGCTACACAATTCCACAGTTGCTAAAGCATCCGTTCTTGTCACAAGGAAAACTAGGTAAGCAGAGTATTTAATAGAATTTAATCAAGGCTGGTTCAAAGCACAATGGTGCACCCTAGCCCTCTCTCTTTAAGTGCCAAATGAAATTTGGTAGAATTTTAGGATTGATACTTATGCTCCTTTCCGTAGTCTTCCCACAATCCCTTATGATCCCAGCGCGAGCTCGAGGTCAGGGTAAAATTTGCATAAAAATGTACAAAAAATATGCAAATTTTACCCTGACCTCGAGCTCGCGCTGGCATCATAAGGGATTGTGGAGAGACTGCGGAAAGGAGCATATCCTAATATATTGTATTATTTTATCAGATCCTAATGAGGAACAACTATTCAACTGCTTATTGGAGTTGGCACAAACTAAAGTCAATACACCGCGTTCAATTCGTGTGGCAAGCAAGGCAAGTTGTTATCAGTTTTCCTTAGACAGTTTAAGCAAATACAGCAGAGCATTAGCACTTTCTTTTCATGTGTGGAAGGTTCTCTAAGCCTGTCATCCCCCATCACAATGTCATTTGCACATTTTTCAAGACCGAGATGGAAAAAAGGTTTGAAGATGAGTGCAAGCTCATCAAAAGGTTCTCACACCATCATGTTTGCTTCACATTCCTGTAATATTATTTACAATATTTCAGGAGTGTCAGGAATTCCCAGGGAGGAATGACCTCAATCCACCTTTTCGGCGATAGGCTTTCACGTGGTGATGTAGTGTTACGGTCACCAAAAAGTTCGGACATTCTTGTTGATTTTATGCAATTTATTTACTTGATTTGTTTGTTCTGCTCTCAAAATCTTAGCAAAACTTCTTTAAGACTAAAGTATTTAGATAGTTTCGCTAAAATTTTGTGGCAGAATTAACAAATCAAGTCAATAAATTGTACAAAAGTTAGTAATAGCACTTTCCACGGATGACGTCACGACAAGCCAAGCCATGCTAAAACACATGCTAAAATGCTGCAACAACGTTTTCTTGTCTTGTTGTTTCTAACTCTCGATTCCCCTTATTACCATTGATACCACTTCTACCAGAATCTTTTTTTCGTAGTTCCTTTCGTTGGCCTAGTTAACACAATTATCTTGCGACTTCCAAAGGAGTTAAAACATTTGAATAGAGGATTCTAGTGGGAGTGGCATCAAGAAGTAATAAGGGGAATGGTGAATTCGTGGAAAAACCATAGTTTTTCGACTGATATTGATCTTCTTTTCCATGCCGTTTGTCCGCATTTCGATCCAACAAGGCTTTGCGATATATCTATATTTAGTAACCTTAGAAAATGCTATTCAACAAGAATGCCCAAACTTTTTGGTGACCGTAACACTACGTCACCACGTGACAGCCTATTGCCGAAAAGGTGGATTATACCTCCCTCTTCGTCCCATGCGACAGTAGTCCACTTCTGAGATATGCTGCGCTTGTTACCCGCAACCCGCAGGTTTCAAAATGATGCTTTGTCAGTGATGCGTATTGCATGTTGCATACCAAGCCCGAAATGCAGTATGGGTGATGTAAATTCAAGCAACAAACGGTCAAAATGATATGGAAATTTACCAAACTTTGTTTTTCACTGATATTATTTAAGAAAGAATATAATTAAGGAATAAAAAACAGTTTTCCGTGTATTATACTCTGATAAAGACACGCGGGATATGGAGAGAACACGAGAGAAGCGTAGGAAACCACGACGCGTAGCGGAGTGGTTTCCAGCTTCTCAAGTGTTCTCTTCACATCCCAAGTGTCTTTATCAGAGTATAATACACGGAAAACTGTTTTTCATTGCTTTTATAAAATAACTAACTTTTAGAGAGAGAAAAAAATGACATGAGCATGTATTATGCTCTCATAAAACATGGCTTTTTGACCAATCAGAGCGCGCGTAATATCAAAGTTATTTTATAATACATTTTAAGCTTGGTAAGCAACATGCAACAAACAACAAAAACTTCACCAACCTTTTTGAAAAAGGTGTATAGTAATTGCAATGCTTTTGTCCTTGATTCGATGCTTTGTATCCAACATCAATGTAGGATAACGGTATTTTTTTTTTTTTTTTTTGTAGAGTATTTGTGAGCAACTCAGATCAGGAAACAAGATCGACTTATCATCAGTATTAGCAAACAAACAGTTACAGCAATCACTGTATGGCCTAAATGTTCAGGAATTGCCACAGTCGCAAGGCTCAATGGAAAAACCAACTGCTTCGTTCGCTTCGTCTAATATGGAAAATGCCATGCTTTACTCAAATAAGGTAAGCAATTTTGAATAGTTTGTTCATCATAGGTCCTTCGTATCTGCATAGGAGCAGACGTAGCTCAGTTGGTTAGTGCGCGGCCTTCGGAGCTAGAGGTCCACGGTTCGATCCTCAGGATCTCCACGTCTGTTTCGACTTCTTTCTAATAGCGCTTTCCACGGATGACGTCACGACGATGCATTATGGGATTGAGATACGGACAAGCCGAGCCCAAAACACATGCTAATATGCTGCAACAATGTTTTGTTGTCTTGATGTTTCTAATTCATGGAAAACTATGGTTTTTCGACTGATATTGATCTTTTTTCCCTGTAAACTAAGCCTTTTTTTACAATGTTTGTCCGCATTTCGATCCCACAATGCTTTGCAATATCTATTTTTAGTAACCGTGAAAAATGCTATCCGTGTAGCTTCAGCTTTGAATACTTTTAAAACAGAGCACTGATGGAGAGAGGGGGTAAAGTGCGCACCGTCGACTTCCATTGATAGCAGTTTAATTTCAACTGAAGGAACTACCGACGTTAAATATAGTTACTTTATCCCACACCATAGAAAATACAGCCAATCAGAAAGCAGGAAAGCCGTTGTATATTCGTCGGTATTCCACTCTTACTTCCCATCATACACTGCGCGTTGAATCTATGCATTTGTATTCTCTATGGTGTGGGATAAAATGGTTATACAGCCTAAAGGCTCGTGTGTATACTAGAAACTACAAGTGACTCGTGGGATATTCCACGGTATGCCACTCGAATCCATTGTATAACTAGTATTTACTTTACCTCTATCCTCATCAATGAGTTATATTTTCTATTTCAGGAAAACTTATGAACATTCCCCGCTCACAAATGAAAAACGTCACTCAACCACGAATCCTGCATGATTTTCAGTCACTGTGACGAACTCCACAAAGCAGGAAGATGAATTTGAGCTGCTTTGTGGCTCAAAATCACAGCTTGAAATTACTTCTTATCTCTGTAACCAGGATATATAGGAATCACGGGAACAGCAAGTCTAATGCGCAAGAAACAACAACGAAACGCAGCTCTTTAAAAAACAATAACTACTGGAATAATAGTAGAAGAAAAATAGAAATGAAATATAGAAATAAAGCCGCATATAACACAACGTCAAACGAAATGATAATATTCAATCATATAAGCCAGTTCACTTTTTAAGAATCGTTTTCAGTGCGCATGCGATTTTATCCCGAATTTCTCACCTTCTTTTGTTTAATTAAAAACAAAAGAAGGTTTAAACAAAAGAAGGTGAGAAATTCGGGATAAAATTGCATGCGCACTGAAAACGATTCTTAAACTGTGAACTGGCTTATAAACAAAGGGACATTACGTATTCACGGGGGCAAGGATGGGCAAGATGCTGGGGAGAACTACAATCTCAAGCAAAATAAAATGGGACACGTACTATTCTGGAACACCGTTCCCCCTCTACCCCCCTAGCAATGTTGTCTCGCATGCATTTTATCCGGTAACCACTTCATAAGCTCGAAAACTTCATAGACCAACATTGCTAAGGGGGAAGTGGGTGTAGTGGCACTTTATTTTTGCAGAAGATTGTAAATTAATTTTGCCATCCACCTTGAGACACCTTGACATCCACCTTGATTAGATTGAGACCTTATTTAGATTGAGATTTTGAAATATCTTTATGAACGTTCGGGATGCATTTTTACACGCGCGCGCGTGACCTATATTTTTCAAGATCAAACTCGGTCACGCTAGTTGCGAAAACAACGGTTTCAATGTCTCCAGAACAACAACGGCGACCCTCATTTTTTATTTTAGTATTCCATAAAAAATCTCATAAGCTGTCAGTGTTCCAAATTTGAAGGGAAAAAAATATGAAAATCATAACGAAAACACGTATTCGGATGAAAAATTCAATCTACATCTACGTACGGCCAAAGCGTCACCGAACGGTGCATGGTGGCTGTAAATTCGAACCAAAAACTACAAGTTATTTGTATGTGTTCATGAATTTTACACAATATTTATCTATAGGTTATTAGACGGTTGATTCAAAAAATATTTAACAATCCATTTAGTTTTTCAACAACAAAAATGACTTTACCGCTCGACTTGTATGTATTGCGCGCAAGCGATTTTCGACACTGAGAAAAAGGCTGCACTTTGATATCATCTCACTCCTAAACGAGAACGGTGACCTCCATTTTTTATTTGCTCATGGAGCTTCTATAATGGTCTTATTTCACCATGTGAAGTTTGAAGAAGAAAAACATAGGAAACACTTTTGCCCGCGAACGTCCTCAAAATCAGGAATATGAGCTGCTCTGACATCATGTGCAAGGGGTCTATTAGTCTACTAACTATTTCACAGGCTTATTGGAATCACTCTATAATTCCCTACTCCCACATGTCGAAGATTATAGCATATGCCAAAGTCAAGACAGAGGTGCTAGTGAATTTGTGGGTCCTTGGTGATCATATGTGAGACTGACAGTGATGAGGCTCTAAGTCTTCATCCAAACTTGGATGCACCTTTATCTCTGATGAAGTCACCCTCTTTTGAGTATATTTTTCTCTCTTCTATGTTATTTTATTATTTATTTATTTATTTATTTATACACAATATTTATACAGAGGTGCCCAGTTCAGCAAAGCTGGTTTGAATGGGGCTCTGTTTAAAATAAACTTACAGACAACTTACAGACTTTTTTATCATAAAATCCCAAGTGTTTCGGGCCATTGACCCATCGTAAGGCGGAGTGAAAAAATTAACGGTTACTGTTCAAGCTATACAAAATTTATATCCTCAATAGTATATTATGAAGACACGTGTCATAATGAAGAGGACTTTATAGGGTATAAATGTCCATGCACATTATGTGTATGGGTACTTCAATTAGACCAAAGGCTAGATAGGTAGTAGGGTCAGGGTTTTCGGGTTCCAGTAGCTAGAAGTACATACTATCACTGAAGCACCCCTGGTGACCCCACCCCCTGGCATGTACACATTAGTATAATAATTTGAGTTGTAATCTTGTAATAGTGAAATGTAAAAACAGACATGATAACTGGCAAAACGTCTGCATAGCTTGAACGGTTAATGTTTTCACTCCCCCTGACAATTGGGTCAATGACCCGAAAGCTTGAGATTTTAGGAGAAACAAATCTTCATACTTTATGGTTCAAGAAGGCTTATTTTAACTCATTCAAAGATATTATTATTGATAATGGCATTTTTGAACTACTTTTTTTATGAAAAAAATTAAAAAATTAAAAAAAAAAAATTTTTTGTATATCAAATGATGCCCTAATTCACATCACAGTAGTTTACATACTGGAATTTTAAATATTTATGCATTAAACATGCTAGTAGGGTGTGAATCCCACGAATTAAGAGCACTTTTTAATGGCATTTTTGAAATACTTTTTTTTATGAAAAAAATTAAAAAATAAAAAAAAAAAATTTTTTTGTATATCAAATGATGCCCTAATTCACAGTAGTTTACATACTGGAATTTTAAATATTTATGCATTAAACATGCTACCAAAGAAATATTTCACCATTCAACTATTCATCTGTTTTAGAATATATACTGAAAACACTGAATGAGACTGTGCTTATGTACATTTAATAAATAACTAACTTATTTCAGTTATTTAGTGCAGTGTTGTAGGCTTATAGTTTGTTCATATTATAATTTTGGTATGACTCACCTATGATATATGGCTATTTCTAAAAAGGTTCATGAAGGTTTTGTTGTATGTTAAACACCAAGCCTGAAATGCACTATGGACAATCTAAATTCAATGATTGAAAGGTCACAACAATATTACTACCAAACTTCGTCTGCAGATTTTCCCAGCATACTTTCTTCAGTCCTGACACAGTGGTGGATCCAGAATGATTTCAAGGGGGTGACTGATACCTAGCAAGGCACTATGTAGTTTCGTTTTTGGTCTTATCCTTTATTCTTATTATATTCAACTCCAAGGGGGGTGACTAGTCACCCAATTCACCCCCTGGATCTGCCCTTGTGACATTACATATGAATATATGGTAAGTAACATGCAACAAATTAAACCCTTTTTGAAATAGCTGTATCAATTTTTTCTAACAACAGGGAATTTCTAATTTGTTTAACTCACAGCACATGTTCAAAAGTTTATTAGCTTAACTCGAGGGCCACAATGTCTATACTATTTAGTGTCACCCTCTTATATATAAAGTTTCTATCTATCTAGCAATGAAATATTGATTATTGATTATCAATATTTCCTTATTGTCCCTATAGATGGGGCGGATCCAGGATTTTGTTCAGGGAGGGGTGCAGGACATAAAGTCAGCCCAGGGGGGTGTAACCCTCAGAATCAAAGAAAGAAAACATTTCGTATTGTGTATCTTCAAAATAGGGGGACAAAGTTGCTCCGAGGGGTGTGCGTACCCCCTGTACCCCTCCCCCGGATCCTCCCCTGAGATAAATCTTATTATATTAGTATAACAGCAAATAATTTTGTTGGCACAAAATGCAATATTATGTCAAGTAATTAATATTGACAGGTATACAATATTAAGCTAAATTAGGCCTGCAAAACCTTAGGCCTGCCTTCAAAGAATATTCATTATCTCAAATTTTCCAACAAGATAATAAGTTCCCCTATAGAAAAACCACATCGCGCGCTAACTCCTCTACACGTAAACCACATCGCGCGTTGGCTACCATATATAAAACCACATCGCGCGTTGGCTACCATATATAAAACCACATCGCACGTTGGCTACCATATATAAAACCACATCGCGCGTTGGCTACCATATATAAAACCACATCGCGCGTTGGCTACCATATATAAAACCACATCGCGCGTTGGTTACCATATATAAAACCACATCGCGCGTTGGCTACCATATATAAAACCACATCGCGCCTTGGCTACCATATATAAAACCACATCGCGTGTTGGCTACCATATATGAGACCACACCGCGCGTTGGTTACCATATATAAAACCACATCGCGCGTTGGTTACCATATATAAAACCACATCGCGCGTTGGTAACCATATATAAAACCACATCGCGCGTTGGTTACCATATATTAAAACAACATCGCGCGTTGGCTACCATATATAAAACCACATCGCGCGTTGGCTACCATGTATAAAACCACATCGCGCGTTGGCTACCATATATAAAACCACATCGCGCGTTGGTTACCATATATAAAACCACATCGCGCGTTGGTTACCTTACATAAAAACCATATTGCGCGTTGGTTGCCATAAATAAAACCACATCGCGCGTTGGTTACCATATATAAAACCACATCGCGCGTTGGTTACCTTACATAAAAACCATATTGCGCGATGGCCTAGGAAATCCATGCCCAAATCTTATCGTTAACCCTACTCTTAGTGTATAACGTGTTTTATACCTAAAAGCGTTTTTGGTCAGTTTTCAGTTATATTATATTTTTTTCATTTCACCGCATCGCGCTTTGGCTATCATACATCAAAACCACATCGCGCAATAGCCCAGGAAATCCATGCCCTAAATCATATCCCTAACCCTAATCTTAGTGTATAACTTGTTCCTTACTTAAGAGAATCTTTATATAAGGTAGGTTGAGAGCCTAATATTTCATTAATTACTTTTCTCAAAAATCCTGTCATTTAAAGATCGTAGTTAGGCAAGTCAAAAAGATGCCGTAAAAGTAGGTATTTTCTGTGATTTTCAGGCTCACATGAAATGTGTGTTAGGAGAGCGCGCACAGTAGATGTGGTACCGGATTTTTATCACACTTTTATAGAATCTTTTTTTACGGTTTAAGCTATAGGGTATATAGTCTTATCTTCATTCACGTCAACGCGCGCTGTGGTTTCAGAGTACGTTCTCCATAGCGAACCATGGTCTATAGTCCCATAGGGTATAGTTTGGATAAACCTAGGGTTGGGGTTATTTTGGTCACATTATGAGTTACCGCGAAATATGGAATCCAGGCATATGTAATAGTTTGCGTTACCGCAAAATGAGGCTGATATCATATTTGGACACAGATTGCGCTGACCTTCATAGGTAAATGCTGTGCAGTACTACAAGAGTGTTTGCAGTTAAAACTTACTTGGCTTATCTAGAGAAAAATAAAGTTTTATTTAACAATCAATTCGGATTCAGAAAAAAAACATTCTACAAGTCTTGCATTGGTTAAAATCATCGACAATTTATTGCACGCTATTGACAACGGTCTTTACACACTCGGCATATTCATAGATTTCTCAAAAGCTTTCGATGCCGTCAATCATCAGATACTTCTACTAAAACTAAAACATTACGGAATCCGAGGAACTGCTCTAAAATGGTTTGAAAGTTACCTTCACAACCGCACGCAATTCGTAGATTTTAATGGTTGTAGTTCACCCATAATTTTAATTATTAAAATACGTCATGTGGAGTCCCACAAGGGACAAACCTGGGACCATTATTATTCTTAATATATGTTAATGATATTTGCAACTGTAGCAAGATTCTTAAGTTTCGGTCATTTGCTGATGACACAAACGTCTTCACCAATCATAAGAATCTTGAAACACTCTCGCAACAAGCTAATAATGAGCTCATCCATCTTGGATCAACCCAAATAAGTTATCTTTCAATATAAAAAAATCCAAGTACATGATAATCTCGTCTTCAAAAAAAGATACTGTGCACTCTCCAGTTATTTATCTGAATAGTTCAGCTCTTGAAAGAACCAACTCAATTAAATACCTTGGAGTCTTCATAGATAAGCACCTCACATGGAATGACCATATTAACTTCATTTCAAAAAAATATATATCTAAAAACATTGGTATCATCTCCAAGCTGAGACATTATGTAGATTTGGAGACTGCAGAATGATCTATTACTCGCTAGTGTACCCTTACCTACAATATGGAGCAATAACTTCGGGATACACCTACAAATCTAGGACCAATCCTTTACATGTACTAAACAACAAAGCAGTCAGAATAATGACATTTTCACATTTTCAGGCCCATGTTCCGCCTATTTATAAATCTTTACGAATTCTTCAATTTAAGGACATCGTTTTTGTACAGATAGCAGCTTTTATGTATGATTATTATAACAGTAAACTTCCACCAGCATTCTCAAATTACTTCATAAATATCTCACAGATTCATAATTATAACACTCGACAATCAAAATTGAATTTATATCTCCCAGCAGTTTCAACTAATTATGGAAAATTCTCCCTGAAATTCACTGGAGTAAAAATTTGGAATTCAATAAATGAATCCATGAAGACTATATCAAGAAAGCCATTTATAAAAAAACTTAAAGAAAAAAGCTTCTTAACATACCAATAATACATCATAACTTATATAAATATAAATGATTTCTAATTTCCTTCCATAATTCATTATATATTTTGCATTTCACAATTATGTATTTTTTGTTATAGCTAGCTTCGGAAAGGTTGTTGTAGGGGAGGGATCATTAGTAATTTGTTGTAAATAGGTGTACATTGTTATACAATACCACTAATTGATTCGGGTGGGCCAGCTCGAAAATGTATGTTACTCTGGCCCTCCTTACACTCACGTAAGAATATGTTTTACTTTAGAGTGAAATGTAAAATAAAAGCTTGTTGTTGTTGTTGTTGTTGTTGTTGTCTTTGAACATCCGCAAGATTAAATGTTTGTCAAAAGCTTTTCTTGTCTGCAGGGGCAGATCCAGGATTTTATTGGGGGGGGGGGGGGATAATGTCATTCAAGGTTACTTTAAGATATTTATTCTTTGAAATATTCATATTTTTGATTGTTAACACCTCTGTGTCCACCCCTGGTCTGATATTAAGTATTTCCTATAACTCTCAGTGGTCTCAGATTTGTAGGTCAGTTGGATACTAACTTTATTGAAATAAGTATTTGTAATTCCTGAAAATTGCAACCAGGAATTATCATGATAAATGAAACATACAACCCTGGTTTTAGAAATTCTTATGAACCAAAATGTCTGTGTCTCATAAAATTTTCTAAAACCAGTTTGAGTATATCTTTTCAGGCCTATTTTCATATTTCCAGTGACGTTTGTGAAACTGTAAATACTATGTCAATAATTTGACCTTGAAGGACTTTCAATTAATTTTTTTCTGAAAAACAGCTGAAGAAGGAACTAGAGTGCTCCTTTGACAGTAATTATGATTGCATGATGATCCATCAGGCCTGTCATGAACAAAACTGCATAGAACACTCAAATACTCTGAAGTATACAAACACAATTTGTTAATAATCTAATACAGGATTGCCATCATGCATGATGCTCTTTTATCATTTGCGTTCTGGCAACTTGGGTGTACGTACAGCTCAAAACTACTTGATTTCCTATAAAAGGAACAAAATAATTTAGATTAATTAAAAAAGCATGAAAATACAGTCAATCAAACAAAGAATATTAAACAAAAGGGTGTTCCTTAGCATAACCAATAATTATCCACTTCTCAGTGAAACACAGAAAAGGAAATAGAAAAAGAAAAATATAAAAAAATTAAGTCAAGGTGAAATATTCTTTTCTGTCTGTGAATATGTACATTTAGTCTCTGCATGGCAGTATACCAGATAATTAGATACAAAGTTTGGTATTTCCAATAAACCAAATCATGATAAATTTGTATGATATACAGCAATAGGTTTGAAACACAACTACGAACCTATTGCTGGATTTACCGTAAATCCTCTATTAAGCCCCCCAGCATCAGGCACGTTTGAGGGCGGGCTTATTGGAGAGGGGGGCTTATTGATTTTTAGCCGAAGTGCAGTAAGTTCTACGCTATCAGGATAGGATATATTATCATGACAACTTTATCCCATACGGTTAACTCAGGATTAAATGGAAGTATTGCTATGGACTGTCTTGCATGATCTATAGGGATGTTAAAGATATAGTATATGCATAGTTCAAATTACACACTATTTTTGTAAATTTAGTTGTGAAGAGGAAGGGGAGGGGAGGGGGGCTTAAAAGAGATGGGGGCTGTTGTCTCGATCAGCACATAGCCATGAAAACAGTGGTAATATGCCAAATACCCACTAATCCCACATGGCCCCAGGGTTAGGGCTGGGGGTTTACATTCACTGGTGTATAAAGACTGTATGTAAAAATTATTATGAGTTAAGCTTAAGCTTATATCTAAAAATGTTAACAATCATGCTAAATTGAAGCACATAGATCAGGTTTATGCTGCTTAGCTTCTAAAAAAATTTGGAACAGTGAATTTTTTATGATTAAACGATCTTATGATCTGGACACTGATTATCTAGATACATTCAGCTTTCACGATAATTTGCTGTTTATGTCGAGTCTACATGCACTGATCGTTTCGTTATCGGTGCCAGTTGGCGCCAGTAGCCTACAATCCACTTCAATCTTCGAGCATTTTAATACAAATGGTAGCTAAACTACCAAAAATAGCAATAATGTAGTCAAAGATTGATCAACGTATTAACTACAAGATTCTTCTACTTACCTTCAAAGCACTACATGGTCTTACTCCGTCTTACATTTCTGAACTGATCTCTGTCTACAAACCTAAAAGAACGCTCCGGTCCTCTAAAGAACTACTACTGTCTGTAAAACCCTACTCATTGAAAACATATGGCTCTCGCTCTTTCTCCGTTGCTGCCCCTACTTTATGGAACTCTCTCCCATCTGGGATAAGAAACACTGACTCTTTGCTGTCTTTCAAGAAAGAACTTAAAACTCATTTGTTTAGTTTAGCTTTTTAGTTATACTAGAGCGCATAGAACAGACTTGTATATGCGCTATACAAATTTTCATATTATTATATTATTTATTATTAAGAAGCATTTTTTCTTATTTTTGCAATGCGAAAAATACGTTTAATCGAAGTCATGTCTGTCTTGAAGTGAACAAAAACAATTTTTCGACTTTAGCGACTTGCTAAAGAAGATTTATAGCGAGGGGTCTAGCGAGGGAAGATTCTTAATCTTATGATGAAGTTTCGTGACTGAAACTTCAGTGACAGAAAAAGTGGCCTGTAGACCTGAAAAACCTGATTATACTGCAAGAATGATATTTCAGTTCCTTAGAAAACACTTCATAGAAGGTAAATTCATTAATTTTAAGTAATATTTCGTAAAAAAATCGACAAGAAATGTGTAAACTAGCTGGAGAAACTCTCAGACAAGCCAATACAAAGACGTTGGTTCGGCAAACATTATCAGAAAAACTTGGATAGTTTGTCGTTTTTACTGCATTCTAGATTTTTATCATCTTTTTCTTCATTACTTGTGAACCAAAAAAGCGATATTTGAAGCTTTGATTTTTTGTTTTTGATCCCATTTCAAAAAAAAAAAAAAAAAGGCTTAAGTAAAAAGACGGCCAGCGAACCTCACGCGAAGTCAAAACAAGATTCCAGTTTTATAATCATATGAATATTTTGACATTTTTATAGACAATTTATTTTAATGTTGAATGAATTATGAAAAAGGAATACATATCACACCAAATATTTCCTATTTATCGGGCTTTTCCAGCTGTTATTATTACACAATCGCAAAAATGATGAGCTTGTGTTTTTTTTTAATGGAAAAGCTTATGTTTTTGTAAGACTTGCTAAAGAGACTTGGTTCTTTGAAAAATTATATTTAACGGCAAGCGAACCTCACGCGAAGTCAAAACAAGATTCCAGTTTTATAATCATGAATATTTTGACATTTTTATAGACAATTTATTTTAATGTTGAATGAAGTATGAAAAAGGAATACATATCACACCAAATATTTCCTATTTATCGGGCTTTTCCAGCTGTTATTATTACACAATCGCAAAAATGATGAGCTTGTGTTTTTTTTAATGGAAAAGCTTATGTTTTTGTAAGACTTGCTAAAAAGACTTGGTTCTTTGAAAAATTATATTTAACGGCAAGCGAACCTCACGCGAAGTCAAAACAAGGTTCCAGTTTCATAATCATATGAATATTTTGACATTTTTTATAGATAATTTATTTTAATGTTGAATGAAATATGAAAAAGAAATACATATCACACCAAACATTTGCTATTTATCGGGCTTTTCCAGCTATTATTATTACACAATCGCAAAAATGATGAGCTTGTGTTTTTTTTTATGGATAAGCTTATGTTTTTGTAAGACTTGCTAAAAAGACTTGGTTCTTTGAAAAATTATATTTAACGGCCAGCGAACCTCAAAATTAGACTGGCGCCGAAAGAACAATAGATCTATTGTCCTAGAACTCTCATTTCCCTACTACTATCATTGACTCTTTAGAATTGTAGATATTATTTATTTGTTTTGTAATTATTGTAAAGCACTATTGGGCTGTTTCAAGGAAATAGTGCTATAGAAATAAACAAAGTTATTATTATTATCATTATTATTATTATTATTATTATTATTATTATTATTATTATTATTATTATTAATAATAAAGACAATATGAAAGAATTAGCCTTAAGTTTCAAGAACTGACTTTAAGTTTTGGCATTCTGCAAAGACTATTCTTCAGGCAAGTGTGAAAGTCAAATTTGAATATTTCTACAATAACACGAAGACGCTTTTGACTAATTTGCATGCGGACTTAGAGCATGCGCAGACGTTTTTCATACGTGTCGATATGATATCATGATATGATGTGGAGCGTGCTTGTTGTGAAGACAGCACTTTCGTTTTAGCAGCGACATCGCAGCAGCAATATGTGAAAGAAGTCTGATTTCGTCGATGGTTTATTGCCACTCGACATTATATCTACTGTAATCCTGTATGTGGGAGAGCCACAGGTAGCTCCAGCCGGCGTAGACTTTAGTGAGATGTGACGTCCGTACGTTTTTAAGAGGAAACGGTAAGTTTTTATATGTTTTGAAAATATGCTCTCAGAAAGGCTCTGAATTCTATACTATCCAACAGAAAGTCTCCAAAGTTGTTGTAAGGTAGTTAAAAAACTCTTTGGTATAAAATCTGAACGAGAAATCGTGTTTTTGAGGAGTTTTGAGGCGATGGAAATTTTGTCTTGTTCCCTATAGTATATATTGTGAGAAGGTGTACAAACAGCGCCTCTCAGCACACCGACCCTTACATTTGACTCCATAACTGCAAAATACCAAAACTCTCGGAAAATGAACCCAAAGAAGTCGATTTTCAAATAAATTTGCTTAAATTTCATATGTTTTAGTAAAAACGCTTTGTCTACGCTATGCCCAGAAATATTTTTTAAGCGAGTAGTCGCCATGCACGGTCATCCGTCAACACTAAACTGATCTCTAAAAATATTCAGCGAAAAACAAAATTACACTTAGTTAGGAGGACTATAGCTGTTTGCAGATTCATAGTACTTGAGTGCGTTTGTCTGGACATTACCAGCCCCCCATTTGTATCTGTGCTTCAGTTACAAAGCAATGTGGGATTATTCATCTGCAGTTAAACTAATATAAAGAATGGAAACAGGAATCCAGAATGCTGAATAATACGGAATACTAAACCTCGGAATTACTAAAAACGAAAATTTCACACACAGCATCCCATCTTGATGTTTATGTCGAAGTTTGAGGTAGGGGTAAACTAGTTAACACGTTTGGAGTTATTGTCTTTCTCCATTGTAATATTTTGGCTACTGACACAGTCAAATAGTTAGAGAATAGGAAACTTTTTGTACTTGGATTACTAACCCGTGATGTCTGTGATGCCGTCACAGTGTTGGTTCACATCCAATCACAAGCACATAGTGTTTCAAATAAGCCATTTACAATAAATAGGACAGCTTACTAGCCTATTTAATTTAATGTAACTTAATTTTGTTTTATCATCTTTAATTTTATTCTATTTTGATTTAATTTAATTTTATCTTGTCTTGTCTTGTCTTGTCTTGTCTTGTCTTGTCTTGTCTTGTCTTGTCTTGTCTTGTCTTGTCTTGTCTTGTCTTGTCTTGTCTTGTCTTGTCTTGTCTTGTCTTGTCTTGTCTTGTCTTGTCTTGTCTTGTCTTGTCTTGTCTTGTCTTGTCTTGTCTTGTCTTGTCTTGTCTTGTCTTGTCTTGTCTTGTCTTGTCTTGTCTTGTCTTGTCTTGTCTTGTCTTGTCTTGTCTTGTCTTGTCTTGTCTTGTCTTGTCTTGTCTTGTCTTGTCTTGTCTTGTCTTGTCTTGTCTTGTCTTGTCTTGTCTTGTCTTGTCTTGTCTTGTCTTGTCTTGTCTTGTCTTGTCTTGTCTTGTCTTGTCTTGTCTTGTCTTGTCTTGTCTTGTCTTGTCTTGTCTTGTCTTGTCTTGTCTTGTCTTGTCTTGTCTTGTCTTGTCTTGTCTTGTCTTGTCTTGTCTTGTCTTGTCTTGTCTTGTCTTGTCTTGTCTTGTCTTGTCTTGTCTTGTCTTGTCTTGTCTTGTCTTGTCTTGTCTTGTCTTGTCTTGTCTTGTCTTGTCTTGTCTTGTCTTGTCTTGTCTTGTCTTGTCTTGTCTTGTCTTGTCTTGTCTTGTCTTGTCTTGTCTTGTCTTGTCTTGTCTTGTCTTGTCTTGTCTTGTCTTGTCTTGTCTTGTCTTGTCTTGTCTTGTCTTGTCTTGTCTTGTCTTGTCTTGTCTTGTCTTGTCTTGTCTTGTCTTGTCTTGTCTTGTCTTGTCTTGTCTTGTCTTGTCTTGTCTTGTCTTGTCTTGTCTTGTCTTGTCTTGTCTTGTCTTGTCTTGTCTTGTCTTGTCTTGTCTTGTCTTGTCTTGTCTTGTCTTGTCTTGTCTTGTCTTGTCTTGTCTTGTCTTGTCTTGTCTTGTCTTGTCTTGTCTTGTCTTGTCTTGTCTTGTCTTGTCTTGTCTTGTCTTGTCTTGTCTTGTCTTGTCTTGTCTTGTCTTGTCTTGTCTTGTCTTGTCTTGTCTTGTCTTGTCTTGTCTTGTCTTGTCTTGTCTTGTCTTGTCTTGTCTTGTCTTGTCTTGTCTTGTCTTGTCTTGTCTTGTCTTGTCTTGTCTTGTCTTGTCTTGTCTTGTCTTGTCTTGTCTTGTCTTGTCTTGTCTTGTCTTGTCTTGTCTTGTCTTGTCTTGTCTTGTCTTGTCTTGTCTTGTCTTGTCTTGTCTTGTCTTGTCTTGTCTTGTCTTGTCTTGTCTTGTCTTGTCTTGTCTTGTCTTGTCTTGTCTTGTCTTGTCTTGTCTTGTCTTGTCTTGTCGTCTTGTCGTCTTGTCTTGTCTTGTCTTGTCTTGTCTTGTCTTGTCTTGTTTTATTTTGTTTTATTTATAAGCATTTAGGAATTGAATATGAATATGAATATAGTCTTGAAAGGAGAAGCTTAGTAAATATCTTGATGAATAAAACTACAACTTTTAGTTCAAAATCAGTTCGTTTGTCCTTCACATTCTTTATTTCTCATATTGATACCTGTCATTTACTGTTACTTCATTAAATTAGTGACGGTGCCATGAGCAAACTGAAACATGTTAATAACTAAAAGTTGTAATTTTATTCATTAACGATATGAATATTTATGGTCAAGCAGTGACCACCGCGTGTGCTGTCTGTAATAGTATATCAAGTCACGCAAGATTAGGTTCACTTATGTAAAAAATGTAACATGATATTCTCTCTCTCCTCATCAACTTCTACCAAGCAAACACGAATCAGTATAGCAAGTTATTTTATAATTAAAGCCTATAATCTTCAATAAAGCCTCCACCAAATATCATGACACTGTCAGCCAG
This sequence comes from Anthopleura sola, assembly GCA_023349425.1. Lineage (NCBI taxonomy): Eukaryota > Metazoa > Cnidaria > Anthozoa > Actiniaria > Actiniidae > Anthopleura > Anthopleura sola. Next base: position 11,261,160 of record JALHLI010000006.1, on the reverse strand, counting down.
AAAACTACTATTGAAAACTTATGATTCAGATGATGAAAACTCCTCGGGGGGGGGGGGGGGGGGGAACTCCCTTATAAAAGGGGGCGGGGGTCCTCGTCGGAAATTCTGAAAATGACCCCTAAAAGGGGAGTTTGACTTTTGGTCGCGGGTCGCGGGTCGCGGGTCGCGGGTCGCGGGTATATGGTGCGGGTGCGGGTGCGGGTGCATTTAAAAATAGCTAAATGAACAAAAAGGTAATGATATAGACTAAACTAGCAATAATAAATACAAAAATCGTAGCTATTTATTTATTTTCACTTTTTTTAACTGAACTAGTATCGTCAAGATTGAAATTAGGAGTAAAACTGCAGTCTTCATAAACTTTATTTAAGACAGCAAAGAATGCTCTGCATTATAAAGGTGTTAGACCGGATCTTTCTTCTGTGTGAGGATCTTCTACTGTTACCCACTCGTGGCTCGTTTGAAATTCTTATACCCTAAGCGGGACCACAAAACTCAGCTGGTGGGTGTTCACGTCATTATCACCCTAAACGGGACCAAAACACTGATTTCAAACACTAAAAGGGACGACGAGGACACCCGCCTCCTTTTATTAGGGAGTCCCCCCCCCCCCCCCGAAAACTCCGCATGAGACAAGAAATAAATGACGTCAAGTGAAACCCCATAGGCGAACGGAAAATGTCAAAAGCGACAGAAGCTTGTGCCAAAAGCCTGTGGTCAAATCACGGTATTTGGCTGGGGGGGGGGGGGGGGGGGCAAATTGTAAAAATAAATGCATGTGTACATAAATACATGAAATGTTCGCGACACGTTTATTTTGCGATTTTGGAGGTCGCATATTTCGCGACACTTTTAAATTTCGCGATTTTGCGGAAGCGTCATATTCTTGTTCACTTAATTTCGCGATTTTGTTGAAAAAATCATTCATAATTTGTTCACCAATACGCACAAATTCCTTTAGAAAACCCACTTTACTACGTACTAACATTTTCACATTAGACCATTAGACCATTAGACCATTAGACATTAGACCATTCATTGTTGATCAGGATCAATACGCGCTAGTACTCGGTTCTCAATAACAGCGTCTTTGCTTTTGAATGGTCATTAATTTCTTTACTTCCCCAACAATGGGGGGTTACTTAATTTTCGCGTCATTTTATTTTTTCCGACACTTATTTTTCGCGACACTTTAATTTCGCGATTTTTTCGAAATCGCGAAAATCGCGAAATTAAAGTCTCGCAAAAATTTCATACAATAAGGTATTTATATATATATACATAAGAGTATATTGAAATTAATCTTTGTAGCTAGCTCATCAATTTTTGCATGTACGTTCTTGTTGCTGTTTCGATTTTCTGTACGCGATTTCGAGCCAATCCGAGTGTTTCAGCATTGTGAGTAATTTTAGACGGAAGCAAAAATCACAGAAACATTTACATACGGCTGTGCAATGTGTTACTAGTGTGATAAATAGAGATTATCACATGTTAAGAGCCTGATATCGTTTTTATTCACGAGTTTCCCGTCATATCGCGAACAAGCGAGTCCACGAGCGAGTGTGCGATATGATACGGAAAACGAGTGTATAAAAATGATATCAGCTCTTAACATGTAATAATTTGTTTATTACACATTAAGGGTCGATTATATATTATTATATACCGTGAGATTTTATTGGACACTTTGCCGTGAAGTGATATCGTATCACTTCACTGATATGGTTTTTATTCACGGCTTTATTTCACGGATATCGACCCTAAATGTGTAATAAATTGATTTACAACTGCGCCAAATTATTTTACGATAACTGACGCATTTTGTTCGTGTTTAAATTACAGGGAAAGTAATTATTGTCTACATTTTGAAAAGTCAGCAAAACGAATTCTTCATGATCAATAATAAACAGTATTTCCAAAATGACCATCTTGGACAAAGTCGTCATCGTTTGATATAAAATATTATATCGTTATATCGTACATAAAAATTCAAAATGAGAAAAGCACTGGCATCTCTTTATCGAAGAATGTCTGACCTTCTCAGTTCGAACAATGAAAAGGATGACAACCCGCAGTCGAGTTTGTTTCACGCCGTCCAGCAAAGTAACAACGAGAGTGTGGTTCGTGCACTGATTGATGCTGGTGCTGATGTTAACATAACTGATGAAGATGAAAGGACTGCTTTGTCTTATGCTGTCCAGCAAAGTAACAACGAGAGTGTGGTTCGTGCACTAATTGAAGCTGGTGCAGATGTCAATATAAGTGAGCAATTCTATAGCACAACGCCCTTGATTTATGCAATTGAAAGCAACATTGAGACTGCGATAAGTACATTGATTACTGCTGGTGCTGATGTTAACGCAACTGATGTTTATCTAAGGACTGCCTTGTTTTATGCAGTCCAGCAAAGTGACAACGAAAGTGTAGTTCGTACATTGATTGATGCTGGTACTGATGTCAACGTTACTGATAAAGATGGAGGGACTGCTTTGTTTTATGCCGTCTACGAAAGTAACAACGAGAGTGTGGTTCGTACACTGATTTATGCTGGTACTGATGTCAACGTTACTGATAAAGATGGAAGGTCTGCTCTGTCTTATGCCATCAAGCAAAGTGACAACGAGAGTGTGGTTCGTGCACTGATTTATGCTGGTGCTGATGTTAACATATCTGATAAATATGGAAGGACTGCCTTGTTTGATGCAGTCCGGCAAAGTGACAACGAAAGTGTAGTTCGTACAATGATTGATGCTGGTGCTGATGTCAATTTGACTGATAAATATGGGAAGACTGCTTTGTTTAACGCCGTTGTGCAAAGTAACAACGAGAGTGTGGTTCATGCACTGATTGATGCTGGTGCTGATGTCAACATAAATGAGAAATCTCTTACCAAAACTCTCTTGATGTACGCCGTTCAACGAAGTAACAACAACGAAGCTGTGGTACGTGCATTGATCAATGCTGGTATGGATGTCAACACAACTAATTTCGAACTGAGAACGGCCATGTTTTATGCCGTCCAAAATAATAACAACGAGAGTGTGGTTCGTGCGCTAATTGATGCTGGAGCTGATATCACATTGAGAGATAAATATGGCAAAACTGCTTTGTTATATGCCGTCCGGCAAAGTAACAACGAGAGTGTGGTTCGTGCATTGATTGATGCTGGTGCTCATGTTAGCATAACTGATAAAAATGGAAGGACTCCTTTGTCTTATGCCGTCCAGCAAAGTAACAACGAGAGTGTGGTTCGTGCGCTAATTGATGCTGGTACTGATGTCAAATTGACTGATAAAGAAGGAGGGACTGCTTTGTCTTATGCCGTCCAGCAAAGTAACAACGAGAGTGTGGTTCGTGCGCTAATTGATGCTGGTACTAATGTCAACGTTACTGATCAAGATGGAAAGACTGCTTTGTCTTATGCCACCCAACAAAGTAACAACGAAAGTGTGGTTCGTGCACTGATTGATGCTGGTACTAATGTCAACGTTACTGATAAAGATGGAAAGACTGCTTTGTCTTATGCCACCCAACAAAGTAACAACGAAAGTGTGGTTCGTGCACTGATTGATGCTGGTGCTCATGTTAACATAGCTGATAAAGATGAAAGGACTGCTTTGTCTTATGCCGTCCAGCAAAGTAACAACGAGAGTGTGGTTCGTGCGCTAATTGATGCTGGTACTAATGTCAACGTTACTGATAAAGATGGAAAGACTGCTTTGTCTTATGCCACCCAACAAAGTAACAACGAAAGTGTGGTTCGTGCACTGATTGATGCTGGTGCTCATGTTAACATAGCTGATAAAGATGAAAGGACTGCTTTGTCTTATGTCGTCCAGCAAAGTAACAACGAGAGTGTGGTTCGTGCTCTAATTGATGCTGGTACTAAGATCAACGTTACTGATAAAGATGGAAGGACTCCTTTGTCTTATGCCACCCAACAAAGTAACAACGAAAGTGTGGTTCGTGCACTGATTGATGCTGGTGCTCATGTTAACATAGCTGATAAAGATGGAAGGACTGCTTTGTGCTATGCCGTCCAGCAAAGTAAGAACGAGAGTGTGGTTCGTGCGCTAATTGATGCTGGTACTGATGTCAACGTTACTGATAAAGATGGAAGGACTGCTTTGTCTTATGCCACCCAGCAAAGTAACAACGAAAGTGTGGTTCGTGCACTGAATGATGCTGGTGCTCATGTTAACATAGCTGATAAACATGGGACGACTGCTTTGTTATATGCCGTCCTGCAAAGTAACAACGAGAGTGTGGTTCGTGCACTGATTGATGCTGGTACTGATGTTAACATAACTCATAAAGATGGAAGGACTGCTTTGTCTTATGCCGTCCAGCAAAGTAACAACGAGAGTGTGGTTCGTGCACTAATTGATGCTGGTGCAGATGTCAATATAAGTGAGAAATTCAATAGCACAACACCCTTAATTTATGCAATTGAAAACAACATCAAGACTGCGATAAGTACATTGGTTACTGCTGGTGCTGATGTTAACGCAATTGATGTTGATCTAAGGACTGCCTTGTTTTATGCAGTCCAGCAAAGTAACAACGAAAGTGTAGTTCGTGCACTGATTGACGCTGGTGCTGATGTCAACTTGACTGATAAACATGGGAAGACTACTTTGTTTCACGCCGTTCAGCGAAGTAACAACGAGAGTGTGGTTCGTGCACTGATTGATGCTGGTGCTCATGTTAACCTAGTTGATAAAGATGGAAGGACTGCTTTGTCTTATGCCGTCCGGAAAAGTAACAACGAAAATGTGGTTCGTGCATTGATTGATGCTGGTGCTCATGTTAGCATAACTGATAAAAATGGAAGGACTGCTTTGCTATATGCCGTCAAGCAAAGTAAAAACGAGAGTGTGGTTCGTGCGCTATTTGATGCTGGTGCTGATGTCAAATTGACTGATAAAGAAGGAGGGACTGCTTTGTCTTATGCCGTACAGCAAAGTAAAAACGAGAGTGTGGTTCGTGCGCTAATTGATGCTGGTACTGATGTCAACGTTACTGTTAAAGATGGAAGGACTGCTTTGTCTTATGCCGTCCAGCAAAGTAACAACGAAAGTGTGGTTCATGCATTGATTGATGCTGGTGCTGATGTTAGCATAACTGATAAAAATGGAAGGACTGCTTTGCTATATGCCGTCAAGCAAAGTAAAAACGAGTGTGTGGTTCGTGCGCTATTTGATGCTGGTGCTGATGTCAAATTGACTGATAAAGAAGGAGGGACTGCTTTGTCTTATGCCGTCCAGGAAAGTAACAACGAGAGTGTGGTTCGTGCGCTAATTGATGCTGGTACTAATGTCAACGTTACTGATAAAGATGGAAAGACTGCTTTGTCTTATGCCACCCAACAAAGTAAGAACGAAAGTGTTGTTAGTGCACTGATTGATGCTGGAGCTGATATCACATTGAGAGATAAATATGGAAGGACTGCTTTGTCTTATGCCGTCCAGCAAAGTAACAACGACAGTGTGGTTCGTGCGCTAATTGATGCTGGTACTAATGTCAACGTTACTGATAAAGATGGAAGGACTGCTTTGTCTTATGCCACCCAACAAAGTAACAACGAGAGTGTGGTTCGTGCGCTAATTGATGCTGGTACTAATGTCAACGTTACTGATAAAGATGGAAAGACTGCTTTGTCTTATGCCACCCGACAAAGTAACAACGAAAGTGTGTATCGTGCACTGATTGATGCTGGTGCTGATGTCAACTTGACTGATAAACATGGGAAGACTACTTTTTTTCACGCCGTTGAGCAAAGTAACAGCGAGAGTGTGGTTCGTGCACTAATTGATGCTGGTGCAGATGTCAATATAAGTGAGCAATTCAATAGCACAATACCCTTAATTTATGCAATTGAAAACAACATCAAGACTACGATAAGTACATTGATTACTGCTGGTGCTGATGTTAACGCAACTGATGTTTATCTAAGGACTGCCTTGTTTTATGCAGTCCAGCAAAGTAACAACGAAAGTGTAGTTCGTGCACTGATTGACGCTGGTGCTCATGTCAACTTGACTGATAAACATGGGAAGACTACTTTTCTTCACGCCGTTCAGCGAAGTAACAACGAAAGTGTGGTTCGTGCACTAATTGATGCTGGTGCAGATGTCAATATAAGTGCGCAATTCAATAGCACAACACCCTTAATTTATGCAATTAAAAACAACATCAAGACTACGATAAGTACATTGATTACTGCTGGTGCTGATGTTAACGCAATTGATGTTTATCTAAGGACTGCCTTGTCTTATGCCGTCCAGCAAAGTAACAACGAGAGTGTGGTTCGTGCGCTAATTGATGCTGGTACTAATGTCAACGTTACTGATGAAGATGGAAGGACTGCTTTGTCTTATGCCACCCAACAAAGTAACAACGAAAGTGTGGTTCGTGCTTTGATTGATGCTGGTGCTCATGTTAACATAGCTGATAAAGATGAAAGGACTGCTTTGTCTTATGCCGTCCAGCAAAGTAACAACGAGAGTGTGGTTCGTGCGCTAATTGATGCTGGTACTGATGTCAACGTTACTGATAAAGATGGAGGGACTGCTTTGTCTTATGCCGTCCAGCAAAGTAACAACGAAAGTGTAGTTCGTGCACTGATTGATGCTGGTACTGATGTCAACGTTACTGATAAAGATGGAGGGACTGCTTTGTCTTATGCCGTCCTGCAAAGTAACAACGAAAGTGTAGTTCGTGCACTGATTGACGCTGGTGCTGATGTCAACTTGACTGATAAACATGGGAAGACTACTGTTTTTCACGCCGTTGAGCAAAGTAACAACGAGAGTGTGGTTCGTGCACTAATTGACGCTGGTGCAGATGTCAATATAAGTGAGAATTTCAATAGCACAACACCCTTAATTTATGCAATTGAAAACAATATCGAGACTACGATAAGTACATTGATTACTGCTGGTGCTGATGTTAACGCAATTGATGTTTATCTAAGGAGTGCCTTGTTTTATGCAGTCCAGCAAAGTAACAACGAAAGTGTAGTTCGTGCACTGATTTATGCTGGTACTGATGTCAACGTTACTGATAAAGATGGAAGGACTGCTTTGTCTTATGCCGTCCAGCAAAGTAACAACGAGAGTGTGGTTCGTACACTGATTTATGCTGGTGCTGATGTTAACATATCTGATAAATATGGAAGGACTCCCTTGTTTGATGCAGTCCGGCAAAGTGACAACGAAAGTGTAGTTCGTACAATGATTGATGCTGGGGCTGATGTCAACTTGACTGATGAATATGGGAAGACTGCTTTGTTTAACGCCGTTGTGCAAAGTAACAACGAGAGTGTGGTTCGTGCACTGATTGATGCTGGTGCTGATGTCAACATACATGAGAAATCTCTTACCAAAACTCTCTTGATGTACGCCGTTCAACGAAGTAACAACAACGAAGCTGTGGTACGTGCATTGATCAATGCTGGTATGGATGTCAACACAACTAATTTCGAACTGAGAACGGCCATGTTTTATGCCGTCCAAAATAGTAACAACGAGAGTGTGGTTCGTGCGCTAATTGATGCTGGAGCTGATATCACATTGAGAGATAAATATGGCAAAACTGCTTTGTTATATGCCGTCCGGCAAAGTAACAACGAGAGTGTGGTTCGTGCGCTAATTGATGCTGGTACTGATGTCAAATTGACTGATAAAGAAGGAGGGAATGCTTTGTCTTATGCCGTCCAGCAAAGTAACAACGAGAGTGTGGTTCGTGCGCTAATTGATGCTGGTACTAATGTCAACGTTACTGATCAAGATGGAAAGACTGCTTTGTCTTATGCCACCCAACAAAGTAACAACGAAAGTGTGGTTCGTGCACTGATTGATGCTGGTGCTCATGTTAACATAGCTGATAAAGATGAAAGGACTGCTTTGTCTTATGCCGTCCAGCAAAGTAACAACGAGAGTGTGGTTCGTGCGCTAATTGATGCTGGTACTAATGTCAACCTTACTGATAAAGATGGAAAGACTGCTTTGTCTTATGCCACCCAACAAAGTAACAACGAAAGTGTGGTTCGTGCACTGATTGATGCTGGTGCTCATGTTAACATAGCTGATAAAGATGAAAGGACTGCTTTGTCTTATGCCGTCCAGCAAAGTAACAACGAGAGTGTGGTTCGTGCTCTAATTGATGCTGGTACTAAGATCAACGTTACTGATAAAGATGGAAGGACTCCTTTGTCTTATGCCACCCAACAAAGTAACAACGAAAGTGTGGTTCGTGCACTGATTGATGCTGGTGCTCATGTTAACATAGCTGATAAAGATGGAAGGACTGCTTTGTGCTATGCCGTCCAGCAAAGTAAGAACGAGAGTGTGGTTCGTGCGCTAATTGATGCTGGTACTGATGTCAACGTTACTGATAAAGATGGAAGGACTGCTTTGTCTTATGCCACCCAGCAAAGTAACAACGAAAGTGTGGTTCGTGCACTGAATGATGCTGGTGCTCATGTTAACATAGCTGATAAACATGGGAGGACTGCTTTGTTATATGCCGTCCTGCAAAGTAACAACGAGAGTGTGGTTCGTGCACTGATTGATGCTGGTACTGATGTTAACATAACTCATAAAGATGGAAGGACTGCTTTGTCTTATGCCGTCCAGCAAAGTAACAACGAGAGTGTGGTTCGTGCACTAATTGATGCTGGTGCAGATGTCAATATAAGTGAGAAATTCAATAGCACAACACCCTTAATTTATGCAATTGAAAACAACATCAAGACTGCGATAAGTACATTGGTTACTGCTGGTGCTGATGTTAACGCAATTGATGTTGATCTAAGGACTGCCTTGTTTTATGCAGTCCAGCAAAGTAACAACGAAAGTGTAGTTCGTGCACTGATTGACGCTGGTGCTGATGTCAACTTGACTGATAAACATGGGAAGACTACTTTGTTTCACGCCGTTCAGCGAAGTAACAACGAGAGTGTGGTTCGTGCACTGATTGATGCTGGTGCTCATGTTAACCTAGTTGATAAAGATGGAAGGACTGCTTTGTCTTATGCCGTCCGGAAAAGTGACAACGAAAATGTGGTTCGTGCATTGATTGATGCTGGTGCTCATGTTAGCATAACTGATAAAAATGGAAGGACTGCTTTGCTATATGCCGTCAAGCAAAGTAAAAACGAGAGTGTGGTTCGTGCGCTATTTGATGCTGGTGCTGATGTCAAATTGACTGATAAAGAAGGAGGGACTGCTTTGTCTTATGCCGTACAGCAAAGTAAAAACGAGAGTGTGGTTCGTGCGCTAATTGATGCTGGTACTGATGTCAACGTTACTGTTAAAGATGGAAGGACTGCTTTGTCTTATGCCGTCCAGCAAAGTAACAACGAAAGTGTGGTTCGTACATTGATTGATGCTGGTGCTGATGTTAGCATAACTGATAAAAATGGAAGGACTGCTTTGCTATATGCCGTCCGGCAAAGTAAAAACGAGTGTGTGGTTCGTGCGCTATTTGATGCTGGTGCTGATGTCAAATTGACTGATAAAGAAGGAGGGACTGCTTTGTCTTATGCCGTCCAGGAAAGTAACAACGAGAGTGTGGTTCGTGCGCTAATTGATGCTGGTACTAATGTCAACGTTACTGATAAAGATGGAAAGACTGCTTTGTCTTATGCCACCCAACAAAGTAAGAACGAAAGTGTGGTTCGTGCACTGATTGATGCTGGAGCTGATATCACATTGAGAGATAAATATGGAAGGACTGCTTTGTCTTATGCCGTCCAGCAAAGTAACAACGACAGTGTGGTTCGTGCGCTAATTGATGCTGGTACTAATGTCAACGTTACTGATAAAGATGGAAGGACTGCTTTGTCTTATGCCACCCAACAAAGTAACAACGAGAGTGTGGTTCGTGCGCTAATTGATGCTGGTACTAATGTCAACGTTACTGATAAAGATGGAAAGACTGCTTTGTCTTATGCCACCCAACAAAGTAACAACGAAAGTGTGGTTGGTGCACTGATTGATGCTGGTGCTGATGTCAACTTGACTGATAAACATGGGAAGACTACTTTTTTTCACGCCGTTGAGCAAAGTAACAGCGAGAGTGTGGTTCGTGCGCTAATTGATGCTGGTACTAATGTCAACGTTACTGATAAAGATGGAAGGACTGCTTTGTCTTATGCCACCCAACAAAGTAACAACGAGAGTGTGGTTCGTGCGCTAATTGATGCTGGTACTAATGTCAACGTTACTGATAAAGATGGAAAGACTGCTTTGTCTTATGCCACCCAACAAAGTAACAACGAAAGTGTGGTTCGTGCACTGATTGATGCTGGTGCTGATGTCAACTTGACTGATAAACATGGGAAGACTACTTTTTTTCACGCCGTTGAGCAAAGTAACAGCGAGAGTGTGGTTCGTGCACTAATTGATGCTGGTGCAGATGTCAATATAAGTGAGCAATTCAATAGCACTACACCCTTAATTTATGCAATTGAAAACAACATCAAGACTACGATAAGTACATTGATTACTGCTGGTGCTGATGTTAACGCAACTGATGTTTATCTAAGGACTGCCTTGTTTTATGCAGTCCAGCAAAGTAACAACGAAAGTGTAGTTCGTGCACTGATTGACGCTGGTGCTCATGTCAACTTGACTGATAAACATGGGATGACTACTTTTTTTCACGCCGTTCTGCGAAGTAACAACGAGAGTGTGGTTCGTGCACTAATTGATGCTGGTGCAGATGTCAATATAAGTGCGCAATTCAATAGCACAACACCCTTAATTTATGCAATTAAAAACAACATCAAGACTCCGATAAGTACATTGATTACTGCTGGTGCTGATGTTAACGCAATTGATGTTTATCTAAGGACTGCCTTGTCTTATGCCGTCCAGCAAAGTAACAACGAGAGTGTGGTTCGTGCGCTAATTGATGCTGGTACTAATGTCAACGTTACTGATAAAGATGGAAGGACTGCTTTGTCTTATGCCACCCAACAAAGTAACAACGAAAGTGTGGTTCGTGCATTGATTGATGCTGGTGCTCATGTTAACATAGCTGATAAAGATGAAAGGACTGCTTTGTCTTATGCCGTCCAGCAAAGTAACAACGAGAGTGTGGTTCGTGCGCTAATTGATGCTGGTACTGATGTCAACGTTACTGATAAAGATGGAGGGACTGCTTTGTCTTATGCCGTCCAGCAAAGTAACAACGAAAGTGTAGTTCGTGCACTGATTGATGCTGGTACTGATGTCAACGTTACTGATAAAGATGGAGGGACTGCTTTGTCTTATGCCGTCCTGCAAAGTAACAACGAAAGTGTAGTTCGTGCACTGATTGACGCTGGTGCTGATGTCAACTTGACTGATAAACATGGGAAGACTACTGTTTTTCACGCCGTTGAGCAAAGTAACAACGAGAGTGTGGTTCGTGCACTAATTGACGCTGGTGCAGATGTCAATATAAGTGAGAAGTTCAATAGCACAACACCCTTAATTTATGCAATTGAAAACAATATCGAGACTACGATAAGTACATTGATTACTGCTGGTGCTGATGTTAACGCAATTGATGTTTATCTAAGGAGTGCCTTGTTTTATGCAGTCCAGCAAAGTAACAACGAAAGTGTAGTTCGTGCACTGATTTATGCTGGTACTGATGTCAACGTTACTGATAAAGATGGAAGGACTGCTTTGTCTTATGCCGTCCAGCAAAGTAACAACGAGAGTGTGGTTCGTACACTGATTTATGCTGGTGCTGATGTTAACATATCTGATAAATATGGAAGGACTCCCTTGTTTGATGCAGTCCGGCAAAGTGACAACGAAAGTGTAGTTCGTACAATGATTGATGCTGGGGCTGATGTCAACTTGACTGATGAATATGGGAAGACTGCTTTGTTTAACGCCGTTGAGCAAAGTAACAACGAGAGTGTGGTTCGTGCACTGATTGATGCTGGTGCTGATGTCAACATAAATGAGAAATCTCTTACCAAAACTCTCTTGATGTACGCCGTTCATCGAAGTAACAACAACAAAGCTGTGGTACGTACATTGATCAATGCTGGTGTGGATGTAAACACAACTAATTTCGAACTGAGAACGGCCATGTTTTATGCCGTCCAAAATAGTAACAACGAGAGTGTGGTTCGTGCGCTAATTGATGCTGGAGCTGATATCACATTGAGAGATAAATATGGAAGGACTGCTTTGTCTTATGCCGTCCAGCAAAGTAACAACGAGAGTGTGGTTCGTGCGCTAATTGATGCTGGAGCTGATATCACATTGAGAGATAAATATGGAAGGACTGCTTTGTCTTATGCCGTGCAGGAAAATGTCAACAAGAATGTGCTTCGTGCACTGATTGACAGTGTAGGTCTCAAAGATAATTTTGGCAGAACAGCACATTTTTACGTCGACTTGGAGTATCCTTCATCATTAAGTTGCCTTCTTGAGGCCGGAGGAAATCGATACTTGCAGTTGAAGGATAACTGTAATGTAGATATTGTGTCATTTCTTATTGAAAAATGGGTGTCAAGTAGAACTGCGATATCTTTGGATTGTTTCAAAGATGGAATCCTGACAGTGCTTGCAAATCACGGAATTACACAGGACAATTTTGCCAAGGCGATAAAAAACGTTTTATTTTTGGAATCAATCTTGCTATGGAAAAAGCCGTCTGGATTAATTTTAACTGAAGACCAAATTTTTCAAACTTTAGGAAAACTTTATAATGAATATATTGGTGATGAGAGTTTGGAAAGAAAAGAGAAAACGGAGAGAATCTTGAAGGCGACGAAGGATGGTCTTCAAAATATATCAGAAGTTCTTAAGTTACTTTTGGAAATGGATGCCGATCCTAACAGTGCTGACTCAGATGGAAACACAGTTCTTCACCATACAACCCGTTTACCAGTGTTAGGTGTACCTCAGGAGACAGTGATGGATTTATGCAACCAATTGGAAAGATTTGGGGTACAGTTTAATAAAAGAAACCATCAGCGTCAAACAGCTATTTTGTTTTGTTTGTCTGTAGATATGCACCAGTTAACAGATGAAGATTTTTCATCAGCAGCCAAGGCACTGGTACAAGTATGTATGTTCCTAGTCAAACAGGGCTCCAGTATGGACGAAACATCAAAAAGTGGAAAGTCTGTTTTCCATTTGATAATTAAGGTTTTTGAGAGATGTGTTAAGGTAAAAGATGAGGCAATAAGAAACGATGTTCTACGGGAAGCGTTCGAGCTTCTGCACTTGTTCCCTCCTTGTAAAGTAGCAAAAGAAAACACCATCAACAAACCTGATCTCCATCTTAACTTCCCTATTCACCTTTGGGCATCTCTGCCATTATCTCGAGATTACACGACAGTCGTCTTCAAAAAAGATCTCACATTCAAGGCACTCTTAGACCAAATTCTAAAGTATCTCTTAGAATGCGGAGCAAAGGTCAATGTTAGAAATGAGAATGATGAAACTCCACTACATTTGTGCAAAACTTGGACGGCAGTGGAGATGTTGATTGGTGCTGGAGCAAACCTAAACGATATGGATTCATCAGGACGTTCACCGTTCCTTGTTGCAGCAAAGGAGAACAATTTTCTTAAGCATCCGGATCATTTTTATCCTGATGTTACAGAAGACCCTAAAGTATTCTGGGAGACTGCAGTTCAAATGGGACTTGATCTGTGGACAGCTGATAAAAATGATGAATCTGTCTTAAGCATTCTTATCGAGTCGGAGAACTTTGTCCTTTCTAAAGCTTTGGTTGATGTGGCCTGTGAAAAACAATACACAATGTCTGAAAAGATAGCTGTTCTTCTTTTGAACGCCATCTGTAAAGATAGATCCACGCGATCACACTGGAAAACCGTTCTAGTCCAAGATATTTTGAAATCGCGGAAACGTCCCACCTCTGCATGTACACCCCTCATCCACTGCTGTAGAAATATAATAGAATCTGGTGTGTTCGATAAGTCCTCCACTCAAAACAAAGACTTAGGTGGTGAAACAAGTGCCGATGAAACACCTGCAACTGAAGAAGAAATAGGAAGAAAGCTTCAGACAAGTTCAGCAGCATACAATTCTGTCCATTGTGAAATTGCCATCCTGCTTCGTTCCGATGGAGCTGATATTGAGACTCAAGATTCCTCTGGTCAGTCTTGCCTGGATGTAGCAGAGGGCCATCCCGCACTGAAAGATTTTCTGACGAAACCCTTAGATCAAAATGCAATTCCCATAGTAATTCCTTGGACCTCTGCTTCACAAAAGTACGAGGAAAGAATGGCTAAAGTTGCTAGGCGACAAGAGTGTGAAGTGGTCGGTCAAATTTGGTACCACAGAGAGCACATAGGAAGTGGCTCGTTTGGTCTTATTTTTGCTGGAATCAATGAGAAGGATGGCAGAGAAGTGGCTGTAAAACGCATCGAAAAATTGCGTATGCAGCGACCACAAGACAGGCGAGAAATAAAAAATATCACCGCTCTTGCTGACTGTGAACAAGTTGTTCGTTATTTATCCTTCTTTGAAGATGAAAACTTTTCATACATAGTTTTGGAGCTGATGGAGGGAAATCTTGAAGAGTATCTTAATGGGTCCACAGATAATGCCTTTCAAGCCACTATCCTTTGTAAAGATGTAGTTATGGGGTTAAAGTTTTTACACGAACAAAAAATCCTTCATCGCGACCTCAAGCCTCAAAATATTCTTTATAAACTTCATCCAAAACTGTGCTTGAAAATTGCAGACTTTGGTCTAAGCCGTATTATCGATAGCGTGACTACAACAGTGTATGGTACGCATGCTGGTACTAGATGTTGGATTGCTCCCGAAGTGTTGAACTCCAAAACGAACAACGTTGACAAGAATTTTTTTGAGCCAGCATCAGACATGTTTTCAAGTGGACTGATTTTTCACTACATCCTTTCGGGACAAAAGCACCCATTTAATCCCACTAATTGTGCGAGTAAAAGTGAACTGAAAATTGCTCATGAAACAGAAGACAACATAATGAAAGGTAAAGTGGAAGGATGGGATAACTCTCTTTCTCCTGAAGCCACTCACCTGGTAAAGGGAATGCTTGAAAGTAATGAAGGGAATCGGCCAAGTGCAGAAGAAGCACTAGAACATCCTTTGTTCTGGTCGAATGAAAAGAAGGTGGATTTCCTAGAAGCTGTTGGTAATCAGAAAGAATTCGAGTGCCCACGTTCAAAGAGGACGTTACCTTTAACCCCAGTCGAGAGAGACTTAGAAAATAGCTTTAGTACCTTGATTACAAATGGAAAGTGCAAGTGGCCATGGGATGACCTGCGGTATTTACACATGCCTCATATTTACACAGAGATGACCACAGGAAAAGGAAGGAAGAAATACGACACGTCGTCTGCCGTGGAGTTAGTACGATTCATACGAAATGTATACGAACACTACAGAGAGAAAACGTTTGTGTTTGCAACACCAGTAACAACCGTAACACCAGTAACAATCGAACAGATGTTGTTTGACGACTTCCTGTTTCTGGAATATTTTCCTGATCTTTTGATGGAAGTCTACAAGGCTGTAAACACTCATGGCTGGGATCAGACAAGAGATGATATCAAATATACCATGAACAAGAAATAACAAGGTAAAGTTAAAATGCAAAAAAAAAAAAAAACAACATTTAAAGTCGTCATAACTTGCATCATTTTCAATCCTATAGATCAAGTTTGCTTAGGCTGGATGATTATCCTGTTTCAGGCCACTTGTCAATTGTATCTTTATTAACGTACCTTTTCAAACGTTACCGGTGGTGAACAAAAAACTACAATAAATAATGCTCAAGAGAATGCAATCGAGTTGAAACAAGAAAACATGCCTCGAAAAAACTCAGAACGTCTCATTGTCCTTGTTAGATCACTACCAGTACTGTGATTTAACATTTGAGACATTACGTGGACAAAATGAATAAGAAATAGAAAAACCTGTTCTTTTGGAGACAAAGAAATTTGTGAAAAGTGCTTTGTGCTCAAACAAATCACGTCTCGACCAATCAGAAAGCGAGTTTTATGATAATTATTTTACGATACAATTTGTTTTCACCGGTTTAGTGAATTCATTCTTCCAAGAACTAATTTTTTGCCTTCTCTTCCAGGGTATGTTAGCTGTACTCTTTGTTATAACGTTCCAATGGCCTCGTCAAAAGGAGAGGAGAAGACTACGTGCAGCAGTATACTAGATCAGTTGATGACAGCCTGCGATATGTACTGGTCAGCAGAAGCTAGCATGAAAAGACTTAGTAAGAAGATGCACTCTAACTGAACAAACCTGTTGAATACCAGTTTGGAAATGTACAGAGTAATCAGTTTTATATATTCTTTTACATACTCTACTTGTAGTGCCACTGTCACCCATAGTAGCTTTGCGCCGTTTGGTTTTACTTCAATACGGAATATCAAATTAATCATATCCATTTTGAAATCATTAGCAAATCCTGCACCTGATTGGCTACAAAGTGTGCGATTTAAGTATTAATCATTTGCAAGCCATTCTCAAGGGAGTCCAATGAAAAAGACAAGGCAGCCATGTTGGTGGTATCTTTTATTAAATACCATCAACATGGCCGCGATGACGTAACGTACAAACGAAAAATAGCGCCGTTCAAACTTTGAAAATGACACCCGAACAAATATTGAAAAAAATAAAGAAAAAAGAAAAAATCATAACAGTGTTAGGTATTCAGTCACGAGAACGACAAAAATATAGAGTTTGCTTGTTGATTCTGCTTGAGAATAAAGTTAATTTTCCACAAAGACAAAATGGCGCTCTCGTCCGCAAAGCATCATGGGTGATTGTGAGCTTTTAGCATAAAATAAATTACTTAAAATCTAATTTGGAGCTGCAATAACATTCTTAACAATAACAATTGTGAAGAATCGTAAGAATGATAAAATAACCAAAAAAATAAAACTTAGGAGTAGATCAAAATAATTACCATGGACGTGCAGTTTAACTACATAGCTTCATGCTATTCTACGTTTTAGTTAGTGAAAGAGCATGCCTACATATTATTCATTAAATTTTAGTTAGATAGAGACTTACTAGGAAACCTAGAAGTTCGTTTAGGCTCTAAGAATTGGACAGCCATGCTTACTAAAGACTCTCAATCTTAGCTAGAGACTAACTAGAAAACCTAGAAGTTCGTTTAGGCTCTAAGTATTGGGCAGCCATGCTTACTAAAGACTCTCAATCTTAGCTAGAGACTAACTAGAAAACCTAGAAATTCGTTTAAGCTCTAAGCATTGGACAGCCATGCTTACAAAAGACTCAATTTTAGCTAGATAGAGACTAACTAGGAAACCTAGGAGTTCGTTTAGGCTCTAAGCATTGGACAGCCATGCTTACAAAAGACTCTCAATCTTAGCTAGAGACTAACTAGAAAACCTAGAAGTTCGTTTAGGCTCTAAGCATTGGACAGCCATGCTTACAAAAGACTCTCAATTTTAGCTAGATAGAGACTAACTAGGAAACCTAGGAGTTCGTTTAGGTTCTAAGCATTGGACAACCATGCTTACAAAAGACTCTCAATCTTAGCTAGAGACTAACTAGAAAACCTAAAAGTTCGTTTAGGCTCTAAGTATTGGACAGCCATGCTTACAAAAAAAACTTTTAAAAACAAGTATTATGTATAAACGTAGTGTAACTCAATTCCTGAGACTTATATTGTTTAATAAACTGAACGTGAAAATATTGTATTGGGATACCTGTGTTGTGTGGTATTTGAACCGTGTCATATTTAGGATCCTGTTGTGATTTGCGAGACAGCACTTTCGTTTTAGCAGCGACATCGACAGCAGCAATATGTGAAAGAAGTCTGATTTCGTCGATGGTTTATTGCCACTCGACATTATATCTACTTTAATCTTGTCTGTGGGAGAGCCACAGGTAGCTCCAGCCGGCGTAGACTTAGTGGGATGTGACGTCCGTACGTTTTTAAGAGGAAACGGTAAGTTTTGATATGTTTTGAAAATATGCTCTCAGAAAGGCTCTGAATTCTATACTATCCAACAGAAAGTCTCCAAAGTTGTTGTCAGGTAGTTAAAGAACTCTTTGGTATAAAATCTGAACGAGAAATCGTGTTTTTGAGGAGTTTTGTCTTGTATGTATGTATATATTGGGGCCATTGTGATAGTTGAAAAATATCTCGTAAAACAAAATTAAAAATGAAAATTTAAGAAAAATAGAAAAACTCTCATCGCACATCTCGAAAATGGTCTAATTTTCGGGCAGAGTTAATAGCGCGCGTGATCTGATGTATGTTTTGTAATTCAGTCGGACCCTTACCCGTGAGCGAGAAAAAAACAGAGAGCGAACTGGGACCGACTTTATATTGAATCAGTCTATCTTCAACAAAGAGTTGGAGAATTTCACTGCTCAGTTATGAGTATGAATAAATACGCTCAAAGGCAATTCCAGCAATTCCGCAACTAAAGGCTGAGATTTAGAGGATGATTAAGGAAGATGTGATTGAAGAGGCCACAGGGGCGTCATGGATTTCACCACTACATATAGTTTACAAATAGAATGGGGAACTGAGAATTTGCATTGATTTACGCAAATAAAGCTATCATATGAGACAGATTCCCAATTTCGCGTATACAAGATATTCTTCGTCAGTTGAGTGGAGCACAAATGTTCCCCTACGTTGGGTTTGAGAAAAGCTGCGCCTGTCGGAAGACTCCCGAGAAATTACGTCGTTCATTGTAGCGGGCAATGTTTATCAGTTCAAGAAGTTAACGTATGGACTAGCTTCAGCCACAGAAGCATATAAAGAGGAATGAGTATTATTTGCGAAGAGCCGATGGAAAAATAAAAATGAAAAACACCAGGATTTTTGAAATTTATTTAGCGAGAATTTAATTCAAAGTCCGTAGGGTGCGTGGCAAAGTTTTTCTCTCTCTCCCTGAATGGGGTTGACATTCATTACAATAATGAACACTTTATTAAAGCCCGCCCATTTTGACTTTGCGCATAGTTTCTAAGTTCTCACATATTCTTATAAACTTGCTCCAAGCCGATCTTTCTGATCTGAGACTCATTAGGGAAGTGGAAAAAAAGAGAGAGAAAGCGAAAGTTGAAGTCGTGATACTGGTTGGGCTGTCTGTGTTTTATATAGCGCGCGTGAACTAATACGAAAACGAAGAACTTTCCGAAAGTCTAATACTCCATGGCCACCTTCGGTATCATCTTCTAAGTAATATTTTTAAAGTAATATAAGTAATATATTTTAATATTTCATTTTAAAATTCATTCAGAAAGCAATGGTTCGTACATCAGCAGTGTTACGAGAGGAATCTAAAGCTGTTTCCCTTGGTGCTTTCTGTTACTAGCTTGATGGTATTGCCATAGTAAACAAATTACTTGAACTCGCTTACGTATACCCTCGTGGGCAATAGCCCTTTTTCGAACTCGTGAAATATCGCTGTGTTGATTGACTACAGATTCATTTACACAGGGTTAGTCTCAGTTCAATGTCAAAACATTCACAAATTCTAACGGTAAAGTAAAGAATGCACAACTTCAACAATACAAACACTTTGAAATTCTACGAAGCTTCACTCTAAAACACATGAATATTCTACACAAAATTTACCCTGCGTAAATGAATCTGTAGTCAAGGAGGACAGCGATATTTTACGAATTCGAAAAAGGGCTATTGTAATTCTTGATCTTTCCACTTATAAAATTAAAGAGCAGTTCAGTAATAAGATATCAATCATATAAACCAACTTCTTTCTCAATTTGTAATAAATATTTGGCATCAAGTGGCAAAGGATTGTAGAAGCTGTCCACGAAATTCTCACACTGCGAGAGAGAAAAAATATGAAGACATTAGTATTACTAAATATTTAGTTACCATAGCAACAAACAAGTTCAAATCATCTCACCCCACAGGAGTCATTTCTTTGTTGCCTGGTAACAGGAGTGACGTGAGCTTTTAGCTTGAACCTGTTACGAGGAAATGACGTCACGTCCCAGGGTCTTTTTCTCTGCGTTGTATCGAGTCTAAACAAGTGACCCTCGGTGCTGAAAATGTAGTTAGAAGCGTCTTGGTTGACATGATTTTCGTGGTCAAATAGCTGTCGATCAAAATAGATGCGATCATAAATACATGACACTAGTCCATAGGCCGAATGCAATGAAATAATTCTATTTTATCCGACATTTTTGTTTCCTTTTGCCCCCTGGATGCCCCATAATGCATTGCTATTCAAGATGTGAAAATAATGACTGATACTACGTAGAAAAATGAAATTCTTGTCATTTAATCAGCATGATAGGGTCAGAGAAACCCAGAATTTGTTTTTTTCTTCATCAGATCCTATACGTATACCCCCGGCATCTCGTAAAAAGTTATTTTCAATAATTCAGATTCAAGATGGCAGCCGCATCGTCGAAGTAGTCCATTAATTCAGAATTCAAAACTAACTCTAAAAGGTGTTATCTTACCAGGTACAAGTATTTACAGGTCTCGCTAAGAAAAAAACTCTCCATTCGGTCCTCTTGTGATTTATCGATCACATTGTGCAGAGTAGCATAACCACATCTGTATGTAAGAGTTCAAACATTGATTAGCAATCTCTTAGTCCCTTGAAAAGTACTATATAGACTGGTGCCCAAGAACACGTCAGTAGAATCGCGCTTTCCTTCCGCATAATTGCGCGTGCAACAAGTCTCATCATGCACGTGAACACGGCTTGCAATGTTGCTACTGGTGACACGAGTGAAAAACGCACTGCGCATGCTCGGAAGTTCGCCGTGTTTACAAAGAAACCATTGGAGATTTTCCTTGCGTTTAGTAAATCTCTAAAGTTAAGGCCGTTCGTGGAAAGTTAGTGCTTATTTTTTCCTGACACATTAGTTTAGTTGTTTTCTTTTCCTGGTCAAATAATATGAGAGAAATTCGCATAATACAAGACATGTAAATCTCCAATAGTTTTCTTCGTAAACTCGACTCATCTATGAATTTTCTGCCGAACTTCCGAGCATGCGCAGTGCGTTTTTCACGAGTGTCGCTACTGGTAATGACAGGATGTTCTCAGCCAATGAAATATGCACGGTTTTTCTTTAATTCATAGCTTTTTCCAGGAAAAGTTGCTACGTCACATCCCTTAACTCTATATCCAGCATGCAACGCTGCACCCGACAACAGTGCTGTATTAAGAATCAAAGTTTTTTTTAAAAACATGCTGAAAACACGTTCCAAATGATTACATGCATGTATAATGATACCCGGTTTCACGGGGTAACGTTTTCTCATAATTTTAAGCTGGCATGCTGGCTTTTCCTTGACAAGGAAAAATTGTCAAGGATGAAATTTGCTCGTGTAGACGGACAACAAGGAAAATGTGGCAAGGAATATTAATGAGATTAGTTCCCAGCATATTACTTCACTGATCGAAACTTGTCAAGGAAAACTTGTTTATCATCTACACGAGCAAGGAAACCTTGTCAATAAAAAATTGTCAAGGAAAAATTGCTCGTGTAGATGCAGCTTATAATATGAAGATTAACAAAGATATGGTCAATTAATGAAAAATTATAATATTACTCACTCTGCTTTGGTGTGAGTTTCTAAATCTTTCAGAATATCGCGTCCAACATGAAGATAAAAAGGGTGCTGTGTTGCCTGAAAGACCAAATATTCGACAGCTGATCAAAGTCAGGGCACGGCTAACTCACAGATTGAACCCTGAAACAACCTCTGGGCTGATCTAAGTCAGGGCACGGCTAACTCACAGATTGAACCCTGAAACAACCTCTGGGCTGATCTAAGTCAGGGCACGGCTAACTCACAGATTGAACCCTGAAACAACCTCTGGGCTGATCTAAGTCAGGGCACGGCTAACTCACAGATTGAACCCTGAAACAACCTCTGGGCTGATCTAAGTCAGGGCACGGCTAACTCACAGGTTGAACCCTGAAACAACCTCTGGGCTGATCTAAGTCAGGGCACGGCTAACTCACAGATTGAACCCTGAAACAACCTCTGGACTGATCTAAGTCAGGGCACGGCTAACTCACAGATTGAACCCTGAAACAACCTCTGGACTGATCTAAGTCAGGGCATGGCTAACTCACAGGTTGAACCCTGAAACAACCTCTGGGCTGATCTAAGTCAGGGCACGGCTAACTCACAGATCAAACTCTGAAACAGCCTTTGGGTTGATCTAAGTCAGGGCACGGCTAACTCACAGATCGAACCCTGAAACAACCTCTGGGCTGATAAAAATTACAGTTGTGATCTCAAACGGGCAATATAGATCTTGCTAACATAACGTGTATTCTGTAACCAATAGTACCTGATAAAGGAGATAAGTCGCCTCAGCTAGTTCAGGTCTGAGTGGATAAAACAAGACGTCGGGGGATTTGGAATGCCAGTTGAACCTCTCAGGTAATGCCTGGTATTTACGCCAGATATAATAGAAAACTGCGTGGGTGCAGATGGCTTCTCCTATGTCGCCTTTCAAAACCTTAACGGAATGACAAAAATAAACTTCTAAATTCCAATTGGAATACAGTGGAGGAAGAGCCACTCTGTGGAATCCACTGTTAATTCTCATCCATCCATCCATCCATCCATCCATCCATCCCTCCCTCCCTCCCTCCCTCCCTCCCTCCCTCCCTCCCTCCCTCCCTCCCTCCCTCCCTCCCTCCCTCCCTCCCTCCCTCCCTCCCTCCCTCCCTCCATCCATCCATCCATCCTTTCATTCATTCATTTTTTTATTTTTTTAATGACACAAAGTTATTAGAATAATTAATCCTCCAAAGGACCACTCGTGGTTAAATTTCACTACACCCCACCTTACCCTACCATTCGATATCCTCAATTTATGTACTAACCTGAACTCCAGCAAATGCAGCATGTAGCGAATCAATCCACGAATTCTCTATTTTTGCTGTTTGAAAATTTACGTTTACGTGTAGAGGAGTGTCACCAGAACCCTCGTGACATTTTAATCGCCTGAAATATTGAAGAACAAACAAGAAAGTATGAATGACAGCCATGATGTAACAATAACGACAGCGACAAACAAGAAACAATATGGCTGATATCTAAAAGAATATGAATCAGTAGTGTACCCTTTTCTAAGATGATTCCGTACTGTTTTGTATAAATCGTTGAAACGTTTAAGATCTTCTGGGTTTCCAAACATGATATATCCCTGTTGACACGAGGAAATGAAAGAGTCTGTAATACAGGTAATAAGGTTTTTTTTGCAGATACATTTATCATGTGAAGTTCACTCAAGGTCAAGGCTGAGATTATAATACAGAAGGAAATATATACCTTGAGAAGATATTCATAGAATGAGTCTAACCCAGCACCTACTCCACTCATGGTACCCTTCCACTGACCAGTCTTTATATCTATAACGTTACCTACAAAAACACATCAACAACCTTTAGTATTAAATAAGCTACGCGTCATGGTTTCCTAGGCTTCTCTCGTGTTCTCTCCACATCCCGTGTGTCTTTATCAGAGTATAATACATGGAAAACTGTTTTTTATCCCTTAAATAATTTATTATTATCATTATTAATCTATGTTTTTTTGCGTCTACTCAGATATTTTCCCTCAATACAATCCTTACTAAGCTCTTTCTAAAGGTGTGTACATCTTTCCATTCATCCCCCCCCCCCCCCTTTGGTGCATGGAGCCCTGAGGGATTTCAGGGGAGGGAGGTTACTTCTAAACATTTTGTGCAGGGATGCCATGTGCAGTCTCTTTACCTCTTACCCTTTTATATCCCAAATTTTGGCAAAAAGGTACCTCTTTCATATACCTTTTTGCCTGAAAAGGTACCCCTTAATTTTGATGCAGCCTAAATATGACTATTGGTCATAACTAGTGTAAAATGGCATGCAAGTTCAGCTTCATTGTACTGAATTGTAATTTTAGCTTCATCTTTCCTTTTCTATACCAAAAATCAAAAAATTGAATTTGCAACCTTTTCTACAACTCTGGCCTGAAAAAGGTATGGTAATTGTTTTCAGGCGGAGCACCCCTATATATTTAAGTAAAGGGACTACCCCCCCTCCCGTCTCCCCTGGGCTTTGAGATCAACTATTTACATAAAAAATAAGCTGTTCGTGAAAATGAATTCTTTACCAAGTAATCCAGTCACATTGGACCTGTTATTCCACACTCCTGACACAGCCCTTCGAGCCAAATTCTCAAAGGTTGGATCATTCAAGAGACGGCTTAGAATACCAAACTCTATAATGAGGGTACCAGCCCCAGCTAAACATGTGTCGGTCCAACTCTCCACTGGCAAACCTGTTTGTAGATTAACCTAAGAAAACAGGGATCAAACAATTAAAAGATATTATTCATCAATTATTAATTATATTAATTTATATCTAATATGATTGCAAAAATGTTCATGTCATATAAAATAACTATAATTATAAAATAGTTCAGATATAACGCATGCTCTGATGAGACTACGTTTACATGAGACTATGTTAAAACATGGCAATTTCAATATTATATACAACAAATAGACAACGTTATGCCATGTTTACATAATGATATAAATAAGAGGGAAGCTTGGAAGAAGACGAGAGCTGCTGTGTTAAAGACCAAGCCACATGCATGCAGGCAAGGTTTACACAGAGCTCAAGACCTCTCCCAAACTGTCCCGAGTAAATAACAAAATAACAAATAGGAATTAATTAAAAATCATTTTTTTGTTTAGATTCTTACAGCACGATGCTTAAAAGTATGACCACTTTTAATATATTAGCATACTTCTATGCACAGATTTTATGCTGCGAAACTAGCTAGTTTTTACACATCTTATTTGGTGAAACCAGACAGCTTGGCATCAAATGTGTTAGTTTAACGATGTACAAAATCCTGTGCATAGAAGTATGCGAATATATCAAAAGTGGTCATACTTTTTCATACAGAATCCAGGAATAATGTTATGGAAAATTATTCCTACCCTATATGTCTATTGGAACAGGCTCTAGCAATCTTGACAATAAAGATTATTTATGTATTACTAAAATCTAGAATATAATTTTAATTTTAAAATTTTAAAACATGAAAATGTTCCAATTAAAGCATGAGACTTACCCTTGGATAAGGGATTCCTGAAGGAGATCTTTCAAATGCTTCTACGAGTCTATTAGCCAAATCATGTGCTAATGTCAGAAGATCATCATCATAGTCTTGAGGAACCATGTCACCAAATGGCTGGAGAGGATCCTTGATGATCAAATGAGCTGACAATAGAGCACCTAAGACTCTGATAGAAAAGGGATCAAGAGTATAATTATATATCGGCCCTAGCTCACAATCTCTTTCCAATACTTGTTGAAGCACATGAGGTAAAAAAAAGTATTATAAGAAAATTATTTAAGAAAATATTTGCCAAAATTAATCCACATCTCAAATTCATGACTTTAAAAACTGGAGCGAGGGCAGTTTGAATTACAACAACAATCCTTTTCATACTTAGTTTTTCATACAGCTGGCTATTTGTTCATGCACATGCACTGTTTCAATCCCGGGGGCGGTACTCCCTATAATGGACTATACAGGGATGCTCTGCCCGAAAGGGGTACTTTTTCAGGCTGCATGTATAGAAAAGGGGTGGGAATTTGTGAGTTTTGGAATAAAAATGGGTAGATTTTCTTCAAAGGTATATGAAAGGGGAGCTTTTCAGGCAAAAAGGTATCAAAAAGGCTGGGGTACCTTTTTGCTGAAATTTGGTATATCAAAGGGTAAGGGGTCGAGAGTCCAGATGGAGCATCCCCGTATGAAACGACCCAAAGTACCCCCCCTAGGTTTCAATCCCTTGATCCAATTAACATCAACAGCTATCACACTGACCAACATCAGATTGCCTGCATGTACATGTGGTCATGGGTCTTGGTCATGGAGAATATATTTCAAACTTTCAAAGTCAGACAACAAATTTTAACATATTAACTAGAATACAAAACTGAACTTCGAATTCAACTACAACATCTTACAATTCAAACATGCAGTATATTCCCTACTGACAGTCTCCTTTTCTTTTTCTTTTTTCCCGATGGATTGGCATTCGCAAGGAGCCTCTGCCAGAAGGTACATAAGTACCCTTATGAAAATAATTGAGCTGCAGCAAGGTTGCAGCAAGCTTGCCGCAACCTTGCTGCACACTAATCAATGTGCCACAAGCCAGTTGTAATGCTGTGCCTATATGTGCCACAGTATGGCAACCATCTGGCAATGTGTGTCACAGTCGGCAGCTTTCTGGCAATGTGTGCCACAAGGCAAAAGCTCTCTGGCAATGTATGCCACAAGGCAAAAGCTCTTTGGCAATGTTTGCCGTAAAGTAATGGTGCTGTGGTAATGTGTGCCACAGTTTGCAGCTTTCTGGCAATGCGTGCCACAGTTTGCAGCTTTCTGGTAATGCATGCCACAGTCTGCATCTTTCTGGCAATGTGTGCCATAAAGCAATGGCTCTGTGGCAGTGCGTGCCACAAAAAAAAGTTCTGTGGCACTGTGTGCCAAAAGGCAAAAACTCTCTGGCAATGTGTGCCAAAGTCTGCAGCTTTCTGGCAATGTGTGTCATAAAGCAATGGCTCTGTGGCAGTGTGTGCCAGAAAGCAATAATTTCAGGCACTGTGTGCCAAAAGCTAAAAACCCTCTGGTGATGTGTGCCACAGTGTGGCAACCCTTAGGCATGCTGCTTTCTGATGAAGAAATGTACATGTGCCAATCAGTTCATCAGCTAGCTGAGATTGTTGAAGTCAATTAAAAACTAATTACATTTATGTAATGTAATTGAAGATAACAGGCTCCTAAGCTGACAGGGAAAAAATGGTGAAAGGAAAAATAAATAGATCTAAAGCTGTGGTGTGCATTAAAATGTTGAAAAAAAAATATTTTTTCCAGTTTGAAATGTTTGTCTCTTGGCAAAAAACTTAAACTAGATTTTGATATGTATCTCAAAAACATTACCTTTTCCTTCACAAGTCTAGTTCATTTCATTGTCTAACCTTAAGTATATAGAAAATTCCAGTATTTTTCTTAGGCAATTAATGGCCTTTGAGGCAGTTTTTCTCTGCTTAAAAAATCTGCTGATCTCCTGGTTTGATCGTCTCAAATGCACGAGAAAGGGCGCGGGGAACCATAGCAACCAACGATGACTGTCTTGCAGTGTGTGTATTTTGGCACCTCTTCGGTGCCTTTGAGTCTAGTGAAGAAATCCACAACTTTTTGCTCTCGAAATCCAGCAGAAAAGGACGGTTTTGTTGTTCAAATTGGACCAAAAAAGGTAAGAAAATAATGATCTAATATTTTTATATGAAATAATATTGAATCTTGATGTAAATATTGAGCTAGCTTGCAGAAAAAATTGTAAAAAAAGGACGGACTTTAGTTGTACACGCAAAAAGTCGTGAATGAAAATTATCGAGATGATCCTTGACTTAATGTTTATAAAAACTATTCCTGATGACGGAAAAAGTGTTTGGAAGACAAATACGATTTTGAATATTTGCTTACAAATTTTTGATATAGATTATTTTCTTTTTGATAAGCTAGTAAAACCCAAACATTACAGTCATTTCAGCTTGTGTGAACAGCACTTCTTTAATTTCTAATTTCTTGCTTTGAAAATCTTTCATTATTTTATTAATTCGATTTGTACAACTCAATATTTTCTAAATATTGTTTAGTTTCATTCTGATCTAAGTGAGGTTAATAAAGTAATAATTTCAAAAAATTTTCTTCACTTTCAATCAAGCCATGCGCCAAAACTGATAAAACTTGAACGCTAAGCTTACATTTTTTCATTCAAGCGAAACTTACGCTTTTACTTTGTTCATAAAATGCTATATAAATATACAAAATTGTAAACACTAAAATCCCAATAGCAATGCACATGCTGATGATTTTTTATTTACTACAGGAAGTGTGGGGATGCTGTTGAAAAATAAAGATTTTCAACTCAAGAACTGCTTTTTTTGAAGACCATTCAAGAAGGAAGCTAGCTGGCACAGAGGCACAAAGCAGTAGATACAGATAAGAAATATAAACGAAAAAAAAAAACACCTATTTTTTTACAGTAATATTCATCAAGTGAACCTTTGATGTTTAGATAATCAACTTTGTTCATTTAGGAAACTATTTTTGAAGCATGTAAATATTGCTGCTTGACTTAGTAAGGAAGTCAGGAAAGATTTAACAAACATACCAAATCAACAGCCAAATTAAAAGTATTTTTATCTGGAACTGTTATCTTTTCTCATAGAAGTTGCCGATTGTGTACTATTTTTTTCTCCTCTTTCTGTCTCCATGCAGATTTAAGTGCATTTTGTTGTACATGATATTGAAGTTTTTACTTAAAAGTTAGGTTGATAAATAGTAAGTTAGAAAAAATATTGACTTGTGTTATATGCATGCCAAATAAGGCTGGCAGAAGTTTCTGGCACACCACTGGCATCCTAATTTGAATTTGACATGCAAATTAGGTGCTGTGGCAGCCTTGTGGCATTGTGTGCTAGAGTTGTGGCACAGTGTACCAGAACTACTGTTCTGGTAACCCCGCCGCAAGCTTGCCATGAAGGTTGTGGCACACTTTTGGCAGCCTAATTTGAATTTGACATGCAAATTAGGTGCTGTGGCAGCCTTGTGGCATTGTGTGCTAGAGTTGTGGCACAGTGTACCAGAACTACTGTTCTGGTAACCCCGCCGCAAGCTTGCCATGAAGGTTGTGGCACACTTTTGGCAGCCTAATTTGAATTTGACATGCAAATTAGGTGCTGTGGCAGCCTTGTGGCATTGTGTGCTAGAGTTGTGGCACAGTGTACCAGAACTACTGTTCTGGTAACCCTGCCGCAAGCTTGCCATGAAGGTTGTGGCACACTTTTGGCAGCCTAATTTGAATTTGACATGCAAATTAGGTGCTGTGGCAGCCTTGTGGCATTGTGTGTGCCAGATTTATGGCACAGTGTACCAGAGAAGTATGCCGCAGGTTCTGGCACATTTCTGCGGCACACACTGCCAGAGAGCAGTGTGCCACTAGTTTCTGGCACATTTTTCTGGCACACACTGCCACAAGACTGCCACAGTACCTAATTTGCATGTGAAATTCAAATTAGGCTGCCAGAGGTGTGCCAGAATCTTTTGGCAAGCTTGCAGCACAGTTGCCAGAACAGTGTGCCAGAGGCCTCATATTTTCATAAGGGTATATAGGTACTAGCTGACATGTCAAAAATTTGTAATCATACCTTATAGTAACTTCAAATACTTGAACCGTACTGTTTCTGTCAAAGGAAACATGGTCTATAACATTCTGTACAGCACGTTTAAATTCACTACTGTTACCCATAATCTAAAACCAAAAAAAAGCAACATTCAAATACAATATTATTGTTGGAATAATTGTTCAAGTGCCTATAAACCCTAATTCAATATTTTCAGTATTGATTCTACATGAAGTGAATAGTTGAATGGTAAAATATTTTTATAAGATTAGAGCAATGCATCTTGGAGATATTAAAGGGGCACTTGGATGAAAACGCCCCATATTTTAAAAGTCCGAATAGTTCAAGTATTTAAGGATAATATGACTCAATCATGATTATGAAAACCAGATTGGCAAAAATTTTAGCCTGGGAGACACTCGCAGGTGAGAAATTTTGGTTTAAAAACTAAAAGAACAATAGGGTTGAGTAAATGACATCATTTACTCACAATTTAGATGCTGAAAAATATATATAATTTTTATCCGCAAATTTCGACTGTGAAGAAAATATGTTGCTTGGCTACTATTGGGGCCATATAGATAAGTTTAACCAAGTTTCAATTCATTTCCAATTTTCATTGATTTTCATCCAAGTGCCCCTTTAAGGTTTGTACTTCTAATATGTTACAAATGCTGTGACGTATCTGGAGGAATTATTAAATATACAAAACTTTTTATAAAACAACATTGCAATTGTCTTACTCAGGGCCAGCTCAGAGGTTTATAGAAAGATTATTGTAAATTTGTTTTCTCATAGAAATCAGTGTTTAAATTTACAAATGATGACAAATAAACTCAAATGCCTCCAGATACATCATAACATTAAGATATTGGAAGTATTAACCTTTATATCTCCAAGATGTGTCACTCAAATATTGAGTTAGGGTTTATAGGCACTTTAAATAATGAACTTACTGCAAGAGTTCCTAATGATTCCACTAGAGTTAGAGAATAATTTCCTAGAACATCATTTATATTGATATTTGACCTAAAATGACAACATTAATTCAAATGATGAGAAAATATATGGAACAATCTAGATGATTAGAGTATTAAGGAAAACTTTCTCTCAAAACCTTCAAGGCTTCAATGAAGGAATACTTACATGCTCAGAGCAATATTTGTAACATGTGTTTGTCAATTAGTTTAAAACATCATATTTATTAAGTAGTTTTCTTCATTTAACCTTTAAGCTAGGTTGTCTTATTATGCCTTTCTTCTTATAATGTCTATCTTATTGTAAATAGTTTCTGAAAAGCCTCACGAGGAGTTTAAGCTATTAAAGTTTATTATTATTACTAATGGAACAAGCTATGATACATTGAGGGGAGGGGTGGGGTATATTAAAGTTATAGGAAGTTATATATCAATATTAAGTCATTATATGACTCAAAAAGAACACATTAATTATTGGGAAATATAAAAACTATCAAAATGGAAGAAGGTATTATTTTTTTATTCAAGTACTAAGTTCTTATATATCATCGTAAATTTAAAGCGATTATTGAACAAATCCTGTACGAACAAGTTGTAATCTCCTGTTCAATTAAAGAAGGAGAATTTTACTTATATACTTACGGGTTAAGATGATCTGGTCCTCGTCCCGTACAGTGTATAGGATCTAGTTCATCTAAAGGAAATGCGTATTTCATGTAGTTGTCGTACCCATAATAAAACATTCTACGAGCTGCTTCCCGTGTTTTGATTCGCTCCGATTCACTAAAATGCTGATATTTTCTTTCAAGAGTCTCCTCATTTTCCTCCTTGCCATTGATCTCGGGTACTAGATCATTCAAAAATAATATAAAATATAGTAAACAGCATCGATAACTGAACAACATATTTCTTTTCCTGTCTTCGAATCATACTGTTTATTATTGACGAGATATGAGGGGTCTGGCACTAGATCTATTGTTCATTAGCCAATCAGAGCACGGCCCGTGTAATATTAATAATGAGTCGTATTGTTATCTTTCATTCACACAATACTCCAAGGGCGTGATTTTTCAGATATTAATATGAACCTCTTCATAGTTTCTTTCAAAAATTTTGCATTCAATGAATAGTATATTTTTAATACACCTAATAATTTGCCTAATTTTTTTTCGGGGGGGGGGGGGGGGGCAGGGGCAAACCCGTTTTCAGAATATGAACCAAAAGTTCGGCCAACCAAAAAAAAAGGAGGTGGGCCCCCTGGCTACACACCTGGGAATTGATAGAAGTTATCCAGAAGACACTACTCCTTCAGCAGGTGCTGGGAAAAAATCCAAGTCCGCCAAGGAATAGGAATCGATTATTTTTTCAAAACAGGTGTTATCTGATATTTCACTGTTTTGAAGGTATAGACTAACATTTTTGAGATTATCTTGTTGGTATATACTGAAACAGTCATTCTCATCAGTCTAGAGAACTTTAGAACAAAAAATATATATTTCTATAAATTAATTCCTATTTGCCATTTTGTTATTACTTATTTCTGTGAATATTTTCTTACAATTTCCATTCGCTCATCTGTTTTCTCAGGCTACTCTGCTTTTGAAACAGTTGAATCTTACACAAAAAGGGGTCTATTCAACTCTTACACGATGCCAAGTCCAAAGGTGAGCAGACAGGAGTGTTATAATTTTTTCAATACACAATCACTTTCATGAGCCTTTATTTTTTGTGACTCATTTCAAAAACAACATTTACAAGATCAAAATTCTATGAATGAATAACGGGGTCAAGTTTATTTTTATCAAATTAAATTTTTATTAATTGAAGGAAAAAGGGTAAAATCAAATCTGGTAAACAAAAGAATACTACAAGTGTACAAGCATTTAATATAATAATCCAGAGCTGTCTAAGATTACAAACAATTGACGAAATAATGGTGTCCTTCCTGATGGGATTAGACTGATCAAGGCACTCTCTGAGTCATGGTACTCCTTCTTGGAAGAAAGTTTCATAAAGTGTTTAAGTCTGAATAAAACCAGACAAGATATTTCTTAGGAAATGTATGAAAACAAACTCCTTGCTTAACTCAGAAACTTTCATCCCTCATCTTTAAAAGTCCACAGGGAGCTGCTAGTTACAGTAGTTCAGAGACCATGGAACACAAAATACAGTTTGATTCTAGATATTAATGACACGACTGAGTTTCTGGATGCGGTTTAGAAGTAGATCTCCTTGTTTGATTGAAGCCTGATACTGCCAGTTCTTGTGGTCTGGTCTGAAGGATTACGAACAAAGACCTAATTAATTTAGCAAATACACAATGGAAAAGAAATACAGAGTAGTGATACCTTAGAAGGGTAATGAATAAAAAAAAACAATGAATGAATGGATGGATGAATGGGATGGATGGATGGATAGACGAATGGGATGGATGGATGGGATGGATGGATGAATGAATGGGATGGATGGATGAATGGGATGGATGGATGGATGGATAGATGGATGAATGGGATGGATAGATGGATGGATTGATGGGATTGATGGATGGGATGGATGAATGAACGAACAAATGAAGGAATGGATGGATGGATGGATGAATGGATGAATGGGATAGATGGATGGATGGATGGATGGATGGATGGATGGATGGATGGATGGATGGATGGATGGATGGATGGACGAATGGATGGATGACTAAATGGGAGGAAAACCAGAGAACCTAGAGAAAAACCCTTCAAGCACAGGAGAGAACCAACTAGAAACTCTAACTCACATCCAACACTGAGCCTCGAGGGACTCCAACTTGGGTCACCTTAGTGAGCGGTGAGTATCTATACTCTACGCCACCTGTGCTTCCCACTAAACATGGAAAAAACTCAAGTCATCCCTGTGTGCTAAGATGACTAGAAGTATTACTGCATTACCCCCAAAGGATGGAATACTAGTCCATCACATAATAGACCTCATCAGCTTGGGGTAATGTGACCACCTGTCATTCTCTTGAGAATAAGATTCTTTGTTTGATTTGTATCCATATTCATGTATCTTCTCATGCGCAACCATTAAACAATGAAATGATACTCTGGGGAATGATACATGGTCTGAAGTTGGACAACATTACACCCAAGCCGATGAGGTCTATTACTGCCCTTCCTTCCCCCTTCCCCAACCTAATATTTGCCAAGAACTCCTCAACACTTCGTAGGACCCATTTATACATAAAGGAAAAGAGTGAGCAAGTTGTTATGTTGACCAGCAACAGACACTTCAGTTTACATGTTACGTACCTGTTGGTTTCAACAATACCCCCAACTTTGTCAATTTTACAATGAAGCCTACCAGCAGCAATGAACCTAGATAGTTCCCTGCAGGAAAGATAGAGAGAGAATGGATATGGTGACGCAAGTGAAAAACGCATTGTGCATGCTCAGTAGTTTGTCGTGTTTACAAAGAAAACCATTGGAGATTTACCAGCGTTTAGTAAATCTCTAAAGTTAAGGCCGTCTGGGGAAAGTTAGCGCTTATTTTTTCCTGACACATTACTTTAGTCATTTTCTTTCCCTGGTTAAATAATACAAGAGAAATTCGCATAATACAAGACATGTAAATCTCCAATGGTTTTCTTCATAAACATGACCTATCTAGGAATTTTCTGCCAAACTTCTGAGCCTGCGCAGTGCGTTTGTCACCCGTGTCAGATATGGTTACGAACTATGGATTCATCAATTCTTTACTACTTTGTCGCAGTCTTGTCTCATCACCATGGCTGCCATGTCTTTGTATAAGCCAGTTCACAGTTTAAGAATCGTTTTCAGTGTGCATACAATTTTATCCTTAATTTCTAACCTTCTTTAAGTTTGTTTAATTAAAAACAAATTAAGAAGGTTTAAACAAAAGGTGAGAAATTCGGGTTAAAATCACATGCGCACTGAAAACAACTCTTAAGCTGTGAACTGGTTTATTCTGACAGACAGACTCTCTCCTGGAGGCAAACCATCAATATTAAAAATAGATAAATAATTAATTTATTTATTTTTTGTCCTTTTGCCTTGTACTAATAATGTTGTACCTTAATGTTGTTCAATCATTTAATATTGTAAATGTACTTAATATGTAAATAAAGTATTATACAATTAAAAAATAAATAAATAGATAAATAAATAAAATGTTAAAAAAATTATAATAACAAATAAAAAATAAATAATAATAATAATAAATAACATGACCATATATCTGAATAATTAACCACATGATTCTACTCACTTATCAATAAATGCTTCACTGACACCAAAGGCTTTAGCCATATACTCTAGTGTAAGACTGCGATAGGATTCCAGTAGCTGTGTATAGGCCAGGATTCTCATTTCACGCACATAATACCGGTAGTGTGGGGCCATTAGCCTGTCCTGCTTTAGTATTACTTCAACCTCAGCTGGAGAAAATATTGAAACAAATTTTGTCAATTCTGCACTATTTGCACTTGCACATATACCGTAACAGTAAAGTTGATGTGACTAGGTGATTATATCAGAATTCTATTCTATTAAAGGGGCACTTGGATGAAAATCGATAAAATTGGAAATGGCTTCAAACTTGGTTAAACTTATCTATATGGCCCCAATAGTAGCCAAGCAACATATTTTCTTCACAGTCAAAATTGGCGGATAAGAATTATATTTTTTTTTCAGCATCTAAATTGTGAGTAAATGACGTCATTTACTCAACCCTATTGTTCTTTTAGTTTTTAAAGCAAAATTTCTCAACTGCGAGTGGCTCCCATGCAGGCTAAAATTTTTGGCAATCTGGTTTTCACGATCACGATTGAGTCATATTATTCTTAAATACTTGAACTATTCGAACTTTCAAAATGTGGGGCATTTTCATCCAAGTGCCCATTTAACTGACTCCGTATAATTTGATCTGATTGGTCAAATGAAGTGGTGCAATTAGTAATGAAATCACACTGCTGAGAGCCAATCAGATTGCAGAATTCGCCAGTGATTTCAAAATGGATATGATTATTATCAAATAAATGTAATACTGTATAATCAATGATATGACTGATACTGCAGGAACCATACCTAATGCTTTAAAGAACTGAGCATAATGACAGTTATAGAAAGAAAGCAAAAATTCCTTGATAACAGGTAATTGATGCAACACTTCTAGAATCTCTGCACCATTAACCACTTTCTTCTTCAGGTCCACCCTCTCTAGAGATATGATGCTGGATACTACCGTCAGCGTTACAAACTTCTTGTAATCCATTAGCTCGTAAGAGGTGAAGGTTGATATACTCTCCAGGAAGTTGTTAGCTGCAGCTTTGAAGTCACGAATGGAGAGGTAGTAAATACCATGATAGACTTTCAGCCTGTTCCGTCGATCCCAGTCACCACCTTCTTCTATTAACCTGGACAAAGAGTATTTTGTAATTATTGTAAAGCACTATGAATGAATCAGGGGTCAAAATAACAGCCGGTCAATGGTCAATGTCTGGCCTAATTTGGTAATTGGCCAGTCAAATATGGTTTTGAATGGACATGTTGACCAGTCATATTTGAAAGAAGAAAAAAAGATAAAATATCATACACTAGACATCTTGACCAGCGTATGACTGGACATTATTTTGAGCCCTGTGAATAACATTTTGTTTCCATAAAATGTCACTTTTACCTAATCTAGTTACCAAAGTTAGCAAAGTTTAATAGCTGCAGTACAACTAGCAAATGTTCAGGAAAGAATTGAGAGGTAAAAACTTCTTCTCCTCAAGAATAAAGTCAGTTCCCTGCACAGATCTAAGGTGCTCATCATTAATTTTGGAAAGAAGCAGAAAGCATATTTACTCTCAAAGCATGAATTGAACATGTTGGATGTACATGTAATGATGAAATCTCAGTCATGATATTTCTGCCAGGGTTATGTAATGTTACTGCATCTCTCAGCCAATGGTATTAGTAAGACTTCGTTGCTTAGCAAAAAAGAGTATTTCTTGTCATTACTTTTTACTTTTAAAAGTCCAAAACTTTTCGCGTTTATCTTAAATTCTTATAAAATACTTTTTATTGACTTGATTAATTTATGTTTTGTGCAAACTTTTTTCTTTGCAAATAATTAAATAAAATGAATACTTACTCTTGTGCTTTAGCAATATTCTTGGTAATCATGTCATTATCCAAGTAAAACAGACCAATGCGAATACGGTAGAATATAATATCAAGTTTGTATCCCAAGGCAACAGCTTTGTCATAACACTTTCTGAATGCCGTTAAAGCACCTTCCTGCAAAAAATATTTTTTAAAAAAACTTTTAAATAAATATTTTATTGAAAAAAAATATTAGATTTCTTACGTTTTTGGAGCATCTTGTAATGTTGATTAAGGTGACTGACTACTTTAGAACATTCAATTTGAGCTGTATTAAAACTTATAAAAAAGTGTTTTGAAAAAAAAAAAAAAGCGTTTTATGTGTTTTTGTTGTTGTTGTTTGAGTACAATTTTCAGTTCATTGAGTTAACAAGACGTTAAATAATGTTTAAAGTAGGTTTCCTGAGAAAATTGCTTCCAGAGCATTTTTAGTTTTCGAGTTGATTTTTTGTGTGCAAAACTTGATTTCCGTCATTTTTCTTTCGAAAACTTGTCAAGATGGTTATATTCAAAATTCATTATCTCGAAAAAGAGCTCGGGACAACCCATTTTTCTTTTCATTTTTGGAATCAGGGTTAAATTCTGTGTAAAATATCTTTCTAAGAACATTTTGTAATTATTCCTTGCTAAAGTAGTCAGTCACCTTAAGTCATGAAAATCTGAGCAGAGGTGGCAAACACATCCAAGAGAATGGCTTTAATCCCATGAATAAGTATAGAGGTTTATACCTTCATCACATGCCATCAGCCATGTTTATAGATGATAATGGGAATTGGATTTGTTCTATATTGTTCCCGGCATCTAACATGGCTGTTGTCACATGACCAGAGCTTTCAATAAAAGGCGGCTACCGGTGGCTTATTGCCGGATACTTCACCTTAAACTGCAGGCTATTTTGACAAAAAATAATTCATTGCCAAATAAAGTTACGGCCCCTTGGGGGATACGGACCCCTACTTTTTGGGATTGACCGTCTACTCCAAATATTATTGAAAGCTCTGCATGACGGTGCAAAACATATATTAAAAGATGAAAAAAGACTAATAATTTTAGCTCTGAACTTTGAATTTTTGGTTTTTCGGATAAACAACAGAGGATTTTGAAACATCTTTTTCCAGATTTTTAGAAGTAAAAAATAGAAAATAGTTTCTGCTTTACCGGGAAAACTGTACTTTGATCTAGGACTTCCAATTATTGGTTAGCTAGTAATCTGATAGGCCTCACTGGCTATATGGGTTTAACAAAATGTATAATTGGAAAGGATTATAACTAAAATTTCAATAGATTTATGCTGGCATCAAGAAACCCTTGGTGGATATAGAACTTTGTAATGTGAGCACTGAAAATGAAATACCACAGACATCTAGAGTCTGTGTTAAACAACAATCATAAGTAATATAAAACTACTGTACCTTATCTCCAATACTGCATAAATATTCTGCTTGTGAAAACAGTTCATCCCTGACTTCTGTTTCTCCCAGATTCTCTTCAGCAAACTTGAGCTTTTCCTCCAGTTTTTTCATCTTTTCCTCATTAGCCTTTTTCATCTTTTCCAGTAATGACTGGTCTACTGGCCATTTTAGTTCACCGCACAACTCTTCATAGAATGGTGCCATATCTATTGTAATGACAAAAATCACATGAATCCTACAAGTATTTGAAATCTGAATGACACCATTGAAAATAACTAGGTCATGATACTCCTAATGGGATGAAACAGCTAAACATACAGTACACAAGATAGGTTGTCAAAGCCAAATAAGCAATAAACAATAATTAGTTACCGGTATATCATTTAAAAAAAAAAAAAAAAATTTATGTAGCGCATTTCCACTAATTGTCCAAAGTGCTGAATAAACTGAAATAAAGACAAATCATATGAACACAAAGTGTTAAGAATCCCAACTGGCAAGGAGACAAACCAGTTGGCTATTTACAAGCATGGTCAAGAAACTGAATTGGACCTAATCGAAATCAGGACAAATACAGTCTCAGCTAGTGGCGAGAGCAGGGCTTGAACCCGGCACCACCGGATTGCGAGACCAACGCTCTGACCACTTGACCATGCTGCCTCCTTTCAACATTGAGTCCATCCAATTCAACAAAATAATTTAGATTCCAAGGGAAGCATGGGTGGCTTAGCAGTGAGAGTTCTCACCCTTCACCAAGGTAACCTGAGTTTGAGTCCTGCCGGGCGTATGTGAGTAGAGTTGTTTGTTGGTTCTCTCCTGTGCTTCGAGGGTTTTTCTCTGGCTTCTCCAGTTTTCCTCCCTCCCCAAAAATGAACTTCTAAATTTTACTTCGAACTTTGGGCTTTCACCTAGCATTCGTGATTGTTCCACGTTGTGATACAACAGCCAAAACTTATAAACAAATAGACTTTTTGATGAGAAAAATGACAAATGTGTTACGGTGCGAACTGAAAAACCATGGGCACCCAGAAATATTTCAAAAAACCTTTTTTTCGTTGAACAATCTGTAATCACTCTCTTACTGCAAGAAGTTTATCTGACTACGAATCAGTCGAACTTCTCGCAGTTAGAAAATTGCTTCAGATTGCTCAACGAACGATACACAATTTCTGAAATATTCTGGGTGCCCACAGTTTTTTGCACTGTAACAGCTTGTGCGGTACAGGTTTCTGATAGGCTCGACTACCCAAAGTTGGAATGCACTCTTTTTATTCTACATTTCGATTGTGACTGTGGCCCCAGTGAGAATAGTCCCATTGTAAATCTTATACAATCTTAACAACAGTTTCTGTTCCTTCTACAATCACAACCTAAATAATCTAACTTACAAACTTTTACAAAATATTTAAGCTTAGCTTAGTAAATAAGCTTACTAAAATTTTCAACAGGTTTTGATAATTTAGACCTGACAAAATAATTTTGCGTTAGGGTTTAAAAAAAATACCAAAAAATACCTAAAAACCAAAATTAAACTTCTAGGTACTTAAATATACGGTTTAGATCCAGAGCAGCAAGTAGATCTTGGCGTAGAGGAGAGCAAAAGTGTACAAAGCTTTTCCAATGGCAGTCATGATGGGTCGGGAAGATGAGCCGGCATCGTGACACAGCATTTCTTACCTTTTTCTTTCACCGCGTCCATGATTTTTTTCTTTGCTTGTTCCTTGTTATTTCCATCAGGGTTAGTTATAACAAACTTCCACTGTGCTATATTAAGGTTAGGATTATTTGGAAGGCCTTCTTCTTCGAGGTTTTCGACAGGCATTTTGACAAAGACGTGCTTTTTACTTCTCACAAAAACTAGAAAATGATTATGGAACCGCGCCTTCTCGCCAACACAGGGAGCCCACCCCCCACACAGGGATCCCATAAAACCTTGGACATGTATGGTTAAATGACTGCTTAAATATACACCTGTATTCTTGTTCGTTTACTGTTGTTCTTGCTGCAAATATTTCGATAGTTCATTATTATGCCTGTGATTTCTTATTAATTTGTCAGTATACAGCTATTTCAAAAAAGCCTTGAATACCGAGTGCTGAATAGTGCATTCCAAGACCAAAGGGCATTGTGGGTCTCATTAATTGGAAATAAAAAGTAAATATACAGCGATTTGCTCTCTTTATGTAGCTAGTGTATTGTTTCGGATGGAATGCAATAAAAATAAAATATTTCTTATTTTCATTTTAGACAATATTACACCACCCAAAATGCATTTCGGTCTTGGAATGAAGTATTCAGTATTCAACGTTTTTTGAAATACCCGTAAAAATAAAACACCGTTCGTTAAAATTATTATTTAAAGGAATATACTAAAACTTCACAACAAAAAGAACAAAAGTGTTCTCGTTCCCAAGCCTGCACTACTGCTAGCCAGCGGAAGGCAACGCGCGAAATGCAATAGCCGGCAGGTTCTGCTTCAGTTAAAGTTTAGTTTGATAAGATTTTCTTAGCCGATATCTTCATTATTTATACCTAACTATTCAAATACTATTCATGAATGTATTCGAGTATTTTAAAATCATTAATGTCTGTACCGATCCTCCCCAGCCCTTCAGGTAAGGCAAAACAAACAAGACAAATAGAATATCATCTAAAACAAGTTTATTGTTATAACATTCAATCATACAAATCACTAATGAAACGAGTTAATAGAATAAATATCTAGTCATCAATGGGATATCTAACCACTTCTATCATCACTAATTCGATAAAAACCAAGGAATTTAGCGGCAGAAACATAACAATAATCATCATCACTAGTACAATCAGCTTTAGCGCCATCCTTAACTCGTAAGAAAGGAACCATTACAATACTGTCCAGGGATAAAGATTCTTCCAAAGGCTGACTTGGTCTGTTGACTGGACTCACACTCGTCACACAGGTCGTACTGGTCGTTGGATGGCTTGTTGTCGTGGTTACAGCAGATTCTTGTGTGGTAGGCGAAGTGGTTACTATGGAACTTGTGAGCATGGCTGGTGTGGCATGTCGAGCTGGACGATGGGTACGGTTCTCTGTATTACGTCTGCGAACTCTAGTGCATTTCCTGAGGTATTCCTAGAAAAGACAAAACACAGAGCGCATGCGTCAACATCTGGGCAAGTGAATGAATAACAAATCACTCAACTATGTAGCAATGAATGTGTACCAAAAAGTTTCTCCGTCAACTCACCTGGATTCGTTTTTTCTTTGCTTTCAAATCCCCTGTCAGATGTTGTTTGATGACTGCTTTAACTTCTGGATCATGTATTCTTGTCATATCTTGGCGTTGCTCGTCAGTGTAATACACTCGAGTTCTCTTTCTTGGAGGACTTGAAAAACCTGCCAAACACACAGAATGGATCGTAAGACACAACAACCTTGTACAACCCCTTCAAGTGTCTGCCCATACGAGTGAATTCATTATAACAGTTAATAACGTACCTTGATCAACGCATGTGATCGTGCCTTGGTCGTTGTTCTGCCAAGGGCGCCAGAACTTTGCTTCGTTTTTGGTAGAAGTGCTCATGATCAAAAATAACGCAGTGCTGACGATAGTAGGAGTAGATTAGAACTAATTGCCATGGGATAAGGAAGAGAGGTTTATATACACGATCACCTACAGGGAGTGGGTCCAGTGCTCGTAGAACAATAGGTATTGTTAAAGTGTTATTTGATTGTCATATTTGATCGGTCAGCGTCGCGTCCTTACATCAATATTGTTTGTATTGTTGATTTGGATTGTTTACTAACGGTCAGTCAGTACGGTGTGAACTTGTCATCATTCACTTGTCTGATCGCTTGGGTAATTTTGTGTTTCTTATTAAAGAGAGCAGGCTGCAGAGTGAAGGTGTTTCTCAGATAACATTAACAATACACAATTGAACATGATATCTTATTGTTCGCGTTGTCGGGTCCTCTAGTAGGTTAGACCAGGAAGTACACATGCTGTGGTTAGAAAATGCCGTCTCTTGGAGTTCGTCAACAACACACGAGTTTGTCTGGTTTGTACGGCTGTCTGTACACAATGTCTTCTCTTCTCCATGAAAATCAACATGTGAACTACTGATGACGTTTTTACATCGCATTTATTGGTTGATTGAATTAATCAATTAATCAACAAGTTGTTGTATAGGATCATGTGGAGGTGTGAACAGGAAGCGACGCAAAAAAAGATTTGTGAATTGCGCGCGTGTTCTTAATGAAGAACCAACGCCAGTGGGCAGGAAGCATCCAAATTTTATAAATGGTATAAGCAGATATGGTATTCAGCGAGGAAAAGAAGCGGGCTATAGCGTAACGAAAGGTATCAAAGAAACATTGTGAAACAGACCGAAAACATCAAAGTCATGAAAAGAAAAAAATGTTCATGGTCGTCAACATGACTTTTTTAAACATTTTCTGAATTAAAAGCGTGTGTGTAAACTAGAGTTAGTAATAAGGGTTTTTGAAACTTTTCAATCCGTGTGATGCATACAAAATGCGTAGAATTGGAATTCGTTTACAATTGGATTTTTTTCGGCAAAGTGAGTTCAAGATTCAAGATTCCATATTTCACACACCAAGTTTAAATAAGTCATATTTACATGTATTGTTTGAATTATAGATGTAAGTGATGAGGATTATTGTTATCTTCCTAATCGTAATTGTTTTTAACTCTGTAACTGTGAAAATCGATGATAATGGAATTTTGAGTTGATTTTAGAATTTGTTTTGAGAACGAATACGCAAAAAGAAGGGCTACATTTCCGTTTGACGAAAACACGTGGTTTTTTACTTCAGGGTCAATGGAACTTTATACCACTGCAATAAGGTTGTGACGTGTGGTAGGCCATAATTTTTTTCTGTTGACTCTAGGCTCCTTGAAAGGCGTCATTAGGAAGTCATTTCTCGGCTTTACTACGTTTACTACCACTGAAATGCCTTAAGTTTCCTTCTTATTCCGCACTTGTTGTATACGACGAATGCAATAATGGCCGCCATTGACTTTCAGGACAATAAAAACTAATTTTGAAAAATGAGCACCCTCATCAGAAAGAGCAAGCAGAAATATGTATTTTTGGAAAGTTTTATTGCTATAAATAGAATTCAAGTGAAGTTATTTGGAATCAAAATTACAGAGATTTGTATGTGTTCAGTCAACTGAGGACTAGCCTTTATTTTGCTGTTTTTCACAATTATAAATTCTCATAAATTTTCAAGAGTCTAATATTTCTACCTCAAACTTTCTAGCTTTGTTCTAATCTATAATTCTAATGTGATGCTTAATTAAAATATGAATTACAAAAATTATTATGATGAAGTGGAGGCCATTATTGCATCCGGGGTATTCGTTACATCTACGCATAACTCGTAACTGCTAATCATTATCTGAAATAACGAAAACCAGATGAAAATCTAAACAATCCAGAACAACTTAATAAATAAGGAAGGGAAACCCTTTATAAAACGGACAATGACCACAATTCTCTTCTCAGAATTAGTGGCTTCTATTCAGCGGATACCAAGGGACCTGTTGGTTCGTGTTGGTTGCTTGCTGCCAACACGCACGAATTTCACAAGTGTTGTTTATCTTTCTTTTCTGTTCACACCTCCACATGATCCTATACACCTTATTGTATTTTGAGCACGCACTAAATCAAATATTATTAATTAATTCAATGTAAAAACACTCAGTTCTTGTGTGGATTTTCATGGACAAAAGAAGTCCTAGTGTAGAGCCATACATAAGACTCCGTGGCAAACCAGAGACAAACTCAACCCGTGTAATATTGACGAACTCCAAGAGACGGCATTTTCTAACCACAGCATGTTAACTTCCTGGTCTAACCTACTAGAGGACCCGACAACACGAACAACAAGATATCATGTTCAATTGTGTATCGTTAATGTTATCTGAGAAACACCTTCACTCTGCAGCCTGCTCTATTTAATAAGAAACACAAAATTACCCAAGCGATCAGACAAGTGAATGATGACAAGTTCACACCGTACTGACTGACCATTAGTAAACAATCCAAATAAAGAATACAAACAATATTGATGCAAGGACGCGACGCTTACCGATCAAATATAACAATCAAATAACACTTTAACAATACCTATTGTTCTACGAGCACTGGACCCACTCCCTGTAGGTGATCGTGTATATAAACCTCTCTTCTTTATCCCATGGCAATCAGTTTTAATCACTCCAACTATCGTCGGCACTGCGTTATTTTTGATCATGAGCACTTTTACCAAAAACGAAGCAAAGTTCTGGCGCCCTTGGCAGAACAACGACCAAGGCACGATCACATGCGTTGATCAAGGTACGTTATTAACTGTTATATTGAATTCACTCGTATGGGCAGACACTTGAAGGGGTTGTACAAGGTTGTTGTGTCTTACCATCTATTCTGTGTGTTTGGCAGGTTTTGCAAGTCCTCCAAGAAAGAGAATTCGAGTGTATTACACTGACGAGCAACGCCAAGATATGACAAGAATACATGATCCAGAAGTTAAAGCAGTCATCAAACAACATCTGGCGGGGGATTTGAAAGCAAAGAAAAAACGAATCCAGGTGAGTCGACGGAGAAATTTTACGGCACACATTCATTGCTATATAGTTGAGTGATTTGTTATTCATTTACTTGCCCAGATGTTGACGCATGCGCTCTGTGTTTTGTCTTTCCTAGGAATACCTCAGGAAATGCACTGGTGTTCGCAGACGTAATATAGAGAACCGTACCCATCGTCCAGCCCGACATGCCACACCAGCCATGCTCACAAGTTCCCTAGTAACCACTTCGCCTACCACACAACAATCTGCTGTAACCACGACAACAAGCCATCCACTGACCAGTACGACGTGTGTGACGAGTGTGAGTCCAGTCAACAGACCAAGTCAGCCTTTGGAAGAATCTTTATCCCTTGACAGTATTGTAATGGTTCCTTTCTTACGAGTTAAGGATGGCGCTAAAGCGGATTGTACAAGTGATGATGATTATTGTTATGTTTCTGCCGCTAAGTTCCTTGGTTTTTATCGAATTAGTGATGATAGAAGTGGTTAGATATCCCACTGATGACTAGATAGTTATGTTATTAACTCGTT
Organism: Anthopleura sola; assembly: GCA_023349425.1. Classification (NCBI taxonomy): domain Eukaryota; kingdom Metazoa; phylum Cnidaria; class Anthozoa; order Actiniaria; family Actiniidae; genus Anthopleura; species Anthopleura sola. Next base: position 11,216,267 of record JALHLI010000006.1, on the reverse strand, counting down.
TCATTAGTGATTTGTATGATTGAATGTTATAACAATAAACTTGTTTTGGATGATATTCTATTTGTCTTGTTTGTTTTCTTTACCTGAAGGGCTAGGAAGGATGGGTTATACAGTACATACGCCAACACATTGATGAATGATTAGGTATAAATAATTTCATATTGACAAATACGGTTTAAAACAAAACTTCAAAACCTTATAATTACCATTTATGTATCGTGTAAAGATAATTTGAAAATTAAAACTCGAAATCCTCTGCGAGCTCGGCAAACTTTGCAAAAAAATCGTAAGAAAACAGCATTGAAAATTACAATGGATTTTTTCTTTCCATACGATAAAACAATGAAAATTAAACAGCTTTTTTCTTGGTGCTCCGTTCAGAAATAAAGCACTTAAAGGCGCGGAAATACGAGCATCAAAATCATTCAACTTGTCGCGCAACATTGTTGCATTGCAAGTTGCAGAGCGAATGTGGCTCATATCACAACAAAGTTTTCTTGCGCGACATTGTTGCAGAAGTAGAAGCGCTTTCTACTCTGCAACAAAGAAAATTTATTGCGCGCGGAGTGGTAGTACGAGCAGCATTGGTTCTGCAACTTGCGACGCAACAATGTTGCGCGACAAGTTTAACGATTTCGTTGCTCGCATTTCCGCGCCTTAGGGAGCACCGAAAGCATCCTAGAAAAGTGAGAAGCACTTGACTACGACTCGTGCTTTTTGAGCCACATTTTTTCGTGGTTAGATCACTTCCTGCGTGCTTTTACACTGGATTAAAAATCTGATTCACTCAACCGTTCCGCAGCTTCTGTGAGCAGCGGGCTACATTATACACGCATCAAGCATTCCGCGCTACTGCTCTAAGCGCATGCTCAGGGGACTAAAAAATGAGATAATATTTTGTAAAACATGTTATATTTTAGTTGTATTTTTCTTGTCAAACACAATTTTCATTAAATATTCAAGATCACGTACCGTTAAGCGAATTTTGAGTCAAATATACCAAAAAAATTCATATTTTACAAAATATTATCCCACTTTTTAATCCCCTGAGCATGCGCTTAGAGCAGTAGCGCGGAATGCTTGATGCGTGTATTCGTAAAAATATGCCAAAATTCCCGACAAAATTATTAAAAAATAGTTTCCATATAAACATATTACTTTTTATTTGCAAGTTCTCTAGGATGATATTTTATGATATTTCATTTGATTGCGCATTTGATTGCTTTCTATTCAGCAGCTTCCTTGTCCGCGAGTGGTCTGTTTACCAGTTATGTACAGTGCACAGAAATTGTTATGATGATGAGATTCTTCGTGTTCTCTAAGCTAGCAGTGTTCATTAATAACTCATGATAGATCTCGGGTCTTCTGTGCTGTGCATTACATGTTCACATTTGGCATGGAGTTTCTGTACAGCAGATCTACAAACAAAAATATCAAGAAAAAAGTTAACTGAAGTTAACTCTTCTTTATCCCTCCCATCAGTCTAACAATCTGAATGAAACAAGACTGACTTCACTTCTATCCCAATGTTTGAGCAACAGGTTATCACAAAACAACTTTGGCATCGTTTTCGTGTACCGCACACAGTCTACGCAAGATTAGATCATTACTTACTTTGTGACATTTTTGCAGTAAAGCAAGGTCAGTGAATTCAGTCTTCTACATCCTTTTCTGAGATATCGTAAGGCTTTATCCCTGATGGCAAACACAAACATAGGTTAGTTAGATTCCACTTGATTGAGAATAAACCTCTCAGTCCAGCCTAAGTACCACACATAGTGCATCTAAGGTCAGCTAAGATTTCTTTACTTTATTTCACATTTTGACGATTTTATTGAGGTTTTTTATAGATCCCCCATACATTTTCTTATAAAACTCATCTACCTGTGATCTAGAGAACTAAATTTAATTACTTACGAGACGCGAACACAACCAGATATATCAAGGCTTTCCAGGTAATGACAAACACCAGATAAATACTGAAGACTAGAATCAGTCAGCTGAAAACAAAAACAAAATCAGATTAATTAGAGCCAAAAAAAAGTTATTCATTTGAAGGTAAGAACACAACTTCCATCCATATCCATACGTCCATCCCGCATCACCATCATGTTTTCACACTCCCTTCACTATGATGTGTCCAACTACGCCTCGCGTCTACGTCTGGGAATTAACTACTGATTTAGCATCAGGACGCGATCTTCAGATACGACGGCGCAAGCGCATTTTTTTCGTTCGCGCGCCGTCCTCAACAGGACGCCATTTGCAGCATTTTCACGTCCTAGGGCGGCGCGCGCACAAAAAAAAAAAAAAAAAAAAAAAAAAAAAATGCGCTCGCGCGGTCGTATCTGACGTTCGCGTCCTGATGCTAAATCAGTCTATTATGGCAGGGGAAAGACCTTACCAGAGTACAGCCTGCTATGTTGAGGGTCCTCAGTAGACGACAGCAGAAGGCCAGATTCTTGATAGCGTTATCTGTGATGCGCTGGACAGGGAAGTAAGAATTAGAAAAGACTAATGACAAATCAATAGACAGACAAATAGACAAACAGACAAACAGACAGACAAACAGACAGATAAACAGACAGACAAACAGACAGACAAACAGACAAACAGACAAACAGACAAACAGACAAACAGACAAACAGACAAACGGACAAACGGACAAACGGACAAACGGACAAACGGACAAACGGACAAACGGACAAACGGACAAACGGACAAACGGACAAACGGACAAACGGACAAACGGACAAACGGACAAACGGACAAACGGACAAACGGACAAACGGACAAACGGACAAACGGACAAACGGACAAACGGACAAACGGACAAACGGACAAACGGACAAACGGACAAACGGACAAACGGACAAACGGACAAACGGACAAACGGACAAACGGACAAACGGACAAACGGACAAACGGACAAACGGACAAACGGACAAACGGACAAACGGACAAACGGACAAACGGACAAACGGACAAACGGACAAACGGACAAACGGACAAACGGACAAACGGACAAACGGACAAACGGACAAACGGACAAACGGACAAACGGACAAACGGACAAACGGACAAACGGACAAACGGACAAACGGACAAACGGACAAACGGACAAACGGACAAACGGACAAACGGACAAACGGACAAACGGACAAACGGACAAACGGACAAACGGACAAACGGACAAACGGACAAACGGACAAACGGACAAACGGACAAACGGACAAACGGACAAACGGACAAACGGACAAACGGACAAACGGACAAACGGACAAACGGACAAACGGACAAACGGACAAACGGACAAACGGACAAACGGACAAACGGACAAACGGACAAACGGACAAACGGACAAACGGACAAACGGACAAACGGACAAACGGACAAACGGACAAACGGACAAACGGACAAACAGACAAACAGACAAACAGACAAACAGACAAACAGACAAACAGACAAACAGACAAACAGACAACCAGGCAAGGAAGAAAACAAAAGCATGACCAAGTCAATCAATGAAATAGATAATCAAACAGATGGAAAGACAAACAGACAAACAGACAAACAGACAAACAGACAAACAGACAAACGGACAAACAGACAAACAGACAAACAGACAAACAGACAAACAGACAAACAGACAAACAGACAAACAGACAAACAGACAAACAGACAAACAGACAAACAGACAAACAGACAAACAGACAAACAGACAAACAGACAAACAGACAAACAGACAAACAGACAAACAGACAACCAGGCAAGGAAGAAAACAAAAGCATGACCAAGTCAATCAATGAAATAAATAATCAAACAGATGGAAAGACAGACAGACAGACAGACAGACAGACAAAAAGACATATAGACATTCAAAAATTGGAGAGAATCGGGTAACAAATTAAACAATGAGATAAGATAGGTATAAACAAACATACATTGCAGTGTGATATGTCAAAGTTCTCGAGCATCCGACACTGTTGGCACATTTTCTGAGAATAAAACACACGATATACCGGTTAAATTGAAGATTGAAAAATATTTTAAACAGAGGCCCTGTTGAAAAATTACGGTACTGTATGCTTCAATGTATGCTATGCAGCAAATTCAAAAAACATGAGAGTGTGATATGAGGGGAGGGGAGGGGAGGGGACCTAAACCAATCAAATTGGGCCCCTACCCGGGACCACTATTTTGCCTAAGACACTATACTGTAAAGCGCCAACTGGTTGGCTCAGCTAGTTGAACATTGGACTACCGTGCGGGAGGTCATGGGTTCAAGCCCTGGTCGGACCAACACTCAGTCCCGTCCCTTTGAACTTAAAATACGTTAAAAAAGGCCACAGGTTTGTCAGTTGAATTACTGTTACATGCTACCCTCTATAAACACGTCTATTCTATTCTATTCTATTCTATTCTATTCTATTCTATTCTATTCTATTCATATTCTATTCTATTCATATTCTATTCTATTCTATTCTATTCTATTTTATTTTATTTTATTTTATTTTATTTTATTTTATTTTATTTTATTCTATTCTATCCTACCCCATCCCATCCCATCCCATCCTATTCCATTCTATTTTATTTCATTTTACCAGAGAAATGGCTTCGCTATAAATAAGAGGACTAACCTGCAATCCTAGATCAGTAATATTACTGCACTCTGATAAGATGATATCACGAAACTGTGGGTTATTCCCCAAAGCTGCCACACCTTGGTCTTGAATATTACAGCCTGACAAATCGAGGGATATGAGGGACGGGAGGGTGCCGAGTAACTCTACTCCTGCATCAGTCACGTGCTCACAGTAACAGAAACTTGCGTAAACCAGAGCATGGCATCTAAAAGTGAAAGATACATATTATGATATCTTTGATTATATATAAGTTTTACTCAGTATCTCAATTCTGATTGGTCGAGAGCTCTCAGCCAATCCCTGATATCGTGTGAACTCGACATGATAAATGTACATTTATCATACCTAGTTCACTCAACGTCACAATGAAAATGGAAATTCCTTTGCAATTTTTTCGAAAGTAGAATTAAATCTTTATTCTTAGTTTACGAAATGCCTTGAGTGTATAATAGAACAATTATTGACTTCGGATTTCGCATGATATCGTAAATTATTATACATTTTACTCACTAGCTCGCTTCTGATTGGCCGAGAGCCCTCAGTCAATCCCTGATATTGTGTGAACTCGACACGATAAATGTATCATCTGTAGGTTTTACCAACAGATAATACATTTATCATGTCGAGTTTAAAGGTCACAATGGAAATAGAAATACGTTTGCTATTTTTTCGAAAGCAGAATTAAATTTTTGTTTCTTAGTTTAAATACAAAATGTATAATACAACAATTATTGAATTCGGTTTTCGCATTATATCGTAAATATCAAGACCTCGGCCGTTTTATCCGTCTCAGTCTACGGCTTCGGCAGATAACACGGCCTTGGTCTTGATAATTTACGATATCATGCTCAACCTCATCCAATAATTGTTTATTAGCTGATGACAACGTTTGCAACTCAGGCTCAGAATTTAAAAAAAATTTGTACAGATTTTTGAAACGCTTCGATTATTAAAATTGCAATAATCAATCCAGCATACCTTTGAGCAATTCTTAGTAGCGTGACGTCACTAACACGAACACAGTTTGTTAGATTGAGTTCCTTGATCTTGGATCCTGACGGTCCCTCGACTATCTGACGTACACCAGTGTCTTGTATTCTGCCGAACGATAAGATAATACCATTGATTATACTGCTTTACTTGTAAGTTCGGATTGCAAGAGGTATTGGTCTTTATTACACATTTAGGGTCGATATCCATGAAATAAAGCCGTGAATAAAAACTATATCAGTGAAGTGATACAATATCACTTCACGGTAAACGATAAACTGATATTTATGACAATAAAATATTTCTTGTGTGTTATCTATCGACCCTAAATGTGTAACAAATTATTTTATAAAATAACTAAGATATAACGCGCGCTCTGATTGGTCAATTACCGTTTAATATAACTCAACATAGATCGTGAGGAAATGACGTCAGCAAAGCAAGCGATGTTTTGTTGCTGTTTCTTTCCGAAAAAAAATGGAGGACTCGTGTTATATCTTAGTTATTTTATAAAAGAGATAGAAAACTCGTCTTGCTTTTGCTATGTTGAGTTATATTAGCACTTGGGAAATTGCTTGAGCCCTCGAGAAGTGCAGAGAAGCACTCGCCTCGTGCTTCTCTGCACTTCTCTCGGGCTCGCGCAATTTCCCGCGTGCTAATATAACTCAACATAGCACGCGCGCTCGTTTTTTTATCTCTTCAACATAGTGTTAAGAGCCTGAAATTGTCTCCAAGCGAACCGTGCGCACTATGATTATGAGAACAGACCTTTTCCAAAATGGCGGCCGCAAATTCGAGTGACTTAAATTAAAGTAACACCAGCAATAGAAAGAGCACCTTTACTTTAGCAACCCTACGAAGATTCATTATGTCAAACATATTTTGTGATACAAAATTGTTTGAAAAATTTACAAATTTTAAACAAATTTACAGACGTTTGTATGGCTGGAGGTATAGCGTATACTCCCAGCCATACAAAACGTCTGTAAATTTGTCGCTTTTCAAAAAAGGTTTTCTCGGCCGATATAACACCTGACACAATGAATAATTTGTAGGCTTACTAAAGCAAAGGTGCTGGTATCGGTCTATAATTCTAATTTATTTGAATTTTCGGTCCCCATTTCGGAAAAAAGGTCAATTGGCTGCCAGTGATTGGCTAAAATATTCAGTGGTTTTACTAGGAAATACTGGGGCATATGTATATTTGGTTGTTACCTTACGCAGTCAGCCACATTAAGGACATGCATGTGTTTACAGCAGGCTAATGCTTTGAGTGACAGGTCAGTCAGTCGTGGACAGTCTACAAGGTACACGTGGTCCAATAAGGGACAACTCTTTGCCAGCACTTTGATCGATGCATCTGTGATACGATTATTTCCTACAACAAACAAAGAAATTAAAAAAACAAAGCCAACTTATTCGCGGTATTAAAAAAATTACTTCTGATACCAACTGATTGGACTAAAGTTCAGTTATGATTGTTTGAAAATAAAGAGAGGGGAAAAGGGAAGTGACTGCGCCTGAATTCACCACTTTCACATTCCCATAATACTTAGCGTTTTTGGGGGGCAACAATAGCAAAAAGTATTTGAAAATTCAAAACTTTTCGTGCAGGTGCTGAGTATATTTGCTATTATCATTGAAAACTCCAGTGTCAGTTTAATCAGAGTTAATTCCACACGCATGGGAGAATGAGACGTTTGGTGTTACAGACAATGTATGGACTTACCAAGAAATGTCATGACTTTTACTCGTAAACCTGTTCAAATTTCTTTCTTTCTGGTTTTTGTGAATTCTGATAGAATCTATCATAGGTGTACAAGTGTTTTTAGATGTTTTTTCTTCAATTCTTATTAATCTTCATGGTAATATTATAGATTTTTTCTCGTTGTTGCCCCCAAAACGCAAAGCATTATGGGAATGTGAAAGTGGTGAATGGCATTAATTAGTGGGTACATAGATTGGTCAGTTGATCAATGAATTGAAACAATAATAAGATTATTCATTGACAAGACGTTCTTTGATATTCCAGATAACAGCGCTTTCAAAAAACATCGCAGGCGCAAACATGATCTCGAGGCATTTTCGGGCAGCGCCATCTTACCCGAAAATGCCTCTTTTTCATGTCTGCGCCTGCGATGTTTTTGAAAGCTCTCGCGCCGGCATCTCGAAAATGGTCTTTTAGTAAGGCTGTATTTTCACAGACATTCATGCAGTAGTCACTTAAGTGATCATTTACCTTCTATACGGATTCTATTCATTCTTCTACAGGATGCAAGACATTTGAAGGACAGATCAGACAAGAAGGGTGAGTTAAGAATCGACACAGCTCGAAGAGTACGACAGTCTGACGTTAATGCCTAGAAAATACAAACAATAAACACTCGTTCAAAAATGTAAAAATACTACTCGCGCGTCAGTTTAGGAATTAAAATGATTTGGAAAAAGGATGATGTCACCCGTGTTAGAGTGAATTTAGTCACACTGTTGAATAGTTGACTAATAGTTTACTATTTAAGTTGACATCACATAAATTTGAATCTGAGTAAACGGCTACTGAGATTAGGGGGGGGGGGCAATGATAAAATTGACTGTCTCTTCACACATTTTCTGGCAATGTTAACAATGTTAAAACTTCCACGGGCTTTAGTCAAATTCTAAAGAATAAATTACACGCTATCGAGGCTGAGGTTGAGCGACGACAACCGTAAAATGATCGACGGGCTTACGTATGTAAGCGTGCGCAGCCTTTGGTTGTAAACACAGTTTTTCGTTGAGCCAGGCGCCCGAAAGCTTGATTTATAAATCACAATTTGGTTGAAAAAAAAACCCGTATTCAATATTACAATATTTATCCCACACCATAAAAAATACAGCCAATCAGAAAGCAGGAAAGCCGTTGTATATTCGTCGGTATTTCACTCTTCCTTCCCATCATGCACTGCGCGTTGAATCTACGCATTTGTATTTTCTATGGTGTGGGATAAAATGGTTATACAATGGTTTCTCGTGGCATACCGTGGATATCCCACTCGTCACTTGTATTTTCTTTGTATACACACTCGCCTAAAGGCTCGTGTGTATACTAGAAACTACGAGTGACTCGTGGGATATTCTACGGTATGCCACTCGAAGGCATTGCATAACTAGTATATACCAGCTGTTTATCTCGTGACAAGGTAGCTCTCATTCTAAATTCCTTTAAGTTACCTGTACACATTCATCTCTTAGGTTTGGCAGATCGTTAAGGATGAGTGTATTGAGGTTAGAACAGCCCATGGCTATGTATCGGTACCCTTCCTCTGTTATCTGCAATATCAAAGAACGTCTTGTCAATGAATAATCTTATTATTGTTTCAATTCATTGATCAACTGACCAATCTATGTGCCCCCTAATTAATGCCATTCACCACTTTCACATTCCCATAATGCTTTGCGTTTTTGGGGGGCAACAACGAGAAAAAATCGTTAATATTACAATGAAGATTATTAAGAATTGAGAAGAAAACATCTAAAAACACTTATGCATCTATGATAGATTCTATCCGAATTCACAAAAACCAGAAAGAAAGAAATTTGAACAGGTTTACGAGTAAAAGTCATGACATTTCTTGGTAAGTCCATACATTGTCTGTAACACCAAACGTTTCATTCTCCCATGCGTGTGGGATTAACTCTGATTAAACTGATACTGGATTTTTCAATGATAATAGCAAATATATACTCAACATCTGCGCGAAAAGTTTTGAATTTTCAAATAATTTTTGCTATTGTTGCCCCCCAAAAACGCAAAGTATTATGGGAATGTGAACATGACGTCAAGTTGATCACAGGAAGACCAACTACTACTACTAACCTGACTACACCCAGATATATCTAGATATACCACCTTATGACATCCTTTACCATTGGCCATGTAACTCAATCCTTTGTTAGTAAACTTAGTGCAGTAAGCAAGGCTAAGGTACTGCATATTGGTACAATACCTGTAATGATAGAAGTACATATGTTGTAAAATTGACATTCACAATCGATCTCTGTGTTAAAATAAATAATAATAATGACGTCATGTTTATTGATATCTTTTTGTTGCAGAGCAAGTACAGGAACTTACTAAAGCCCATGTCACACGCTACGATTTCTCGTGCAACTTAATTGTCTCGCGAAAAAAAATATTGCAGGTTGCACGAGCGTGTTTCACGTTTGACGTCCCCTCGTGCGACATGAATTTTTAAAATTTTTTTTTGCTGCACGAAAGTAGAACCGACTCCTACTTTCTGCAACAATTATTTTCAGTCCGACAGCTGCTGTACATGCCTGCTGCTTATTGAAGTTTAAATTTTGAAAATCCGACAAAATTGAGCAGAGTTACGGTGAGTCAAAGTGATCAAGATTTCTATATTTTTTGCCGGGTTTGCCCCAATTCAAAATGGCCGCCGAAAACCGTGAATTGGTCTATTCCCTGACTTTTTCCTGACCTTGAAAAAAAGCCTTTTTTTCTTGAATATTCCGTCACCTGTGGCAACCATGATGTGTGCATGTTCAGTATTGACTTACCTTGCAAGGTATCTTAGTGTAGAATCTGATATCTGACAACTTGCTAGATTAAGATAAAGAAGACTCGTACATCCCATTGCTATTTCCTTCATCACTTCATCCTGATGACCAACAAACAGAAACAGAACCAGCATTTCAGTATCTTAGAATAAATAAATTACTGCAGATTTGGGATTGCTAGCATGACCTTTTATCTAATAGGTCCTCTCTATGAGTGGGACATTATACACTTAATGACTGGTCCCAAGGGAAACAGTTAGTTTTGTTTCCCGAGAATCTCAATGTTTCCCGAGGCTCCGGCCGAGGGAAACATTGAGATTCTCGGGAAACAAAACTAACTGGTTTCCCGAGGGATCAGTCATTAAGCGTTTTGTTATATAGCTAATCATTTTAGACAAGTCAATTTAGAAAATTTAGAAAATTTGGGCACTTGTATCCCGGTCGGGATACAGTTAGATTTAACTAGTATCACGTGAGCACCTATCAACCAATGAGAATGCTCTTTATATAGTCAAAATGATTAGCTATATAACAAAATAACTAAGCACGAAAAGGATTGTTGTTGTAATAGACCATTGTCGAGATGCGCGAGCGCTTTCAAAAATATCGCAGACGCAGGCATGAAAAAGAGGTATTTTCGGGAAAGATCACTCGCCCTATTGAAGCTGCCCGATAATGCCTCGAGATCATGTCTGCGCCTGCGATATTTTTGAAAGCGCTCGCGCATCTCAAAAATGGTCTATTCGAGCAGCCCTCGGCCAAGTCTTTTAAAAAGTCATATATCTCACGGAATTCGAAGAGATGATTGAAAAATATTTGCTTTATTTCTTCATTCATCACGTATCCTTCAACTTTTCATTCTAAATTTTTGGAAACTTTCTTAGAATTTTTTGGGAGGGGACCTGGAGCTAGGGCCGCTTGGCTAAGCATCGAAGCGCGCTATGATTGGTCGGTTCGTGCGTACACTGGACACCTGGTAATCAAGTCTGAATCAATAATATTCTGAGCAGAATATCAGATCGTTATCCGTTCTTTCCTTCGTACATACCGTAACACCAACAATATCAGAAAGATTAAGATCTTGTAAATTTCTGCACTGACCTGCAAAAACAAACGTGCAATAACTGTTATTACGGATGCATGCAAATGAGATGCAAATGACCCTATAGCCTCACTTGTATGATTCTCAAGACATAAGAACCTCATTTTCATGCATCCGTAATAACAGAAATTAGTCACATGACAGACTGCGAGCAGCCCCTCTATTTCCTTTGGTCACTGTCTGAATCGTGTCTAGATCCAGCTGCGTTGATCGCCTTTCCCGAAAGGAATTATGGGTCACTACTTTTGGTTAGCATTTTTCAAGCATTTTCCGAGTATACAATGTAGACTTTCTTGTTGATTGAAATAAAATTCCGCCATGAGTTCGACTAGCGTTTACGATTAATTTAAAGAACGAAGAACTCGTATTTCATAAATTCTCTTGGCAGAATAATGGGAAATGCTAATCAAAATACGATGTTGAATCCTCAATCTTATTGGTTGACCTTGAGTTTGTTCTGAAGGTCGACTCAGCAGGATCGTTTGGCCAAGGGGGTATGGTCTCTCAGCCAAACTATCTAGACACGATTCAGACAGTGACCAAGGGAAATAGAGGGACTGCTCGCAGTCTAGTCACATTGATTAAAAGGTGTAATGTGTGAAGACAAATCTTTCAAAACTTACTTATAATTCTCAAACTCTCCTTGGTCAAGTGATAACAGCCTCTGAGATTCAGGTGGCCCAGAAATGGTCGACACTTGATTACAAGCTTGGCGGTTACTTTATTGGTAGCCCTGTTTAGAAATTAAAATTATAAAATAGTTCAGATATAACGCGCGCTCTGATTGGCTGATAGCCTTGTTTACATGAGGCTATGTAAACACGGCAAGTTTCAATATTTTATAAAACAAATAGAAAACGTTTTGCCGTGTTTACATAGCTGATATAAACACGAGGGAAAGTTTGGGAGAAGTCTCGCCTGCGGCTCGGTTTTACACAACAGCTTTCGACTTCTCTCAAACTTCCCTCGTGTTTATATCAGGCTATGTAAACACGGCAAACGTTTTCTATTTGTTAAGTATAAGATCCCAATAGACCATTTCACGGTTGTCGTCGCTCAACCTCAGCCTCGATAGCGTGTAATTTATTCATTAGAATTTGACTAAAGCACGTGGAAGTTTTAAGTGTTTCAATAGATATTTTTGAAAGCGTTCGTGCATCTCGAAAATGGTCTATTGTTTGATAATGTGTACATTCCTTAAATTACCGTGAGCTGTAGTCAAATTCTAAAGAATGTATTACACACTATCGAGGCTGAGGTTGAGCGACGACAACCGTGAAATGGTCTATTAAACTCTGAATCCAACAGACTGTACCTATTATTTTTGCGGTAGGTTTAGAATCCGTAGCAGGTGTAGCAGTAATGCTGAGTACAAGCATTTGCTGGTGGTTTTGTTAATTAGGCCATTTAGGGGAAGTAGTTAGGAGATTAATCTCCCCAGGGTAGGGGACTCAGCAAACACCCTAGCAAATTCTTAACGTGGCTGGACTTTCATCAGAGAAATAGAGGGCCTAAGCTTTTAGCTTGGGATTCATTCTTTTCACCCCCCCCCCCCCATCCCCCCCTTTTTCATCCACAATTTCTCCGAGAATACAAATACAAATAAATAGATAAATAAATAAATGAGAATTAACAGTGAATACCACAGAGTGGCTCTTCTTCCACTGCATTCCAATTGGAATTTAGAAGTTGATTTTTGTGGAGGGGGAAAAACCGGAAAAACCCTCGAAGTACAGCTTGGTGAGAGGCGAGCGCTCTAACCACTACGCCACCGCATCCCGTGCTTCGAAAGAGGCAAGCATTTCTCGAAACTATATTTTCATATTTTCATTTTCGAAAGCATGGTTTCCTTAGGAAAATGTATCATTTAGACCTCTGGTTTAGTTTTGCAAAGTCCACGTTAAGATTTAGTTAAAAGCTAAATTTTTCCGGTCCCCCATTCTCAGATTTTCTGGATCCACTCCCTGAAAAAGCTGTCGGTCTTGCACTATTACAGTGCGAATCGAAAAACCGTGGGCACCCAGAAATAATTTAGAAATCGTTTATTGTTCTTTGAACAATCTGAAACGACTCTCTAACTACAAGAAGTTTATCTGACTACAAATCAGTCGACATTCTTGTAGTTAGAGAGTTGTTTCAGATTGGTCAACGAACGAGGCACGATTTCTGAAATATTTCTGGGTGCCCACGGTTTTTCGATTCGCACTGTAATTATGAGTTGTTATCATGATCAGTGTATTTCTTGGTTACCTGTGTTTAACTTGAGACATGTCAACCTGAAATCAATATTTTTGAAACCATTAGTCGAAAATTATAAAACTCGAAGTTTTAAAAAACTTATGAATTTGATCGAAACATGAGCAACAAGTTGAAATCTGTGTTTATAGACCCCTTTCACGTGACGTCAGAGCAGCTCAATTTGGAGGACAAAACAAAAGAATTTCAATCTCCTGAGAATTGGAACCTATTGTTTTGTCCTCCAAATTGAGCTACATTCCGACGTGCTGCAAGGGGTCTATTAAGCTTCAAGAAAATATAAACTTTTATAGCCATTAAAGGGGCACTTGGATGAAAATCGATGAAAATTGGCAATGCCTTGAAACTTGGTTAAACTTATCTATATGGCACCAATAGTAGCCAAGCAACATATTTTCTTCACAGTCAAAATTTGCGGATAAAAATTTTATATATTTTTCAGCATCTAAATTGTGAGTAAATGACGTCATTTACTCAACCCTATTGTTCTTTTAGTTTTTAAACCAAAATTTCTCAACTGCGAGTGGCTCCCAGGCTAAAATTTTTGCCAATCTGGTTTTCATAATCATGATTGAGTCATATTATTTTTAAATACTTGAACTATTCAGACTTTCAAAATATGGGGCGTTTTCATCCAAGTGCCCCTTTAGATGAGTAGTTTACAAGTGCGCTACAAGTTATTTAGTAAACATGGTCGCTATTAAGGGTCCCCTGGTACCTTAAGGTAATGAATTTCAAAGAGCTAATCATAAGCAATAAACCAGTCCATTATTACCTTACTCCATAGAATATTAGCCTGTACTATCATTTTCCAAGCACGACAAACTCTTGAACAACGTCCCAGATCACCAACACTCAAGAAACTGAATATCTGAAATATCAAATAAGTGGTTCACTATACACTGTTTTGAAATGAAAAAGCCATCATTTAATTTGCTGGTTAACTATTTTTGTATGGAATTGTACTTTCATTTAAATTGTCCATATTGTCCATACTGTCAGGTCCATTTCAACCAGCTGAGAAAAAATATTAGCCAATCAGAAACGAGAAAATTTGCAAAACTGAGGTGTCTCCGGAAACGGTTAATTCTCTCCCCCCCCCCCCCCCCCCCCCTCCACAGGTAGCCCAAGCTATGGTTCTGAATATATATAGAGAGAATGTATGGCAGATCATGAAATTTCTTTAAAATAAAATACGCTTCATATTTTATTGTTTCTTTACCGGTATATCAATGGTTTATTGCATGTTTTGTGGTTTTCTGACGGTTTGGTTGCATTTTAAGGCGATTTTAGGACATTTTATCTCCTCTCTAAAGACGAAGTCCAGAACCATAGCTTGGGCTACCTGTGTTCCCCCCACTTAATGATGAATATCATACTAATTTTATACAAAATATCAATAACCTCTCTTAAAAATCTAGATTTATCTCAGATATAATTTTTCGTTAGTCGATTTTCGCAGGCTTCAAGACACTTCAGTTTTGCAGTGACGTCATTTCTACGTTACTATTTCAGATCAGCTGGAAGCTGGTAAAGTTTTTATGCCTTGACTGAAACTTCAATGTTTTTTTTTTAATTTCTGTCTGCTCCGACAAGCTGATAAGTTAGAGGAAAAACTTATCAGTTAGACGAAGCAGACAGAAAGTGAGTCCAGGACTGGACTAGGGTCTCAGGTTCAATTCTTGCATGGACTTCACTACATGGCACATAAGTATAGTTGGTTTGGTCTCTCCAATGAATTGAAGTTTTTCCTCGTTTCCCACTCTGCGAAACGTCGATCACCCCAAATTTCCATTTCATCTACAGTGACTTATTGGCTCCCAAAGTGTACTGACAGCAAATTGGTTGTTTCAGAGTTTGAGAGAAAATTGAAGGTTTTTTGAAGGTAAAGCATAAAAACTGTTGAACCATGCAATCTCTTGAAAAGATCCATGACATATTTAAAGTGACAACCTAGACTTGCTCCAAGTCGACGACCTCTATGAGACTTACAGAGGCATGAGCGAAGTAAATGAAAAGAAAAGGAAAAAAAAAACAACCAAGCGAACGTCGAAGTCGCGAGAGGACGAATCGTTCCTCTTCCAGGATTTTCATATGCGTTTCGCGCCAAAAATGGCGTGTATTTCTGTAGCGCGCGCTAAATTCTCGTATGTTGATAAAGAGCGCGCGCGAGCGTAATTCAGCGACTCGTTTTTGGGTCGCTAAACATGGCGGGAAACAAGTTGGAAAAGTCCTTCGTCAGGCGTGTGATCCTGGTCCAGGTTGGGCTGTCTGTGCTTTATTCCACGCGCGTTGACTAGTACGGAAACAAAGGACTTTGGAAAGTTTACTGATTACCAATCAGCAATCAGTGAGAATGCTTCCACACATGTACAGCTCCTGACAGCCTGTACAGCGCAGTATTCTTTAATGTTATACTTTATATCCCTTCCATAACACCACCAGCTTTAAATGCAACACAGGCAAGACTGATATAGATGTATCTAGTACTGGCTTACCCTAAGTGCAACGTGCCTTGGTAATGTTGATATCTGATCACTAGGTCCGTCTGTGCTTAAAGAAATGAAGCCTCCTTCTCCTCCATCAATAATTTCGCCTTTCTCTATTCTCTACCAAAACATAAAAAATACATTATTAAATTGACAAACCTTGTTTGGGTGTCCATCATTAGATTATATTTTAAGGACATTTCATTTTGCGAACCTCAAAATATTCCTTTGTTCTTCTTGCATCAGCAGCCACCCCCTGCCATGCCTTGAACACAAGCCGTAGTAAAGATATGGTAATAACTCTTTGTATTCTTGTTGAAATAACTGTCAGTAAATTTAAAGAGAAAAAAAAAACTCAATTCAATTGATTTTTCAGTGACATTTTTAAATGTTGGTGCTAACCAGACAACGTCAAATGTGGCACATTTCTTCACCTCTTTGTCTTTCTTTTCTTATTGCAACCCATTCCTGTTTTTACATTATTTCATTATTAAGGAAACCAGTGCATTAGACAGTATAAAATCACTTTATAGAATTCCTATGAAATCCATTACCACTACACTTGCCAGGAGTGGATCCAGGGGAGGGTACAGTTGGTGCACACCCCCTTGGTCGACTTTGTGCCCCTACTTTGAAGATAACCAAGACAAAATAATGAAATGTTTTTCCCTTTGATTCTAAGGGGAGCACGCCTCCCAGGGTTGACTTTGTGCACATCACCCCTCCCTGAAGAAAATCCTGGATCTGTGATTACTTTCTCTAATTCTTGGATTTTGGTGTCAGTGGTGATTTTCTCTCTCTTTTTTTTTTTTTGGGGGGGGGGGGAGGGGGTGGAGGTATTGGTGTTTATACAGCACCACTCCCTGAAGAAAGCACTGGATCAGTTCCTGCTTATTTTGCAAAAAAAATTTGATATTAAATTTTTTCCAGGTTTTCCTGTAACAAATCATGCATGACAGCTATATATTATTATTATCAGATAATTGGATACAATCCACTTTGTGAGTCTTATCTTGAGCATTCTCAGTCGATACCAAGTTCGTGCATCATTCAGTTTTTTTGTAAGGATCATTTTCTTCCTCTTCATATGGTAATGAAACTTCAACCAAGCCCTGTAATCACATCAATGTTAGCATCAATATTACTTGCAAAGAGTCTAAAGGCATGGAAATATGAGCTACTAAATTATGCAACTTGTTGTGCAAGCATTGCGTTGCATGTTGCAGAGTGAATAACTGGCTTTTATTACCATATATGAAATACAGGTAGAGTGTGATATTGAGTGACATCAAAATGATAAAATTGATATCCCCACTCCCACCAGTGGCCAATGGGGATACGATTTATATCAACACTGGTGGTGTCAAATTTAATCGACTTTTTGCTCAGCAAGTCTCAAATTCTCTATTATTTTTCATTGAAGATTTCATATAATAAACAGAACATTACGTGGCCGCTTGGAGATACGAATTTCATCTTCTCATGCTGATATTATCTCACTCGTTCACTGCGCTCACTTGTGAGAGATAGTATCAACACTTGAAGATAAAATTTGTACCTCTGCGTGACCATGTAATATCCTATATGTATTACCACCCCGTGCAACAACAAAATTTTGTTACCCAAATTTGTTGCAGAAGTAGAAGCACTTTCTACTCTCTGCAACAATGAAAAATTGTTGCGCGTGAGGTGGTAATATGAGCAACATTCGCTCTGCAAAATTGTTGTACGACAAGTTGCACAATTGTGTTGCTTGTATTTTTTTGCATAAAATTATTAGCCAAGGAAAAATGAAGATAAAATTATAATGATCCTGATATTAGTGTGTGCTTAACATCTTTCCTGACAAATCATAAAGTTTTTAAAGTTAGGAGTTATCATTCAAGTAAATCAAATAAGGTAAACTATGTTTGTTTGTTGTTCAAATATTCTAATTTTAAAAATATGTCCAATATTGCATAACATACTTGAAGCATGAATCCTTTAGCTTGCCATTGTATAAGTTGTATGCCCTCTGATACATCTCTGGAGTAGGCTGAATATTGGAAAGTATGGAAAAAGCATTCATTTAAGTAATTCCAGAAACAAATCTTTGTATATGTATAAAACAATTTTTCCCTCTGAATTTCTGAATAACCCAGATTTATGAATGATTACACCAGTTGGTGGGCATGCAGCATATTACACTGGTGTGCATGCAGCACATTACACTGGTGTGCATGCAGCATATTACACTGGTACGCATGCAGTATATTACACTGGTGCGCATGCAGCATATGACATGTGACTTCAATGTTTGCATTTTTACTCGCTTTGTGCATAACTGGACTGTGAGTCTGAGAGAGTTTGACTTTGAGCAAGCATATATTATACAGTCATGTACATACCTGTGAGTTTTCATCTTCATATGACCAGAGAAAATCCAAAGTTCTTGGTCTGATAGCAATTTTTTTGTTTGCTAGCTTCTTCTCAATAAAGGTGTCCCTAAAAATAATAAAACAAAAATTTTAATTTTTTATGCATTGAATCTTCAGTTGCTTTTTATCAATCAGTTCATTTGGAAACAATAATTATAAGATAACCTTGATCATCACTAGTAGATTTTTTTACTGACAATAGCCCACTTTCGATATTCTGGTTGAGTGATCACGCACAAAGCAATTTGAGGGGAGGCTCCAGGGAAACAATAGAGTAATCCTAATATATTATTTTGTTTCCCTGGGGCCTCACCTTGGATTGCTTTGTGCGTGATCACTCAACCAGAATAACGAAAGTGGGCTATTGATACAATTAGTAATTATTACTAACTCAGGATCTTGGTCCTGGGATTAAACTATATATTTGGTTAAACAATATAATAGGCACACTTCATCACTTTTGCTTAATACAATTAAGTAAATCATTGTCATGTAAACCGCGGTTCAGATTGAGCATTTTAGGAGGCTCGAAATGGTTTTTATTGAATGAGTGTGCGAGCTCTTAAATGACGTAGCACTGAATCATTTGAAATGGAAATAGGAAAATTTTGTCCCAAAAAACCTCATGTACTTAAACTAAAACAACTCAAAAACTGAATGGTAAAATTTTTTAAATCTTTGTTTGTGGCTTTTATTTAATGGTTCGTAAGTGCTAAGAAAAAATAAAAAAATTCTGCAATGGGGAACGTCCTAAAATAAATTTCATTGATTTTTGAGAATTCCTCATTACAATTTTTTTTCTTTTTTGGTCTAATCAAATATTGGATCATGAAGTTCAAACATGCCAATTTTAAACGATTTTCACCGATTTGCACATTTCTATGCAGAATGCACAATGTTTCTAGGCAGCTGGGAGCACGTTCAGCTGATAAAATCAGCTGAATTGCTCCTAGCCACCTATATATCTAGAAACGTTGTGCATTACAGTAGAAACATGCAAATTTAAGGGTTGTAACAATCGCAACAAATGGCACCGTTAAATGCTCAATCTGAATCCACTGTAAGTAAATCTTATATCAAGTCAAATATTGTTTCTTTTACCATCGTAGGTCCTCAAAAACATCTTGCTTGGTGAGAAGAATATTTAATTTCTCCAGGATGAATTCATGTGGATCATCAGGACAGTTGATGGCAAGGGCAGTCAGGATTGCCTGTGCCAATGAAAAGAAAAAAATGAAAAATATCAGTACCGGTAAGTTGTATCAAACATGAAACAACCTTTGGACTCATCAAGAGCTATTGGGCTTCAGGAAATAGCGCTATATAAATAATATTGTATTATTATTATGGTGTTGGGTTTTGTGTAGGGAAGAAAATTAGAGAACCTGGAGAAAACTTTGTAATGAAGGGAGATACCCAACATACTCTACTCACAAGACAAGCAGCCCAAACATTAGCTAAGGTTCCTGTGTAGGTTTATGAGGGAATTTATGGGAATTAGGATAAAGATATAAAAAAACCTTATGGTTTTACCCAAAGAATTTCCTTTAAAACTTGTTACAGTCATTGGACATTCATCACCTTATCCAATCTAGTTCTCCTAGTAAAGTTTTAGTGGGATATTTTGTGGTCATTTACATTTTTTCAAAATCTACTCTAAGTACTCTGTATAAAAATGTTGTGAAGGTTGGAGACTTTTAATTACATGGTTTGAAATTTACACAAGATAATTGGCTAAATGAGAGTTGAAAATTACAAATATTGAGTAAAAAGAAATTAAACTCACATTTTTTAGCTAGTTCACTTTTTAGAAAATAATGAATATATGCAAAGAAAAATAAAGACTGTCTTTGCATTTGCATTCAATACATTTATCTTGTAGCTGCTCAGTGCACAAGATAAGTCGATCTTGTCATTAATTAGCAGTTATTCGCCGAAGGCGAAGTGATTATCGATGATTAGTATAAATACAAAGGTGATTATACAAAATCGCGCGCTCTGATTGGTTTTCTATCTCGGATTATCAGCCGATAATCACCTTTTCGGACAAAATGGCTGTCAGCAGTCTTTTTTTCACAGTAAGCGAAGAGGAAATTTCTTTTTGAAATAATCACCTTTTTATTTATACTAAAACAATTATTCACCTCAGGCTCAGTGATTATCGATGAATATTTACCTCGCAGCTCGAAGACTCGCCGCTCGGTAAATATTCATCGATAATCACTTCGCCTTCGGCGAATAACTGCTAAATATTTACCGAGCGGCGAGTCTTCGAGCTGCGAGGTAAATATTCATCGAAAATGACTGAGCCTGAGGTGAATAATTGTTTTAGTATAAATAAAAAGGTGATTATTTCAAAAAAGAAAGAAGGAAACAACATTGAAAGTGAATATATTTTATTTTTTAAAAGCACGACGGTCACACTGACAGCCATTTTGTCCGAAAAGGTGATTATCGGCTGATAATCCGAGATAGAAAACCAATCAGAGCGCGTGATTTTGTATAATCACCTTTGTATTTATACTAAAAAAATTTAATTCTAACTCTGCTTTATTAATCATAGAGGAAAAAGTTAATTTTAAATAAAATTTTCATTAATTTTAGGAGTTTTTGTTTGACTTTATGGGTTTTTTGAGAGCAATGAAAGAATGAAATATTGTAATTTAATATCAAAGCATTTCTTTGTATTTTATCCATAAGACTTAGTGTCCATGTGGAATTTTAGAATGATTCACTAGCTGGCATTATTTGTGGATGATAAAGTCTGCAAAGAACTATAATTATCTTATTAGTTGTAACTTTTGCTACTTTGAATTCTGGTTGCACAATTTTTGCTTGAGTTCAAAAACTCACATGTGAACATCTGTTCAATTGACCTATTTCAATATGACATCACGGTTTGTTTATGAGGGGGACAGAATCATCTAGAATAATAGAAATTTGAACAAAATTCTCTCTGCTAAGAAAAGTTTAATCTCAAATAGTCTGGTTTCCAAGTATAAGACATATTGATGTTTAATAAACAATATTTAAAAAGGACGTAACAAGCATTTTTTAAGTATTTTTTAAAAGAAATAAAACATTTTCTCCAATGCCTTCATAGCCTGGTGAAAACAAAGTCGCAGGTTTTGACTGATCTGCTCTCGAATTCTCCCAAACGCGTAGCCTCGGTTTTCACCAGGCTATGAAGGCACGGAGAAAATGTTTTATTTCTTAATTATTGCATTTGATGGCTGTTAACGCTTTCCTTCGTTCAACAACATGCTTTTTATATCAATGTTCTTTGTGTTGTTGCTGTTTTATCCACCTCTCACAACCATGATCCTTAGCGTTTAAACAATAGATTGTTTTGACGTGACGTCATAATGAAATAGGGCAATCATAATGCTGATTGTCATCAAAAACAAGCTCGGGACACCCAATTTTTCTTTTCATAGCTGGAATCAGCATTAAATTTCACATTGGAAAAATTGTAGTTTGAAAAAAAAGTTTAACATTTTTTCCCCCAAAAGTAGCTACCAGTCACCTCAAAATAGCTGGACACTAGCCCTGTTTTTGATGCCTTTTTAGAATTAAAGAACTTCAGATAATACAAATAAAGCCAATTATTAATTAATTATAAATAAGATCTAAGTTTATAAGCTTTAACGTAGGGCAATGTGAAATAAGCTGAGGAAGTTTATCCAGTGGAAATTCATTTTTGATTCAGAAAATTCAAAATAAAGTAAGAATATTGAGCAAATAATTGGTCTAATTTTCGTAAATTTATTACATCTAAAGCCAATTAATTTTACTTCATGTTGAACAATAACAAAATTATAAACGATAAAACATAAAACACTAAGGACCTCGCAACAGGCTTTGAGAATTCAATGAAGGCAGAACTACACCAGATTGGAGTCAAATCTTACCTCAAAAACATCTGGTAAACGATGTTCCAGCAAGTACCGTCTTAAGTCTGGGTCACAAGACCTCAAGGAAGTCATAATTAAAGCGAGATGAAGTAGCAAATGATCATTCAATCACCGATGATTCAAAAGAGCAGTTGTTATGACCGCCATCTTGATACTTCGAGGAATTGTATTGTTACCATGGATACCTAACTCGATTCTAGGAATACTCACTTATGTCAACCACAGGAACCCCATTCTACTTCCTTAGTTGTTTTTTTTGTTTACATGAATTTTCTGATCTTCACATAAAAAAGAGCTTTTTTTTCTGAAAACGGAATTATCTATTCTAAGATTTTCAAGAAGGCTCTACAGAAATATTTTCTCTCTCTTTTTCAACCTTTTTTTTAATAGGGAATATCTTAGACACTCTCTACATATCAGTTGATCGAAAATCGTAATTATAAAAGGGGGAATTACTGATAAGCTGGACGATTTCTTAAACAATTGTAGTGTTAAGTATTGTAGTAGTGTGAAGTAGTGTGAAGCTTATTTTCCAAAAAATTACAGCATTTTCGGAAAAATCTGAATATCATTTTCTTCCGTAATCGGCTCGTAATCAGGAATGAGTAAAGCAGTTCAACTCGATCGTCAACAATTATATTTTTGCTGGATCGATATCATTCTCAATTTAACACTAGTTTGACATCGCAGGGCTGTAGCTACCATGAGCCTAGCGAAGCAATTGCCTCGGTAAACTTCACATATTATTCAGTTGTTATATTTATAATTACTTTATTTATAGCGCACTTTCTATAAGTCTAATAACGAAAATACGAATTTTTCATGCCTAAAAATGATTTTGAAGCGTTAAAAGTCTGCATGTGAGCGCTAGGGGGCTTCCCCCTGAGCCCCCCCCCCCCCCCGGACCCCTCGTCACACTCAGAACCCTGCTTGATAATTTCGTAAAAAGTCGCATTGGGAGTAGGGGGCTCACTAAAGTCAGAGGGGGTTCTTAAGTAAAAATCCTCCGTTCAACCCCCCCCCCCCCCCCAGACACACACACTGTTTAACAATGTCCATGCATCAGTAGCTGTATAAAAAGCTTTGAAACCCAAATGTGACCAGAAAAACTGTAATCTTAGTGAACGTCAATGGCCAACGGGGCTGCATGCTGCATGGCGGTACTCCATCATATGAAGGGGGCTCATAACCAAAAGGAAATTTCAGCTTATCCAGGGCTAGGGTAGACTTGAATGAGTTTCGCGCGCTATGATTGGTCGAGCGACCAGTGATTGTGAGGACTACTCGAGCGATGGCTATGAGCAGGAAGTTTACATAATTCTGAAATGATGTAAAACGTGTGTTTAAGTAAACTTCAAATTGTCATTCACTTGTTCTATTTCAAAGACCAAGCAGGAAGCCACTGGACTGACTGAAAACTCTGGGAACGAGATATATTGCTTCGTACCGAACATAGCCAGAAAATCTACAGCGAGAGAACAATTTTCTTTACGAGAATTTCGTGAAAAAATATTTACGAGGAATTTAAGAGCAAAAAGAGTTCATTTTAAAAAGTGAATCTCCCACACATATAATTATATCCTAGGGACCATTTTGGTCAATTTTTTTTCGGGGGTTCGAAGTTTAATAGTTTTAGTTCGAAGTGATATATTTGAAAATGGCGGTTTAGAATTGCCTTACCTGCTTCAGTAACAGTGTTTATACAAACAACGACCGTCTGATTAGATAGCAAAGGCGCGCTCAAAAAGAATATTGTATTAAATCTTTGGTCGATTTTTTTCACTACTTTGCGTTAAGGAGGACATTATCTTGACCTCTGATAAGAAAACTTAATTAAAATTGATTCTCTTCCTGATTTTATTTCCACCTTTTAACTTGGGCTCCCTGTGTTCATCACTTGATCAGATGGTCAGAGGTTTTCATTGGAGAATTTCCAAGTCGCTAAAGGTAGCAAACAACAGAGATATCAAAGGGCGGCAGACTCTGGTAAAAGTTTACTTTGTTCATGGCCGCACAAGTTTTCTCACAAAAGAAACAGTAAACAAGGAAGTTGATTCGGTAATTTAAGAGCACTTTATTGGTTGCTTTCATTTTCCTGATTGGTTAGTCTAGGCCGGAATAGATTCCAAATAAGTTATATTTCATTCAAAAAGTTAAAGATTTTGAGATTTTTTGAAAATAAGATCGATTTAAATTATTCAAGTTAATTTAATTGCAATAAACAGCAAAATAGACCACTTAGAGACCATTACCTGCGATCTGACCAGTACTCCCGTTACTAAGCAACTAAGTACCCAATCACATGCTGACTTAGTTAAGTAAGGCTTTCTTTGTCGCCGTTGAAATAGTTTCCCTGGCCTTCAAGTTGCCATAGATACGATAGGGTTGAGTTTCATTGATGAGCTGTAAATCTATCAGTAAGTTACATGTTCCTATTGTTAGTCAATGAAAAGATTTGCCCATTACACATGTGCTTTTTAAGAGTCACCAGATTATCCTAACTTTCGAATCCTTTGTTTCTCAGATTTCTTCTTGTGTCGTGTTTTCACTGAAATCTCAGAGTGCAAAACACGAAACCTTCCATTCGTGAGTCAAGCCTAAAAACTTTTTGCGTTGTTTAATAATATTAGCAAAATTGTCTCATTAAGATTTAAAAGCCCTTCGTAAAATCCTCGTTTTATGCGAATTACTCGTGAATGCAAGCTATTAGTGGACGAGGATTAGTGGTAATGATTATCTAGCGGCTAGGTTGTCTTTCAGCTCTCTCACTGACAGAGACTCGCTTTTGTATATTTAGACTATTGTGATTCCATATCTTTGTCAAATATTGTATCACATTGCTCTTTCTACGCATGGGGTTGCTATCTTCCTTGCCGATATAAGACTATCATTAGTAAATAAAGAAACGATCTAAAAAGTCGGCTTTTACCAGTGCTGAGAATACGTCTAGTAAATACATGATTGCGTGAAAAATGAAGTCTCCTAAGAGACGATTCTTTAGCTCAACGCAAAGCGACCCTCATTATCGCTAATTGTTGTTCATTTAAAAACCGCTATTCCTAACATACGGGCAAGGAATTCTCCCGAAGCTAAACTAAAGAGGAAAGCAAAGCAAATGGCGTGAATTTGAAAGGCGATATCTGAAGGTTCTTTTGCAAATTGAAGCCAGTTTTGTTAATCAATTAATTGGCTTCTTATCATTTTGTGTAATGTGGACATAAGACTTGGGTTGTTAATTTGATTGACGACTCCAGAAGCCGTGTTTGTTGAACAATGTCATTAGTTCGAGCTGGTTTTATTTTAATGAAAACTATACTTATCTTCAGATAAGGAAACCAACTGACATATATCTATAGGTACATTAATGAAAGATCTTCAAACAGAACGATAATATTGTAAAAGCAATTCAATAGCAACTAATAGCAGCTAAAAAAAACGTGTTTTTTAGCACAGTTTATTTTTATAGTTCAATATCTGACTGTCCCCCTGGAAATCTAGTAGTTTGTCAACGCAATTTCTAGCAAAAGGGACAATGCATAGACACTTATGCAAAGAAATAAGGATTCTTTTCAGATGAAAGAAAAACTGTTTACTCTTGTCTTTGTTTGAGTTGTTTTCATTGTTGGATTAAGGATCGACCAGTAATGCAATTAATAGGTCGTATGTTTTTCACTGAGATTATATTTAGAAGCAAAACAAAGAGCTACACGACAAACCACAAAAAGGACATTAAAAAAGACGAACAAATTTGTTTTTCATATTTATATTCACTGTGTTTCGTTTCAGATATTTTCTAAAATTATTTATAATTTGAATAAAGAAACAGTATGGTAGGAAATAACATTGCAATATACGATTTTCCTTTTACACTAAACCGTTATACCTTTTACTTTATAAATTATGAGTTAGTGTTAGTACCATCCAACAATCTCTAATGACAAAACATCAAAGTTTGCCGTTACCTAAGCAGAAATATATCCCTTGAACTTGCAATGGATGCTAAATCTATTCTAATTTTGTTAATAGCACCTAATAGGAAGCATAATAATGTGAGTTAATGCTTAAATTACGATTTGTCAGACAGCTTAATTGTGAACACATTCTGATGGAAAACGTACTGGTTCACCGGCAACGAGGTCTCTATTCGAAATAAAACATGACTCAATCCGCGTTGATTGAACTTGTTGGTCTTAACAAGATTTGCTGTTCGGAGAGTAAAGAAAGCCTGAGCCATGCAGCCTACAGAACATTGCCATAACAGAGCAGGATATTCCCCATCATTGATAGCGCCTGGGTTTCACTGTTATCTGTGTCTTTACGAGAGGCACGCTCTTTTCAGACGACCATGGCCCTACCCAGAAAGATCATTAACAGAACCACATCTTAAATTCTCGGACAGTTCAATGCTTGGTATTCCACACGATCCTAGACATGGTCCATTGCATTATTGGGTACCTTCAGCTCACAACCCATATCACCCGGATTGGAGGAGTTCTGTGGGGAGTCTTAGCAGTACAGAAAGAACTGACCATTCACGCGAAGATCATGGTTGTGCGAAATCTACTGGTCACGCATTAGAAACAACAGGTACCATCGCTAAGCTTACCTATTTACAACCCTATTGCTTTGCTAAATGCGAAAAGTTGCATTAAATTCAAAATGAAGGCTTTTTGCTTTTCATAACTTCAGACGCAATTTGAAGGAAGCTTTTTCCTTCCTGAAGGGAGCAATAGAATTACGAACTATCCTATGGACAAACCCCTGTGATAAATTTTAAGATGTTATTCGCCTATGTTGAGGTTAACATTCAGAGCTATTTTTCTCGGAAAGTATATCCACTGCACGTACTGTCAACTATGGCTTATAAGTTTTTTTTAATGATTCCTTATGACTTTTCTAGTTTATTATCAACAAGTATTATCAATCAACTATCTTCAGTCTCTCAAATACACCAATACTTTTTTTTATGCTGCGCTCCTGTATCAAAAAAATACACTTTTTTTTGAATTGTTTTTGAATACTGGGTTTTAAACTGTATTCCGGGCGAGATTCACCACACCCGCCATCTTGGTTGCTTTTCATTTTCCTTATTGAAGTCATAAATAACTTCAACTTATTAAGATCATGTTCCCTTTTTTTAGGAAATAACTGAATAGCAATCACATACGATTCACGATGTAAATAAATCTTGTTTGAGAATCTGTACGCTCTCCAAACTTAGTCTTTTCCTACAAAGTCTTTTCGTACACAGACGTGTATATTTGATGTTCTTATCCTTCATTCTCCAGAATCCACGTCGCAACGACGCCACTCAACAGAATCAAGAAGATCCGAAGTCAAGAAACGACGAAAACGAACAATTTTTACATCGGAGCAGCTGAAAAGATTGGAAGATGAATTTGACAAACATCAATATCTTGTTGGTGTAGAAAGGCAACAGCTAGCCTCGTCACTCACTCTTTCAGAAACTCAAGTTAAAATCTGGTTTCAAAATCGTCGAATCAAATGGCGTAAAGACAATCTCCAACAATACCCGGACTACATGGCTGAGTCCTTGCAGGCTCATGAAAGAAACAAAACGAGTTCCGGTTTTGTGTGTTAATAAGTTGAACTGTTAAATATCATATAGTGAAATATTTTAATCGAAATTCCCCACTACCTTGTATTCGTGCATGGTTCACCTATCGCACTGAACACGTGTAATTACACGGCATATATCAGTAAGGCTATGGATGAGATCAGATTGTGATCATTGGGTGTGTGGCCTCAGCATATTGGATTAGTTTTGTGTAAAATAAACTGTAATCGAAAAAGCCATTTGTAAATCTCGAGCAATTATCCGTTTTGCTTAAGTCAATTTAAGTTAAGAGATGATAACTAGCAGTAAGCTAGTGTGGGCTGCGTCGGTGTTTCTAATGAAACAGTTGTGATAAAAACGGTTAAAATTTACACCGTAAAAAATAAGAGAGATCACTTACTCACTTACTTACTAATAAGTGATCTCTCTTATTTTTTACGGTGTAAAATTCAACTTTTTATCACATCAATAGTTAAGTTAAATCGATACCGGGTTACCTAATCTCGTGTTAAAAAACGACCTGCGAAGCTTGATGCCTGACTCATTTCTAAACTAGCATTTCGACGACTATCATGATCAATCCAAATATTGGGAACTGGAGTTTGACGATAGATGTCCTATTTAAATCCCAAAAGGGTAGAAACAACTGATTTTTTTTGGTCTAAAAAAACATGCCTCGTATTTATGACCGAAGTTTGCGATGATGATGTTCGTTGACGGCCGTCGAAATGAGACATCAAACTTCGTGGATTCCACTTCACCGATACAACAACAACAACAACAACAACAACAAAAACAACAACAACAACAGCAATTTATTTGCACTCTAAAAAATTGAAAATTACGTTGAACAATATATAAAAAATTGCAAAAAAATAAAAAAATAAAAAAAAGAGCGCAGCTACCTAGGCAGCTAAAAGGTCAGGGGGTTTCCTAATTAAAAAAAAATATCTATAGATGTGTTTGGAGAATGATTAAATTGATCTAACTAATAAGACAAGAAGCATGAATATAAACACCCACAGGCACAGAAAGAACTACAAAAATAATACTTATATAAGTAAATATCTTTTCATGGTTATCTTCACATGACCTTACCTACACTGACACTAGTGAAAACCGTTTGCCCATGCGTGCCTTTCAGCACGCTTTACAAGAATTTACGAGAGTTTTAGTGAGAAAATAAATGCTTGTTTTCTCCAAGTATACAAAAACGTTCGTGGGTATACTTTTGTGAGACCAAGATACTGTATTAATAAAGGCAATATGAAAGAATTAGCCTTAAGTTTCAAGAACTGACTTTAAGTTTTAGCATTTTGTAAAGACTATTCTTCAGGCAAGTGTGAAAGTCAAATTTGCAAATTTTTACAATAGAACGAAGACGCTTTTGACTAATTTGCATGCGGACTTAGAGCATGCGCAGACGTTTTTCACGCGTGTCGCCACCAGTAATTGGGCTGTTAAGTTGTGACGTATTTCCGGGTCCAACTACTGATAAAAACCGTTTATAAAATAAAGCGAAAAATAGCCTCAATGATTTTTAAAACCTCTATACCTGAAATAATTAAGACTTTGAACAACAAATCCTGTCATGAAGAAAAAGTAAGAAAAATCTTTATAAAATTGGTTTTCGTTTTGGACCCGGAAGTCGTTTTTCCATACGTCACACTTACAGTGAGGACACTCGAACCGTGAACACTTTGAGGTCTTTTCATACTTTTTTTCTCCTTTATCCCTTGTGTGAATCGATTGGAAATATGATTTATTTTGAACAATAAGATTATTTGAGTTACGTGCTTCATTTTCAGAAGGTTTGAAGCAGTAGAAAGTTTATAAAATAAAAAATAAATAAAAAAATCAAATGTTCAAGGTTCGAGTGTCTTCACTGTGAAAGCTCTATAAGTTATTACCAGTGCTTGTAACTCCATATTTCATCATTATGGACTGTAAAACTGATAGCAGCGTTTCCATAATTCATCCCATCCAGCCTGGAAACACTTTGCAGCGAACTTGTATCAACTTTACCATCCTTATACAAATCACCTCGGAAATGAGAGTAAACGACTTCACCAATAACAAGAGTTGACGCCCCATACTTGTCTGAGCCAACTTGGATGAGTTTGTAAGGCTTGCACTCCAGGGAGATAGGGGATTCTAAAACACAAGGCGCTAGGCCACACTTTGATGGAGTAGGCGTGAGACCGACTGCCTCAAACTCATTCACTTCAGAAGGAAACTCTTTGGATGCTAAAATTATCGTATCAATGTAAATATTTATGAAAATAAAATTTGGAAAAATACTTGGAGAAAAATGGAATACAATTTTTTTACCTTTGTAGGCTTTGTCAAATATGTGATGAGGAAGGTGGTTCACCACGAAATGACCAGTTTCTTCGAGGTTCACTAACGTGTCCTTCTTATTGTGATTGTACTTCCTGCGATATAAATATATTTAGTCATATTAGTATACAAATACAACTGATGCTTCAGTGTTGGAAAGGTCCTCTCCCCTGTGTTTGGGGAATTTTTCTCCGGGTTCTACGGTTGTCCTCCCTCCGCAAAAATCAACTTTGAAATTCCAATTGGAATGCAGTGGAAGAAGAGCCACTCTGACTGTGGAATCCACTGTTAATTCCAATTAATTTTTTTATTTTTTTTTGGATTACTAAGAAAAAAAAGGAAAATCTGAAGAGGGATTACTGACGTATGTTGGAGAATTCGAGAAATATTGATCTTTATTCGTTTAATTCTGGCTTTGAATCAAGGGTATCCAAGAATATACCACGATGACAAAACCACAAGCTAGTTTCCCAGTTCCACAAGTTTATGCATTTGAGGCTGTGATACGTGTTGAAAATATACTCAATCCTGTTCTGACGACCAACGACCTTTTTATGAGAAAACTAATGTTTAATGGTGGGAAAATTGAAATTAAGCGAGGAAATTGAAGAGGGTATAGGCAAAAAAATCTTTGGGAACCACAATTTGAGGTAAGGTATTTGCCCACGGGTCAGCCCGGGGTTAGCTCGGGGTTAGCCCGCTGCGTAGCTAGGCTACAAAAATGAGTACCGTTACCATGCACTCTGAAGTCTTGAAAAAAGATCATCTCGCCTTAACAACTTTCCTTAGGTAACATTGCCATTCGACATGAAAAGGAAAGACAACAACAACAAAATAATTTATTTAGAAACTGAATTAAATACAGTACATTGATAAAGAAAAAATATTAAAAACTTTGACTTCCGTTTTAAACCAATAGGCCTTTTGTAGGACCTGGTCACGTGAAATTGTGAATCAAAAAAATCACCTAAGAGTAGCTTAACGATAATGTCAGAATTTGAATAAGCATGTCAAAATAAGCATTCTCTGAATATTTTAGACTGATTTTTAATCTTCACGCTGTGGCATTCATTTGAAATGTTCAAAAGATAACAGAGTTTATATCACTGAATGAATGGAAGCCAATTAAAAAAAAATTCTATAGCTTCGGTTTCAAAGATATAAAGCTAATAAGACTTTCAGGGAATGCTTATTTTGACATGCTTATTTAAATTATTGCATTATTTTTCAGCTACTCTTTGATTGACAAGGTCACGTGACAAGGCCCTGCAAAGGGCCAATGACATGCCCAGGTTATTTCAAGTGTAGGACCGAAAGGTACTACAATAATATGACCGTTCTATATCTATCTATTCATCTAAGTTTTTTTGTTAAAATAATAGTGTTTGAACTCTTGGTTTGTTTGAGTTATCCACGTATCCGTGGGCCAATTTACCGCTCGAATCCTTTTCGTACGATAGGAATATTTTCAAATAAATACCATGGTTGTAAATAGCTAGGAAATTACTCGATTTCATCTCACTCTCACCTATAATGATGCTAGTTCAAATAATGGTTAGTGACCGAATCCCGTAGGCCGATACTCCAGCAAATATATGAAGATTTTCACGGTATCTTAAACTAAATTGACATTTCATCTAATACCAGTACTTAGTGCTGTGCATATCTCTTTCTATGGGGATTTGTTGGAAAAAACGTTGATAAAACTGTAAAAAATACCGAGTTGAGCTCTAATCTCCCATACGTTTACTGTAAATTTTGACCTTTGTTTGTTTGAGTCATGCGGGAGGTCCAATAGTGTGACATCTAGTTTTAGTAAGGCCGCGCTGTGCCATTGGTTACAAGGAAAGTTCCAGTTGCTAACACAAAAGTTCCGAGTTGGTACGATAACGTTCCGAGTTGTTATCATCAAATTTTGATTTCTTAACGGAAAATTTTATATCATATAAATTACTGATTCAATAGAATAAAGAATTAAGAAAAAAATATCATATGCTCTTGGCAGGACTCGAACCCAATACTGGTTCCATAGGGTGAGACTCCATGAAGTGGCACACATGAGAACACGTACTATCTACAAACCCCATAAAGGTCAGCTACTTAGTATACTGTCTCAGATATATGATACAGAAATGTAATAAATACGACAGATGTTATTACAAAATGCGAAATTACAATAGACAGAGCTTTTTTCCGTCTTCAAATAGCCCGCTTTCGACATTCTGGTTGAGTGATCACGCACAAAGAAATCCAAGGCGAGGCTTCGGGGAAATAAGATGATATATTAGGATTACTCCATTGTTTCCCCGGAGCCTCATCTTGAATTGCTTTGTGCGTGATCACACAATCAGAATATCCAAAGTAGGCTGTTGAGAAAAAATCGAATATGTTGAA
Organism: Anthopleura sola; assembly: GCA_023349425.1. Taxonomy (NCBI): domain Eukaryota; kingdom Metazoa; phylum Cnidaria; class Anthozoa; order Actiniaria; family Actiniidae; genus Anthopleura; species Anthopleura sola. Next base: position 11,183,584 of record JALHLI010000006.1, on the reverse strand, counting down.
ACCCAACCCGCTACAACTGGTTGATCCTTAACCCTTTAGGACGGGTTGAAAACAACAAAATTCCTAAGTAGTATTACTTAGCTATCAACCGGTTATAACAGGTTGATTAACCCGTTACAACCCAACCCGCTACAACTGGTTGATCCTCAACCCGTTAGGACGGGTTACAATTTTTGCCATTTTTAAGCTCCTAAATAATGGAATGTTTTTAAACATTAAGATTAAAATTAAAATTAGAATTAAAATTAAAATTTTGTAACCGAGAAATATTGTTTTGACTTAAAGATCTACTTGTCGTTTCCTGTTCGACAAACGAATTTTAACCCCAACTGATGACCTGAAGTAAGTCCTTCAGTCTATTCTGATTCGTGGTGTAAATCACTAGAATCTCACATTAGCTTATACTGATGAGCCATTCAGCTCTTTATACGCCTTGAATCTTGTATTTAAGGCTCCGACACACGGTACAACATTGCGTGCAACATCACACTAAAATATGAAAAACTCAACATCTGTTTATTATTTCTATCCTTCGTACTATCCTTGTAAATTAAGCGGAAAAATCGAGATTTTCTCTGTTTTGGCTGCTGAAATAGTACTGTAATCATAATGTTGCAAGCAATGTTGCACCGTGTATCTTTGCCTTTAGTTATGGTCAGAAGGCTAGAGCCTATAGTTTGGTTTGTACTCTTAGAAAGTACAGACATGGGTATCGGAACTGAGTACCGACGTAGTTTGTAAACACATACCTCGTGATGGAAAATGCTAGTGTAGGGGGATCACTTGTAACGGGCATAAAGAAGCTAAAAATAGCCAAGTTTGGAATCATTCCATCCATGGAACACGAGCTGACCAGTGCGATAGGTCTTGGGAGGATCGAAGCGCATAGAATTTTGTAGCGTGTTGTTGCATCAATCACTGAAAAGTCCAGCTCAGTTGTCTGGTCTACTTTTGTCATAACAGAATCCTGGGACGTTGTCGATCTATGTCGAATCTGCCACTTCCAGGGTAGACAAACAAAGTTATTTTTTAGTTGGAAAGTGCTTCTTGTAAGTCGTGGTAAAGCCATCGTGATGGGTAAAGACGTCAAGGCAGCTTATTGCCAGGAAAGTTGGCTAACATAGAGGAGATTCAGGATTTTTTAGTATGTTACTGGAACTAAACAGGTTTGACTAGTTTACTCTGCATACACGTTTGCGTGTTTATGGCGCGCGGAATGGTTCAAAATTATTATTTCGATTGTATGGCGCGCGGAATGGTTCACAGAGAAACTTCACAGACCTGACAGAGAATCAAAGCAAAACACGACACACAAGTAGGGACATTTATTTGTGTGATTTACTGATTTTTAATTTTTTTCGAAAAATCGCCATACATTGCCTTATAAGTTCGATAGGAAACCACAGAAACCCAGCTTTGGCTACCTGTGGCACAACTCGCGGCGCTAAAACTCTTAGAGGAATCCAAAGCCTGTCAAAATGATTTAACATGGCTAATATTGAGATGCTACGGCTAAAATTTCGTTTTAGTTTTTCTATAAACTTCGTGTTCACGAGCTTCTTTGACAAAGTAAAACCCGCATCCAATTATCAAATCAAGGGAGGGGAGCCTAAACATTTTCTCAAAGCTCGTTCTAGCTCTCGAATTTGAAAGAAAAAATAATTTTATTGATAATAACTTTTCAGTATTTTAGAAACACTGGACCCTGCGTTTGTAATGAGAGAAATTTGAATTCTAGTTCCAATTTTGTTTATACCGAAAAACATTTGCCGTGTCCTACCCTACTAAGGCAGTCATTGGTGCGCAATTTTTCCCCGTCATGGGTTATGCTAACAACTTGAGCTTGTTAGCTTCGCGCTGATTGGCTAGTTACATTTTCTTGTATCACCTAGATAATAATAATAATAATAATAATAATAATAATAATAATAATAATAATAATAATTATAATAATAATAATTAGTAATATTTATATATTCAGTAACAAAGCCCAGGCCATATCTGCTTGTTATTGTAATTGAAAACGACAGAGTGTATGTTTTTCCCCCTGAACTTTTGAGAGCTGGTTCAACGACAACATTCTTTATCTTTTTGTTATCTTTCAATGATGTCTGCACGGACCACAGTGAAACCTATACTACGCTCTATTAGATATAAGTAGTCAGTTCTTGGAAATTGTTGTCTTTGGCCGGTGATCGAAACACTCACTTGAAAGAAAATAAACCGGGTCAGATTTTTGGAGCTGTTATCTACTATCAACGGGACTTTGGGGCAAAAATACTTTAGTATCGCTTCCACATATCAGGTTACTGAAAGCTTTTAATTCAACTAGAGGCTAGGTCACACGCTATTCCTTTATGAAGGTAATCTGCCATATCATTCGCCAAACGTTTCAAAACTAATAAAACGTACAAGTATAAAGAAAATTGCGTTAATATTAAAAAACAAACAATGCAGATAAAGAAATCCTAGGAGTTGAAAGCCGTGCAAGTATAGAAACGGTGCAAGTATAAAAACCGTGCAAGTATAAAACTGAACCGTGCAAGTATAAAAAACCGTGCAAGTATAAAAAACCGTGCAAGTATGAAATAACCGTGCAAGTATAAAAAACCGTGCAAGTATAAAAACCGTGCAAGTATAAAAAACCGTGCAAGTATAAAAACCGTGCAAGTATAAAAAACCGTGCAAGTATAAAAAACCGTGCAAGTATAAAAAACCGTGCAAGTATAAAAAACCGTGCAAGTATAAAAAACCGTGCAAGTATGAAATAACCGTGCAAGTATAAAAAACCGTGCAAGTATAAAAAACCGTGCAAGTATAAAAAAACCGTGCAAGTATAAAATAACCGTGCAAGTATAAAAACCGTGCAAGTATAAAAACCGTGCAAGTATAAAAAACCGTGCAAGTATAAAAAACCGTGCAAGTATAAAAAACCGTGCAAGTATAAAAAACCGTGCAAGTATAAAAAACCGTGCAAGTATAAAAAAAACCGTGCAAGTATAAAAAAGCCGTGCAAGTATAAAATAACCGTGCAAGTATAAAATAACCGTGCAAGTATAAAAAACCGTGCAAGTATAAAAAACCGTGCAAGTATAAAAACCGTGCAAGTATAAAAACCGTGCAAGTATAAAAAACCGTGCAAGTATAAAAAAACCGTGCAAGTATAAAATAACCGTGCAAGTATAAAAACCGTGCAAGTATAAAAACCGTGCAAGTATAAAAAACCGTGCAAGTATAAAAACCGTGCAAGTATAAAAACCGTGCAAGTATAAAAAAACCGTGCAAGTATAAAAAAACCGTGCAAGTATAAAATAACCGTGCAAGTATAAAAAACCGTGCAAGTATAAAAAGCCGTGCAAGTATAAAAAACCGTGCAAGTATAAAAAAACCGTGCAAGTATAAAAAAACCGTGCAAGTATAAAAAACCGTGCAAGTATAAAAAACCGTGCAAGTATAAAAAAAACCGTGCAAGTATAAAAAAGCCGTGCAAGTATAAAATAACCGTGCAAGTATAAAAAACCGTGCAAGTATAAAATAACCGTGCAAGTATAAAAAACCGTGCAAGTATAAAAAAAACCGTGCAAGTATAAAAAAAACCGTGCAAGTATAAAAAAAACCGTGCAAGTATAAAAAAAACCGTGCAAGTATAAAAAAAACCGTTCAAGTATAAAAACCGTGCAAGTATAAAAAACCGTGCAAGTATTAAAAACCGTGCAAGTATAAAATAACCGTGCAAGTATAAAAAACCGTGCAAGTATAAAAAGCCGTGCAAGTATAAAAAACCGTGCAAGTATAAAAACCGTGCAAGTATAAAAAACCGTGCAAGTATAAAAAACCGTGCAAGTATAAAAACCGTGCAAGTATAAAATAACCGTGCAAGTATAAAAAACCGTGCAAGTATAAAAAACCGTGCAAGTATAAAAAACCGTGCAAGTATAAAAAACCGTGCAAGTATAAAAAACCGTGCAAGTATAAAAAACCGTGCAAGTATAAAAAGCCGTGCAAGTATAAAAAACCGTGCAAGTATAAAAAACCGTGCAAGTATAAAAAACCGTTCAAGTATAAAAAACCGTGCAAGTATAAAAAACCGTGCAAGTATAAAAAACCGTGCAAGTATAAAAAACCGTGCAAGTATAAAAAACCGTGCAAGTATGAAATAACCGTGCAAGTATAAAAAACCGTGCAAGTATAAAAACCGTGCAAGTATAAAAAACCGTGCAAGTATAAAAAACCGTGCAAGTACAAAAATAACCATGCAAGTATTAAAAAACGTGCAAGTACAAAAATAACCGTGCAAGTACAAAAATAACCATGCAAGTATGAAAAAACGTGCAAGTATAAAAATAACCGTGCAAGTATAAAAAAAAACATTTCTTCTCAAAAAAAACTATAAAACAATAGAGATTACATGTAAGTAAAACTTTTTTTAAGGTTCTTTTTCTTTCGGAGCCAAACTATCGTGCGAAATTTGTGGTTTTCCTTCGTCAAATCTTGAATTTTCCAAAGGAAGCCCGTGAAGCTTCTTACCTTGTTAGTATAGACAGGGCTGAAAACGTATGCGCGTGCGCGAAATTGTCAATGAAAACAAACATGGCCTGGCGTTTGAAAACTTCGTATCAAACATTCAAATTAGTCGAGGTTTTCAGGGAAAAGCGTTTTAGTACAAACATTACCGTAAAAGCAAACTTTAGGCATTGGTTAATAGATTAAAATGTAAAACTTTCTTAACTTCCAAGTAATGGGCTTAACTTTTGGACTTTTGTAGCTGACTTTGAGATTTTTTCAAAACCATAGGCATTTTTTATAGGAAGCAGATGAGCCCGCGATTTTACCCAATACCGCTGGCTCTTTTTTCAGCCCTGGAGCCGGTTGTACGAAGCCTGGATAAAGTTATCTACCTGGTAAGAGTTATCCAGTGTATACTGAAATGTGTATAGGTTTTATCCGTTCGATAAGGATTTAGCCGGTGGATAGCGCTATTCAGGCTTCGTACAACCGGCTCCTGTTGTTAGTAATGTTTACAACATGAGCGGCCGTGTTGTATGGGCTTTTACAATCTTGAGCCGCAGGCGAGAGATTGTAAAGCCCATACAACACGGACGCGAATGTTGTAACTGACTTGTGAAATTCAATAATAATAATTAATGAAGATAATGATTTCTGAGGAACAGATTTCAAAAGCAGTGTTATTTAAGAAAATATAGTTTGATATTTTATAGGAGCATGCGTTTTTTGACGTCGCACATTGTTTGGTACGGGCATCCCACATTGGTTATTGTGCTTAGGTTAGCAAAGCAAGATGCAGGGTTTTTGATCTAGTTGGTGGGACTAGCTTTTGAAAAGGTTCTGGGAAACCACCTTCCTTAAGCCGGACCCACAGGTTTGTTAGTATTCTGTATCTGATACAGAATACTAATAGATCTATACAATCACAGCAGTTGTATCTTGATACACTCACTAGTTGTTGTATATTTTGATACAAATCACTAGTGATTGTATCAATTTACATGACAATTGTTACTTGTGTTTTTATGCAGCTTTACAGGCCATCCACGTGACTGGATTGCAAACATTTCATTGTCAGAAAGCTCATGAATTATTAATGAATTTTACAAGTAATATATACAATATTGTATATTACTTATGAAACGTCTAGATGTATACATTCATGTTCTACTAAAATTTTAAAGATAAAATTGAATTTGGCTGAGAAAATTGGAGTTAAAGTTTATGCAAGTCAGGACGATTTCGTATCAGATATACAACCTCCTCCACGGACAATAATTTCTATTGTGTTTTCCTCATTAATTACTCATGAGTTTTATAAGTATATTATATGTAATGTGAAAACAATTGCTACTAAGGGGGGTAGGGATGATATCAAAAGCAACAGCGAGTGCCGAAAAAAGTTTTTAAAAGAAAGAATCAAATACAAATCCATGTTTTCCTTCATTTATTAGAGTGGTTCGCCTGTGATCTATTAGTCTTAAAGACAGGTTTGAATCTTCTTAAATTATGACTGTAAAAACTAGAGAGAATGATATTTAGAGAAAACGTCATTCCTGTTGCTCTGCAAAAGGCGTTGGGCATTAGAATGCGACTTGCTTTTCATCACTCGACATTAGCAACATCAATAAAAAGGTCTATGGATTATAATAATCTACGACCACTTTTCATATGCTTTTTGAAATGTATCGTCCATGCTTAGATGGTTTCTAGCTGGATAACCTGTGGAATGTTATCTGTGAAATATTAGAGATTATACAAATGTTGGTTCTTTCTCATACGGATCGATGAATAAGTAAATCACTGTCTGTACTCGAATAGAATGGCCGCGCATTCGATGGAATAGTATACATGGATGATTGAGCATCGAATGTAGTGGTTTCCCATCACGTCTGTACTTGAATATGATTGCGTATTCGATGGAATAGTATACATGGATGATTGAGCATCGAATGCAGTGGTTTCCCATCACGTCTGTACTTGAATATAATTGCGTATTCGATGGAATAGTATACATGGATGATTGAGCATCGAATGCAGTGGTTTCCCATCACGTCTGGTATCCCAGAAAGGTGAAAGACATCGAAATGGTTGTTCCCTGACCAAAATTATAAATACTTTCTTTAATTATTCTTAAAATACTTTCTCTAAAGGCTCTAGTTGAAATTTGCATTAACATGCTTCATCAATTTTTCTTAAATAAATTCATTAAATTTTTTGCAGAGTTTCAAAACAAACTTCTATAGATATCCACTTTGGTTAACAATTAACAGTTTCGATAAGAACAGCTATATCCTGGAATAATTGAGATACTGATCCATTGCAAAGACGTTTAGACTCATAATTCAAAGATCAACCAGTAGATGCGCTCTGAATCAAACTTGTAGATGCCTTCCGGACTTTGATCAAACATAATTACTGCGAAGAATCATGATCCCTAAAATGAAAACAGTTTTTGAGGATTTAAAGAGGAAACGTAAGCTCCCGACTCCTGGAAAAGAAAATTCCAAGTACATTCGCTGTCTGACAACTCTGGATTTATCTGCACTTGGAATAGCGACAGTGGTGAGTTCTGGATTGTATGTTCTTGTTGGAAAGCTCGCTCGAGATTTCGCAGGGCCGGCAATCGTTTTCTCTTTTGCACTGGCAGCGTTGTCTGCTTTATTATCAGGCATATGTTACGCAGAGTTTGGGACTCGAATCCCAAAAGCAGGATCAGCATACATGTACACATACCTATCTCTGGGTGAAATTTGGGCTTTTATTGCTGGCTGGAACATGATTCTTGAGTACATCATTGCAATGTCATCACTTTGTAGAGCGTGTAGCGAGTACATCGACTCTTTAACCGGAGGATTAATCTACAAACATTTCTTAGACAAATTAAATTGGTGGGATAGCCCTGCACTTGCAAAATTTCCCGATTTCCTGGCACTATTTATTTTGATATTGATGGCCATTATTGTCGGACTTGGAGTCAAGCACAGTTCCCTTTTCAACAAGATAATCACGTTTATCAACGTCACTGTCATAATTTTTATGATATGTGTTGGATCATACTATGCAGATACCAGTAACTGGTCTTCGTGGGAGAAATTCGCTCCTTACGGATCTCAGGGTGTCATCACAGCAGCAAGCAGTTGTTTTTATGCATTCGTAGGCTTTGATGTGATTGGAACAGCGGCAGAAGAAACTATCAATCCAAAGACGGTTATTCCAAGAGCCTTGATTATCACATTTATGGTTAGTTTCTTGTCTTATTTCGGAGCATCTACAGTCCTGACGTTAATGATGCCGTACAACCAACTGGACAAGTTTGCTCCTCTCTCGGAAGCATTTGCTCAAAGAGGTTTCATTGCAGCCAAGTATATTATCGACATTGGGGCCATCGCTTCGATTCTTGCATGTTTACTTGCTACATTGTTTGGTGTACCTCGAGTTATTCATGCTATGGCAGTGGATGGATTATTGCTTACATGGTTGGACAGCATCAACAGTACAACCCACGTCCCTCTTCGTGCTCTTGTATGTTCAACCATCCTCTCTGGAATTCTTGCCGTCATACTAAATTTGGAACAATTGGTCGAAATGTTGTCCATTGGAACACTAACTGCATACACTTTAGTAGCTATTGGTGTGTTATTGACGAGGTATCAATGTGATGTAGAGAGTGTTCACGATGATGATCCTAAAATCAAAATCAAAGAAGAAACAGAAAAAGGAAGTAATTGGGCGATAGCCGTCTGGCTAAAGACTTTGTGTTGCAAAGATAAAAAGGATGAAACCAATAAAACAGAATACACACAACTGACCACTTCTGATAGCAACAACGAAGAGGCATCAGCTAATGAACCCCTTGAAAGCAAGAGTGAACCAACTGAGACATCTAGTTTCCATGCTAGTGTCGCCATGTTTGTACTTTCATTTGCTTTGATTATCTTCTGCATCATAATCAGTTTTGCACAGAATCAGATAAAGTTACTGAAGGGATGGGCCATCGTATTGACTTGTATTAGCGGAGTTATTGTTGTTGCAGTCATAGTATTTCTATACAAGTTACCAAGGAACTCAGCCACGTTTCCATTCATGGTGCCGTTTGTTCCTGCTCTTCCTATAATCACGTTGTTCATCAACTTCTTATTGATTGTGAACTTGAATCATTGGACTTATGTGAGGTTTGGAGTGTGGATGTTTATAGGTGAGCAAACACGAATTTTATTGATATATATAACATATATATAATGAAAAATTTGGTGTTGCCATGCCTTAAGAAGCTTTTTATTTTCAAGTTAACATATATATATAATATATATAATATATATAAACACTCGGTTGAAGTATGCATTTATACATATATACAGATACCTAATCAGATGCAAAAACATGAAAATTAAATAACTTTATACCCATTGATGCATATCTCACAAATAATAATTTGTATTGGTGGGTCCCTTACGTTTTAGTTACTATTTTCGTACTCTGGTGGGAAAGATGTGAGACCGCATAACAAGGAAACGTTGTTAGAATCAGTTTAAAATAACGGATTTATAAACCAGTTCAGATTGTCAGAAATTAAAATTTATGCTGGTCAACGTCTCATTAAACTCCTTTTCAGATTTGGAGTATATCAAGTAAATACTAAAACATTTGTCTACGTTTCAGGACTGCTTATCTATGGGTTATATGGCCGTACGCACAGCAGAGAAGCTATTGACAACCAGCCTGATGACACAGATGAAGAACATGAATGATTTTCTTCATAGTTAGTTTTTTTTTACTGGGTTGCACGTGGCAAACCAGTCTAAAAATGGTCTGCGTTTCTCAGTCTGTAACTTTTTCCAGTCGCAAAAAGCGAAAATTGCGCTATAGTACCCAAGTCTGTACACGGACCTTATCGGGGATGATTTGAACACAATACAATGCTAACCAAGTAACCGTCGTCCAATGAAGTTTATTTATACATGTCAGAGTGATTGACAGTGCTATAGTGATAGCCAAAGTCACATGATATGTAGCATGTGATATTTCTAGCGTACTTCAGTCGCCATTTTCTCATTCTTCGGGGCTTTCGTACAATAATTTTCTACTTTTTTTCTCGGTGTATGTATTCTGTAGGCATGTGGCCTACGGTTTTCTTAAGCCGATTTTTATTATTGAACATTCGAAAGCTAGTAGCTAAATGGAGCTTCGAAATTAGTCATAACATATCATTTTTTCTTAAAATTCTTCCGGCATGCAAGAATTTGGATCTGGCTCGGAATTTTTTATTTTATTTTAGCGAATTTCACATGTTCTGGAAAATTCAGTGTTTAAAAAAGCCAGAAGGCCTCAAATAATGCTGTAAATAACAATAAAAAAAATAACATTAAAATTTTGTGTCAGGTTTTTGAGTCAGATTTTTTAATCTGGTGTCAGATATTTCCCCCCGGGGGCTTCACATAAGTTGATATACAAAGTGCTCTGTATTCGTAGATACATTTCGAGTCAAGGTAAAACCTATACTACGCTCTTTTAGATATAAGTTGTCAGTTCTTGGAAATTGTTTTCTTTGGCCGGGGATCGAAACACTCACTTGAAAGGAAATAAACATCGGGTCAGATTTTTGGAGCTGTTATCTACTATGAACGGGACTTTGTGGCTCAAATACTTTAGTATCGCTTTCACACATCAGGTTAGTTAGTTCACATGCTATTCCTTTTAATATGAAGGTAATCTGCCAGAGGTTACCCTATTGATGGCCCTTTACGTGATATCAAAACTGAAGTAAATAAACAGGTACAAACTTAAGGCCTCCCTGGGTGCAGTGATCATTTTTTCTGCGTCAGACTTGTTTTTGGTCACGCCACTAACGTTAACAGAGCATAATGTTACAGCGAATGGCTCGATATCAAAGGTGGATCCAGGGGGTGAATTGGGTGACTAGTTACCCCCTCCCCCTTGGAGATGAAAATAATAAGAATAAAGGATAAGATAAGAGCAAAAAATACACTATGTAATGCCTTGCTAGGTACCAGTCAACCCCCTTGAAATCATCTGGATCCACCACCGAATCCTTCTATTATGGCAGATATTTTCATTTGTTTTTACAGCTCTCAGCAAACACCATTTCTACGTGTTACCCTCGAACGAACAAATATCACTTGATGTCAGATTTTTGCGTCGGATGTTTTCGGTCACGGCGCTTACAAAGGATCCAAATTAACCATATTGTGGTACTCACCCTGACTTTACAGCTGGCAAAAATATTTGGAAGAAATTTATTTCATTTAACACTATGAGTTTGTTAGTTCTCTCTTGTGCTTCGAGGGTTTTTCTCCGGCTTCTCCGGTTTTCCTCCCCCCGTAAAAATCAACTTCTAAATTCTAATTCGATCTAGAAGGGCCTAGATGGAAATTACTTCGTGTAACTCTAAGTAAGTCTTTTTTTATTCATTTGCAATGTTTATGAGTTAAACATTCAGTTTCCCACAATTCCTTGGTTGGTTGTTGGTTGTTGGTTGTTGGTTGTTGGTTGTTGGTTGTTGGTTGTTGGTTGTTGGTTGTTGGTTGTTGGTTGTTGGTTGTTGGTTGTTGGTTGTTGGTTGTTGGTTGTTGGTTGTTGGTTGTTGGTTGTTGGTTGTTGGTTGTTGGTTGTTGGTTGTTGGTTGTTGGTTGTTGGTTGTTGGTTGTTGGTTGTTGGTTGTTGGTTGTTGGTTGTTGGTTGTTGGTTGTTGGTTGTTGGTTGTTGGTTGTTGGTTGTTGGTTGTTGGTTGTTGGTTGTTGGTTGTTGGTTGTTGGTTGTTGGTTGTTGGTTGTTGGTTGTTGGTTGTTGGTTGTTGGTTGTTGGTTGTTGGTTGTTGGTTGTTGGTTGTTGGTTGTTGGTTGTTGGTTGTTGGTTGTTGGTTGTTGGTTGTTGGTTGTTGGTTGTTGGTTGTTGGTTGTTGGTTGTTGGTTGTTGGTTGTTGGTTGTTGGTTGTTGGTTGTTGGTTGTTGGTTGTTGGTTGTTGGTTGTTGGTTGTTGGTTGTTGGTTGTTGGTTGTTGGTTGTTGGGCTAGAATACCGGTCATCTCGCGGGCGCGTCATCAGCGGTTTTCCCTCTGAATGTAGGGTAGGCTGCCTTGAAGAAGCGTTTACAGTTCTTTTGTACTTTCGTATTTTTCGAAATATTGTGCATTTTAGGTGAAAAATGGACGATGTTAGCTTTTATCGATAGAACTTAAAATCACCTATTATGTCTACAATTACAGGTTCTTCCAAAATCTGGGTGGACAATTTAGATTCAGTGAACAGAAGATAACCAAAATACGATGAAAATTTTCCAATTTCACTAAGGTTTTTTTCAGTACCGCCGCCATCTTGGTTTGACAAATATTCGCGCATGCTCAGTTACGATGACCGGTATTCTAGCCCATGGTTGGTTGTTGGTTGTTGGTTGTTGCATTCGAGTAACGCTTCGGAATGATTGCGTCGCGGTTAATTTATTTCAGTAATAATTTGTCCTCGAAATCGAGCTGCATCCCGACATGATGCATTATTCTTCATCTGTGTCATCAGGCTGGTTGTCAATAGCTTCGCTGCTGTGCGTACGGCCATATAACCCATAGATAAGCAGTCCTGAAACGTAGACAAATGTTCTAATATTTATTTGATATACTCCGAATCTGAACAGGAGTTTAATGAGACGTTGACCAGCATAAATTTTAATTTCTGACAATCTGAACTCGTTTATAAACTGCGCGTTTAATCTACGCATTTGTATTTTCAATGGTGTTGGATAAAATGGTTATACAATGGTCTCTCTTGGCATACCGCGGATATCCCACTCATCACTTGTATTTGCTTTCTATACACACTCGCCCAAAGGCTCGTGTGTATACTAGAAACTACGAGTGACTCGTGGGATATTCCACGGTATGCCAATCGAACTAGTATAACTAGTATATATGCCAATAAAATTTGTGTTTGCTCACCTATAAACATCCACACTCCAAACCTCACATAAGTCCAATGATTCAAGTTCACAATCAATAAGAAGTCGATGAACAACGTGATTATAGGAAGAGCAGGGACAAACGGCACCATGAATGGAAACGTGGCTGAGTTCCTTGGCAACTTGTACAGAAATACTACGACTGCAATAACAATAATTCCGCTAATACAAGTCAATACGATGGCCCATCCCTTCAGTAACTTTATCTGATTCTGTGCAAAACTGATTATGATGCAGAAGATAATCAAAGCAAATGAAAGTACAAACATGGCTACACTAGCATGGAAACTAGATGTCTCAGTTGGTTCATTCTTGCTTTCACGGGGTTCATTAGCTGATGCCTCTTCGTTGTTGCTATCAGAAGTGGTCAGTTTTGTGTATTCTGTTTTATTGGTTTCAACCATTTTATCTTTGCGACACAAAGTCTTTAGCCAGACGGCTATCGCCCAATTACTTCCTTTTTCTGTTTCTTCTTTGATTTTGATTTTAGGATCATCATCGTGAACACTCTCTACATCACATTGATACCTCGTCAATAACACACCAATAGCTACTAAAGTGTATGCAGTTAGTGTTCCAATGGACAACATTTCGACCAATTGTTCCAAATTTAGTATGACGGCAAGAATTCCAGAGAGGATGGTTGAACATACAAGAGCACGAAGAGGGACGTGGGTTGTACTGCTGATGCTGTCCAACCATTTAAATAATAATCCATCCACTGCCATAGCATGAATAACTCGAGGTACACCAAACAATATAGCAAGTAAACATGCAAGAATCGAAGCGATGGCCCCAATGTCGATAATATACTTGGCTGCAATGAATCCTCTTTGAGCAAATGCTTCCGAAAGAGGAGCAAACTTGTCCAGTTGGTTGTATGGCATCATTAGCGTCAGGACTGTAGATATTCCGAAATAAGACAAGAAACTAACCATAAATGTGATAATCAAGGCTCTTGGAATAACCGTCTTTGGATTGATAGTTTCTTCTGCCGCTGTTCCAATCACATCGAAGCCTACGAATGCATAAAAACAACTGCTAGCTGCTGTGATGACACCCTGAAATCCGTAAGGAGCGAATTTCTCCCACGAGGACCAGTTACTGGTATCTGCATAGTATGATCCAACACATATCATGAAAATTATGACAGTGACGTTGATAAACGTGATTATCTTGTTGAAAAGGGAACTGTGCTTGACTCCAAGTCCGACAATAATGGCCATCAATATCAAAATAAATAGTGCCAGGAAATCGGGAAATTTTGCAAGTGCAGGGCTATCCCACCAACTTAATTTGTCTAAGAAATGTTTGTAGATTAATCCTCCGGTTAAAGAGTCGATGTACTCGCTACACGCTCTACAAAGTGATGACATTGCAATGATGTATTCAAGAATCATGTTCCAGCCAGCAATAAAAGCCCAAATTTCACCCAGAGATAGGTATGTGTACATGTATGCTGATCCTGCTTTTGGGATTCGACTTCCAAACTCTGCGTAACATATGCCTGATAATAAAGCAGACAACGCTGCCAGTGCAAAAGAGAAAACGATTGCCGGCCCCGCGAAATCTCGAGCGAGCTTTCCAACAAGAACATACAATCCAGAACTCACCACTGTCGCTATTCCAAGTGAAGATAAATCCAGAGTTGTCAGACAGCGAATGTACTTGGAATTTTCTTTTCCAGAAGTCGGGAGCTTACGTTTCCTCTTTAAATCCTCAAAAACTGTTTTCATTTTAGGGATCATGATTCTTCGCAGTAATTATGTTTGATCAAAGTCAGGAAGGCATCTACAAGTTTGATTCTGAACGCATCTACAGGTTGATCTTTGAATTATGAGTCTAAATCTCGGTTCGATGGATCAGTTTCTCAATTATTCCAGGATATAGCTGTTCTTATCGAAACTCTACCAAAGTGGATATAGATGTTTGTTTTGAAACTCTACAGAAATTGAAATGGATCTATTTAAGAAAAATCGTCAAGGATGTTAATGCAAATTTCAACTGCGGCCTTATGGTTCTTAACGTTTATCCATAACTACCAATGTCACGCAATGAAATAATAAATAGGAAAAAAATAGAGAAAGTATTTATAATTGTCAAGGAACAATCGTTTTGATGTCTTTCACCTTGCTGAGATACCAACCGTGATGGGAAACCACTGCTTTCGATGCTCAATCATCCATGTATACTATTCCATCGACAACGACATTCTATATGAGTACAGACAGTGATTTACTTATTCATCGATCCGTATGAAAAAGAACCGACATTCACTAAGCCGATCTGTATAAGTGGACAATCTCTAATATTTCACAGATAACATTCCACAGGTTACCCAGCTAGAAACCATCTAAGCATGGACGATACGTTTCATAAAGCACATGAAAAGTGGTCGTAGATTACTAGAAATCCATAGACCTTTTCATCGATGTTGCTAATGTCTAGTGATGAAAAGCAAGTCGCATTCTAATGCCCAACGCCATTTGCCTAGCAACAGGAATGACTTTCTCTCTAAATGTTATTCATTGGAGATATTTTAGCATCTCATTAGAAATTTGTATACAGGTGTTTCAAAAAACGTTGAATACTGAATACTGATACTGAATAGTGTATTGAAAGACTGAAATGCATTTTGGGTCACGTAATATTGTCTAAAATTAAACAAATAATAATAATCTTATTTTCAGTGCATTCGATCCAAAACCATATACTAGCTACATATAGAGAGCAAATCGCTGTATATTCACTTTTTATTTCAAATTAATGAGACCCACAATGCGCTTTGGTCTTGGAATACATTATTCAGTATGCAGTATTCAGTATTCAATGTTTTTTGAAATAGCTGTATAAATATTTAGAAAATACTAATGTCTACCTTAGAGAATACTAATTAAAAACGTTCCTCGTGTTTTCCCTGTATTGAGCAGATGACAATGATATAAAACCATTTTACCAGCTAGGAAAGACCATACATTTTCAAACACTGTGTGTTGTGCTGCTCAAAATCTGAATTTTTTCCTGACTCAAAGTATAATTCCCTCAGTGAAAAATATTTTTTTTTCCTGACTCTTCCCTCACATGTGGCAACCATGTTTAAGTCTCGGGGGACAGATCATCCCATGTTCTTAATGAACAGAACATTTCATTTCATTTCATTTCTGTTATTTCAAAGCTAACAAAATATGCAGTATATTTTATTCAAAAATTCATTTTCTCTTTGGAGAAAAAAAACATAGCAAATGAAAAAAATACACACAACTGGTCTCGTGAGCATGACTTTGTATTCCAAATCGGTTAGAGAATAAATATCTCGTGATTTATGGCATTTAAAACTCCTGGCAATGATAGAAAGCCACAAGGACTTCACCCTCGTGGCTTTCTATAAATATTCGGAGCTCTAAGTGCCATACGGCACTCGCGTTTAACACTTCTCTAATCCTTTTCAAAAAGCTTTTTAAAATCGAGCGCGCCAAGTGAATTCCCGGTTGTGCTATTTTTAGAATTCGCGTAAAGTAAAGTCAATTTTCGCATCACCCTACTCCGGTGGGTCAAAAATTGTGTACTTCATCCAAACCTGGAAGTAGCGAAAACATGTAAAGATGTTTTGGAAAAAACATAAATTTCGCGTCTTTGAGTGTTCAACAGCTTCAGTCGTGACTTTGGATTCTAAAAATAGCCCAACCGGGAATTCACCTGCGTGGTGCGCGTGGTATTAAGAGGTTTCCCTCTCTAATCTATGCTATCTTTAATCGTGGAAAAAAGTTAAGATCTGGGGCGGATCTATGATTTTGAGTAGCTAAAAATTTCGACACAAAATCACAAAGTTACAAAATCAAGAATATGCTCCTTTTGCTATTAATACTAACCATTTAATTCCTTACCCTTTGTCGTGACGTCCCCCTAAATCCGCCAGTGAAGATAAAAGGTTTTGTCTCTCTAATGCATACAAAGACGAATCTAAATGAAATTCCTATGGTCGAGCAGCGTTGTTTCGGTAACACATGCATGCATGGAACTAGAATATAGCTTGGAGCTGGTTTTATAGTTTTATTAAATAAATAAAAATCACAAAATTTGGTGGACTTAGTATACCTCGATCAGTAAGAAGAAGTCCGGCCGGCTAAAATTGCTGTGTGGCCGACAATAGACGTAATTTAGACCTTTTAACAGAAGTGTGGCAAGGTGGCAATGTTTGCTATAAACTAAAGGCTTCATTCATCAGATTGATAACACTCGGAATAATAATTCGCGTGACATTTCAATGATAATCTTAGTATAACTCTAAAATGCTTACTGTCTGCTCTGGAAATTGAATATACGTTTTTAACAATACGGCTCTAATCTTAAATTATGGGATGCCAAGGGGGCAAACGTGGAAATATTTATAAAGCATAGAGTGGCGTGTTTGCTTTCTCAGCAAAAATAATCTTACGCTTTGGTGTTTCACATATCGCTCCAACTACCAGCAAACAGTAAATTCAATTGGTTTTTAGATTATTCTCAGTTACCAGGCTAACTTAACTTACAAAGACCGCCTTGTTAAACTAAATCTAAAGGAAAGGTAAAGAAACTATATTTAACGTCGGTAGTTCCTTCAGCTACGTGGCTGGTATCCAAGAAAGCCGACGGTGCGCACTTTACATCAGTGCTCTGTTTTAAGAGTATTCAAAGCTGAAGCTACACGGATTAGAAAGAAGTCGAAACAAACGTGGAGATCCTGAAGATCAAACCATGGACCTCTAGCTCCGAAGGCCGCGCACTAACCAACTGAGCTACGTCTGCTCCTACAAACTACTTCCGATCTTACTGGCTTGATATATTTCTTCAAGTGTCGCCTTAAGCTTAACAATATTGATCTATATACTTATGTAACCCCATGCTCGCTCTCATCCAGATCTACAAGAAGCACTAGTAGCGCAGACTTTAGAGTCAACTCGTGCAAAACATTTACTTTTAGAGATTCTTTTTTAACCGTTCAGTTATTCTATGGAACTCACTACCTCCAAAGATTAAGTCTTGCACTTCAGTTTCGTCCTTCAAAACATTGCTACGATCTCATTATTTTGCTCTTTTGCTTTCTACTTTTGACCCTGAGCGCATCAGAACTCATAAGACTATCTGTTCGAAATGTCGATCTGCCGCTATAACCGCTGTCTGCTGTCGCTAACTTATGTAGAAAAAGTTATTTTTGGTACACCAATATGGCCGTTTTGATGCGTGAGTAAAAACGTTTCATATACAGAAAATACAAGAAGTGAACGTGGCTTGGCGTGACTCACACCTAAGCAGACAGTTACTGATTATGATATGCAAATTACAGCCTTAACACCGCGAGGAAGAACGAAGGAAGTGAAAAGTTTTGAAGATCTTGTAAGACTAAACTACGATGAATACTTACTTGCTTATTTACTTACTACCTTCATTGTAATTTAAAGTCGGTTTACTTCTCATATATTTCCTTAATACAACAATTTTTGAAACATTGATCATTGTAACTAACACACCCTCCTGCAGCATAGGAATTTCAATAGAAAACAGCAGCTCATAGCATTACCGTTTGCTTAAGGATCAGAGGAAAATAAATACAAAACTTTAATCCTGGTGCTTTGTTGAATGGAAAGTCAAAGCAATTCCTTAAAACTCATACACGAAAAACTTTTTTAAATGTTTTCTTTATTCAATTTATCATTGAAAAAGCATTTCGAGCAAATTATATTTTTTTTACTGAAAATTAACATATACATTGAAAAAAGATATTCGAAAAAAAAAAATTAACATAATCGCGTTAACCGACATCTGCCTGTCTGAGTGGGAAGACTACAACAGGTGCCTAAGAACAGGTCATTGAACATATATATTATATCGATTAACTGTTTAGGTTAGTATACGGATATCTGATTATAAAAGCAATCAATAGAAAAATAATGAGTACAGTGTTAAAGAATTTGACAAGAAAACGCAAATATGTATCCTCGAGGCAAGAAGAATCCAATAAGTACATAAGATGTTTGAAAACCTTAGATATATCTGCACTTGGAATAGCATCGACTATTGGTATCGCTGTTTACATACTTATTGGTAAACTTGCTCGGGATTTGGCTGGGCCATCAATCGTAATATCCTTTTCTCTGGCGGCATTATCTTCACTTTTCTCTGGGTTATGTTACTCAGAGTTTGCATGTCGAATCCCTAAATCAGGATCAGCATACGTCTACACTTACCTATCTCTGGGTGAAATTTGGGCTTTTGTTGCTGGCTGGAACATGATTCTTGAGTACATCATCGGAATGTCCGCACTCGGTAGAGCGTGTAGCGAGTACATCGACTCTTTATCTGGAGGGTTTATCTACAAACATTTCTTTGACAAATTAAGTTGGTGGGATAGCCCTGCACTTGCAAAATTTCCCGATTTTCTGGCACTATTTATTTTGATATTGATGGCCATTATTGTTGGACTTGGAGTCAAGCACAGTTCCATTTTCAATAATACGGTTACCTCTGTCAACATCGTAGTGATAACATTTGCTTTATGTGTTGGATCATACTATGCAGATACCAGTAACTGGTCCTCGTGGGAGAAATTCGCTCCTTACGGATTTCAGGGTGTCATCACAGCAGCTGGCAGTTGCTTTTATGCATTCGCAGGCTTTGATGTGATTGGAACAGCGGCAGAAGAAACTATCAATCCGAAGAAAGTACTTCCAAGAGCCATTCTAATCACAATTAGTGTGAGTTTCTTGTCTTATTTCGGAATAGCCACCGTCCTGACGTTAATGATGCCATACAACCAACTGGACAGGTCGGCTCCTCTCGCGGAAGCATTTGCTCAAAGAGGATTCATTGCAGCCAAGTATATTATCGACATTGGGGCCATCGCTTCGATTCTGACATGCCTACTCGCAGTATCGTTTGGTGCACCAAGGCTCCTTCACGCAATTGCTTCAGATGGATTATTGTTTAAATGGTTGGACAGCATCAACAGTAAAACTCACGTCCCTCTTCGTGCTCTCGTATGTTCTACCACCATCTCTGGAGTTCTTGCCGTCATACTAAATTTGGAACAATTGGTCGAAATGTTGTCCATTGGAACACTAACTGCATACACTTTAGTAGCTATTGGTGTGTTATTGACGAGGTATCAATGTGATGTAGAGAGTGTCCACGATGATGATCCTAAAATGACCATCAAAGAAGAAACAGAAAAAGGAAGTAATTGGGCGATAGCCGTCTGGCTAAAGACTTTGTGTTGCAAAGATAAAAAGGTTGAAACCGATAAAACAGAATACACAAAACTGACCACTTCTGATAGCAACAACGAAGAGGCATCAGCTAATGAACCCCGTGAAAGCAAGAATGAACCAACTGAGACATCTAGTTTCCATGCTAGTGTCGCCATGTTTGTACTTTCATTTGCTTTGATTATCTTCTGCATCATAATCAGTTTTGCACAGAATCAGATAAAGTTACTGAAGGGATGGGCCATTGTATTGACTTGTATAAGCGGAATTATTGTTATTGCAGTCATAGTATTTCTATACAAGTTACCAAGGAACTCAGCCACGTTTCCATTCATGGTGCCGTTTGTTCCTGCTCTTCCCATAATCACGTTGCTCATCAACTTCTTATTGATTGTGAACTTGAATCACTGGACTTATGTGAGGTTTGGAGTGTGGATGTTTATAGGTAAGTAAGGATAACTTTGCCAGGGAAACAAGTGATTTAAAGTGGGTTACTAAAAGAGCAGTGATTCAACGACATACAGTCATTGACAAAAGGTTGTACTGTGAAAAAAGACTTAAAGACCAAAAGAAGTATCACGTGACGATTTGTTTATTTGTTTTAAACGATATGAATTCTGGTTTCAAACTCTATACTGAGTAACAATGAACAGAGAATAAGAATTATCAACTCTACTTATACAATGATTGCTGATGTCGAGCATTTAGAGCCAGTGTATTAGGTGTCACGAGACATTGGTCTAAATGTCTTTTTTGGTGGACAACATTAATGACATTGACTGTATATCGATATCGATCACTTGTTGAATTACACAAATGCGGCAGAGATGAATTCCGAGAAAAGATTATTATTTGTGCTTCTGTTCTTATGTCAGAGCATAAATGATTTCCTTGAATTTTGATTTTTTGTTTAATGACTTTCGAAGGCATAATAATTAATATGTATGTAACATTTAACAAATAGAAAACGTTTGCCGTGTTTACATAGCCTGATATAAACACGAGGGAAGTTTGGGAGAAGTCGAGAGCTGTTGTGTAAGACCGAGCACGGGAAGACGCTTTCTATATATTTTATAAAATATTGAAACTTGCCGTGTTTACATAGGCCCATCAAATTCCAGTTTCCCGGTAACCGTTCTGAGCGAACACAAATGAGCATTGTCTTTTGGCCAGCAACATCAAGCTGAGTTGACCTTGAGAACAAACTGAAAGTCAACCAATCAGAATTGTGGATTCGACATCGTATTTTGATTAGCATTTCCCATTATTCTGCTAAGATAATTAATGAAATACGAGTTCTTCCTTCTTGAAATTAATCGTAAACGCTAGTCGAACTGATGGCGGAATTTTATTTCAATCAACAAGAAAAGTCTAAATTGTTTACTGTGAAAATACTCGAAAAATGCTAACCAAAAATACTGACCCATAATTCCTTTCGGGAAAGGCGATCAACTCAGCTGGAATACATTTTTTTAAATCAAATAATTTAAAAAAACGAATAATTGTTTTGTGTTCAGTATTCGACATTTGGTATACAGCTATTTCAAAAAAAAGTTGAATCATACTGAATAGTGCATACTGAATAGTGCATACTGAATACTGCATACTGAATACTGAACACTGAATACTGCATACTGGATAGTGCATACTGAATACTGCATACTGAATAGTGCATACTGAATACTGCATACTGAATAGTGCATACTGAATAGTGCATACTGAATACTGCATACTGAATACTGCATACTGAATACTGCATACTGAATAGTGCATACTGAATACTGAATACTGAATGGTGCATACTGAATAGTGCATACTGAATACTGCATACTGAATAGTGGATACTGAATACTGCATACTGAATAGTGCATACTGAATAGTGCATACTGAATAGTGCATACTGAATGGTGCATTCCAAGACCAAAGGGCATTGTGGGTCTCATTAATTTGAAATAGAAAGTAAATATAAACTCCAGCGATTTGCTCTCTATATGTAGATAGTATATTGTTTCGGATGGAATGCACTAAAACTAAATTATATAATTAATATTTATTCTAATTTAGACAATATTACATGACCAACAATTCCTTGGTCCCAGTCAATAATAAGTGTTATCATTCAAATTATTTTTTCCTTCATTTTGATTGGCCGAGAGAACTGCAAATAACTGCCTACAAATAACGGTCTGCTCATGCGCATTACGGTGCAGAGCCATCTTACTGCAAATAACGGTTTGCTCATGCGCAGTAACGCTGTATTTGACAATGGCTCGCTTCCCTGAAAAAATGAGCTGACTTCTTTGTTATTGTTTGACTCGTGCGCACTGCCCCTCAAAGATTAGAAAAAATAATTTGAATGATAAAACAATTATTGAACTCGGTTATCGCAAAATATCGAGATTTGTTAGTGTCTTGCAAGCAATTATTTGCCTCTGCCTTCGGCATCGGCAAATAATTGCTTGCTCGCCACTAACAAATCACGATATTTTGCTCAACCTCGTCCAATAATTGCTTATTAATTTTTGTTGTTTTCTAGGGTGTTTAATCTACGCATTTTATGGCTTCAAGAACAGCAAAGAAGGAATCCAAAACAAGTTTCCTCAAATGGATAAAGAAATTAAATAATTATAAAAAAATTAATAAGAATAATAGCGCTGTTTCTCAGGTTTCAATAGTACTTTGTAACAATTAACTATAAGTAGTTAAACATTTATTAATCTTATGTTCAATACTAGAATTAAATAACTTATAACAATAATATCCTAATAACGATGATACAATAACAATAATTCTAATATAATCGATATTGGCTGAGCTTCTAGTGGTCTTCATAATATAGGTGAGATAGTACGCGCGCTCTCATTGGCTAATTCACTCCAAAAACCTATGCTCTATTTCACCGGTAAAGACATGGTTTGTGATTGATAGCTCACATACGAAAGTTTCACTACTACATTTTAACCAAAATCTGCACAAAATGGACAATTTCTGATTTTCAAGATTGTTTTAATCTTTGGTAGTAAATTTTCATTCAACAAAGTTTTGGTTTTTTAAATAAAAAGACAAAAGAGGCACAAAATAAACCTGTAGACTGCACAGGGAGCCCAAATTTAGATAAAAGTAAAAGGTGAAAATAAAATCGGGAAGAAAAATCGCGTTTAATTATTTTTTTTTAGCAAAAAACTACAGTTCTACTTGTTTTACATGACAATCTTCAGTGGTTAATATGAAGAGTTTTACGTTGTCATATGAACCCTATTTTTATCGCAATGAAAATAAATATAGATACATTGGTCGCAGCAAAAAGGAGCTGTAATAAGATAAGCTTTTATATTATATGAAATAGAGTGTGATATTGAGTGACATCAAAATGATAAAATTGATATCCCCACTCCCACCAGTGGCCAGTGGGGATACGATTTATATCAACACTGGTGGTGTCAAATTTAATCGACTTTTTGCTCAGCAAGTCTCAAATTCTCCATTATTTTTCATTGAAGATTTCATATAATAAACAGAACATTACATGGCCGCTCGCTGCGCTCACTCGTGAGAGATAATATCAACACTCGAAGATAAAATTCGTATCTCCGCGCGACCATGTAATATCCTATATATATATGTCAATCTTTAGCTTGATTTAATACTGGGTAAACTATTCTGAAGGTCCCAAACGACAAAACCAATCTGTTGAAATATCCTTTTCTATATCATTGATTAAAATATTTTCATTCCTTTTACGAGTTTCGGCTAAAACAAGACTGAAATTCGTTATTGATCAGTTAATTTAGATTACTTGTTACTCTGTTTGGTACGCGATATTTTTTTAGTATTTTCTCAAAAAGTGGCCGGGCGGGCAGAGGGGGATTATGTCACGATATGTAGTGAACACTAGAGAATTAGTTAAGATGAACCCGTAACATTGATCTTAAATTCTTTAGAAAATTCTCGGTTCTAATAGAGAGAGAGAGAGAGAGAAAGAGAGAGAGAGAGAGAGAGAGAGAGAGAGAGAGAGAGAGAGAGAGAGAGAGAGAGAGAGAGAGAGAGAGAGAGAGAGAGAGAGAGAGAGAGAGAGAGAGAGAGCCTGGAAAGCAGCGATGTCAACTGGTTGTAGAAAACTTACTAATAAATTTAATTTGTTATCAAAAACGAAGAAATTACCGCATTGACGTCAAGGTATAGATAGCAAAAGCAAAGCAACATTTCTTTGTCGAATTGTAGGCGCTGTTGGCACTGGCGGAAGAATAAAACGTCAGTTCCAAAAATATCCAGATAGACGGGGTATCAGACGCCACACACCATACCCAGGAAATGAAACTCTTTCTTTGAACTCATTAATCAACATCATTTTGCTGAAGCTCATTATAAATATAAACAATATTGTAGAAGATGAATAGTGACATGTGGAGGAATAACATTGTTTTATGTAATATATACAATATGAGTGGCCGTGTTGTATCAGATATACAACCACCAGCCGAAGTGATTGTATATCTGATACAACACGGACACGAATATTGTATATTACTTATGAAATGTCTAGGTGTATACATTCATGTTCTACTAAAATTTTAAAGATAAAATTGAATTTATCTGAGAGAATTGGAGTTAAAGTTTATGCAAATCAGGACGATTTTGTATCAGATATACAACCTCCTCCAAGGACAATGATTTCTATTGTGTTTTCCTCATTAATTGTTCATGAGTTTTATAATGATATTAAAGATCTTAGTTCCTGCGCGAGGTCCAGTTCAACTGACAACACAGAGAAAGAAAGAAAGAAAGAAAGAAAAAATAAGGAATTCAAAATGGTTTGCAAAAGTTTCAAATTCGAAGTTCTTCTTTTACTTCAAAGTTTCCTTATTTTCAAAAGTTTCAACCCCGTTGAATCCAGTGAATCTTTCTTCACCAAAACACCATTCTTCAAACTCGATGGTGACATCATTGAAGTCATTGCAGTTCCGACTATTTTTGAGTGTTGTTGGAGCTGTGATCGGGTACCATCTTGTTCATCTCTAAATATAGCAGACCAGCCTGGCTTACGTGGTATGTTCGAATGTCAGCTGCTGACGAATGGAACACGAATTGAACTAGTAAAACCATCCCAACATTATCACCTCTATACTCGACTGACGGTAAGTACGTATACCCCACCCTATTCTAGTGATCGTGCATATGAGAATCGTATGCATGAATATAGAATGGTTAGGAGTTAGAGATTGATGTTAGTGTTTTCTTTACAAATACACGCACGCGCTGACTGTACAATGAACTCAGAAATTTCAACGGCTTGTTGTGAAACTGGTTTTTCGCTGCCGTCAATCAAAACTAATCAGTCAGTACCTTTTATATTTTTGACTGGCGTCAGTGAAAAACCAAATTCCAACGAGAAACTTGCAGCTACAGAGTTCGGAGAATATTGAGAATCGCAGAAATATCGCACGAGTCGAGGCCTCGAAGTCATTGTTACACTTGTAAAGCTGGGAAACACTTGTACACTGTGATACCATTTTTGACAATGACAGACCACACAAACAAGAGCAAATCGAGCAATAGCCAGGTTTTACTGACTGTTAATTCGTTTTAAACTAACTTCCTAAGCCTATACTAAAGCTGTGTTTTCGGGCTCCAAAGCATTGAAAAAAGAAATTCAATAACTGTTTAATATGCAAATATTTATTTGTTCCAGTAATACCGTAGAGATGTGTGTTCTATGCATGTTAATAAATTATCATAGAGAATTATAATAAGCCAGTCAAAAAAATACAGTTTGCTGATTGAAGCGGATGATTTAGCGATCCTCATCATCTGAAAACAAAAGGGAGGTAATAGGTTAGCAAGGCTGTAATATTCTTATTGCAATGATATAGGGCGCCCTGACTGTTACAATGGTAGACATCAATTCTGTAGCATAATGCTTCAATATCACCACGTTCACAATCCCATAATGCTTTAATTTTTTTAGGAATGAAGATTAATATGAATTGAAGAATAACCATGATCTACAAACACGTACCATCTATCAGTATTAGTAAAAACTAGAAAGAAAGAAATTAGCTTGAACAGCTTTATGAGTAAATATCATGACATTTCTTAGTCAGTCTATATATTTTCTGTAACACCAAACGTTTCATTCTCTCATTTGTGTGGAAGTAGCCCCATTAAAAATTCAACTGATAACTGAATGGAATATTTTGATGATAATGATAAACATGAAAAAATTACTCGAACTTGATTGGCTTAGAGCAGTGTAGTTCAAGTGTAACACAGTGCAAAAATCTGTAACAGTGCAAAAAAGTGTAACACAGTGCAAATTACATTTTTCGAAAACGGTATTGAAACCATTTTTTTTGATTGTGCTGTTGATAACAATATTAAGCATCAAGACTATGCATTTTCCGATCGCAAAGGAACAAGTTTAAGCGGTGAAAACGGCTAAAAAGTTGGTGATTTTGTTTGTTTTTGAATAATTTTTTGTCGGTTTCAGTTGATTGAAGAGCGCGCGCTCAGCATGCAGCGCACGCTCAGAGTTTTTCTTAAGATTTTCAATGTCGGAAAGTAAAGTTTGTAAGGTTTTTCATGTATATTATTAACAAGTAATCATATGGTTTCTCGTTCAATTTGGGATAATTCGCACTCGTGTGTCGTGCAAATTGATCCCAAATTGAACTCGAAACCATATTATTACCTATACTAATAGCACTGAAATATACAAAGCATAGTTCCTCCTAATATTACATTTTTTTGGATTAAATTCTGGTAATTTTATATTAATTTGTGCTAACCAATCTAAGACAAAATACTGGTTAGAACAAATTACAGTGAGCTAGGAACTTTCTACTGCTTCAAACCTTCTGAAAATGAAGCACTGAACTCAAATAATCTTATTGTTCAAAATAAATCATATTTCCAATCGATTCACACAAGGGATAAAGGAGGAAAAAGTATGAAAAACGGTTGGACTGTCCTCACTGTAATATAAAATTACCAGAATTGACCTTAAAAAAATGTAATATTAGAAGGAAGTAGAAATACTATGGAAGGATGTTTGTTTCTTTATATAAATATGTGTTGTATAATAACAGAATTAGAGGCTTTAGATCCAATATTATTGTATTCCAAATGAAACTCCTAGAATATGAAAAAATTGAAAATAGAATTGCCAGAAAAAATGGTAAAATTTTACACTCATGTTAAAAAAAATTTCAAAATTTTCAAGTACTTCTGACTGATTTATCGCATGTAATGTGTTGTAATGTGTAATTAGAATTGTTAAAATAGAAATAAAATGAAAAAAAGCACTAAAATAAACAAAGAATCTGCACGAAAATGTTTTAATTTTCAAATAATTTTCTTTCTAGTTGTCTCCCAAAACGCAAAGTATTATGGGAGATGTAAAAGTGGTGAATACATTTCACAGTCATAATAGGAGCTATCCACTAATAAACGCAATACCGAGTAAAATGAATTTTTAAAAATGGTAAAAGAGAGTCTCTACTAGTCTGAGAAAACAGACGTTCTTTCGCTCCTCATCCCCCCCCCCCCCCCCCCCCGGCGAAACTAGCGAAAGACTCTACGACCAGATATATAGAAAGGCTACTGGCAGATCAGATAACAGACTACATATAGACCCAATTATTATTCAAATATACTTGGTAGAGTACAACTATCGCTGTAGAAAACCCGGAGCGAGTACAATACGATCTTACAATATTTGCACTCCAATTAATTAAAAATCACGTATTTGCCAATGATCTTCGGCTACAAAAAATAGTTAGGTAATAAAAAGCTTATTAGACATCTTAAAAAGTCCACCCCAACTTTATTTTTTTGTTTTGGCATTCATATTGCTATCATCCAGCTGATCTGAAATAGTGACGTAGAAATGACGTCACTGCAAAACTGAGGTGTCATGAAGCCTGCGAAAACTGACTTATGAAAGTTTATATCTGAGATAAATCTTGATTTTTTTTAGGAGAGGTTTTTGATATTCTGCATACATTTGCTATGATATTCATTATTGAGTGGGGAAATAAAATAAAGAAATAACCGTTTCCAGAGTCGCGGGGCTCTTGACAGAATGACACTTCAGTTTTCGGCAAATTTGCTCGATTCTGATTGGCTAATATCTTTCCTCAAATCAGCTGGATTATATACTTTCTTTGATACTGGTCTGATACGTACCGGGAATTTTCATATATCCTGTTTTGTCACGATTAACTTCATCCTCTTGGTCATCAGCGCTTTCCATGTCTCCCATTATTACAGTCTCGCTTTTCTTTTCTTTGTAATATTCACTGGAATCATAATACAAAATCAATATTATGTGAATAAATGTTCTGAATATGGACTCGGAATTAATAGAAATAGGAAGTAAATGAAAAAGTTTAGAAAGACACATAGAGAGAAAAAAGAAAGAAAGAAAGAAAGAAGAAAGAAAGAAAGAAAGAAAGAAAGAAAGAAAGAAAGAAAGAAAGAAAGAAAGAAAGAAAGAAAAAAGAAAGAATGAAAAAAAAGAAAGAAAGAAAGAAGAAAGAAAGAAAGAAAGAAAGAAAGAACGAAAGGAAGAAAGGAATAGAAAGAAAGAAAAAGAGAAAGAAAGAAAGAAAGAAAGAAAGAAAGAAAGAAGAAAGAAAAGAGAAAGAAAGAAAGATAGAAAGAAAGGAAGAAAGGAAGAAAAAAGGAAGAAAGATAGAAAGAAAGAAAGAAGGTGAGAAAGAAAGAAAGAAAGAAAGAAAAAAAGAAAGAAAAAAAGAAAAGAAAAAAAAAAAAAAAAAAAAAAAGAAAAAAGAAAGAACTATACACCTAATTGCAAGAACATTATCATATAAATATAAAAATAACAAAATAACAAATAGGAATTAATTATTTTTGCAAAACAGTTGTAATTGTCTCACTGTTTTGAAGGTATAGCCAGACTGATATTTTTGAGATTCTCTGGTTGGTATATTACTAAAACAATTATATATATATATTCTCATCAATCCAGGGTATACTTTAGAATCAATGCAAAGGCAAATATTTCTAATAATTAATGCAACCTTCTTGAAATTAGGTTTAAATACACTAGCAGAAAACAAACAAACAAATAGTGACTGCTATATTTTATCGGACTTACTTGAAAATAAAAGCTGATACTCCTAGGACTATGAAGAGAAATGTCAGTCCACTTCCTAGAGCCATTTTTCCATATAATGTAGACAAAAAATCTCGTCTCCCTGTATTAGAATAAGACGAATTTATTATAAATTTTACTCACTATCTCGCTTCTGATTGGCCAAGAGCCCTCAGCCAATAATTGTTTGATATACCCTTAATAACAAAAGAATTACCTAAACACTTCATATGACTATTACCCTTATTTTCTATGTTTTTATTTAAAAATGTAAATAAGCACAGGTGACGTAGCGGTCAGAGGGCTCGCCTCTCACCGAAGGCGACCCGAGTTCTAGTTTGTTCGGTGTCTTATTTGAGTTGTTTGTTAGTTCTCTTCTGTGCTTCGAGGGTTTTTCTCCAGATTCTTCCGTTTTCCTCCCTCCTTAGAAATCAACTTATAAATTCCAACTCGATCTTAAGGCGTTCACCTAGTTTGGAGCTGAGCCCTGCTCTGTTGTGATTTTCCCGCGCTGTGATACAGCAGCCAAAGCTTAATAGATAGATTTAAAAAGCATCAGTTTCCCGGGCTGTCTTTTAAACTTATTCATGAAATCACTATGCGTTTTAAAAGGTTTAACCCTGAGTACAGCCAGGAAGAGTAGTCTC
This sequence comes from Anthopleura sola, assembly GCA_023349425.1. Classification (NCBI taxonomy): domain Eukaryota; kingdom Metazoa; phylum Cnidaria; class Anthozoa; order Actiniaria; family Actiniidae; genus Anthopleura; species Anthopleura sola. Next base: position 11,154,107 of record JALHLI010000006.1, on the reverse strand, counting down.
GGTTGTATTGAAGCGCCAAACTATAGAATGGTCTTCCTTAGGCTATTAGGAATCAAACATATCAAATCTTTTTTTGTCTGATTGATAAATTTGTCGACAATTTAATTTGTACCTTGTAGGTTCGTGATGTCTGTATTTTCAAATCACTTCTGCGCGCGCTTTGACTTAGATGCCGCCTGGAGCAGCAGTTTGATTCTTACCTGATCTATCTAAGGCTTCTGCATTAGCGACAAAGCTGCAAAACAGAAATGCCAGAATAATGGCACATGCACGACGTTTCATGCCGTTGAATGACAAAATTTTTTACACCTTTTTCTCCTACATTTAGCTCACCAATTAAGATATGATGATTCAACTTCGAGAATTGATTATGACGTCACAATTAATTATTATTACTTATAATTAATCAATTAATTAAGATTAATTATAACTCCATAGAGCCGCTAGTTCAACTAGTAAGGAATACTTTGTTAAGAATTTTTTTTAGCGTTCTATGACTAAAATGACTGAAAGCGAAAGCTGAAAAAATGATTAATACTGAGCCCTTTTTCGAATTCGTAAAATACCGCAGTGCTCATGGACTACAGATTCATTTACGCAGGGTCAGCCTCATTTCAGTGTAAAAGCATTCACAAATACCAACGATAAAGTAAAGAATGCGCAACTTCAGCAGCACAAGGGAAACTTCTTAATATATAATATTGGCCTTCTCTCTAATTACTCTTGCTTGGCAGGGGTTATGAAGTCACTGATAAATCCTTAATAATTTAATAATTTAATATTAAATAACATCTATGTAATATGTATTAATTGTAATTATTTAGCTGACCTCCACTGTAATTCAGTCGTCAGTCTGCAATTGTGGTTGAATTAATCATATTATTGTTATTATTATTGTTATTATTGTTATTATTGTTATTATTATTATTATTATTATTATTATTATTATTATTATTTTATTATTATCATTAATATCGTGAGCGCCATGTGAATTTCCGGTGGGGCTATTTTTAACATTCGCATGCAGTTAACTTTCGCCTTACCCTGGCGCCGTGTGATCAAGGTCATGGGGCATGTTCTCAGTGCAGATAATTAGGCTTTGTGGAATGAAATTTATAGGCTAATCATTCATTACAAAATACACGAAAAACTGTTTTGAAAACATGCGCGTGACATAGTTTTGCCATCTGCTTTCTCGATGCTTCACGATCATGGCTGCCAAGGACGACGGCGCGCGCATGAATGGTACGAAGCCACCGCAGACCACAAGTCTAAGGCACCAAATTTTTTTATTTATTTCGGATTCCACAGAGAGCCCGCACCTGCGAGAATTGGGTCAATAAGTAGCAATTAGAATGTCTTCTATAATGGTAAAAGGAAATTATTGTTCTTCAAAAGAATAATTGACTGGAAATGTAATATGAACTTCATCATGTTAATCACATGTACTTGTCTTTGTTCGTAGGAACCAAAACCACAGGAAGAAGATGCGACACCTCAAGGTAAGAAAAGTGTAACATTAGATATATTTTAAGTGACTGCATAGTTAATGGAGTGGAATGGTTTGGAAACCTATTGTTCTAGGTTTTTGTTCGACTTTTTCCATTGTTATATGACGTTGACCGTGCACAGAGAAGGAAAAGTTGCAGCGTTTGTTCATCGTAAATTAGGGAACATAGACGATTTTTTTATCAAACATATTCTAAAATAGGAGATATTTGTTGATTAATCCTATATGACAGAGGTTAATTGTTTACTGGAAATTGAATCACCTTTTTGAACGCTTTCTTATTTATCATCTAGTAACTTAACTGTATCTGCGCGGAATTATTTATCCTCTTCTTTGTAATCTTAGAATGAAAATTTTACTCTTTCAAAATGTTCGTACATGAAAATAGTACGGAAACTAGTATTTTCAGCCATACTTGCTTTGGTTCATTGTGCACGGTCAATATCACGTGATGGTACGTTTCAACATCACTAACCAAACAAAAGCCTAGAACAATAGGTTTCCAAACCATTCCACTCCATTAACTATGGTGACTGGCTACTACTAAAAAACCTGGCTTACAAACAAGCTTTCAATTAACTTATTAATTTTCGTTGATATATATTTATAGTTATTATCAAATTGTGTGTAATTTATTAAATATTAATATAATTCATAATCCAATATAATTGATACTTCAACCCTAGTTTTTTAATTGTTTTTTCTTAACCAAGCTTTCGACCTTCACGGTCATCTTCAGGGTTACAGTTGAATAAACTCGCGAAGAAAACATACGCTAACACAATTTGAAAAAGCGCGAGGAAGTTACAACATAGCGCGCGCAATATGACAATAGCAGATGTTACATAAATTTGTGGTAGCATAATGGTAGAATTCTGCCACTGTCTTTGTTAAAAATGCTGCTCTTGAAGATAAAAACATAGAATGAGTAAATGAAAAAAAGGTAGAATCTCTCTTATTTTTAAAAGCGTCTTTAAGGTGATTGACTGCTTCCCTTTGGTGCCATTTTTGTTCTTTGTTGAGTATTTTAGTACTGTTCCACTTGATTGCATGTCCTGTTTCGCAGCAGTGTTCAGCTAATGCAAAATAAAAGTTAAATATGATTGCTGTTGTATTGAAGTAAATTATAAAAATACTAAATCTAGCGAATGAAGTTGCAATGTTTTAATCATGTTAATTTAGATTATTAATTTTTATTATAATATCTAATATTATGTTATATTATGTATACGTTGAAGTTTGTAGTTGAATTTTTAGTCTTAAAGTAGTAATCTTACTATTTTTTTTTTTTTGGAAATGTTTGTAAAGCGCTATTGAACTCCAAGGAATTGACGCTAAATAAATTATAATCTATTATAATTTTTTACTTTTGGAAAAAAAATGAAACTTTTTTTTAAAGTGACTGGCTACTTTTGGAAAAAAAAATTGAGCTTTTTTTAAACTACAATTTTTTTAAAGTGAAATTTAATACTGATTCCGAATATGAAAAGGAAAATGAGGTTTCCCGAGCTCGTTTTCCAGATAATCAGCCTTTAATGGATGCCTACGCGTGAGTTTTTGAAGCAAAAATTATGCAACAAGAAGTAATGAAAAAAAATTACAACTCATAAGATAATAGTTATTTGCAAATTCGGGGTTTTTGCCCTGTTGAAGTTCGAAACGTGTATGGTTCTTCTTTAAAATTTTGAACGTTGTTATGCGGTTTTGAGCGTTTCTGTTTGCGCGCACATCATTGGCTCAAATTGAACGGTCAAAAGCAGTCAATCACCTTAAAGACGCTTTTAAAAATAAGAGAGATTCTACCTTTTTTTCATTTACTCATTGTATGTTTTTATCTTCATTTCTATCTTTGACAGTATCATGTAATATCAACATTCCACTGGGTATGAAAAATGGAGCCATTCCAAGCTCAGGCATCAATGCTTCATCCATATTTAACTATAAATACTCACCCGCTTGTGGTCGACTTGACAATCACGTCAAAGAAGATGATTCAGATCGTGGAGCATGGGCAGCTAAATTCAACGACATTAATCAGTGGCTGCAAGTAGACCTCGGAAGTATCACGAAAGTGCAAGGTATTGCCACACAAGGAAACCCAACCACCCACAATCTTGAATGGGTGACGTCCTACAATCTGCAATACAGCTTCAATGACCATCACTTTGCAGATTATGAGGATGGTAAGATATTTACGGCAAACGCTGACAGAAACACTGTCGTCACCAATAACCTTATTCCTGCCATTATCGCAAGATACATCAGGGTACGACCACAGTCATGGAATAATCACATCACAATGAGAATGGAACTGTATGGATGCAGATAATCTAGTAATGATTAAGGTGACTGCCTACTTTTGAACGTTCGATTTGAGCCCACGAAGCGCGCGTGCACAAAAACCGCTGAATAAAATACAAAATTTTATTGAGGAACCATCACGTTTTGAACTTCAACAGGGCAAACATTTTGCACGGGACTCTGTCCTTTTTATTAGCTTAACTGAAAGAACTTCTTAATTATATGTCAACTGTTTCTAAAAACGTATGCTGCGGCTTTATTACGTAAACAATACCACGACCACCTCGGGATCCATTGTTTCAAGGTATTAGCACAGGGAGCCCGCATTAATTGTTAGTGGTTTCAACTCATGGCACCATCAATCTTTTTTAGAAGTTCTTAATGGATTTTAGAAAATATTGCTGTTTCTTTTATGGGATTCCTGTGGGCCTTGAGATCGGTTTACGGTTACATAAGCGGTAACACGGTAGATACTTGTTTCCATAGCCTTAACCTTACCAACCCCAGAAAGGGTTCCAGATCGAAGATCTAGAAGGGCAGTTTTTTACCAATGTGGGACCCATTGACTTATCTTTGCGCATGCGTTCACAACATCGTGAATCTCTCTGAACTAAAAATGACTTCTCGGCATTCCATAATTGTTTATTGTACACATTTTAATCAATATTCTTGGGGGAAACCTGTAATTCATTCCACTCTATGCTTGTTAACCACAGTGAACAATATTCAGTTCAGTTGGTTTATTTCCTAGACAATTAGTTATTACACATTGGTTTTTTTGCTTAAAATTTGACTGTAGTAGTAGTAGACCTTTTTGGAATATGGCGCCGATGACGTCAAATGAGGATTGGGAAAATTGTGTGGATTGCTGAAAAAGGTTCCTCCTACCATCTACCATGTAAGAAGACGGCCACCTCGTTTGACGTCATCGGCGCCATATTCTAAAAGAGACCGTTTTAATAAATCCTACAATGCTTCATTTTCCGCGTTTGACGTCAAATTTATTCTTTTGAAATTCGTTCCTTTGAATGAAATTGAAAGGAATAAATTTGACGTCAAACACGGAAAATAAAGCATTGTAGGATTTATTAAAGGGGTCTATAAAAATGTTCCTCTAGCATGTACATTACCAAGGCAACTTAATAAATATTGCAAAATTTCCAAAGACGTTGTCAGCGGTTTAATCGTGTATTTTATGAACTGGACAAAGAGAGTATGGCTGGACCTATTTTAATGGAAAAAAGTTGACCAAAATTTAATTTCGCATCGGGATAGAGCTTATGCCGAAGTGTAGCCAGGCACTCGTCTGACAGAATATCAGTGCCCTCAACGACGATGGGCAGGTTTTGAACTACCCCTTTAGCTCATGGCAGCCTTTAAGCGGATTTCAAAGGAAACCTTCTGATCCTTCCGGTGACCGATACCATCGGCTTCATCAGGTCTATAGTGATGATTGTGATCACCACGAGACCTAGTGATGAATTTTAATTAAAAGTTTAATCAAAAACAAAAGATGGTTTAAACAAAAGAACTTTGAACTGGCTTTGAAGGGCAAGGGTGATAAAAAGGCTCGACAGTAATAAGTTCTGTCAGTTGTTTCAGCTTGTCATGGCCCACTCTGGACCTTTCTATATGAGTTAAATAAATCTATATATTGAAGTACGATGTCTGAAGGGCAAAACAGACCAGTTTCTTTATTGGATGTTTTGGGCGCTGAAGGAGTAGAGAATGAACTTCCGAGGAAGCTCGCTGCCCATTCAACCATAAGACTCCAGCACTGATCTACGTCTTGACAGGGAAGGTACTCAAGCTGGAAAAGAAAAAATCTACATGTTAGAGAATAAAGACACTACAGGTTTACTCAAGATCAAAACCCAAGTGCAGGGTTCCTTGAACTCTCAGGGTGGTCACAGTTTACATCTAAACGTTTTTCTACCAAAACAGGTAGATTGTGAATTCGACTCGCCACTTCGCACTCGTTCGCACACATTCCTGGTCTAAAGCCCGGGTGGGGAGGGGGTACTCTCTATAATGGACTATACTGGGATGCTCCGCCCGAAAGGAGTACCTTTTTCAGGCCGCAGGTATAGAAAAAGGGTTGAAATTTGCGAGTTTTGTTATAAAAAGTGGTAGCTTTTCTTCAAAGGTATATGAAAGGGGTACCTTTTCTGGAAAAAAGGTATTTAAAAGGGATACCTTTTTGCTGAAATTTGGAACATAAAAGGGTCGAGAGTCTTGGTAGGGCTTCTCCATATGAAACGACCAGAAGCGGGTAACTAGCTTTGAACTGTTATTTTAGTTTTTACTCCAGGAATGTGAACATGGGCCTTCAGGTAAAGTCAAACAAGTATGGAGTCTGTGGTGAGTCGAATCCACACTCTACCTGTTTTGGTAGTAGTTCAAGATGTAGTTTAGTTTATCTCACTTCTTTAGAAAGGATTTAAATTAAGGTCACAATCATCATATGAGTTTGAATTTTCTTGTAAATATTATTTTTATATTTACATCTAATTGCAAGAAGATTGTCATACAAAAATAAAAAATAGGAATATATTATTCTTGCAAAACAGATGTAATTATTTCACTGTGGGTATAGACTTTTTTTGAAGTAAACTTGTTTTTATATTATTAAACAGTTATTCTCGTTAATCTAGGGGGCTTTAGATTCAAAATAAAGTAAAAAAAATAAAAAATAAAAATAAAGAAAAAAGTTATAATTTGCTATTTTTTATTTTTATATGACAACGTTCTTGCAATTAGGTGTATATTTAGCAATTATTCGCCGAAGGCGAAGTGATTATCGATGAATATTTACCAAGCGGCGAGTCTTCGAGCTGCGAGGTAAATATTCATCGATAATCACTGAGCCTGAGGTGAATAATTGTTTTATATAAAAATAAAAAGGTGATTATTTCAAAAAAGAAAGAAGGAAACAACATTGAAAGTGAAAATATTTTATTTTTTAAAAGCGTGACAGCCATTTTGTCCGAAAAGGTGATTATCGGCTGATAATCCGAGATAGAAAACCAATCAGATCGCGCTATTTTGTATAATCACCTTTGTATTTATACTAATACAATTATATTAGGTTTTTTAGCAATAAATATAATAATAACAATAACAACCACAACAACAATATTTGAACCATACCTCTATCACCACACCCTTAACACTTGGACCAATCAGAACCTGTCCTATTTTGAGTATAAAGTCACCATGTTCATATCTTGTTCCCTTTACCTGTGGTAAACAAACAACAATAAATAACACACTTTAGATATTCACACAAAACAAAGCAACAGTTGTTATTACAGATACAACCCCTGCCTGGTTGGCTCAGTTGGTTGAGCATCAGACTTTCATGCAGCTGATCATGGGTTTGAGCCCTGGCCGGACCAACACTCAGGGTCTTAAAATAATTGAGGCTTCTAAATTAAGTAAATACCTTGGCTGACCTGTGAATAAAAACCTGTTAAGAACCTACTCAGTCTGATTCCTCACTAGATACTAAATACATAAGAACCATTACAGTCTGACTGTAATGGAAAATAGTGCTTCTTTTATGCAGATTTTTTACTGTGATTCATAGAGTCAGTTGCTATCAGAACCATACAATATGTAGCAATGTTAAAAAAAAAATTGAACATTCTTTCATTATTTTGATGGAACATTTGTAACAGATTCACAAAGCACTCACTTCAATCTTTGAAGCCTTTCTCTGAACATAAAAAGCTTTTATTCTGATCATCAACGAGTCAAATCCAGTACTTGTAACAAGGCATGTACCACTTTCAAGAACTGCAAATGAGGTATATGGGAATTCTGTATTGTGAACAAGATGAATAAACTTGCTGGAAGATGATGACGCTGAAAAAAAAAAAAGTATACTTATTATACATTTTACTCACTATCTTGCTTCTGATTGGCCAAGAGCCCTCAGCCAATCCCTGATATCGTGTGAACTCAACATGATAAATGTATTAACTGTAGGTTTTACCTACAGATAATACATTTATCATGCTGAGTTCAAAGTCCATGATATGGAAATGCAAATACGTTTGCTATTTTTTCAAAAGCAGAATTAAATCTTTATTCTTAGTTTACAAAATGTATAATAAAACAATTTTTGAATTCGGTTTTCGCATGATATCGTAAATATCAGCCTATGGCTTCGGCTGATAACATGGCCTTGGTCTTGATAATTTACGATATCATGCTCAACCTCATCCAATAATTGTTTATTATCATGCCTAAAACAATGTTTATTCATCTCATAAAGGCAAAACATTTAATGTACTTTGAAAGCCTGACCCAATCAAACCAAGTACACTATAAAAGTTTAAGTTACTTCACTAGGAAGGTTTATCACTGGT